>ML978125.1:1200000-1800000 GCA_010015805.1 Rhizodiscina lignyota
GAGATGTACGTCCTGGCATTGGGGCCGAAGAAAGATGGATGGAGCGTGATAATGCGCTCGAGTTCGTGGATGAAGAACATCGCTTGATCTGAAACCAAGTGGGTGTTTAACTTCGAGTGAGGTAGAGTAAGGGTGGAACGTGTGCGCGCTTCGCCGTAGAGGTGTGGCGAAGGGTCCGCGCGAGAGCTGGAGGGCGTCGTTCAGATAGCCGTTGCTGTTCGAAGCAATATCGAGAGTGCTATGAACTCGGATAGGTTTTGCGATTCATCTTATACAACGCGCAGTGGAAGGATGTATACTTAAACGACGGTGGGCTTTGTGGGAAGCTGCACTGACTCTGGGCGTCAACCGGTCCCTCGAGACTGTTGTCGCGAAGTAATCTTTAATGAGTGTGCGGATAGCGCTTCTGCGACCTGTCCTCGTCAAATGACGCGTGCGGCGCGTGTAAGGTGTGCGATGCTCGAGGTGATGAAGCCTGCAGGTGAGTTGGGTGAATTTCGGGCACAAAGAACTTTCTCAGTCTCTCTCGGCCGGAGGAACCGCTCAGGCAAGGTCTCCCTGTCACCGTGGCTCTCCGCGAGTTGTCACGTCATGTGAAAGGCGAACGAGTTTCGAGAAATGCTCGCTCTCCACACCTCATCCTGTGTAATGTTTTTATAACATTTAGAAAGGACGCGGATCTCCTCGAGTTCGTTAAAGTCGTCTAGCTGCAGCTTTAGAAGCTAAGAAGTTTCCTGCACGCAAAGGATTAAAGGCGGCCGCAGTTCGAATAAGCGAAGATGGCCCTCAATCTCGAGAAGCAGCTCCTCTTCGTAAGGCTTCAGGACGTTTGTTTGTTTGCTATTGTATAGCTAATGCTCGTTAGTATGGCTCCTACCATCATAATCCTGTATGCCGACTATACCCACTTCCTGGCCTTACACTGGTCTGACACTCAAGCTTATAGGTCAATGTCTGGATTCACATAGTCTGCGTACCTATTATCTTGATGTCGATACTGCTTCTTGTAAGCTACCACAATATCAAACTCGATGTATGCTCTATCTAAAACTTTGCTCAGCTAACCAACACACCGTCGTTACCTCTACCATCATGGCTCTCCTTCCCCCACCTTCCACTAAACGTCGGAACCTTCGGGGCAGTACTATATTCCTCACTCTATATCCTGATGGAGCCGGTTGTAGGCGGTTTAATGGCACCTCTTATCATTGGTGGCACGGCATACTCGCATTACCTCACACAAACTTATGGCAAGCCGGTCAACATTGCTGCAACAGTCATCCAAGCCATTAGCTGGATCCTCCAATTTATTGGACACGGCAAGTTCGAGGGAAGAGCACCGGCCCTCCTGGATAACCTCGTACAAGCCCTCTTCCTCGCGCCATTCTTCGTATTCTTCGAGGTCATGTTCATGCTCGGATACAGGCCTGAGTTGAAGGCAAGGCTGGACAAGAATGTTGAAGAGGAGCTCAAGAAGCTGAACAAGTCGAAGCCGAAGAAGGGCACGAGGAATGGATCGGCCAATGGCTCTGCTAAGGAGCTTTGAACGAACAATTGATACAATTGCAAGGATATAATTCGAAGCGGATGCGTCGGGAGGCAACTTCCACGTACGAACGGGCAATGGAATGGCAATCAAACGGATTTACAAGCTTCCTGTACAAAACAAGCAGCACGGCGTTATGAAGATACATTCAATTCAGCAATTGACTGTAATGAGGTGATGCATTTATGCTATGAACCGTTGGAGCGCTATAATGTAAGAGATGTATGTAAGAGTATAGCTTCACTCGATCACAGTGACATGTTGAGTTTAGCATGAAGTTTAGCAAAATTTTAGCCAAGAATCGTGAATGTGAACAACGCGCTCTAATATCGGAGCTTTCAGCTTGAAGTTGAACATCTTCGAGAGGAACATCGACTCGCTAGTCTAGACCGCAGGCAAGCGATGTTAGTGTAGGTCTTCATGATGACCGTCTCGTCGAGATGTGGGACACCTCCTTGGTGGTCTGGATGTACTTCTTCACGCAGACTATCACCAAGGACGCGAATACTCCCCCACAGGCTCATCTTGTTGTCATAGGCCCTGCTCGATATGGTCGAGGTGCTCTTGAAGTTCAACGGGCTAGTTAGTGATCGAGAATACGGTCGGGTTCGGGGTCCTGTTCATGTACGACGTCTGCTCTCTGGCACTACTAGCGGATGAGATAGATGTCGCTTCTGCCTCTGCTGACGGTGCTGAACGACTCCGTGTCGCCACTGGTCGAACCGGGAGCTCTGGGCCTCGTGATGGGGGAGGTGGTGCGCATCATCGTACGGCTGTGAGCTTCACCTCCAGGTAATGAAAGAGTCGACTAACGCCCGGCACTGCGTGAACGTGCTTACGAGCGCGACAAAATAGTTGAGTGTTATGAAGCAAGACTCGCTCGAGGAGACGGAGTAGCGAGGGTTAGATATTAAGGAGGAGAGACTCGAATCATCGATTTAACGGCTGCTACGAGGTGTTGCTCGAAGTGTCGAAATCGTTCGTAGCGAGGGATAGTCTTAGCTTCACCTCCAGGTAATGAAAGAGTCGACTAACGCCCGGCACTGCGTGAACGTGCTCACGAGCGCGACAAAATAGTTGAGTCTTATGAAGTTTGAACGTATTCAGCAAAGGCGAGGTTTCCTCTTTAACACCAGCGAGAGCATCTCTAAAAGATTAATAAATTTTATACCAGAGTTCGTTCATCTAAAACATACATCTTCAGCATGGATAACTTATCTTAACTATCGAGGATATCCATCCTCATAGTTCTATGGATTGCAACCACCACTCAACTATTTTGGCACCGTGTGAAGGGCTATCAGGCTATCCCATCGCCGGGCTAATATCGGAGCTTTCAAAGCTTGCTCGGCTATTTTAGGGAAGGCGCCTGAGAGCTTGGCGTTTTCGCCCGGAAACTGTTTCTTCTGCTCCTCAAACACCACACAAGCTCTTCCTTCATCACCACCTCCCTCGCTCTTCTCTCTCTTCATTTGCATCGATCGCAATTGGTAGCAGAGCTACTCACTACAGCTTCTGGACCACCGCAACAATGTTCAGAAGCGCCCTCCGCCAGTCAACCCGCGCGGTCGGGGCTTTCTCTGCTACTGGCAGAGTTGCTTCGGTAAGTTGATCACCACCGATTCACTTCGATTCACTTCAATTCGTGCGCAACACACCGCCAGTACCAGCTTCACTCACCGCCTTGAACTCCACTTCTTTGTTCTAAGGCTGTGTTGAGTGGCGCTGGCGCGAATTGAGACTCTCTTTGAAGCTTCGAGCTTTTGCAGCAGAGCACTGACATTTCCTCCCTTTCGCAGAGCCGAACCGCACCCGCCGCCTTCAACATCGCCTCAAAACAGATCAGAGGCTACGCCGAGGCGAAGGCCACTCCAACCGAAGTTTCTTCCATCCTCGAGCAGAGAATTCGTGGTGTTCAGGAAGAGGCAGGCCTTTCCGAGACCGGCCGTGTCCTGTCTGTCGGGTATGTCCTACGGTGTCAACTTCAAGATTTCAATCACCGAGACATAAGTTGGTTGAATGAAGCTAACGTGCGGTATATAGTGACGGCATCGCTCGTGTCCATGGCATGAACAATGTCCAGGCCGAGGAGCTGGTCGAGTAAGTTTTTCTCAGCAGCGGCAGGAACGCAGTTTACTGACACGACTGCAGGTTCGCGTCTGGTGTCAAGGGCATGTGCATGAACTTGGAAGCCGGCCAGGTCGGTGTCGTCCTCTTCGGTTCTGATCGTCTCGTCAAGGAGGGTGAGACTGTCAAGCGCACCGGCGAGATTGTAAGCACTCTCTACTCAGCGTCGCACATGCACTTACTGACCATCTGCAGGTCGATGTCCCTGTCGGCGAAGCACTCCTGGGCCGTGTCGTTGATGCGCTCGGCAATCCCATTGATGGCAAGGGCCCGATCAAGACGACCGAGAGGCGCCGTGCCCAGCTCAAGGCTCCTGGCATTCTCCCCCGCCGCTCAGTGAACCAGCCTGTTCAGACCGGCCTTAAGTCTGTTGATGCCATGGTCCCTATCGGCCGCGGCCAACGTGAGCTTATCATTGGCGACCGTCAAACTGGCAAGACTGCCGTCGCTCTTGACGCCATGCTGAACCAGAAGCGATGGAACAATGGCAACGACGAGAGCAAGAAACTCTACTGCATCTACGTCGCTATTGGCCAGAAGCGCTCCACCGTGGCTCAACTTGTCAAGACTCTTGAGGAGAACGATGCCATGAAGTACAGCGTCATCGTTGCTGCCACTGCTTCTGAAGCAGGTATTTCTTCTTTTTACTCCTGTATATCCCACTGACTAACCTCCACTAAAGCACCGCTGCAATATCTGGCACCGTTCACCGGTTGTTCTATGGGTTAGTTGATTTTTCATTGTCGCATTTTCCTTATTTCCAAACCGGTTCGATTCTCTTCATGTAACCGCACCTTCCTCGGACACGATGGGCACCTTCCCCGGACACCATGGACGACGCGTCTGCCTGGACTCGACTCTGGACGTCGCTTCCTCATGGACGATGGTCTGCCTGGACTGGATCATGGATAAATTGCTGGATTCCTTCGCTGTCAAATTCGGCATTGTCGAATTCCCTCTGCACTCAATCCTCGTCTACGACTTCGCTGCACCGCGCAATTCTCAACCAATTCGTCTCCGCTCACGCTCATTGTCACAATGTCTGCAATGTCTGCACTGTCCGCGCTTCGCTCAATTGTCGATGGTTACATGATTGAAATCATCAGTGCCGATTCACCCGACTGGTTTATCAATCGGAGCTTCAAAGTGGTTTTGTGCGCGGAGAGTCTCGACATCTGTGCGGCTGTGCCGCTTACTTTCGCTCGCGGCATGAGCGCGGTCCTTGATTCTGACAGCCCGCCTTCTCTCGACTTCTTCATGTCTCTTCCCGACCCAACTCAGTACTATTGGGCCGTCTATGCTGCGGTCCTGGAGAAAGATGGTTGCGACCCCAAACTCTATATTGGATCGGGGACCAATGCCGACGATGGTTGCACCACGCGCACCGCCATTTACGAGGACAAGACTCATCCAAAATTACCTCGATTCGTCCGTTTGGCATACGATCAAGGCTACGATCTTAGTCACATTGGCATGCTATGCTGGGCTCCGCTTCCTTCCGCGGCCATCGTTCCACGAGCAAGGCTTCGCTTCGTTGCTATCGAGGGCGTCTTCACATGCCTCTTCTACTCCGCGTTCCATAACATGATGGACAAGATCTGCATTGACTTCATGCCCTGGTCTCGCGACGATGTTGTCTGGGCCCCGGCCAATAGCCACTTACCGTTCATGGAGGGCCCCATCGGCGATCTCAACTTGACTCCGGACGAATTACTCGCTATAGACACTCAGAAAAAAATCGACTACATTGAGCGAAAGCGTCGTGAGTCCCGGGAGGCCTCTGAGCAGCTCAGGCAGAACACCATGGCTTGGCGTCAGGAAGTCGAGCGAGTTAAGCAACTTGAGAGGGCTCGGCGCGAAGAAGAAGCTGCGGAAGACGAGACCATGGACGAAGCTGCACCCGATCCTGAGCGTGAGGCGTATAATGCTAGGAAGCGCAAGGAAAAATCAGCTTGGACCGACAAGAACAGAGACAAAGTACATGTTCAGCACGAACGCACACGCGAGACAGCAAAAGCCAAACGGAGGTTTGTCTGCGACGACTGTGATTTAGCGCTTGCCAACTCCTCTGGACTCAAGAAACACCTGGCTTCGGACGCCCACGCACAGCAAGTCGCCATCAATCAGGGTACTGCTAAGCCTGGGCTGTCGTCGGGTGCAATAGCAGCAAAAACTCACGCCGCCAAAGCGAAAGCCAGTAAACGCCACTATTGCGGACCATGCGACCATGCGTTCGCACAGGCCAAACATCTCGAGAAGCACAAGCTCAGCAAGAAGCACCTCCGGACAGTCGCATCCATCTCGTAGAATCATCTCGAGATCTCACTACGACTTTCTTCAGTTGTTTCGTTTCTCAATTCTTCTCTCTTCAGTCTTGTCGACATGTCTCGAGCTCACAGTCTAATCTATTCAAACTTGCAGGGGAATTCTTTAGGGACTCAGGGAAACAGTATAGCCCCCTACGTTCTTGGAGTTTCGGGCGACGCTAATATATAAATAGTGCTGTTATTGTCTACGACGATCTGTCCAAGCAAGCTGTAGCTTATCGACAGATGTCTCTGCTTCTCCGCCGTCCGCCAGGTCGTGAAGGTGCGTTACAAACCTAGACGGGTGCATTCGATTATCGGCTAACTCATTTATGTAAGCCTATCCGGGAGATGTGTTCTACCTCCACTCGCGCCTTCTCGAGCGTGCGGCCAAGATGAACGACAAGCACGGTGGCGGCTCTCTCACTGCTCTGCCAATCATCGAGACCCAGGGTGGTGATGTGTCTGCCTACATTCCCACAAACGTCATTTCCATCACCGACGGCCAGATCTTCTTGGAAGCCGAACTCTTCTACAAGGGTGTCCGTCCCGCCATCAACGTCGGTCTGTCCGTGTCCCGTGTCGGCTCCGCCGCCCAGCTCAAGGCCATGAAGCAAGTCGCCGGTTCCCTCAAGCTCTTCTTGGCCCAGTACCGTGAAGTGGCCGCCTTCGCCCAGTTCGGCTCCGATCTCGATGCCGCGACGAAGCAGACCCTGAACCGTGGTGAGAGGCTGACGGAGCTGCTGAAGCAGAAGCAGTATTCTCCCATGGCTGTCAACGAGATGGTGCCCCTTATCTTCGCCGGTGTCAACGGACATCTCGATAGCGTGCCCGTCAAGAGGATCCTTGAGTGGGAGGCGGATTTCTTGGCACACTTGAGGAGCAATGAGAGCGAGCTGCTTGCACAGATTGACCGCGAGGGTGCGCTCAGCAAGGAGCTGGAGGGCAAGCTGAAGGATGTCGTGCAGAGCTTCACCAAGAGCTTCTCGTAGACACTGGTTAAATAGGCCGGGTGGGGTGTGCAACTGATTCTTCTTTGTTTCCTTTGCGAGGAGGTTGTCCAAAAAGTAGATGGCGGATGGGGAGGAGAGAGCGCTCTCTTGTACTGATCTGAAGAGGGTGGATGTAAAATAGCAATGGATATACCTCTTCCTTAGCCCCTCCTCCGCCTGTACTCGATGTGCTCTCGCATACTGAAGACTGCCAAATGAAACAGGTGAAGGCGGGGACGTCAAGACAATGTATTTAAGTTCACAGGCTTACTAGAATCTCCTTTGTGCTCTCCTACCGGCTTCTATCATGCGCATATCGCTCAATGGCTTCGCTACTGGAGTGCCTTTGAAAACTTACACTGGAGCCGAGTTACAGACGTATTAAGTACGAAGGAATGTTTCCAGCAAAGTGAATCAGGCCTTGAGAATAGGTTAATTAATCCAGCTTGAAGTTGTTTTTATTGTTTATAGAGAGGAGATAGAGGGCCTCGCAGCCGCCTCTGTTAAATCAACATCAATGTGTACGTAAATAATAGCGCCCTTAAGAGCACAAGTGGGTGACCAAAAAGTTGAGTCGTGACTGTAATATATCGAAGCGTGAAGATGTATATACTCCTCCGTTAATATAGATTATATACTACTTTAGAGAAATGCTATCTGGTATATATTAGATCGAGCTTTCAGAGATGCTCTCGCTTGTGCTGAAGAATTAAACTTGCCCTCGCTTGGAGTACTAGGGCTCTGAGGCGACAACTACTACAAGAGCCGCCGGATATACTCCCTCTCGCTCCTGCTCTCGAGTACTTGTAACCCACGTATAAGCTACTTCCCTAATTCAATGTTTCGGACGGTAGACATATATGGTACCTAATCGTGCTATTTGTCAGGAGGTGATCAGTGCGCCTTAGCGCTCCCCTGTATATAAGCGAGCACCTTGAGCTTCCTTCCTTCAATCAATCAACTCACATTGATCATTCGTGCTCTATTACTATTTGATAAGGAAGACCTTAGTTACAGAGAGATAGACGGCCGAAGCCACAGACGGCCGAAGCCACAGACGGCCGAAGCAAACGGCTGAAGCCATAGGTAACCGAAGCCATAGACGGCCGAAGCTATAGCGATAGACCCTAAGGCCTAGATAGTATATGATTTATCGTACGCGTATTCGCGCTCAGTGTAGGCTTACTATTTACATGCGATAGGTACTAGCTATCGCGACTTTTGAGATAGTAGAGATAGTATGGCTCGCTCGAGGAGATAGAGTAGCGAGGATTCGATATCGACTTAAGGAGGAGAGGCTAGAATCGGATCGGTCCGACGGCTGCTACGCTACACAGCACACGGCGGTGAGGAGGTGTTGCTCGGAGTGTCGAAATCGTTCGTTCGTAGGGATAGTCTTAGCTTCACCTCTAATAAAAGAGGCTACTAACGCCCGGCACCGCGTGAAGGTGCTATCCCATCGCCGGGCTCCAGGAAAATGAACCACGCCTTGAGAATAGGTTTATTAAAAGTGCTTCGGCCTTCATTATCAAGCTCGCAACATATGATATGTTGAGTGTCGGACTATGGAGTATACCTGGAATGATCGCAGTAACTTCTCCTCCGCAACGCCCAATAATTACTCGTATCTCCTAGCCTAAAACTTGTATGCTTTAGCATGATCAAGTGACCATATCTTCGACTTCGTTTCTCTCTCCACCATCTCCGTAGCCGCCGTCGTGATCGTCCGCTTCGGCTCGAAAGGCATCTCATCATGCAGACACCACACCATCGTCTTCGGCTCGCCAATCCAGCGTACGATGTTCGTCCCACATTGTGCAGCGGATCCATCAAACGGCCGTCCATTGATATTTCCACGACCCGCGATCCCCATGATCGCGATATCAGGCTGCGGCTGGATCTCCTTGAAGACGCCCTCATACCCGCCGAGCAGTGAGTTCCAGAACAGCGTCTTGTCGCCGAGCAGGAAGTTGAATGCGAGCTGGCCGCCGTCGAAATGCGAGTACTTGTTCTTGTCGGTGTCGCGCAGGAACTCTATGATCGGCTTCATGTTTGGAGGGACCTTGGCGAGATCCTCGGGGGACATCTTCTGCGCTCCGTCAACGAACATATGTTTCATGATCTTCGTGATGTCCAGCGTGCATGCGTATGGTGAGCCAGCCCCATGGTACTCGGTCGCTGTGTCGATGAACTCGGGGTGCACGCCTGGTTCTCCGGGCATGAGACAATGGAGACTTGGCCAGACGTGAACGGAGGCTGCAGCTTTCGAGACATCCGGTTCTGGCGGGCCAAACTTCCCCTGTTCGCTGCGCTTCGCTTCTTCGCGATCGGCTTTGGTGAAGAGGGGAATTCGCTCGCCGCCTGCGACGGGGACGAGCTGCTCCTCTGGGACTCCGGCGGCTTTCATGACATTGATGGCCTCGCCGTTCGAAATGACGATAGCACCGGTCCTCTTCGCCATACGATCAGATCCCGGAAGGCTAGAATAAATTAGCTGCCGAGCTTGAAATGCAAAGCCTCTTAAGACTCACTGATCAAAATGCGCATGACTGATGAAGATGTAGTCGCACTCGGTTACGTCGTCAATTGATAGGAAGCTCGGGACTGAGGAAGGCCGTTCTAGCCAAGTGTCGAGGAAGATGATAATGCCATTGGTTTTCAATCGAAAAGTTGAGGCGCCTGTCTATTGTAAGATGGAGCTCATTTGAAGGAAGCTGTGACTTTGGTACTCACCGAACCACTCAATGGTGGAAGTACCCTCATTGTTACCATTCATAATTGCACTTTTCCAAGATGACTTCAAGTAGATTGATTGATACTTGAATCAAACTCAAACTGTTGAACATCTCCACTGCAGATCTCTGCGGACTCGTGGCCATTTTATTTTCTTTTGACATCGGGCCTCGCGCCTGCTTAAACCGACAATTGCTGCATACGGCAGTGTAATACTCGCCGACACAGGGCAGCATGTTACTCGGATTGCACATGACTGACTGAAGGCCGAATTCTTTCTTGGCCACAAACTGATTGGAGAGAGAGTTGGCAGCCCGAAGTATCCAGTTGGGATGATGAACCCTGTCAGATATGATGTCGAGTGGCGCCCCGTCTGTAGCACATCTGCCATATATAACTACCGAAGTAGCTGGCAAGAGGCATCTCTCGTTTTCTGCTACTTAAGGCTCAGCTGGGGGGTCTTCTGTGTAATTTCAACAATATTCAGAATGTAGAATGCATTGTGGTAGTGAAATCACCCCCGAACGTCAGTGCAGGATGAGCGGCCTGAGTGCGTAAGTCACTAAAAGCCCTTAGCGACTTGGAGTTCAACGCAGAAGGCTGGAGTCGTAAGTTAGATTTCTATCTCGTAAAGGCTTTGTTTACCTTACACAGCCCTATGTGCGAATGTCTGACTTGAACATCATGGGGGTGTTGACTACGGCGTTGGGACCTAATCATTATGGGAATATTTGCCGTTCAAAAGTCACTCTTCGGAAGTCTATACAAGAAGGAGCAAATTCGAAAGAGAATAAAACAAAACTGTGCTCTTCTGCCTCGGTCCCTTACCATCTCTCTCAGCCATTCAGCCTCGCACACTTCTCCATCGGGAACTTCCTCGCGTACCAAAGGACCTTAACATCCTGTATTGCCACCAATTTTCTTCTCCTTGCCGGTAGTTAGAGTTGTGATACTGATGTATTTAAGGTGCGCTTTGATGAGTTCATGAGGCTCACGGGCCTTTTTGCAGCTAAGCGTGAGAAGATTTCTATATACCGAATGAAATTTGTTGGACCTCTCGAGTCTCCAGGAACCCTTGCATCTTTCCAGCAAATTTACTGCGTCCCTAGATTGAGCCGTTCATAGTTGTCGCGTCTGACACATTTCCATTTCCGTTCATGGCCTTCCCATAGATGGCTTTGATCGGGAACTTCCTTGTATAGGCACGCAACGGTGTACCTAGTAGCGCAGCCTTAATTTGAAGTGCAATGAACCGAGAGTAATATCTCATGATGCCTAGACTCCCACCATGAAGGTAGAGCGCCGGATCTGCGCATTGATATTAGCTCGCTCGAACGCTGAATAGAGTGGAAGCTTGGCTTACGTCCACAAGGCCGGTAACTGCCTCTCAATTCACCCTCTTCATCAACGCCCCAGAAGTCATCGATTGCATCTGCAACTTCGGCACCAAGAAGCTCGCGTACAACTTTCCGCAGATTGCCTTCGAAACCCGTGGCGAAGACAACGACGTCGGCTGGAAGCACATCGTCGTTGTCGAACTGCAATCCTGACTCGGTAAATCGTGTCGCCAATGCATCTGATTTCATCTTGATCTGCTCAACAAAAGAGTTGTTAGTAGCGCGCACAGTGCTGGGGGACGGTTTGTATAAAATAAGTGCGTGGTACCAGGCCCTGTGAAATCATCGCACTTGCTCCCACATCCAGATAATGCTTTCCAGAGCGTTCATAGAGATGATGGATGATATCGCCATATCTCTCTAGTTTGAATCCGGCTCGCTCGAGCGCGTCAAATCTCTCAGGCTCTTGCTCAGCCTGGGAATTTACTCCAACAAGGGCCATGAGCCTGGTTATGGGGAATGCTGTTGACAATGACAACATGTCGGCCAGTTCGGTCGAGAATGAGGGATTATATGTGCCTATGGAAGTCAGTATGCATTGATCAAGCTCGCTCAAACCGACTGCTGTGACAACTTACGCTCTTGTATGCGACTGTAGTATTCGTATGGCATAACGTACGTTCTGGATCGTTGTACCATAGTGACAGAAGCAAGCCTAGCTTCGACCATATCTTTCGCAACGTCATGACCTGTATTGGCCGATCCAATGACTATCCCACGTTTTCCCTCCCACACTGACGCATCATAATAGTCAACCGAATGCATCATCGCCCCTTTGAAGCTCTCCATATTTGCAATGGATGGATATACGGGAATCTGGCACCCAGATCCAACAGCGAGGACAAGGTAAGAACATCGGATAGTGTCTCTATGGCCCTTTCGCTCGTATTCCAAAGTCCAGAGAGCGTCTTTCGCATCCCAAGAGCCCGACATGAGCTTTGTGCTCATCCACACGTTGACAGCGTATTTCGAAACCCAATCTTGATAGCCTCTAGCTAATTCATCCTTTGTGAGAAGCTCCTGGTAGCGATCTTGGGGGTATGTTCGATCAAATGGTAAGTGGGAGTATTCTCTAATCGTGTGCAGTCTTGTAGACTTGTAACGAAGTTTCCAGGAGTCTCCAACCTCCTTATTCTTGTCAAATACGACACAAGACACTCCTAGTGCTTTCAACCGGCCAGCAACGCTTAGACCTGAATGCCCGGCACCAATGACTACGCAGTCAAAATGGCCCGTCTCAAGGGAGCCCTCGGCTTGGTTGGATGCTGTATCTGGTTCAAGCATGTCGACATTGCCATGACCCCCTTTCAATTGACCTAGTATTGTGCGGAGACTCCATATCTTCCAGATACCGTCTGGTCCAGGAGTCAGACAGATGATTCCATCGCAAGACGAGGCCGGAGTTGCCGTAATTTCGAATGTAAACATGCATTGCAACCATGAGGCACCTTTGGGAAGTCTGACAACCTGAGCTGAATCTGCGTTAATTTCAAATGCACGTGCGGCCGCCAGTTTACAGGTTTCGTGCCATGCGGTTAATATCGAAGGAGCGGAGAAAAACGTGCGAGCTGTTCCGGTGAGCGCGAAGACGTCTCTCCAAGTAGCGTCCTCGGAGAAATCATCCTCAGACAGATTGTTTAAGCGTGGGCCAAATGAAGAAGCTGCTTGTTTGGCGTCTATACTTTGGTCGATTAGAGCTGTAGGAAGCGAGCATGGGAGACTCGCTAATCGAGACATAAGGCCTGGCCAAGGGAGAGAGGCCCAACGCTCAACGAGATAGGACTTTGGACGAATGAAAGTATGAAGAAGAATACTTGCAGAGACTTGATTCAGATCAGCCGATATAGACCACCAACTTCCGCGTTTATCGCACGGTTCAATCGATCTCTCGAGTTCATGCGAGGATCAACTCCGCACTTCGGCATTTAGAGGACGGTACACAACTCATCCATCTCCATTTGGGGGCAACCGGACAGTTTCATAGCTCTAATTGCTGTTGCAGAAGAGGAGATGCTTCGATTGCGTATGCAGAGCATAGCCATACTCTTTATCAAGTTGGTAAAGCAGAAGAGAACAAGCCCGAGTCAGGAGTCTATGTACCGGTACCCACCCACATCGGCTCCACAGCTCGTATGAGTCTAACCACCTCACCGGGTTTATATCGGCGTTGACGCGACCTCCTGCGCCACCTGCGTCGCACTGTCCTAACCGCTCACGGAATAATACGAGGTCCCAAAGCACACCCACAACATGGGCACTTCCAAGCTTTGAACCTTTCCAGCCCACTTGCACACAACGTGCGCCATGCTGCCACGGACGACGTTCACGGTGCTCCGTGGCAGTGGCATACGACAGGTCTTCTCTTCTCAAGCACCGCTACGATATACAACAGCCCTGCCAAGCAACTCCACGACGAGAGGCGCAATTAGTTCCGCGACATATTATTGGCTATGTCGCCAATGCTAACTTGTAGCTCAAGTGAAGAGGTAGAATAGTGATGGTATAAGTATAAGTCTCATCGAGCTTCACATCAACAGCTTGCGAATTCGTTCATACAATCACTACTCTCTCAATCCGGTCCCATTCCATTTCCTTCCCTTCATCAAAATGCGTTCTTCGCGAATCTGGGCCTTAGCGCTAAGCGCACCGTCCCTTGCAGCTTCACTTCCCTACTCCGGTTCAGAATCTCTCCGGCCGACGATAAGATGGTCCAATTGCTCGGGCCTCAGTCTTCCTACCTTGAAGGGCCTTGATTGTGGAGAATTGTCCATGCCTATCGATTATGAAACCCCCCATGGCAATACAATCACATTGGTCATGGCACGCGTCAAGGCACGGGGGAGGAAGCTCGGAAGTTTGGTATACAATCCCGGAGGCCCTGGCCAGGCGGCCACCGAATTCATTGTCGGAGCTGCATCGGGCGCTCAAGTCTACTCTTCGGAACTTCTTGAACATTACGACATCGTGGGTCTTGATCCTCGTGGAACTGGTTTTAGCCATCCTGTTATGTGCGATCCAGACATTTGGAATGAGCGCGTTTCACTATTTCCAAAGACGACCACAGAGTTTCAGGAACTGGTCGAACACAACCGAGTGGTTGGGGACAGCTGTGCCAAATTGACGGGCCCACTGATCAATCACCTCGACACAATCCATGTCGTCAAAGACTTAGAGCTCGTTCGATAGGCACTCAACGATGGAAAGATCAACTTCCTTGGACAATCATATGGATCGTAGATCGGCTACACATACGCTGAATTGTATCCCGAGAATGTCAACCACATAGTTGGAGACGGCATACTTGATCATGGCCAATCTGAGGCAACGACGTTAAATGGAGAAGCTGAGGATGCTTACGAGCGGACCTTGGACCAGTTCTTTGAATGGTGCAAGTCTAACTCCACTTGTTTCCAGCACAAGGAGAATCCGGCCGCGATCTTCGATGCTATCGTCAAGCAAGCAAATTCTAAGCCGATACCAGCTCCAGGATGCTCATCCAAAGGCGATGGCGCATGTCGTGTGGATGTCACTGGAGAAGAGATCCGATTTAATGCACAAGGTTTCCTTGGAGCTGTCGACGAGTCGCTTTTCTTTCCTGGCTGGCTGGCCCTGTCTGAAGCAATTGCACTGGCAGCGAAGGGCAACGCGACTTTGCTTTCCACACATCTTGCAACATCAAAGACCTCTACGCAGTTCCCAGGCATGGCGATCGGTTGTCAGGATTGGTCGCACAACTCCAAGTCCGTGTCGGATATCATCCTCAAGGATCCTATCTCTACCAGACGGCTTGTATCGGATGGCCAGCACCAAACACCAACCCGCAGGGTCCTGTGAGGAAGTCGGTCATGAAAGCCCCGAAGATGTTGTTGGTAAACTCACTTTACGATCCAGAGAATTCTTATGTCTGGGCGAACAGCGTCAGAAATCAGGTTCCGAACTCGGTACTACTCACACGGAACGGAGGTGGCCACACAAGTTACCAGCTATGGGGAAAGACGTCTGAGCTGATGGACAGATTTTTGATTACGGGAGAGCTGCCCAAAGATGGCACGATCGTCGACTCGTAATCTGATCTCAACGATCGTGCCTTTGTTGCGTGGCGTTGGTTAGTGTCATGGATTGAGTTGCTTTACAATTATTTTCCAAATTGCAGTATGATTCACATTGAGCAGAGGAGTATTTGGCTTACACCAATGACGGCTTAAGTGCCTGTTGTTATCCGGAGATACCCTGCTGGTTGGCTCAACGGTGTTTCTGGATCTGACTGATTTCGTGTATGAATACAGGAGCAATGGGACTTGGAATCTGTCTATTAATATTGCTACTTGGTGATATATGTTACCTTGATTGCAATCGCAGCTTGTTGTGACACTTAATTCTCCGCCGCCGCGCCTGGAAGTGTTACCTTATTCTCTAACCACGACAGATCCACAGCAGGAACCGAGCCTGCGATTGGCTTGAAGAACTCCAGTAAACGTTTCGATACCCAGTTAGGATTTTCATCCGCTGGGCTTACGTTAGTAAGGGTTCTTTCCAGGCATGGCTGCAAAGAAACTTACCAATCCAATGTCCGGCTTTTGGGACGACATCGTAAGTCACCTTTGTTCCAACCGAACCCCAAATTTGCTGCATCAGAGACACTGGGGAGATACTGGCCTCACCACCTAACACGAGCATCGGCATTGCAAGCGGTTTGCTTCTTAGCGTCTGGTTGAAGAACTTGTTGTCCGCGGCGACCGTATATGTCGCGAACGGCCCCATCATCGCGCGCAGGAACCCAGGTTTGGAGATGCTGTTTGTATATCGGTTCAGAATGTCATCCGGAATCGCCTCGTTGCCGGAGTACGACGTGTGGAAGAAGTACCAGCTCAGCATCTGCTTCTCCCGGTCGCGGATGAAGTATTCCGCTGCGTCTGGTATGGCGAAGAAAGCAAGCTGCCAGTTTTGGTAGAGGTCCCAGGTTGGCTGCGGTACCCAGAACTGCTCGTAGCCGAAGCCCGGAAGGCCATACTCGGAGAATCCGACGGCGCGGACGAGGTTGCGATTTTGAGCGGAGAGGGCGGCGGCGAAACCAGCTCCTTTGTCGTGTGAGAATACTAGCGTCTGGTTGATGCGTAGAAAGTCCAGGACGCCTTTCAAGTCGGACGCAATAGCTTCAGATGTATACACATTGTTGGCAGGGATCGACGAGTCTCCCATTCCTCTGTTGTCTGGTGCTATTACTGTATAGTGTTGCGCGAGGACTGGGCCCATTAGGCGCCAACTCAACTATGGTCGTGAGCTAATAGCCAGTGCAATAGAGACGAAGTGGAACGCTTACGCTATGTTCGGGATTGCCATGAATTAGTAGCAGTGGAGGGCCACTACCAGCATATCGAAAGTGAATGCTCACATCCTGGAGCTGAACGCGTCCGTGCGCCCAGTCATCAAAGGGGAGAAGCGAAGAAAGACAGCATTGAATATGGAACAGAGATAAAATTAGGAAATTCAGTTGAAAATTCCTCATAACGAAGATCTCTAGGAAACTGTCCCTGGAATCCAACTGTTTCATAAAGCGGATTGCTTCGCACTTTATACTTACCCATAAGTTTGACCCTGTTGCGTCTTCACGGCCTATCCAATCTCGTAATGATATGATTTGTTTGCTGACCCTCCATCTGGCCGCCTTAAGAATACTGACTAACATGATGAGACCTCGGGTTCGGATAGGGTCATGAAGACGACGTTGAAATAAAGTTAAAGAACGAGAAACAGTCCGCCCTTCGGTCACATCCTCATCGGTTGTACAAGGTCTCGACCATTCCATAGGCTGCGCTTTCAAGACATTGATAGTCCCGACAGCTGCCGTGCCTGCTTGGCTTTGGGGATCATCATATTCTTGCCTTGGCAAGGAATTGAAAGAGACGAGCTCCGCGGAGACTTCTTGAAGTGACGCGAGTTAGCGCGACAAGGACGACGCAGGGGTTAGGCATGAAAGGTGTCGGTTCGATTTCAATTGGTCATCTCGGCCCATGGCAATACATAGCTCTGGGACTTGTCAGTAAGCTCGGAGAATTAGGTCTCGCGAGTAGCGGAATTATGTATATACTCAGCTAGTTCAGTCGAGATAATAGCGTGAATTTGGAGAGGGAAAGAAAGCTGTTCGGGGATGATCCGCAGCCTCGAGCTCGGAAATTCGATCCCATTCAGGGGTCGGACGAATTTAAGAGGCAGGGCAGGGCTACAGCGCATGTTCTACATAGCGCATCCTTCGAAACTCTCATATAAAGGAATCGAACATTTTCAGGTTCTTCAAATACTGTTTGAGCACTAACTCGCGATATGGCTGTTATCAGTCAGTTGGTGACATACAGGACGAGAGCGACTGCGAGCGAACAGTCTGCGGGGCTACGCTATTAAAGTTGCACCAGGCACTTCTAAGAGGCTTCTTTAAATCTGTGAGGGTTACACTTGAGGTCAGTAGGCAGTAGCTTCCATAGCCTGCCTTAAAAGATTTACTTCTTGTTGTCACAGAAAAGGGACGCCGTTACGGGCTCGCTCGTTCACTGAAAACCAGCTCTTTTGTAACTCTCATGGTCCCTCCCTTCCCATCAGCGTTGCCTTAGTGCCGATTTTTCGTATGGCTAGGGAGCTATGGAGGATCAGTTCTCAAGGTTACCAAATGGATCTGTAGTTTCCTTTTGTCCTCTTCACAGATTACGCCGTAATGGAGCCGCAAACGCAAGGACTCTTATATACCCCAACCCTTGGATGACGTTGATTTCGAGTGTGTTCCCCTGAAGGGGTGGTTCAAAGCAGCGTATGAAATTTTACGGAAGCAGGGGTGAGTCCTCAGATCCATACGATAGCTCCGCGCTGAAATTCTAGAAGGGCGAGCCTGCCACTTGGCAGGATTTTGGTTTTATTCTCGATGAGCCAACCCCGGAAGCAGCAAACTTCGTGTTTCCAGAAAACACTGATGACGACGAAGGAGAAGACTCCTCTCACGTAATCGTGCCTAATCCCCCGTCGGCGACCACACGCACGGCACATTCAACAACCCACAGTACGACTCTGCCCTTCGCACATACGTCAAAAATGCCATCCAACTTGATCCCGACTCCGTCGAAAGCCTCAGCCTTGCCCATGCTAGAGTTTTCGAGAATGAAGCAAATATGGCCGGATACATCTACCTCGGCACAGACGTTTGTCGCAGCATCTGGCGCAAAAGGGGCGCTACGGGCAATGGTACTTCCGAAGTGGTCTGGCAGATAGTGCCAACGGAGGAGTTATCCAATCTTCACCGAATTCGAGTTATTGGCTCGACCAACTTCACGGACCGCCCAGCCCAGCGATTCATTGCTTGCCTTCATGCACTGAATACGGTCTCCAGCACTGTTGAACGTATCGATTTTGAGAGGGTCGTCGGCATCAATCGAAAGCCTGTCTCAGAATCCCCGTGGAGAGAGACATTCCCACTGCTCCAGCACTTAGCCTTTTATCAGTGCCCGGACTTCGGCCTCGATGAATTCTTCGTTCTGGGAGTGGTTTCCAAAGTCAAAGAGCTGGAAGGTACTCATAACCGTTGACTATGACTTGCTCAACTTGTCCGCCGTCAAGATGTGGTCTGGATATGCTTTCCAGAATGGTGCAATGTTCACCATGTTGTAACGGTTGTCAAGCTGGATTGTAGAACTGCCACAATTTCTGGAAAAGGATTGTGTCTTCTCCTGACATCTCTTACAAATCATGGATGAACCTCGACGACGGCATCCCGGGCCCAGCTCCACTCCTCTTTCCCGGCTGAATCTAATCACTCGGTAAGACTAGCACGAAGTACGAAGGAGCTAGTTTCTCGTGAGCGTCAGAGATCTGCAACGGGGTCCATTTCCGGCGATGACGAGAAGCAAATCTTCCAAGGCAGGCCTTGCAAGCTTCTCCCTGGCAAACCCGAATGTAAATCCACCAATACGCGGAAGCTTCTTAGAAGTGCAGTGTGCTGAAGGCAACTGTACAGTAGTGGCCACGTATATTGTTTGTTCGCTGGACACTAGCTCCTTCGTACACAAACTCTGATGATCAGAACTCTGCTAATGTATGTCGTGTTTCTAGATCAATAATACTGGACTGGCTTCGCAAAAGGGATCAAGCGATCTGTGATCATGGCGCACTTTCAGGTCCAGGCCCCCCAGACGCCGCCATCGATGCCGACACTGCCTTTGGACGCTTGCTTAAGGACGTCGAAGCAAAGAATACAGGATTCGTGAAAGAATAGAAACCTGGCCTCATTCTATTGGTGTAATGGTCGTGAAGACACAATCCTCGGATACGGTGTAGGCGGGAATACACGCCTCAACGTACAGTCTCGCGAAGGGCCCTCTCCCGTTTCAATGACCATCCCGGCTGCGAACTCCTCAGTGCCCGAGAGATTTGCCTAGCATGCAACAAATACACACTATGCCGAATGCCCTTTCACGGACAGGATGGTCCCTTGGGTAAACCAAAATGGTGGAGCAGTCTGGACCATGATTGATATACTGGGGATCTGCATTGAAACTGCCTTTAAAGAGGGGCATCTAACCCAGACTCCCTTCCGATGCCTCGATGCTTGTAAGGAGGATCGCAATTTCGGTGCTTTTGTTGACTTCATCAGCGATCCATATGATCCTACACGGATCTGTTGTCTACCCGCAGATTTATCCTACAGTAGGAAGAGTGACAAATATCTGCTTCGGCTTCTGGAAAGGGCGAGATACGATATGAGGCGGTGCCGAAGCGATGCGGAGGCTCAGTCAGCTACCTCCTTGAGACGGCACCGGTCAACTCCTGATACTATTCCGGTTCGCAATCGGCAATTTCTAATAATCACTCCCTGAGGTTCTTGATTTGCTGCAGTTGCGTTGTGGAGAACGGGAAGAGAGCATCTTCACGAGTTTGGACAATGCTCCAATTCGTATGCGTGATGGTGGTGTTGGTCAGATTCAAGCTTGTGGGGCTATTTCGGTGGAAAATTGGCCCTTGTGAAGCAATTCGGCTCGCAGTTTGTTGATCGATCGATAATCGCCGCCCATCGTGAGGCTCGGCTATGTCGTGCTTTCCTCAATCACGGCCTAGATAGGGCGGACGGGGCTGGATTCAAGTAGTTCTCTGCCCTAGCATGTCAAATTTAGGGCGCGCTACCAAAGTTAGTGCTTAAAAGGCAGCTGGTGCCTGAACATGTCGATTCCACGCCTGCTGCCATCTGTTCTCCGTGGAGCTGCAACGCGAGGTCGGCGATTAGTGACAAATGAGTCAGCAGGCACGTTTTGGCTCCGTGACGAAATATTCTTTCCAATGTGACCAATCACAGCGCGCCGCCCGGTGTACCTTTCCCTTCTTGAGTATGGGGTTAGACGAGCGCAACCATTGATGCCATCGACGAGGTGCTGCGACTCCAAACTTCACTCCTACAACAAACTAGGCCCCAATCTCGCAAATTGCCTCTCTCAGCCTCGACGCTTCAATTCCTGCCGCAATTGTTGCAACGTAGCTCGCCCTCGGAGCTCTTCGACTCACCGACTGTTGTCTATCACCGAGGTCGGCTCGAGCTATAGTCAAAACTAGGTTGGAACTGGGTTGCAACTATTTCTACAAGTGCGAATACAAATAGGCTTGAAGCGCGTCCTGAAATGAAGAGACAAACCCGTCATTCTCCTTCACCCGACATGTCTTATGAAACTTCAACTGCACGCTGGGTCGCCGTGTCGACCCGCGACAAGGCGGCTGATGGCCTCTTCGTTTATGCTGTGAAAAGCACGGGAATATACTGCCGTCCAACCTGCGCCGCCCGCCTTGCTCGACGCGCCAATGTGGACTTCTACCGCACACCTGCTGAGGCCCAAGCTGCTGGATTCAGGCCTTGCAAAAGATGCAAGCCTGAAGCCATTGAAAGAGAAGATCCGCAAGAGGAGACGGTCAAGAGAGCATGCGATGTCATTGCGAGGGTTGCAAGAGAAGGAGGCGTGAAAGGGGAGAGCTCCAGGATGGGCGCTCAAGGCAGAGAAGGAAAGGGCCTGGGTCTGAAAGAGCTTGCCGAGCAGGTGGGCAAGACGCCAAGGTACCTGCACAAGATATTCAAAGACAGGATGGGGGTCACGCCAAAGCAGTATGCGGAGCAGATGCGCGAGATGTACTATCCATCCACAACAAGCTCGGGCACGGCGGTTACGGCAGCAGGTTCAGGCGCGCTGACCGGAATCCCTACGGCCATGACCACGGGCATGGCCACGGGAATGACCAGCGGCATGGCCAGCGGCATAACCACCCCCTTCGATTTCGACAATTTCGAGTTTGGCGTCGATCTGGAATTGAGTCCAGAGTTCGAATTGGAGTTGGCGCGGGAATTCGAGCGTAGCGGCTCAGACAGGATGAGTGATGGTGGTGGCATGAGTCCAGAAGGATCTTTGGGTCTACCACTAACGCCGGCCAATACACAGTTCGAGAACTTTCCGCCAATGCTTAACGGAGAGTCCCACGACAAGCCGACAGCGCACTTGACGCCGCAAGAATTAGAAGAATTCTCGATAACGCAGGATGTGGATGAGTTTCTGAGGCTTGTTAGGCCGTTGAAGGAGCTGGATTGGGTTGTCTTTGATGAGTTTGGAAATTTTGGAGTCCGCTCGATTTGATGGTAGCAAGGGTGTTTGCGGTCTGGAGTTGTTCGTCTGATAGGATGTTGAATTCAAGTCTTGTAGGCGTCTAAACCAGCCTCGTCTTGGTGTCTGTTCCCGTAGAAGCAAGTACATGATTTGTCGTACTATTCTTGATCTCCTCGTTACTTCAGTATCGCGTTTTCCCAATATGGACAGTAAAGTGCACCTAATCGTTCTCTCAATATTCATGACTCGTCAAAGAAATCGTTACCGAAGCATATTGCATTCAGTAGATCAATGGTCGTTGCAAACCGTCAAGGAATCTTCCGAACCATGTCCTTTGGGGCCTAGACTTTGTCCATGGCAGACCAATCTTGTGCATCTCCACAGCCAATTGGAGGATGTAATCGATGCTAAAAAGTGACACGGTCAGTTTCGCTATGCATCACCCTGTAAACCGTAGTCAACACATACCTCTCACACTGCGTCTTTGCCTTATGCACATTATCGCCCCATACGTAACTGGCCTAGTCAGCCCTTCACTAGCTCGAAAGAGAAAAATAATTCTTACATGCCGTGCCTCCTTACAAGGATAGCATAAGCATCGGGGTATTTTTCCATCGCTTCCTCCAGACTGTCCGTAAGGTCCTCCTCGCTGAAAACAGCTATCGCGTCAGCCTCATCATCTTACGTCCGAAAGAAAATGACGGAAGGCAACTTACTGCGCTGTGTTCTCGATGATTGGGATCCGCAGGCGATCGTAATATCCCAAGTTGCCAGACTTTCCTCTGCCCTTCGGGATACCTTTGATCTGCTCAATCTGCTCGATCTCGAAGCACGCCTGGGGGCCGAGCTCGCGCTCTACAAGCAGTGTAACAAGCACCGCCCATTGCGAATGAGTGTGGATGCAGCAACCTGCGCCTCGGTCGAATGCTGCGAGGAAGAGTGGGGTGCATGCAGATGGCTTCAGGAACTGGACCAGAACAGTGAGAATTGAGTAGAGCAGGGAGGAGTTGACTAATGGAAGGGGTGCCATCTCCAAAAGGGGCAGCGATCATGTGTATAAGACATGGATACATAGATTTCGGAAATGCTCGAAATGGAAACCATGAAGAGGCATAGGAGAGTTCGACCAACATTCGGCTTCCTCAAATACTCTCTTTTCTGTGCACACATCACAAACATGTCCTTCGGATCCATAAGCTCTTTCTGAACGCCTGATGGCGCAATGAAAATGTGATCATTGTTCCGAATGCTCGTGCCTCCGCCAGTACCAGTAACCTGTCCGATCCCCGTCTGTGTCAGCATTACGATACCGAAGATGAATGCGGCAAGAAATAGGTCGAGCAGGCAAGAGATGACACATTGGGATGAAGACAGGATGGAAGAGGAAACTGAAATGACTAACCCATCCTAATGTGTAGAACTTGCGGCACAGCTCACAAATCAGGTTTGCAGGGTGGTTGGGATCAGGGGATTGGATGAGATGCTCGTGTGGAGAGTCTGGAGGAGTGAGCTCGGCCATGATCAATTATATGTATCACCAGACCGACGGATCTACTTAGTGATTGATACAGTACGTTGGCTTAGGCGCGAATTTTGGGTTTTGGCGTCCTGTCGAAAAATTTGGATTCACCGCACGAACTGACCAATCGGAGGCCTCCCACACTCCACTCGGCGGCATGGTGCAATTCCTGCGGCCGCATTTTGGTGCCGTTGAGGAATAACCCTTTTCGAACAGCCCGGGTCGAAAGGATTTCGATTTTAATCCTGCGAACTGGAAGGTTTCTTCATCTTCTAATGGACGCAATTGGCTAAGAAATTGTGTCTAATTGTATGTTGCATATCGCACACCCAACTACGAACATCCAGATCGCAATATATTTAACAAAATCTTTCAATCAGTGGTATCAAATTAATGTGGTCGTAAGAGATGGTTCGAGAAAGCACCCGTGTGTTTGACGCATCTATCCTCTCACTGAGTGGGGTTCTGCCCGTCCTTCTTCTTGTCCACACGCAGGACTTGCTTTACCTTGTCGCCCAATGTCTCTTTGTTCGGATCCTGGCTGTGTCCGCCATACTTTTCAATGTGCTCGTTACCCGCTCCGCCGCGCTGCACGGGAGGTCAGCTCATAGTCTCAACTGATCATGTCTTGGCGGGACGTACGCCAGTGTGGTAATTCTCATGGCCCTCTCTCAGTGAAGTTTCGGGAATGAAATCCTTCGATTTCTCCTGCTTGGCTCCCGGATTCAGCCTGGGTGACTCCATATTGCCGACTCCACCACGCTGAACATGGCGTTAGTTTTAGCTCATTGGAACAACTGATTGTGATGCATACGCCAGTGGAGTATTCTGGTCTTGGGCTATCGCCTACAACCCCCTCGCGGACAATGCCAGCATCGACATATCTGGTTTTCTCGTTAGCCAATTGCAGCGATACAAGGTGTGACGCGTGAACAGTGCTCGTCTGGAGAGCACGGGCAGTAATGGGACTCGAGCAAAAAGCTGTACGGCCATAAAAAGCAATTCAAAAGACTCACGTATTGGAATCGGGTCCAATATTGCCAGCGCCTGAACTGTTATTAACGTTGGTTCCAGCAACATAGTGCGCGTCAGTACAAACCTCCTCGTCCGGTGGAGTGGATACCGTCAGACATTTTGACTTATTTGATGCTCAATGCTGCTGAACAAGGTCTACAACGAAATATGAAGGATCGTAAATTCTGTTTGGGCGCGTGAACAATTAAATTGACCTCGCGTGAGCTGGCCGAGGCGCGTATGACGCAACCGCATTGCAAAACCTTCGCGGGATGGGCTCGGCAACGACAAATAAGCGTCTGTCATGACGAGTCTTCGAGCTTCTTGGCTTTGCGCGACTATTCAATGGCATCGTTGCAAATCTTGATCGAGGGCTGGAACCTTGGCTGTTCGAGTCTTGGATCTTATACTTTGTGGTCCCACCGTCGTATGCAGGTGAAACTAAGACGATGATAGCCTACATGGCTTTCGGAGTAAAGCCCCATAGATCAGGAGTAGCCTGGGGCGAAATGCTAAGCTGTTGATAAGGAACTCGATTCTGATTCGCCGATCGACGTATTTCATGTAAGTATTCGAAGAAATTCAGTAATATCGATGTAATGATTGCCCAAACCTCCGGTAATATTCTAGGGAGCATGTGGGGGAAGCTGCTGCATTTGCAGGAGTGGTGAGCCTAGGAAGCCCTGCTCATATAGTTTACATAGGTGTGCGTTGTGCTAGCAGCCAAGCGAATCCAAGCCATATAAATCATCATGAAACCCAAACTCATTATAGACATCAAAAGTGTTCTCGTCTACTTATCTCCTTTATGCCTTGAGCACTGCCTTCTCTTCCGGTGGAGCAGCCCCGCCGGTAGTTGGGAGACCCTGGAATCACAGTTAGCACGTAGAAAGCGTAGATGCAGACACAAACGTACCATGAAGATCTTGAAGTAGTCGTAGATCATCCATTGCAGACCCGTAAGCGTACCAATCATGACAATTCTCACTGGGAGACCGTTCCAGAGACCCGGGAATCCGATTCTTTTATAGATGCGGCTCATGGCACCACCGAAAGACTCTCCAGCCTGGCGTTCAGCGTTGAGTTTTGAGACCATGACATCAGCAGGGTGGGAGACGATCGCGCAGGCAATACCAGCAATGTAACCAGCGGTGAAGGAGACTGCCGTTTGGGCACCCTTGCTGTAATCGCTCTTGCTGCCAGGGAGACGATGGTAGATCATCTCAACGACGGTTTCGAACGAGGCGAATTTCATCATGGTGTACGGAATCTGTCTGCCCCAGAGAGGATACAAGCCCTTGTAGAGACCGGCAACGCCTTCGGCAGAGGTGATTTTGTTGAAGCCGTTCAAAGTTCCAGTTGCGAAAGGTGGAATGGTCGTCTGCATGCGTACCTTTATGGCTTCAAATGGGCAGAGGGCAATATCAGCAAAGAATTCAGCAGAGGCAGAACCGGCGAGATAGATCCAGGTCTTATATCGGGTGGCGCCATCAGGTCCAGCAAGGTCAGAGTAGAATTTCTTGAAGAACTCATATCCACCGTATTTGAAGGCACCTTGAGCCTAGTGAATGTCAGCACTTGCCCTTGGATCGGCCGCAAATAGAGACGCACAGAGTAACCCCAGAACGTTGGACCCCAACCAGTGAAGACTCCACGGAATCCCTCTGCGCGACCGATCTTACCCCAAGCTTCGAAGTTGCCCTTGTACATATTGGTATCGACCTGGCGACGACATTTTACTAGATCGAGCGGCGTAACAGCGGTATGCGTGAGGCCCTGTTGTCGTGAGCAACTGCTTCCAACGTCTCCGAACTTATAGGTTATTGCTCACGCAAGCCATAAGACCACCGAAAGTGCAGGCAGCATAGTACTTCAAGCTGTAGAGTTCAATCTTGCCGGTCGCAGCTTGGGCGCTTGCGCTCGCCTTTTCGAACTTCTCAACTGCAACGTCGCCA
Source organism: Rhizodiscina lignyota (assembly GCA_010015805.1). Lineage (NCBI taxonomy): Eukaryota > Fungi > Ascomycota > Dothideomycetes > Aulographales > Rhizodiscinaceae > Rhizodiscina > Rhizodiscina lignyota. Next base: position 1,226,206 of record ML978125.1, read on the forward strand.
ACCTGGGCTGCCTTGTTCTTCACATCGTCGGTCGTACTCCACACCGAGTAGAGATCTTGACGAGCAAGGTAGGGCGACGGCCTCGGAGCAACTGGCCTACGAGCGGCGAATGGGGAGGACGTACCAAACACATCCTTAAGGGTGGCTTGATTGGGGAAGAAGGAAGTCATCCTGTTGTTCCATTGAGTGAGCTTTGTGAAGCTTATCGGGTCATGGGTAGCGGTACCTTCCTGTTCGTCTGACTTTGCCGAATGAAAGACTTCAATGAGAATGGGTGCTGCAGGGAAGTGCAGGCACCAGCTTCACGTCAATTGAAGAATTGCTCCACGAGCGGGTGTGAACGTTGAGGTTGGCAGAAAGTTGTTGTCCAACCTCTCGAAGTGGAGATGCGCACGGCTGGGGTTTCAAGAGCGCGGCTCGGGATGACGTCTTAACTCCGAAGCGTCAAGCGCGCCTTTCGATCCACACCAAATAATACAATTGGATTCAATGGATAGGAAATCTGAAACGGATGGAGAAATGAGATGCGTAATTGAATCCAGGCTATCTTTTGGTCTTTCAAAGTGACTTTCGCGGGTCTGAGGAAGCACCTGTGAAAGCTCCGGCAGAGTTCGGGACCGACAAAACAAAGGATTGGAAAGCCTCCACTGGGAGAAGTACAAAAATGCTGCAATGTATATGTGGCTTCCTCCTAAAGTCAGTAACTGGGTAAGATGCCTCGCAATTGGAACTGCAGCTTTGAGAAGCCCATCTCAGCACCAGAATCATACTTAGTCTACCCTGTGCGCGTTTGCGTCATTACAGCGCTTAGAGAGTTGATGACATTCTGAATAGCCATTGATTCTAAAGCTTGAATGTACCCATTGGTATTCCCAAATATGTACAGGTGGGATATCTAGCTTCCGGTATGCTAGTGTCGTTCTGTAGCTTTCCCTAACGCAATGAAAATTAGGAGATATGCGTCTACTTCGACCCCTTCTCCTGCTGCTGTAATCTCCCCAGTTTCGCTTCCTCCTCTTCACGGTTTTGGTTCTCGTAATGTGCTATGACCTTGTCAAGGTTTATGTATGCGCCGGCCCAGACGTTGTGAGCTGATCCAGAGTTAAATTGCCTGTGCAGAGGAATGTTAGCTCAAAATGTCCAGACAGTTTCCAACAGCCTCAAATAAATGCAGATGCTGCAGGCACAGTAGCAGCCAGACAGCTTCCTGGATGTTGTCCACATACTCTGGTGATCTCAGCTCATGTCGCTGGCTCGGTTCCGAGTTCAAAAACAGATTGCGGTCAGCTGCCGCCCGCTGCACCGCCTCCAGATGGATATTGTTCCTCCGCGCCCACTCTTCGCTCCAGTCATAACTGATCATTCGTGTCACCCAGGGGTCTTTCGACGTCGCAAAATCATGGATGAGGAAGATGAGAGGAATGCAGGTCACTCCAATGTAGAAACCGCGCTAGGAAGTTTCGTCAGCTGTCATAGGATGAATGAGGGAGCCTTTTAGCGTACTCCTAAAGACTCATTGGAGTCTGATGAGCCATGAGATGCGTGAGGTTGGGCGTGTCCGCTGTCGTGTGATTCGAATCGCCGCTGCTGGCTTCGGAGGAGTGATCGAGAGGTTCGGACTGAGGCTTGAGTGCCTCTCCTGAGCGCTTGCATGTCGGTAGCGCACTCAATGGCTCTCGTCTACGTGTAGAAGCAATGCCGAATCAGGACGACAGTTCCAAGTGCTGCTCCAGCTGTTAGAGGAGCAAGATGCCAAGCATTATCGGAACGAGAATGGCCGAATCCGACACACTGCTCTCAGTCACGTGATGATAATCAGAATACTTCTTAGGTAGGCACAGACATGGATGAATTTATTGGATCTAGTATTTAAAAGTTACATAAGAAGACATTACAGACGCCGTATACTAATGATCGTTACATCGTTGAAAGCTCGTGAAACGCCGCTGCCCAATTCAGATGAATTGCATTTACATTAGAACAAGCAATCCTTCTGCTGGGCATCCCTCGACACTTTTATGTTGTTCCAATTGCATCAGGATCACGATCGGCTTCGCTCATCGCTGCATGTCTCGGCGTGCTCTCTCTCACTGAGTTCGAGGGACCAAGTTCGACAGGCCCTATAACAGGATGGCTGCCTACGGGATCCACACCCAAGCCGGCAGCTGTGGGACTATCCTTATAGTACGCATCCATTCTCGGCTGCGTTGGTGATGTTCCATACGCAGGCGCTGGTCCATCGTGGTACTGGTGGTGTTCTTGATATCCAGCCTCGACCGGTTGGTAGAAGCCGTAAGTCAGTGCGCCTCCTTGCGAAAATCTGGAGTCGAAGTCCGATGAAACATTTGTTCCGACACTTGGATGATGGGAGTGCTTTACGCCAGGGGAGGACAGATCTGGTGAGGGAAGCTCCGCTACATTCTGTGCATCCTTTTCCTGAGGGGGCTGAATTGGAGGAGGGGGCTGAGCTCGCTTGCGTCTTCGCAGATAAAAGAACACGGCTCCTAAAATAAGCGCAAGACCGACGACACCTCCAACAGTACCTCCAGCGATAGCTCCGGCGTCCGAAGATTTGTGATGTGTGGGTGTGGGAGAAGGAGCAGCACCTGTCGCGGTTGGTGGAATATACCGCGTCGGTGTCTGTGTCGCTGGAGTTACCTTCCTTCCGAAGTATACCGACAAGTTTGAGTCGCCCCAGCCTTCGCTTGGAGCTGTAGCAGTTGCTCCGCCATTGGCACTGAAATACTTAGCATAACGGACCTGGAGGCGAGGGAACAACTCACCCTCCACCAATTGTCGCAATGACCTCTGGCGGGACCTGATAACTAGTTACGTTCGGCTGAAACGAGTGCCATTGTGTATTTTGAGGATTATTCTTTCCAAGGTCTAGGTTGTGTTGGCCCTGAACCGCCGGTAGATCGCATGCGGTTGAATTTGGATATGTACCGCCCATGATGTCCATTTGGGCGCCATCAATAACGGTGCAAGACATTGCATTCTTCGGAAACAGCTGAGGATCTTGCCACCACTGGCTTTGAGATTAGTCGCATTTACTGGAGGGTGGAAAGAATGGCAACTTGCCTTGGTCCAGGTGAAAGACGGAATGCTCAGGATGTAGATATCGTCATACCCAACAACATCAGCATATACTGACGCACCGCCGTAAAGGTAGCTAAGAACAGTTAGCAGGAGCGGAGCCATACGACCGTGAACTTACATATTGTATGACGATTGGTCACTGGGCCAGGTCACACCGGCACAGAATCGTCGCCGGGATCCAGGAACATGTCCTGTCGTATTTTGTGTGTACCATCTATTGTCCGAGATATCGTAGACAAGAATTTCCTGAACGGTTAGTAACTGCAATGAGCATCGGCATTTATCAACTAACATTCATCGGAGCCTAAGTAATGTTAGCTTGCATATAGTCAAATTTTGTTATTCGAATAGGCATACCCCAATCGAAGTACCATTATCGAATGGCGTCTGAACTCCACCGAAGTAAACAAGCATACCTGCATCGGACGCTGGCAAGTATAACATGACTCCCTCAGCGCGTGGAATATTGTCGGGAGGCCCTGGATTAGGCGTGAAGCTTTCGCCAGTCATGTTGTATTGCATCAAGGTTGTCGAGGCATTTGGTGTGCCAGTCCAACCTGGAATGCTATTGTTCGACAGCCAGCCACCGTAGTACCATCCGCTCTGTGCCTGGTCAACAGCGCCAGCTCCATAAGAAGCACGCTGGACTTGAGACACATCGGCCTTTGTTTGGTTCCATGTATCATATATTATATCGTAGAACCACAGCGAGAAATTATCTGGTTTTGACTCGTAGAATTCTCCGCCATAAAGCCATATCACCTTGTTCACGGAGTCTGGCCATAGCATGCCGCCGTTGACAGAAGGGACGTCGGAGCCTTTGGTGAGATTGTCATACTCTTGCGGAAACCCTCGGAATCCAACGTCAAGGTCGGCGTAGAGGAGATATGTATCTGGTGGACTGTCAGCTAAGATCATGCGATACAAAGGGTGGGTAGGGACATACTGGTATAGTTCTTTGGGTCTTTATCGAGTGAATTCCAGTTTCTCAAGCCGCCATCGATGTATATTTTCCGATCAACCAGAGCTGCTTGGTGTCCAAATAAGCGACAATAGTTGGTGAGTGGGTCGTGTTGTTGAAACGATCTGACGGTAAACAGTGTGAGTGCCAACAGGCACAGCTGCTGTACGCTCCGCATATTGAGTGTGTGAAACCGTCCTGCGGGGGTGGATACGGAATAGCTGTAGCATAAAATGGTTGATAAGTGTCGGGACCCCGCTCACAGGGCTGAACAAGAGTTCACATTCTAGGCTCGATTGCGGCTTTCAGCTCTGGCCTGCACCGCACTGGTTGACCTCTCATGGTTGATGTCCGCCCCCACAGCTAAGAATCCGGAATAGCACCATATGCAAGCAGCGACTGCCTATTCGGCCCATTGGGTCTGTAATCCACGTACGCGACACCTTGCAGGATTACAGGCATCCAGAAACCCTTGCCCGGAGAAGCAATGCTCGTGACGTTGATGAGGCTGAAACAGCTCGAGAAGAGAAGCAGAAATACAAGATGAGACGCGATATGGATATTGTGCGGTGTAGAAGCCAGAATTATGAGTATGTGGACCCCCAAAATAAACAGTAGTTCCTTCCAAGTCGCAGATTAAGAGAGGTGAGATTGAATAAGATCATCTAACACAACCACACTTGCCAGCTTCTACGCGCCCTGGCTGCGGCCTCATGCATCTCCAATTGGCGATGCGCTGTGCCCTGCGCGCCTCGTCGCTTGCCGGCTGGCTTCGCTAACCCATCATTGCCACACGCGTCCTCGAAGGGTGAAAGGGCGCTCAATTGGGTAATTCGGCTACGCCATATTTCAAGGCGTAGCTAAGCACGAAAGTTGCCGGAGGAACGTGCCTGATAGAGTCTTCGCAACGTGAGTGAGAGAAAATCGGAGTTCGTCTCGCCATTCACTGATCAGGAAGCCCTTGCGCCTTGTAAGCCGAAGTAGAGCCGGCCTCGGTTCCTGGCGAGCGGCCTAATTTTCTGCCTCCTAATCCTAAACGTCTTACCCTACTGTCGCGGGCCTTATACACTAATTGAGGTTGATGTCCACTATTCATCCGGCGCCGTGCCCATCTTTTACAGGCCGGTATTGTGTCCGTTTTGCTAATCAACTACGTTCCATGTCATGTGGCTCAAATCCCCCCGTCTACGGAGCACGATACAGCCAGGGCGAAGATGCCGCATTAGCCTTGTAGCCAAAATCAATCACAGCGGTGTATTCGGCTTGGTTTGGTCTGCTTTTCTTCATTAAGAGTTATTTGTTTTATTTGTTTTATATATATATATACTAACTAGTGCTTGACCACGATCTTGCCTCCAGCATCGTGCGAATCTAACATCTTGTGCGCACTGTGAATGTCCTTCCACCCAAAGACATACGTCGGCTTAGCATCGAATTCACCATTCTCAATCTTTCGTACAATATCTTGTAGAGGTATCCCAGACATTGGAAAGGCTGACGTGCCAAGGACCTTGCTATGAAACAATAGAAACTGTACGCCTGGTTCCATCTCTACCATCGGGTTGAAATCCTTCACAGGCGCTAAACCTCCTAACCATCCAGCTTGTAGCATACGACCGTGTGGGCGCGTAAGTCCGAGGGACTCTACTAATACGCGGTTGCCTATTAGGTTCAAGACTTTATCGAACTGGGCCGTTCCGTCGAGGAGTTCTGCAAGATTGGACTGTTCGCGTTTTACGTCTACTGCTCCCATTTTCTTGAGCATCTCGAACCTTTTAGGACGTCTGGTAGTCGCTGTGACTATCGCCCCTGCGTTGACGGCCAGATTTAGTGCTGCTTGACCAATTGTCGAGGTCGCACCGCGGATCAGTAGCTTCTCGCCACGTTGCAGGTCTAATACGGTGAAGAGCGACGAGTAGGCAGTGCTGTAAACTTCTGGAATGGCTGCGAGCTGTTCCCACGGCAGGGTCGTCTCGACTGCAACTACGTTCGAAGCCGGTGTCGTCACGAACTCCCCATAGCTGCCAGGACGACTCCTCCCCATGCCTCCCATGACTCCGATGACCTTGCTTCCGATTGGGAACTCGCCGCCAGGACACGCTTCGACGATGCCAACGCACTCGAGACCTGTGATAGGATTCCATTCGTCCCATTCCCCCTTTCTCATGTGCATTTCGGCATGATTGACTCCAAAAGCTTTGATGCGGATGAGAACTTCGCCATTTTTTGCCGTTGGCTTGGGCACTTGCTGGTATTCGAGGACTTCAGGGCCTCCAAACTTGGGAATAACAATAGCTTCCATGGTCTCCGACATGGTTTATGAGAGTTTGATGATGCTGCTTCTCTGTGTGCGTTGGAGGATGGGGAGTACTTGATACGGATGGGGCTGAATGCTTAATGTGGATATAGATGAAATGGTTCAATAGAAGACTGCTTTCGACGATTGATGATCCAAGAAACCATTAGGATTGCTACCTTAATATACACTTCTTGGCGTGATAGAAACCTTCTGACGCTCTCATCTAGACAATTACTATTCATGACTGGATAATCATTTCATGAATAATTTGGAGTTAGATATTGGTTAGGAATCTTAATGCATCATAGTTCAAGCTTAGAAACTGATAATTTGTTCAACATGGTGTTCTCGAGTCATGTCGTTCGCTTCCCCCGCGGAGACGAATATACAGGAGTACACTAAATATATTGGTGTTTAGGTAAGTACCGTTGCTAGTTAAGAGCTGGTTGATGCGCGGAACCACGCCGACGGACGTTGTTCGGAGCGTGAATTGCCCTATGACGTTATGCGGCAAGTATCTTACCACTGGGTGCGGCCCGTAAGGTACTCTATGCGGCATTCGTACGGCATGCGCTAACTGCTTCAGTCCGTACCACAGCGCCACCAAATCACAAGGCTCCAGGTCCTGCCTTCGTAATGTTCGCAAAGGCAAATACGGAAAATTCAACTCTGAAACTTCTGCTACATTCATAGCATAATAGAAGGTGAGGCATTAGCTCTCCAGAATAGAGGGCAGCTTCCATCGCAGGCCTTTCGAGCCTCGATAATCAAAGTCTACGGAGTACGAAAGAGCCAGTGTCTCGTGAGCGAACGAGACCTGCAACAGCGTCTCTTTTTCGCGGCAATTAAAACCCCTGTTCCATCAAGTAATCAGTAATAACCTTGTACCCCGCTGTAGCATTCTTATGGCCATTCAGCCCATGTCCAGTATTAGGCTGTAACTTCGACTGGAAAGCCTTCGAACCGCTGAAGAGAGCGTGTGGTTGTTGCTCAACACCAGGACAGTATCCACCGCAAGCAATGATGTCGTATTCGCCGTTGAAATACTACAAATATAAGAGTTTGATATTAAGAATGGAGAAGGGTGGAGAGTAAGAGCTTACAAGAACATTTCCTTTAAAACCGGTAGCTGTGTAATTTAGAGTGGGAATGGTGATTAATTCTGTAATAGCGAATGGCACTTTGTTCTTCTCAGAGAAGGCTACTGCTTCGATGGTGTACAATGGGGCTTTGAAGAAGCTGAGAAAAAGAGGGAAAATTAGCGTGTCTATCTTTATAATAATCCAAAGATTGCGATGCTTACACATTTACATTCGCATACACATCATCCCAGATAACGTATCCATTATCTAACCCCTTCCACTTCTTGTCTTTAAGAGCAGCAACGCGTAGGTCAAAACTTTCGATGACAACGCCACCCTGCATTGTGAAGCCTATTCCAGTCAAAATAACGGCATCTGCTATTTCTGGTGCTGCGGCAACGAGCCCTTGTGTAGTAAATGAGCCGAAAGAATGTCCCACCAGGACTAGTTTCTTGGGTGGTCCGATTGTATCGGTGTACTGTCCGGCTTTTATCTGAGCTGCGAGCTGAGCCAGGATTGAGACTTGGATTGAGATTTGATTTACGAATCCAGAGAGTCTATGGTGCGTGTTAGAATGGTTGGGAGGGCAGAAGAGTGTATGTAGCTTACTTTGATGATCTTCCAGTCCCGAGACGGTCGTAGAAGAAGATAGAATACCCCTTGTCTACCGCATATTGGGCGAAATTGTATTTCTCAGGCTCAAAAGCTGAGTTCCAATAACTCCTATCATAACCCAAGCCATGCGTAGCCAACAACACAGTGTTAGAATGTTCACACTTCGTCTTCGGGGAACAGAATGTCCCCGAAATAGTATATGTCCCATTGATGTCAACGGGACCGGTGACAGGCGGGGTGAAGTTTGCTTCTGGTCTGGTTGATGATAAGAACACAAAATCTATGAGGCCGTAATTGTCGGTCCGTTTTGGACCGATCCATTCAACTCCTTTGGTTGAGACAACGACGGGGATTTCGTAGTCGATGCAGTTGGCATTGGGTGGAGTGTATTCTGTGTGTATCCTGTGGGCTTGAGCGAGGAGGATTGGGAGGAAGGAAAAGTAGAGGAAACAATGCATCCTTGAGGAGGAGGTTGAGATGATATCACTGCTTGAGTGGTGAAAGGAATACTGGGGTTTGCTGGTTTCAGGGACGAACTTTCAGTTGATTTGTCCTAATGTGAGCTTTATACATCTTTCAAATTCAGCCACTGTGATTGTCAGTTCTCAACAGTTAGCATTTCGCGTCAGCAAGCTCAAAGTTATGCCGAAGCTCTCTGTTCATGAAAGAGTATATCCCTTGTGGGTTGCATAGTAGGTCTTCAGGTGCAGAACTGGCCAAAGTCCGGATTTGGGCATTCAGATTTGATCTAAACATCCGTCAAAACAAGGTTGAGCTCCCGGGTAGCGTATCTTCCAGCCTACGTGGTTTAACGCTAAAAGCGGCCGCTAACCCGCCAAGGCAGATAGGACTAGTGGGTATCTCTCCACGGTCAATCTGTATAAGGCGTAATTGTAAAGGAGTGATTGATTTGCGAGCGCAGATTGTATTGGCCTGTACTCTAAAACTGTGCACCGATAGGAGACAGCCAACAAGCCCAAACGTTGCCAGCTGAAGCCTTGGCGCTCTTGGCGTTAAACCTCGTAGGCCGGAAGCTACGGTATCTGGCGGGGGAATGTAAAGCACTCAAAATTCAGATGCCTTTACGGAGTACAGTACTCCTGTTTGCCTGAGCTCCAGTTTAGAGATGTGGCGTTGATCCTGCCAAAACATCTGTCTAAATATCTCGATGAAAAATTGGACTGAGAGAAAAATGTTATTTTGCAGCAGTGGCGCGATGTTGGAATCTCATTTACCTATTTTGGAAAATGAACTTTTTGCGGCATATGAACTACGCTCGAGCCGATGCGTACAGTCGATTTGTAGGAGCCAGCATTGATACTAAAACCAGAGCGCAGAATCTGAAGTTCGTGGGATAAATATGTCGGTTCTGGTCTTCAAGCTGTTATCTATGGAGGCTACAAGAGTGCGATGTGTGCTGCCAGCTAGGTGAGATTGCTCCATCAGTTCTTTGGTGTCTTCAAGGAAGGTAGAGTACAAGACATACCCTGCTTGCCAGCGCGACGAGCCCTGACTCTGCAGAAATACTTTGCTTGGTCATCCTGGGTCCTTCGCAGGATTCGACTAAGGATGGCATCGCCTCTTGATGGCCTTTGCGTTAGAAAATACTCGTAACGAAGAGATTCGAGATCGATGACGGGGCATGCACTTCTGAGGATCTAACTAAATTGGGGCATTGAGAGTTGGCCATGGTAACCGAATACGTCCACGAACCGAATACGTCCACGAACCGAATACGTCCACGAATACGTCTACGGGTCTTCGTAACTCAGCCATGCTCAGCCTCAATTACTGATTAACGACGTCAACCATCAACATCCGTCCAAATATGACAATTGAGGTCTTCAGGGTTACCAACTGTACCGTTATATCCCGCAACGGCCATAAGTATAATTACTCCATGGTGGACTGGTGATATCCTTTTCCCCAAATTATTCAAACCTCCAACTCTATCACAATCCTCAAATCATCACCAGTCCACATCAAACGCCACAAATAGACGGAACTTTTATTCATCTGTCTTTCAATCGCCTTCCGTTTAAATCTTCTACGTGTCAACCTTCTACTTTTGTTTCATTTACAATGGCAACACCAATCCTGGTCATCGGTGCTCTTCTCGCTCAATGCATAGTCGAAAAACACAAGGCCCGCAAAGCAGCAAGACAAACCGGCTACGACCTCACACAGATACAAACCAAAGACGCAAAATTATACTCCCAACGCCCATCATCAAGTGTGTATTCACAGACTACACTGCAGGGTACTTTTGACTCCAACGCTCCTATGAGTAAAGATGGACCACCAAGGGACGACAAGCTCGCATCCGAAATGGGGGCAACGATGCGCAGTTATTAGTTGTCCCCCAGAGATCGAGGGACCGTAAGGGATATGGCTTTCGGAAGATAATTATTGTGGAGCACGAGTTCGGAGATTGTTGGGCTTTGTTTGCCAGATTTTGCCGGAGTTCAGATTGTAATGGAGCATTGCTTGGGGATTTGATCATCTCGTCTATGTTGGGACGCATTATAGAAAGCGTAATACTTGTTTTCTTGCAATTACACTTGATTATCCCGCGTGCAGTTTATCCACTTTGGTAAGTTGACAATGTAGTAAGAACCTTTATGGTATGAACCGGTCTTAGCTATCGATAACAGATTCCTTATGATAATACGACATCGCTAAATGTAATCATCGACGCTGTCATTGATGGCGAGGCCTGCGGCCTCAGACCACACAATTCCTGCTCCAGCCCCAATAAAGAAATCTCCTCCTCCATCATTCCAAAGCTCGCGGAAGCTTTCGGCCAGATCCTCAGCTGAGTACAACCTATCTTTAAGAACGGCATTAAATCTCTCCCACGTACCCAGACTCATACGGCTTCCAATGTTACTAGTAAAGATAATGTACCACATACGTAATGCTCCATTAGCACAGGCGGCACCACCCACAACGGACATCCAGAGTAAGAGACCAGATAACTGCTCCCATTGATCATTTCCATCTATTTTGATTTCCAGCAAGGCGTGACGCAGTCGCGCTGCTAGCCTTGATGGGATTTGGGCGCTGCGTTCGAAAGTGCGAAAGACGCGATTCACATAGATTTGCAATGCTAATATGTATGCGTATTGAGCATTGCAGCTGGCAGGCGGGTTTTTGTATAATAGGTTAAAGAGGCGAAATTCGATAGTCCGGCGAAATTTGAGGATGTGATTGATGTGACTCCTTGAATAGGGCCGTTCAGAGTAGTGTGGAAAATCTTCGTTGAGGACATGCATCTCTGCCAGTACGGAGTTCAGTTCTTCACCTAGGCAATGCGTCTCTGGTAGTAAGCGGAGCTTTGAGCGCGCAACATTATTCGGTGAGCTTAGGGATTGCGCAGTAGAGTCACTCCATACGTCGAGATTACTTCTGGCGGTACGGAAAGGTTGGTAATCGTTGCTGCTAAAGAACGGAGCGTGGGCAAACATGTAGGAACCCATGAAGTCGACTCTGAAAAGAAGTGATTTAATATATGGTCAAGACAGTCACGATGTGGATACTTACTCTGAAACATTATACCAAAGAGATGGAAATGTACCCAGTCCACCACGCATGTAAAAGAGTTGACTGAGACCTCTCATATGAGATTTCCATGCATCGCAGTCTCCCGTAGCTCCACGAGCGAACTTAGGGAACGTTAGTGTACCATTGTGGGTCCTCGTGCTTGCTTTAGCGAATGTGAGATCTTATTAACCTCTATGCTTGCCACTTGCGTAACCGCGAGTGCAGTCCCTTCAAAACACTCATCCATCTGGTCTCCCAGACTCTTATTAATGAGCTGAATGGTACGACCTCGGTGGTCCAGCCCCCATATTTGGAACTTTTTGTCCCGATTGGCTTGCCAGGCTTGCGCGAACGAAGAAATTGATAGGGTCGACTGAAGGACTCTCGCATCTGAAACCGAGGACTGGAGCATCATGTGCCCAGGATGAAACCCGCCAGTGGCTTTGAATGGGAAAAGCTCGTATGCTAGTGATTGCTTCACTTTTTTCGTAATATTAGCCATTTTTGGCGCTGGTTTGCGATAGCTTTTAAGCTTATCCCTACTAGTCAATGGTAAGGATGAAGAGTCACTTCTTACTGTAGTCGAATAGTTGGTACATGTAAGTCTCCATTTCTACGGGAAATGCCCGGAACGGATCAGGACTACCTGACCCAATCATTCTAGGTAGACGGACGCATTCGTTTGCTTCATTTGGATTGCGTTCATTACCAGCACGACCTGTTTGGATGGGAGCTTCTTTCTTGTTCCTTGATAGTGTAGCGTTCCCTCGAACAAGACGACGGTTTTCTGCGCTTTTGATCTGCAAAGGCTGCTGGATATTGAGAAATTGAAGTCCATCTTCTTCTGGAAACAAGTCAGTTCTGGGCTCCCCATATGCTCAATTGATACACACTGGCTGTCAACATGAGGGTCGTTATATTCTTGTGTAACCAGAAATGTAAGACTCTCAATACCCGCGATAGGAAAATGGGAATGCAGGTTTTCGCGATGTTGCTAGCCCATGGAGAATTGAGATTTGTAAGTCAAAGCTTGGATCTAGTCACCAGCCTTTCTGATTGCCTTGAATGGGTTTAGCGCCTTGGTATACAGGACCAAGAACTGTTGCCATCCATATGCTTTATTTGTGCGTTAAATCTTTAGGGAAGAGGGAAAGACTTTCAGCTCTCTCAAACAGAACTGATTGGCTGCTTCCACGTTGTTAATTCCGTAGACCTCTTAAGGGAAAGAGCACGGACTCTGCCCCACAGCCCCGCCACACTACAACTCTTTAAAACTAGTCAGAGCAGTTTTAACATTTTTCGATCGTATTTTTGCTCTACGTGCAGGTACGGAGTAGGTACTTGGAATTCCAGCTTGCTCCTATGCGATATTGAATCTGCCGGAGGTGGTAGGGTGTACTTTCGTACACGTACTAGCAAACTTGCCTTCCAAATGACATTCAGCCCATGTGTCATCCCAATTTGGTGATGTGGAGTATGTCCCTGATAACGATAACGAATCCTGCAAATCTGCGCCTTCTCCGCAAAGCTCCTCGGAGGTTCAGCATTTCTCACCTTTCGTCCAATGGATCTCCAGATAATCCGTCTCTGTTCATTCGCCAATCTCCAGAACCGCAAAGGCTTTGAAGATGGCACTCTTCAGCTTTCTGAAGCGTCAATTGTCGTTCGGTCCAGAGATTGGATAGCTCCAGATTCATCGCCTCTTGGGACCGAGAGCAAGAGAATATGACCGTTAATAGGGCCTCAAACGTGGATTCAGAGCACTTTTCACCTTACAGAGCAGACGGCAAGCTGTATGGCTTCGTCTGCGTTGTTACTGGGGCGACTCAGCCTGTGGGCAAAGCCATAACTCTTGAACTGGCGGCTCACGGTGCAGCTTGTGTATACGCTTGCTCAGAAGGGTCAGCGAAAGAGTACAATCAATTGGCAGAAGAAGTCCACAGCGTCTTCCCGAATACGAAAGTAATCGGTTATCCATACAAGCTCGCAAATGAGGAAGACACACTGGGCCTGATCGACGATATCTTGAACGCGTGGGGACGGTAGGTCATAGCACTCGATCTTCATCAGTTACATGGTACCAATGCTAATGACATCCAGGCTCGACGTTTGGGTCACGTCGTCTGGTCTCCTCGGTCCTCCCTCTATCCAAGATACCTCTCCGTCTGACCTTCTCAAATGTTTCGAAGCCAACTCCATGGCCCCTTTCTTCGCGTTGAAATATGCGCCGCCTGCAATGGCGAAGACGACACCGCAAGGCAGCTATCCGAATGCAGCCCCCAAAGATCAGAAATATGGTTCGATAATCGTGGTTAGCTCTGTGGCAAGCACATATGGAGGGTGTTGGGGACCATGCTTTACAATGAGCTCGCATGCAGCATTGGGAGTCGTAAGGGCAGGAGTTGCTGTTCTGAAAGGGACAGGCGTGCGGATAAACTGCATATCACCTGGTCAGATTGATGTTGGCGTGGATTTGAAAGCCGTACGCCGTGTCTTCCCTTGTGCTTAACGAATCTTGCTAAACTCGCTCAGTTCGACATGCGAGGAATGAGTTCGCAACTACCCCCGTCGAGTTTGCAATCGAAAGAGGTGAGGAACCGTATCATGGATATACTGTGAATATTGAACTAATGATTGCTTGCAAAGACCCAGAAAGACAACATTGGCCTTGAGCGAGCGGGTTTGCCGACCGAAATTGGTCGCGTCGCTGGCTTTCTCGCAAGCGGATTCAGTAGTTACATTACCGGAGCCAACCTAGTTGTCGATGGCGGTGCTTCGTACGTCATAGATGGAAATCTACCATTTCAAAGCACTGACGGTGATACAGAACAATGAACCCTTTGACGGTGCCAGTCTGATAGTGGGTATGTGTGAAAGATAGAACTTTAATAGCAAAGGGTGGATTCCTGGGCATCCAGGTATCACAAGATACAGTCCTTTCAAGTCTTACCATCAACTCTTAACTTCTCAAGTTCTCATCTACGAGGACTGAACCACTCCTGCGCTCATAAGTCTCTTGTCGCTACGTCATCTTTGATAATAGGATAGATGCACCTTGTTCATGACCTGGATATGAGCGCAGATTATGTGCAACACTTGCTACAGTGGCGAAATCGCTCCCGTTGTCATACCAAACTGCGCCGACAATGGCCTCTACGGTATCCACAATAAGGTTCTTCTCCAGAGGATCCCCAATACTCTCGTGGTCTGGGTTGATGTAGGCCAACAGGCCTTTGTCGTAAACGACCATGGTTAGGTGTTTGTTGGACGAGTCTGTCGACATCTTGTCCGAGACGATTTCTTTCTCAGTCGTCAGGAGTAGTGCTCAAAAGTACTTGGAGAGTGTTTCCTGACTCAACAACTCTCTTAATGCAGCCATAGAGAGCTTCCCCGTACTAGTGAGCTTATATTTGAGATTATTAGGAAATAGCTTAGAGGATTTGCTTCTCATTGTTATAGAAGAGTGACGCCATTGTAAGCCTCGTTCGCGCACGAGAAACTGGCCCTTTCGTACTAAAACGACACCAACATCTTGTACAACCCAGGTCGTTAAATTATTCTGACTCGATATCTGGGTATGACTCTTCTATTTTGCTATCGAAATCTTATCACATGCAACATACTGTGATAACTCCATGCCGCCCCCCCCTAATGCACGGGGCGTCGGTCATTCGCCGATGTCGGCTAATTCAATTTTAAGATGCAATGAACAGCTAAGCTAACAGAAACCTCCACGAACTCGCATATAATCATCCTTCCCTGTTGTGACTTTCCCGATGTACACAAGTGTGCTGATCAACGATAATAATTGGCATTGAGGACTTGGAACTCTATTGACGATGCTGGGAGTTTGTCGCTTCCAACGGAACCCGAAATTTCTCCCTCCAACTGTCACAATCGGGCGCTCCTTCTTGTAACATACAACGCCCGACTTGTGACAGCATTGAGTAGCTAGGCTGTCCTTTGCACGAAGTCCTCCTCACTTTTCTTAGTCTCAACCTCTTTGGACCCATTTGATACCAAACTTTCGTTAAGCAGATTGTATCTATTCATAAAGCTCTTCCGCGATGCTCCCATACGAAGACGAACTTCTTTTCGCGAGTCTCGCAGTCCAGCGGGCCGTCATTGCAACCAAGACTGTCCTGTCTTCTGTCCAGAAGGGCATCCTTTCCAAATCTGATGCCACACCTGTCTCACTCGCTGACTTTGCTGGCCAAGCGCTGATCGTCTCTGCTATCCACGGCGCATTTCCGGAGGACGTTATTGTCGGCGAAGAAGATGCATCGTCACTGCGTTCAAATCCTGACTTAGCGCAACAAGTTTGGGATCTCGTTCAGTCTACAAACCTTGGGAATGAGATCAACGAGAAGCTTATGTCACGGCCCAAGTCTTTGGAAGAGATGTTGGACTTTATCGATCTCGGAGGTACCGGGAACCCAACAATTAGAGGCAGATGTTGGACTATTGACCCCGTTGATGGCACGAAGACGTTCCTCCAAGGCACACAGTACTGCGTCGTTGCCGCGTTGCTCGAAGATGGGGAGGAGAAAGCCGCTGTAATAGGGTGTCCGCACATCAATCTCCAACGCTCTCCACCGATCATTTCAGAAACGGAAGATTCTATCGATCGCGACGGAACAGGGTGTCTTATCTCTGCGATCAAAGGCCAAGGAACGTGGGTTCGACCACTGTCCGACAGTACCGCGGAACAAAGCAGGCAGATTAGAATACAAGGAGCCGGCGCCCCTGAACGAAACCTTATATTCACAGGAAACCAAGACACCAGAACGCCTCAACTATCTACTCGTCATATCATCGCTGAGCGGCTCGGAGCGACCTGGCCGCCTCATCATATCTATTCGACGCAGCTTGGATATGTTGCTTGCGCGCTCGGAACATGCGATGTGCATTTGAAGGCACCGAAGGAACCTCCGACAGAGCATGCTCCATACGTATGGGACCATGCTGGAGGCATCTTGATTTATGAGGAAGCTGGTGGGAAAGTGACTGATTTGAATGGGATGCCGGTGGTGCTGTCTGCGGGAAGGAAGCTCACGCGCAATTATGGAATCATAGCAGCGCCAGAAGAGATCCATGGGAGGGCGTTGGAGGCAGCGAGGGTGGCAATAGACGAGGCCATCGGTCAGTGACAGCTCCATGCCACATGGTATATCGAGAGTTGTGAAACGGACTAAATTACGGCGTGACAGAATAGTTGAGTCATAGCTACAATATATCGATCCGCGAGGATGTATATATTGAGTAGTTAACACAGATTATACATAGTTACATACCGACGCTTCGTGTTTTGGATAAATGCGCTCTAGATTCAATCAAGCATTCAGAGATGCTCTCACTCGTGTTGAAGAATAAACTGGCTTCTTACTGCAGCCGTTCAGTCAAGCGGGCTCAACTATTTTGCGACCCGCGCGGTGAGCAAGTTCAGCGAGATTTAAGAGCCAGGAGTAGCCCGGGCCATAATACCTGGAGCGACTGAGGATGGGTCTACGGTTGACGAACTCTTGGACTCGATCAACGCCGCGTTGCGGAGGGAGGGCTTCGAGGACTTCTCACGGGTTTGGACATTGGTTGAGAATGGACACCGGTCTGAAGGCACCCGACGTGACAGAGGCGATATTCAGGTTCCAAGATCGATAGCACCGCATAAAAATGATGAAGCCTAGTAAATCATGAGCTACTCGGCATCTAGCATTTGTAACCCTCATTCTTACCAGTTCAAGTTCCAGCCCCGAAATTCGTTACCGCCGTTAGTCACAAATCGCAACGGTTGAGGGGGGTAATCGCTCGTGTTACCGAAACCGTTGGCCATCAACACGCCCAGAAAAGAGCTTGGAGCCGTTAAACACTGCACCGTGTTCCATACGGCGACCAATGCCATCCCTCGGATTCGTTTGCTCGAGTGTGTTGATGAGTCTGACGCTGTACTTTCACATTAAAATATACAACACCGCCTCACAGGCCAACACCGCCTCATAGGCCAACACCGTTATCATGTTCCGCATATATAGAGAGCCCAGTTCACGATCCCTGGTCCCCCTTTCTCTTCCACCGCCTTCAATATCCGAACTCTTCATCATCAAATTCCTTCTCCTACCAGTACAACACAAGCATTCTTCGGATCCCAGCATCATAGCTCTTCAGAAACTGCAGAGGCGTTCAGGCAAGCGCGGTCCTCGCAACCATGCCTGTCGCAACTGATAGTTCAGTGGATCCTGACACCAGGACTCATTTTTCATTCTCATTCGTTGCTAGAGCCAATGAGGCTCAGATCAACAAGGCTTTTAGGGACCACAAGCGCGACGTAAGTGATCTTCATCCAACGGAGCTGTTCAGCAAACTTCCGATCGCAACGCAGGCAGAGGAGTCAACACAAGAAGGCGGATTCGCCGACCTCTTCGACTTCGGCAAGTTCAATGGCAAGCCCCCGGCCAAGGTAAGTCGTGTTCCCGAGGAATATGCATGTCAATCGACTGCTAAATCTTTTGCAGGTCAAACTACAGCCTTACTCCTTCTACGACTTTCCAGCAGAGATCCGGGCCCTCATCTATGACCACGTGTTAAAGCTTCCAAAGGATCGTGACACTGTGTTCGTACAACCACCGTGGAAGTGGCACAGATACAATAACCCGGACTTCCGACATGCTCTTTTCAAGGTGTCCAAGCTGATACGCAAGGAAGCCATTTGCGAGCTGCTTCTGCAAAACAACCTAAACATCGATACTGTCACGGACATCAAATGGCTGTACTTCTGGGCGAACAACGGAGGAGTCCGGATCAACGTCGAGTACAACATCGACAAGCTGCAGTTCCTCGAGTTCGATCGTTACAATCATCAGAAACTCTTCAGCAACTTCCTAACTCGAGTTGTGTACGAGGGCCGTCTGAAGAGCCTGAGGCTCCGCATTGCCGGATATCGCGTCGCAGACATGACTGCCGAGGAAATCATGGATGACCAAGGACTGGACAAACTTCGAGCCATGCGGGGGCTGGAGCACGTTGAAGTGTGGTTGTGGGATGGTGGAGACTACCACAGCGATCCGCGTATGCAGGAGATCACGAATTGGTTGAGGGAGGAGATGTGCAAGCCCGGTGAGAAGAAGCCGAGTGGGCCCAGAGCAAAGAACTAAGAACGGAACGTACAGCAAATGGCACGGCTTGGGAGCAGAATGAATTATCGTCATTGTCAGTTGTACATTGTTGTCAGACTCGGAGAGGTATCTTGCCTTGCAGGAAATGGTGAAATGATATCGTTACGAAGACAGGGTGAAGGGGGAGACTGCTTAGCAAATGGGGGATCAGAGAGAAAGCCCAGAGGAAGACTCAAATTGAAGTGGCCAAAGATAGCAATTGGCAGTTATACCACATAGCATCGTATCGAACACATTGACAGCTGCGTGCGCTGAACTGAGTGACGGCAGGGTGCATTGCTGGCGCCTCATCACCGTCAAGAACCGAGTGCCAGCGAATGGCTTTGATACGCTCAGACCCACCACTCAAAGTATCGTAGAGTCGCGAGATTGCACAGAAGCAGTGTAAAATGGCTCGAATACATAAAGACAAAGAGATCGCGTGAATGTAAGGCAAACAAGAGGCAAGAGTCTTAAAGTGCCTGCGTTTTATTATGTATCGCCAATCAATGAAGAAGATTTGGGCCGCAGTAAAATGAACGATAGTGGTGATCCAACTATCAAGACATCGCCCATCTTGAATGTGGTTACCATCGGCCTCATTCCAGTGTCGTTGGTATGTACACACTCACAGTAACACTAACACGCACACGCCACGCAGCACACGCTATGCGGCACGCGACAGGCACGCTAGGCTCCAGCGCACAGCCCGGAGTTTAGCCTATGGGCCGGTATTTATCCGAAACCCCGTACTAGCTGTTTATAGGCGCAGATAAACAAACTACAAGATCACTTCTACGCTGTACAACTCATGCAAACCTTCTCAACAGCTTCGTGAGCGCGTATCACACCTCCAGTAGGTTTGTGGAGGCTCAGCAGCTTCTCCTTTCTTTCCTGCTCACGGCATTTCCTTCTTAGTCTCTCGTTGACAACTTAAAACACCATGGATGATTCCCTCATGAACTCCGTATTTGAGGATGATGCGAGCTCTGACTTCGCGCCCAAGCCTAAAGCTGTAAGTCTAATGTCTATCTAAAGAAATCCCCTACTTATACTGTCTCCAGAAGGCAAAAGCTGCTCCCAAAAAGGCTGCAGCGGCGCCTAAAGCGAAGGCTGGCGCAAAGAAACTCACGCAGTCGACCCTGAAGACTACGAAAACGGCCAAGAAGCGCGCCAAACCGGACTCTGATGCGGAAAATACTGAAGACGAGGAACCTGTATCCTTCCACGATGCCTCTCTCCTCTCAAACACGCCGCCTTCCTCGAAGAAGCAGAAGAAAGCCCCAGCGCCAAAAAAGGCAGGCGGCAAACCACTGCAGGAGATTGCAAACGAGAGCTTCGGCATGGATGGTACTTCTGATCCAAAGCCTGCTAAGGGTTCCTCTTCGGATAAGTATCAGAGGGTATGAGGCGTCGAGTTTTGAGGGAGGAGAGTGTGCGCTAACGGCTCTGCTAGCTTACCCAACTCGAGCACATCATCAAGCGTCCCGATACATACATTGGCTCTATTGAGCGTGACAAAAAGCAAATGTGGGCGTTCAATAGCAGTACCGATCTCATGGAGAATCGCGAGGTCAGCTATGTACCTGGCTTATACAAGATCTTCGACGAGATTCTGGTAAATGCTGCGGATAACAAGCATAATGACAAGAATATGAACGAGATTAGAGTCACAGTGGACCGAGAGTCGGGCCAGATATCGGTTTGGAACAATGGAAGGGGAATTCCAATCGAAGTTCACAAGGTAAGGATCTTCTGGGTATATTGTATCATCAATCGCTGATTCTCCATACAGAAAGAAGGCATCTACATCCCAGAGATGATCTTCGGACACCTTCTGACCTCTTCCAATTACGATGACAATCAACAAAAGGTCACTGGTGGTCGCAACGGCTATGGCGCAAAGCTCTGTAATATCTTCAGCGTCAAGTTCACAGTGGAGACCGCCGATGCTCGGCAGAAGAAGTTCTACAAGCAGACTTGGACAGCCAACATGAGCAAAATGGGTGATGCAATAATCGAACCGTACAAGGGTGACGACTACACCAAAGTCACCTTCACCCCTGACTATGCCAAGTTTGGAATGGATGGTATGGATGACGACTTTGAGGCTCTTGTCAAACGACGCATCTACGATTTGGCTGGCACTGTCCATGGTGTCATACTCAAGCTCAACAACGTGCGTATTAAAGTCAACAATTTCAAGAAGTACATGGAGATGTACACGAAAGCCATCAAAGCTGAGCAAGGTGCTGAAGAAGACGGTGAAGGCGCGCCAAAGGAGCAAGATGTCATCATTACAGAGAAGGTCAACGACGAATGGGAAGTCGGCTTTGCGGTATCCGATGGCTCGTTCCAACAAGTATCCTTTGTCAATTCGATCGCGACGACGTCTGGAGGATCGCACGTAAACTATGTTGCCGATCAAATCGTGACCAAGCTCATGGAGGCTGTCAAGAAGAAGAACAAAGGTGGCTTCCAGCTCAAACCACATCAGATCAAGAACCACATTTTTCTCTTCGTCAATTGCGCCATCGTCAATCCCGCTTTCACTTCGCAAACGAAGGAACAATTGACGACTAAGCCTAGCCAGTTTGGAACCAAATGCGAAGTCAGCGAGAAGTTTCTAAAGGCTATCGAAAAGACGCAGGCCGTCTCGAATATCTTGCACTTTGCGCAGAAGAAAGCAGACCAGGTTCTCTCCAAGTCTGATGGCAGCAAGCGAAGCCGCATGAACAACTCCAAATTGACCGATGCAAACAGGGCTGGAACCAAGGATGGCTGGCGATGCACACTTATCCTCACGGAAGGTGACTCTGCCAGTGGCCTAGCGCTTGCGGGTCGTTCTGTCGTCAATCCCGATCTTATCGGTGTATTCCCGCTGCGTGGTAAACTCTTGAATGTCCGTGATGCATCTCTCGACCAGATTACCAAGAATCAAGAGATTCAAAACATCAAGAAGTTTATGGGCCTACAGCACAAAAAGGAGTACACTGACACCAGGAGCCTACGGTATGGCCATCTCATGATTATGACCGATCAGGATCATGACGGCAGTCATATCAAAGGGCTGCTCATCAACTTCTTCGAGTGCAACTTCCCAAGCTTATTGAAAATTCCGGATTTCCTGAATGTCTTCATTACCCCAATCGTCAAGGTTTGGAAGGGCGACCCAAAGGCACCTAGGCAACTGAAGTCTTTCTTCACAATGCCTGAGTATGAGGCTTGGAAGGAAGAACCAGGTCACCAGAAAGGTTGGGATCACAAGTACTACAAGGGATTGGGTACCAGCACCTCAGATGACGCCGAGGTCTACTTCCGCGATCTTGATCGCCACCTCAAAGAGTTTGAGCCGATGAAGAGAGAAGAGGCAGAGATGATCGATCTGGCCTTCTCCAAGAAGAAGGCTGACGCGCGAAAGAACTGGTTGCGCGACTACCAACCCGGCACTTACTTGGATATGTCAGCTAAATCGTTCACCTATGACGATTTTGTCAACAAGGAACTCATCCTCTTCTCCATCGCCGATAACCTCCGTTCTATCCCGTCTGTCATTGATGGCCTGAAGCCGTCTCAGCGCAAGGTGCTATACACCTGCTTCCGCCGTAATCTCAAGAAAGATATCAAGGTTGTCGAGCTCGCCGGTAGTGTCATGGGTCTGACCAACTACGCATATGGCGAAAGTTCGATGCAACAGACTATAACGGGTCTTGCACAAACTTTCGTTGGATCAAACAATGTTAACTGCCTTGAACCGAGTGGTAATTTCGGTAGTCGTCGTATGGGTGGTGCAGATGCCGCGAGCCCTCGTTACATCTACACCCGTCTATCGCCTTTTGCGCGAAAGATCTTCAACCAGGCAGATGAACCACTGTTGACGTATCATGAAGACGATGGAGCTACGATTGAGCCGCACAACTATGTCCCGGTCGTTCCAATGCTTCTTCTGAACGGTGCTGATGGTATCGGAACTGGCTGGAGTACGTCTATTCCAAACTACAAGCCGGAAGACATCGTCGAGAATCTGAAACGTCGAATGGCTGGTACTTCAAAGGAAGACATGGTCCCCATGACCCCATGGTTCCGTGGCTACGTCGGTCAGACTGAGGATATGGGTCAAGATCGCTTCAAATTCACCGGTATCATCCGCCAGACTGGCGACAACGAGGTCGAGATCACGGAGCTGCCAGTCCGCATGTGGACGCAAGACTTCAAGGACAAACTTGAAGAGATTCTCAAGGCCGAAAAGGTTCCCTCGTTCATCAAGGATTATGTCGAATACAATACACCAACGAAAGTTCACTTCATCATTAAGCTGGAGGACAAGCATATGAAAATTGCCGTAGAGAAGGGTCTGGAGGAAACTTTCAAGCTTACAAAGAGCATGGCCACCAGCAATCTTGTTGCATTCGATGCACAAGGCCGTCTGCACAAGTATGAGACTCCCCTCGACATGATGGAAGAGTTCTATCATGTGCGATTGAAGTTCTACGAGAAGCGCAAGGTTAGTTTAAACTTCAATCCTAACTCGAGTTTAGAGTCACTGACTGTGAATAGCAATACCTTCTCGACGAGCTGCAGAAAGATCTCGACAAGCTCAGCAACCAGTCGCGCTTCATCAAGATGATTATCGACGGCAGTCTCATCGTCTCAAAACGGAAGAAGAAAGATCTCGTGGCTGAGCTGAAGAAACTCAACTTCAGGCCCTTCCCTAAGGTCGCAGATGCACGTAAGGAAGGCGAGTTCGAGAATGTCGTTGAAAACGAAGACTCTGAGGAATCAGAAGAGACTGCAGTTGGTGCTAATGACTACGACTACCTCCTTGGCATGGCAATTTGGTCCCTCACTCAAGAGCGTGTGGATAAGCTGCTTAAGCAGATCGGTGACAAGGAGACTGAGATTGACATGCTCATCAAACTGACGCCGAAAGATATCTGGACAAAAGACCTGGATGACTTCCTCAACGAATGGTACATTCAGCTCGATGACGAGAAGAAACGTACCAAGAAATTTGCTACCATGGGTCGTCGAGCCTCAGCTAAGCTTGGCATTGAAGGCAAGGCCGATAAGCGTAAGAAGCGCGATAATGATGATTCGGACTTTGAGGTGTCAAAGAAAAAGGCCAAACCGAAGGCAAATTCGCTCACCGACTACTTCTCGAAGTACACCGAGCCGACCGCAGCGAAGCCAAAGACTGTAGGAAAGAAGGATGCGCCTCTCGTTATTGATGGTGCCGCGGATACAGTGGACGAAGAGGCACCTAAGAAGAAGACTGCTGCTCCCAAGAAGGAAAAGGCGCCCGCAGCAAAGGCTGCCGGAAAGCCAAAGAAAACCGCTAAGCCTGCCATTCCAACCCCCAGCGAGGAGGATGATGAGGATGTCTTCGCTGAAGTCGCAAAAGAGGAAACAGAGAAACCCAAAGCGCCCACACAGCCAGTCAGAGCTGCTCGAGCCGCTTCAAAGAAGCCTGTCAAATATGACTTGCCCTCGGACGATAGCGACAGTGATGGCAATGACATGCTTGGCGATGTGTCTACAATGGTCAAGGGTATTGGAGGCAACCCATCCGATGCTACTGCCAACCGCGCCTTGTTCTCAGCTTCGGCACAGAGGCCCACAAGCAGCCATGCCCTCTCTGCGAAAGCAAAAGAGCGATTCTCCTCTCACCGAGTTGTTGACCTATCGGATGACGATGTCGACATGACGGACTACACAAAGCTTGTGCCTCAGGGCTCACCGCAGCGGCCAGCAGCTCGCACTGCGAATGAGATCATCTTGTCCGAAGACGAAGATTCAATGGATATCGCCATCACGAAGCCAAAGGCTAAACCTGTTGCTCGCACGAATAAAGCCGCAGCGAAGCCTACGGCGAAAGCAACTACGAAGAAGGCTGCTGCAGCTCCAGCCCCAAAGAAACCCGCTCCCCTGTCTCCGGCTGCCAAGGCATATGCAGCGAAGCAAGCTAAAGCTGCCGCTGCTAAACCTATGTCTGGGGAGACCGACGAATCGGACGATGACGACGCGAATGACCTGGTGAACGATTTGTTGAGCGACGACAGCTCACCAGCGCCTGCTCCTTCGAAGAAGGCCGATGCTGCACCTGCTGCAGGACGCCCTGGCCGGCGAGCGGCAGCTACGAAGTCCAAGTATGTGATCAGCGACGACGAGAGCGCTAGCGAGAGCGAGGCTAGCTTTGAGGAGGATGATGACGACAGTTTCGACTAATTCTACCCGTTTCTTTCTCCCGGTATGGTTTACGGAGTAGCATGAAGTTCGCTTTCCCTGGCTTGATACCATTTGGCTCTATGGGTGCTACGATCGAATTACACAGTGCAAGGCATGAAGGGTTGATGCGATATGCATCTCGAGGAGTTCTGGTCCTAGGTACTAGTGAGAGATTCATGTGTCTTTAATGAAAAGCAAATGAAAATATTCCGGTATCTGTAACTGCTGTGTACACTGGCACAAGGAAAGTGATGATTTCCAGATCTCTGCTGCACACCTCAAAGCTACTATTACCGTTGAAGAGGTTGAGGGGGACTGGCATGGTGACACGAAAGTAACGCGCGAAGTCTTGGCGCGACCACGATCTCTGACAAACTTCCAACCTCCTCCGAACTTCCCTCAACAGCCCGACCTCGTACAACTTGCAGTCGCTGCGAACGCTGCGCCTCTACCCGCAAACATCCTTGTCCAAACATCATTAATTTTCAGTTACCTAAGTCTGTGCTCCCTATCCGTCAGTTTGACAGGTTGCACTGGGCCCGCCTCGTCGTTTGGGCTGCCTCGAGGGCAGGCTGAAGAAAGCGTCGCGGCGTCATCCAAGTTACCCTTCCGCGCTCCTCTCATAGGAGCACATCCTTCTCGTTTTGACTATGACCTGGCACTTCTCAGACTCGTCACCGCCTATTAAAGTTTTTATCTTCTTTCAATTTCAAATTCGTCTTTCCAGCTATTGATCTGATCCCCCGGCTGGTGCTATCCTGGACGCCCTCGAGGACTTACCCCTGTAGGCTCAGGACGCCGGTTGAACATGCCTTGCCGAATGGCAATCAATTTCCCTCCCTGCGGGCACGCAATCGCTTCCAGGGACCTTGGGTCGCACAGAGGCGGCTATCTCGCGTGGGCAGCTGTGGTTCGGAAGTTTTCAGGAGCCGACATATTGTACAAGTATGTGAAGAGGTGTTGTTTAAGCGATGGAGTACACACTCCAGAGCCGTGACAAGATCTACTGACAGGCGCTCTCCCTAATCCATGTCCACCAATAAAATATATCTTCTATTGCGGTCTGAGTAATCCGCAGTAATCCGCAGCGCATTGTGTAATTCGCCTAATGCTAACACCATGAACATTAATGCCAGCAATTTTGACCAGGTTTTGAGATTATCATGCAATATGGACCCAGCGAACTTTGTACTGGAAGAACTGCGAGTCAGCTGGACCTTGGAACGTTTTTCGTCGTACAATAGCCCAAGAGTACTTGGGGCCTAGAGTTTCCTGTAGTCGCACTGTTAGTGAGGAAGCAGAATCGGGGATCATCCACACGCAGTACCAAACCCTATCGTTAAAACCTGTCGAGAGTTGCTGCCCGAAAGTCTCAACCTCGGCTCACACAGCGACGCTCACATGACGTACAGATTTTTTGACACAAATTATTTTTCTGGATGCTTCTGGAGCTTCTGGAAGCGATCGGAAGCGCCCATGAGCAAGTCTCGGGCGCCAACATCCTACTCCCCCAGAGAGTGGACACAAGAGACCGGCGGTCAAGAAAAGACGTTTTGGGTGACCTCAGACGTTCTTCGGTCGTGTGTATGTCAAAGCGGTGAGGCAAGCCACCTACATATTGAATGCAGTCTCTACCTGTCCGTTCGAGCTACTGAGAAACATGCAGGTACACTAGTCGCGCTTGACGATGCCTAGAACGTGCGAACATATGTCGGTCCGTGCATTTTCCAGTCCGTCGTTCCATGCCATAGGTCGTGACAGCTATATCATCTTTCCTGGGGCATCAGCATGCTGTGAGCCTCAGGGACTGGGATTCTGTTACCGAAGAGGGAGCTTATACAGCATCTCTCGAGTCTGCGTGGGTTGCGAGCAGCAAGATATCGTTCTGTCTGACGAGACACTGCGAATCAAACGGGCCAGTTACGGTTAATCCTTTCGCTCATGCACGTGTCCGTCAGCCAATCCTCTAACGGGAAGCCTCCTTAACCCAATCCCAAATCGGCTCAGATTTGACAGATAGCCACTTGTTTCACGGCAGACTGCAGACTTAGAGTGTTGGAAGTCTACACCGACGAGCCGTGGAGTTAGTTGGGGGAAAGGATTGCGAAAAGCAAATTCAAGCTGTTCTCGGCGGGCAAGTCCAGAGTATTCTGGCTTGCTTACGAGATCGGTAAGTTTGTAGCGACCTGACGAGCACACGACGTCAAACCAGATCAGCCACACCAGCCTCACGTTTCCTCTACTCCGCGCCCTGCAAGTCATCGCTGGGATTGGCGTTGGCTTGCCAGGCTGCAGCCGTCAAACCAAGGAATTTCGTGATTGGCGGCTGCTCGCGATTTCCCGCAGTACTGGTGCTTAGCCGGGCACCGACTTGGCATCAAAAGTTCTGTGCGCTTTGTTGAGGGGGAAGCTTTGAATATGTCTCGTAGAATGGGTGTGTGGAGCCCAGAGTCAGGCTGCTGGTCTTCGCGCCATGCGACCGGAACCTATGGAGCAACAGGATCGATCTGAGCCCTCGGTGCCCCATGACCGACGCTCGATGTTCCCATAAAGTAGTGCGGCTCTGGTTACGGCCGCTTTCGCAGCAAAGCGTAGTACCTGAACTTGCACTTTCGTCAAGCACTCTACAGCGTCCGTTTTGCGGTTGCTCATAGGACTCCAATTGTTCTTTTCGACAACCTTTGTTTCTCAGAAACCCCCCGGACCGTATACCGACGGGCGGCATTGCCATAGCAAATTCTTTACCATTTATAAGTTAACTGGCACGTACCTCGTCCGTGACAACGGATTCTTCATTGACATACCGAGACGAGCCGACCGAGCTTCACCTACTCGCACCCAATCAACAATTTACTGACGTGGTTCCCGTTGTTGGAAGCGTGCCGGTTGGTTTGTCCTTTTGATTTATTCTACTTGCTTCTCCTGTCCCGAGCGACCTTGTTGGCCTCTGCACGGCCACCGCCAACAGTACATCACACTGACAGCACTAGTCTCCAACCCACACATACCCAAAGGCCTTTGAGCCGGCGTTTCACGCTACTGCGACGACAAAGGACCAAACGGAGAGAAACAGCAAGCCAAAGCAGCCGGCGAACGCGCACCTCTGAGATCCCGGCTATTGCATCTGCAGGAAACGGATCTGGCCCACCACTTCCGTCGACAAGCCAGCTAGTTGATCGAAAAGGCCTCTGAGATTTTCGAACGACGCGTTACTCTGGCTTTGAATCGAGCAGAACAGTTTGTTCGCTCGGTAACGTGACTGAGGTGTGATAAAAGCAAAGGCAGTCCTCGTCATCTGCCTCTCGGCAACAGTGGTATGAGTTCATCCTCTAATTGAATATCATCCTAGTTGCTCACCGACCTTCTGCAGCACCTGCCTTGCTCGCACGAGCCAGGGCAAATACACTGCCATTCCCTCCTTTCAACTATCCCTCCCTCGCCGTACAACCGTCAACATTGTTGTTTACTTATTACCTCTGATATTGTTTACACCATCAAGGATTCAGCTCAGCAAAAGCTTATTGCACTACCGTCAACGACGGCACCTTAGAGCGCGAGCAAGATGATGAAGATTCAGTCCATGCTGAATCCGACCGATTCGGCTCCATACCTGTCGCGCGAATCAACACCAGTTCAAAGTCCAGCAAGCTCCTGTCGTGCATTCTCCCCTCCCAGGTCGACGCCGAAGCCAGACAAAGTACAGAAGGACGGATTCGTCAATACAACTGGCAACCCTAAAGGAGCAGTACGATACACACCGTTTGAGGTGCGTCGTGATCCAGAAATCGGACCTGTTCTTGATAAATACCATGTCGTACCCGATCAGAATATGGGAAGGTTTAAGGACTACCCACGATATATACCATACACCAGCTCAAAGAAGGATTTCCAGAATAAGACTGGACGAAAGGGATTCGATGGTGAGGTTCTGCCATCATACCACTAGCCTCGCAAAGCTAACATTTCCATTCAGTCTTTCAGTATGAGTTTATTGTTCGAGACAGAGGCAATCCTTCGAAGACCAAGAAGCACCTTGTCCTCTGGGACTATCAAGTTGGACTAGTCAGAATCACTCCGTTCTTTAAAGCCTTGAATTACTCCAAGGTTCGTACTCAAGCTTCGCATGACATTCAAACACAAACCTGATTGCGACAGACAACACCAAACAAGGTCCTCCAACTCAATGAGGGATTGGATGGTCTCACTGTTTCTATTACTGGCGGCTCACTTGCTGCTCAAGGTATACACACTGTGCTCTTCGGCTGAAAACATACTAAGATTGTTCTCAGGCTACTGGATGCCATTCGATTGTGCGAAGGCGGTGATGGCCACATTCTGCTATGACATTCGCCATCTACTGACCCCGATGTTTGGCAAAGACTTTATGGAGATCTGTCTCCTACCAACGGACAACGCCTTTGGAACCTTCAAGATCGATCCAGCTATAGTACGCGCTTGTACAGAAGACATGCGCACCTGGCGTACGCTCTATGCACATGATGCTCCGCGCAGTGCCCCTGGTAGCCCTCAGTCTCCATCAGATGCCTACACCCCAACGTCTGCCCCAAGTACTCCACTGCTACACAAGTCGCTGCGGCCTCGAGCCACCAAACGCAAACACAATCCTTTTTCGGGAGAGACTGAGAGCGGCTACGGCACAGACCCGGATCGCGATTTTGCTTCCAGCAGTACTTACACATCGCCTCAAGTGTCGCCGAAAACTGTCTTCGTTAAATCCGAGTGGACAAGCATCAACCGCGTCGACAGAGCCAAACGCGTCGACTCGCCTATGACTGGTCTTTTAGTGGACCCTACCCCACCCGTCCCCAGTCCTAAGAAGATTGACCGCACCAAGAGAGCTATCGATATTGAAGAGTTTATGGGCGAGACAGAGGGCTCGGATGACGACCTACGACGTCTCCCGCCGGCAAGGCTGATTCGATCCGCTGCGAAAAAGGAGAAGTCGAGCAAGCTCAGGGCGAAGGAATGGCAAGCAGCAAACATACTCCTGGGTATGGCTACAACGGACCAATGTCTTACAAGCCCTAGCCAGACCTCTGCCGCTTCTCCTTCTGTCACGATGGACGCGACTCCAGCCACGGAAGTTTGTGATCCGATGGAATGGACGGCAGTAGAGCTGCCCGTGCGAGCAAAAAATCTGAAGGACGAGAGCACGCGCTCAAATAAGCGCACCGCTGCAGAGGCTTTGCTGTCTCATGAGCCTTTCAGGAAGAGATCTTTCCGTCGCAGCTCGCTTTGAAAGAAAAGTTATCGATCTTCCGATTGTATCGCGGGCAGAATCGGGCAACGCATTGCATGGAACGGGTGAGGAACAGGCTGCATCATTGAGCCTCAGGTTTTCATTTTGCATTCTACTTCTTACTATCTTTAATCCGATTCATGGTGGGAATATTGATTGCATTTACAGGTTGGGGCATTGCGAAGGGGTCTGGGTCGGTTTGTTCCACGATTTCGGTATTTTACGTAATCCCTGTAACCAGATTCTAAAAGGGTGAGATACGATGTATCTACCTACATTCCATTGTTGACATCACAACGTGCCGTGACATCGTATCTCACACAAATGAGTTCGTCTCACATTCAAGATGAGCAAACATCTCTTTTCGGCACAGGATACAAGCTCCACTTACTGAAGTATGCGTGATGCACTAGCCTGATGAATTAAATTGCTTCCTCATGAATATTCTCTTCATATATTGAAGATCTTCATGAAGTTGCACTGGGTGTGTTTCATTTGCACTTCGTCAAGAGATAGTACCTCACAGATTGGTTGGTGAGAGGGTATTGTTAAATTGTCGGCGAATCTGAGTCTATTTAAGGTTTAGTATCCTTGCTGACCCCGCATTCCCATCCAAGTCTCCTTTTTTCATCCGACATTATACGTTTGCTACCGTTCAACATCTTCAACATGGACTCACTTCAGGCGTATCGCATTTCCAACTGTACCAGCTAACTCACAACTCTTTTTGTTCTCCCCTTGTGCATGCTTTTGATACAAGCAGTGAGGGGCTCTTGATTACTGTTCCGCACGATTATGTACTCCGCATGGAGTAACATTATTCAGTGGTCTGTTTCGGCCGGTCTCCCAGGTCCTGGCTATCACAGCAACTACATCGCACTATCTTCATATCTTTCATACAAGTCACAGTATAGACAGCTTGGAAATGGCTCTACTCCATAAAAAGCCCGAAGGCGGTGGCAGAAAGAGCGCTCCATGGACAGTTGTTTCCACGTTGAGGGCTGACGCTGTCTATCAGAGCGCTTGCTAATGCTTCTGGTTTCCCAATCTCCAAAATACCTATTTCCAACCCGTAGAACGAAGTAATGGAAGAGCAGAGAGGTGAGTATCACAATAGTGTGATGCCGCAGCGGCGTTTTTGGACATGCTGGCGCTGGACGTGTTGCTTACAACAATTCGAGGGTGTATTGCGCATTGCCGTTTTCAACCACCTTCAATATGGCGACCTGCGCTTGATAGGATTTCGTGCACAGTAGGTATTTAATTCTTGTCGAAGCCATTTAGTCTCAACGCAAATCTCGATCAATCTATAAACAGTGCCAGCAAATATTTCCGTTGCAGCAACTTCCCGCAGTATTCTTCCAGAACAGTGAGTTCGAGCGCAATGAAAGCCATCAAGATTCAGGAAGGACATAAGGCTAGCATTGAGGAAGTTCCCATCCCGAGGTTGAGGCCGTCGTATCTTCTCATCAAAACATATGCCGTTGGATGCAATCCTATCGACTACAAGCTAATCGACTTCTTGGGAATGCCCGAAAGGACCGTCGGATGTGATGTCGCTGGAATGGTTCAAGAAGTTGGGAGCAAAGTCACTGTCCCATTCAAGAAGGGTGATCGTGTTGCGGGCATGGTGCATGGCGCCAACAACGAAGAGCCTGAAGATGGAGCTTTCGCGGAGTACGCTGTTCTAAAGGGAGATATCGCGCTAAAGATTCCGGACTGGATGAGCTTCGAAGACGCCGCAACGCTTGGAGTTGGCGTCCATACTGCAGGGCAAGGCTTATATCAACAACTTGGGCTCCCTTGGTCTGATGGGCCATCGCAAGAGAAGTGGCCGATCCTCATTTACGGGGCCAGCAGCGGTATAAGCCTCTACGCTATGAAGTTCGCAAGATTGTAAGTAGCTTCTGCGGATACATGGGAGCTGGATCTCGAAAGCTGACACGGCATGAAACAGATCTGGACTTGAGATCTATGCAACTTCATCTCCGCGTAACTTCGATCTGCTAAGAGCGCTCGGTGCAGTGAACGTGTACGACTATAATTCACCAACCTGCGGGGCCGATATCCGCCGTGATACAAACAATCAACTTTTCCATGTCTTCGATTGCATCTCCGCTGGCTCTTCGCTCGAGGTATGCTGTGAAGCACTCTCATCAGACTCGAGATCCCCGTTCGGCGAGCAGCCAATTCATCATACGCTCGTGGCAGTAGAGAAACTGCCGCGGCCGGACGTCAAAATGACATATGCGCTTGCTTATACGGCCACGGGAGAAACATTCACTTTCAAGGGCGGGTTCCAGTTCCCCGGCAGCTCGGCGGACTTCGAATTCGCGAAGAAGTGGGCCCAGTTTGTCTCACAACTGCTTAAGGGGAAGACGTTGGAGCCGGTCAAGCCTGTGGTGCAGCATCGTGGATTGGAAGGAGTCCTCGATGGTATCGATCTGTACAGGAAGGGAAAGGTCAGCGGTCAGAAGCTTGCATACAAGATTGCATGAGCATGATTTGTCATTGCCAGGTTGCATAGCCTGAAAGGATGCTAATGTACGAAGTACTGGGTACATTACAGCCAAGGAGTGAGTAATAATCACGATATATAATCGTCCCGCACTACAATCACTCCATATACCCAGCACCTGGCGCTTTATACCAATTCTCCACATCCGCTTTCAGCCACTCGCTCGTCGTCTTCTGAATCATGACCCTCATCTCCTTCGTATCCGGATCCTTCGTGTTTTCATCGCTTGCGAAGAATGGTGCAGGGACATCTAACCCCCTCTGAACAGCTTCTCTCGCGGTGATTCGATCTCGCCAAGCTTTCACGGTCGGATATTCGTCGATGGTGATCCCACAGTACCATGCGGCAATGACCCAAGTAAAGCAAGCAATGTCAGCGATCGTGCATTTGTCGCCCACAAGATACGGAGTCCCCTTGTCTTTGAGATGCGCTTCCATAACCGAGAAGTGCATTCGGCTCTGGGCGACATAGCGCCGGATACCATACAGGTCTTCCTCGTACGCGTAGCGGAGAAAGTGAACTGACTGCCCGAGCATTGGTCCAAGGCCGGAGACTTGCCAGGATAGCTGCTTATGGTGAGTACGGCCCGTTTGGATCACAGTGAACATACCCAAGAGACGGTGCTGTAATATTCTTGCGTATCGCGAGGATACGACAAGCGGTGCTCCGGGTCGAATTGATCTGCCAAATATTGCAGGCAAGCGCCAGACTCCCACACTACGATTTCCTTTCCGTTGCTCCGCTTATGCGAAAGTGCCGGGAGCTTGCCGTTGGCATTGATGTTCTTGGTGAACCACTCAGATTTGTGCTCTCCCTTCTGTACGTCGATAATTTTTGTCGTATACGGAATGCTGTTCAACATTCAGCATGAGACATATCTTTACTAACAACGAAAACTCATGTACCCTAGCTCTTCCGCTACCATGGTTAGCTTGTACGGATTGACAAGAGGAGCAATGTATAATGTCAGCTCCGTCGTCGAGTCGCCCGACGCCATTGCGAAAGACTTGAAGATGATCACAAGAAATTTGATAACGTTTTGAATGGAGACGATGGTGAAGAGTTAGAGAAACTGTCATTTTGTGAAATGAAAAGGGTCCTTTCCGATAGGAGCTTCTGCTTAGCTTTTCCTGTCAACTCGGAGAGATTCTGAAGCCCGAGGCCGCCACCTCATTGGAGCACCTCGAAAGGCTTGCGAAGAATGTCACGAGCATGCTAGATTTAAGAGCTCTTAGGGAAAATTGTATCGCTGAAGGGAAATTGTCTTCGGTGTGCGAGGGCTAGTCTATGCCCTCATCGCTGCTCAACACCGACGTTTCTCGATTCTAGACTACTCCGAGCGCGATTTTGTTCATTGTACGAATGAAGATTGAGAAAAAGGGGCGTCGATTACCTTATATAATGAATGTCCTGAACGCCCATTTGATATCGCCGCGGAAATATGTTCGAATGCGAGGAGTCAAAGAAAAGGCGCTAATAGATTTCATTCGTTTGTTGGTTGGTCCGAGGTCGACATCCCGCTCGGATGACGTTGATCGATATCATGAAAATCGCATTGACGAAGCGCATCATGCAAATGCTATTTCTATCAAGTCGACCAAATTTTCATGCCTCTTTCCGGAATTGGTAGAAACCATATAGACGAACCCTGGTTTCGTACTGAGCATGGCCCTCACTCTAATCTCGGCAACGCCTTCGCCCTACGCACGTAAAGTGCGGATAATGCTCGCTGAGAAGGGGGTCCAGTTTACGCTTCAAACTGAAGTGCCCTGGGACAGCACGACCAAAACAAAAGATTACAACCCACTTGAGAAACTCCCAGTTCTCATACCGGACAAGGGTCAGCCAGTCTTCGAATCGCACTTCATTCTCGAGTGGATCGAGGCACATTACCCGGAACCGCGTCTGTATCCACCAACGAAGGAGAAGGAGCTATTCGCGAAGCAGATCCAGGTCATTGCAGATGGTATGTGCGATGCTGGGGTGCTGCTATTTTTTGAGAAGCAGCGTGAGCAGCCTTCATACGAGTGGCAAGCAAGGCAGCGGCGAAAGCTGGAGGGCGGGATGAAGGCGCTAAGTGGATATGTCGGTGACAACGAGTTCATTGTGGATAATACTTTTGGGCTTGCTGATATTGCTGCTGGCTCCGCTCTTGGATGGGTCAAGGTCAGAATGCCGGAATACGACTGGCAGGGCGAGTATCCGAATCTAAAGCGGTATAGCGCTGGGCTGGAGGCGCGGAAAAGCTTCCAAGAGAGCGTGCCATATCCACAAAAGATATCGGACAAGATCGTATAGACTCTGGAGAGAATAGAGGAAATGAGAGTCGCATTTGCCTATTTTGACTGTTCTGGAGTTTTGGTCATAATAAGATCATGGTTCAGAACCCTGAGTCTCGATGCATCGTGCATCATGCAAGAGCTCGTTACGTCGAGTTGATCTTCAGCTGAAGTGTAACTTCGAACCCTTACTTCGGAGCCCGTTGTAGAGTTGTACTGTGTTTCGAATCATTTTCACAGGGGCCATTCGCAAGCTCAACTTACGTGCCCCCGACTCTCTTCAACAGGGCCTCCTTTGCCTTCTTCTCTTGCATCTGCGCCAGCTTACTCTTCGATTGCTTCATGGTAATGTCTTCCTCCCAAATTTCAAGCACGCTCTCCGCCTTCGTAATAGCTTGCGCCCAGCGGGAGAAATTAGGCAGACTGTCCAATTCTTTTCCAAGAGAGGCCGGAAGCAGACCGTGGCGGACGTACGCATCGGCACGAAGTATGAAAGGCGCTATAATGACCTATTCGAATAAGTTGAAACCCATATCAGCTAAAGCGGCACGCTGCATGCTCACCTCTGCCATCGTGATCTTCTCGCTTCCGCCGAAGAAAGGTTTCGCATCGCTGAGCAGCGGCTCAATCTCCTTCTTGAGCGCAGCAGCCCACTCTACACATCGTGCCTCCTTGTCTGCCTCGCTATCAGCGAGCAAGGACTTCCAGAGGAAGGGGGCCACTTTCGAGTCGTAGGTGTCGGTGAAGAAGGCGATGCGAGCGCGGCGGAGGGCACCTTCAGGCGAATTGGAGGCAGGAAGAAGGTGTGAAGGGTACAGATCAGCCAAAAACTGGGCGACAATGGCTGACTCGGTCAACGTGACCGTGTCATGGGGGGGAGTAGCCAGTGGGGAGTTGTGGAGAACCAGAGAGGGTACGAGACCGCGCTGGAGAAGAGTGAGGTCAGTGACGTCGTTGTACGGGACATTTTCAATAATGCTGTGCAAGGAAGAGAGTGAGTGAGATGGTATTAATGATCAGATGATGGCAGATAGAATAACAAAGCATCAATTTCTAAGACTGCGGTTAAAGTGGCAAGGTTTCGGAAACTCGCTGCATCCGCTCTGAACAGGCGAGAATAAGGTATAGTGAACCTGTGACATGAGGTGGAGAGAATTTGGGATGGGAGCCACCACCACCCATCCGCCGCAATCGCGGACGATTCGCGGAAGAGGCGGGAAGGATGGCGACCGATTCGGAAACCCTGCTGCATGTACATTTTGAGGCGTCCTGCACTGCAGAATTTGGAATGCGATAATTCTGCGATGCCAGAAAGTTCCTCAGATAATAGAATACAGGCGTTCCAGAGTGAGAAATTGGTAAAAACGGGCTCGCAGACATGCAGCAGGGGAGGAAAATTAGGTTCGGCTGCAGGAAAGACTTGCGCACAAGCGGAAAAGAGAGCTGGAAGGGACGTAGCCGCATCTGGGAAATAGAGTGGCATGACGTAGGCATAAGCTTCCAGAAGCTTTTTCTAGACTGGTAGAATCGCGCGGCAAGAGAGATTGGGGGACTGAGGGACGCGTCGCCCAATAGCTTGGCGTGCAGGTGTGGGATGAGCAGTGAGAGTATCCGAGATAAACGATGAACAGAGCCGCAAGGGATGTAGAGTGAGTGCTTACCGGGTTGACCTCAAGATACCACGGCTCTCTGGGCTTTTCGAGGTCGATGAAGACCTCGTCGCACGAGAGTCCCAACTCCTTGAGAGCAATGTGCGCGCGATGCGCATAAGGGCAGGAGTGGTTGGTGTATAAGGTCATTTTGGGCGCATGGCCACCATTTGCTCCGTTTGCATGGCCATTCATGGTTGCTGTTGGCTGACGATGACAGTGGATCTGAGGTTGGGTAAGGCGAGCAGGGTGAGTGATGGCGGATAATCTTCCCGTTGAGGCAATGAGGTACGCCCCAAATGTGTAATCTTGAGACGCAAATGCAAATGAAAAGGCTGCTGGGCCGTTCCAATGGCGTTGGAGCAGTGAGGCACAGAAGGTATACTAGGCAAAAGGACGCGCAATACGCTCTTGATATGGCCGGAGCGCAGTGACACAAATGCCAGCATTGATTTCTAATGTTGCCCAGCGTCAAAGGCGGGGAGAAGGAACGGACTGGAGACGTTCCGAATGGCTAAGCCCTGCACTCTCTCCAGACCTTCTTCATCTTCAGTCGAAGATATCGGCCAAAGCCCAATTTAGCTGTTCTTTACATATGCAGCTGTACGATCGCGCGAGCGAACTCCTGTCCGGCTGCTACCGAAGACCGGGTTCGGTGCTATTTAGGCGGTGGCGGCGGTGTGGACTTCTGCGGCCGCTTTCTCGGATCGAGTATATCCTCCATGCAGCACGCGCACGTGACGCTACACCAATCGGTAGGTGGATGTGCATGGCGTGAGATTCGAAGATCTCGGTGATCGAAAGAGGCTCGAAGATTTGTAGCACAGCGGTTGCTAGGCGATGTCGAGTTAGCGCTGGCAGCGTGGCGAAGCTGGACGGCGAGAAGGGGCCTGGCCGGAAGCCGTCTGTAATTAACGAGGCAGTAACGCAGCGGTACTGTAAGATTGGCGATCGAGCCGGCAGCGGCTGCCTCTGGCCAATGGCGGCAGGCGGACCGCGAGACGTACGCGGCCACTCGCTGCAATACGAGGGCAGGCGGGATGACTAACGCACTCCATTTCCACCACCGCAGGCGCAGTTAGCCTGACCTGCATAATCCACAGCACGCTGGGACGAGGCCAGTAATCGCTTCAGGGTCCTCCGCTCCCCTCCATATATCTATCTATAGTGCGCCTCGTCCTCTCGTTTTGCAAGTTTCGAAACTCGCCTCGCCAACAGCCGCCATGGAAACGCCGGAAAGCCTCGTCGACGTCCCGCCGCCAAGGCGCAAGACGTTCCCACGGAAGGGCCATACCAAGTCGCGCAAAGGCTGCTACAACTGCAAGAGAAGGAAGATAAAGTGCCAGGAGACGCGCCCATCATGCAGCAACTGCGAGAAAGCGGATCTCCAGTGCCAGTATCCCGATGTCGCCTCGCGATGGGCGTCAATGGCGGGCGCGCTCGTCGTACAGCCAACTGCGCAGCCGACCGTCTTCTCCATGGAGGACATGCATTTCTTCCACCATTTCATGGTGAGAGCGTATCCACATCTTCCCGTCGGCGGAGACTCGCTGTGGCAGGGCACGATTCCGGCGTTTGCCCATCAAGTACGTCGTTGCCAGTGTCTTAGTGTATTCCGCCAATCCTGGTGCTGATCATCACAACAGCATGACTTTCTCATTCACTCAATGCTCGCCTTGGCCGCATCACATCTCAGCATGAACGGGCACGGTGACTACAGAGCTGCTGCTTTACAGCATCGCATTGTCGCTGTACGCCTGCTGAACGAATCGCTTTCGAAGGGTGGCGGTAATCAAGGCGAGGCGGATGCGAAACTCGCCGCTTGCCTTGCTCTGACCTTCCAGTCATCGTACATGGAAGATGGCGTTTATGACTTTTTGACCATGATTCGGGGCTGTGCATTGGTAACGCAAGATCATTCGCTCGAGCATCCAACCTCCGCATTCCACTGCTTCAGCGGCGAGAACCATGGACGGACAATGCAAGAACGACTGCGCGAAATGCCCATCAACGAAATTGACCCCAAAGTTCTGGACGCTGCAGTTGACTCTCTTGATGCATTAAAACCGCTCTGCCAAGATAACCCTAGAATGAAGGAGTACAGACAAATTCTGTTGGAGATTGTGCAGCAGACGTACCATTCTCCATTACAAGGTATGTATCGTTCTATATACTCTAGTTGCAAGTATTTTAACGTCTGATCTAGCATACTTCACATTCTGTGAAAGTTACAACTGGCCATCGCGCTTGGAGCACTCCGAATTCGCCGCTTTCATCAACCCGGAGAATCAAATCGGACAACTTCTGCTAAGCCACTTCGTAGCACTGCAGCTTCTACAGCAATGTACCACCGACTTTGTCTGGTCTGAGCGTGATACCGCTCCGCCGTCTACCGTCGTTACCGCGTGGCTGTATAGGATCGATGAGAATATCAGCCCAGAGCTCAAGCATTTGAACGCCTGGCCTATGAAGCTTGGCGAAGCCTTCAACGACGCCATGAACAGCGGTGGTTTGAATATCAGATTAGGACCAGTCAAGGTGAAAGTCCATTCACCAACTGCATTTGGCTCTCCGAGAAACTTTAGCTTTGATATGTAAGTTTTGATCATATTTAGTACTTTCCTCTATATCTCTAGACGGCAGCTAATTCCATAAACAGCAACACCATTACCTCACTCATTGGAGTGGATCCAGATGTCGCCAAATCGTTTCCAATGTAAACCGTTACACCAAACTTTCCGTCGCTACCTTTTGCAATTTTGGACTGGATACCTGATTTAACCTTCCGTGAAGACGTCTCTACCTAAACCTGACAGCACACGGCTTCGCGCGAGCCTCATTCGATTTTCCATGACAATACAGATCGCGCCTCGACCTATGATCGACCTGCCTTTAAAACTGGGTACCCATCGATGTCCTCGCTTCAACGTCCGCCGATGTCTTTCGAGCCTCTGGTGTAAGATATTTCGCTGGATGGAAGATAGTAAAGATGGTGATCGCAGGCAGCATCGGCAACGCTTCGAAGACGTAGAAGGGCCACTCGTGCGTAAAAGTGTATCCGTCGATTCCTTGGCCAAATTCGATTACGCGATAGATGGAACGAATCTGGATCAAGCACAGTCAGAAACAGCCATTTTTCCAGCCAAACTATAGATTGGATCAAGGAGCGACGTACCAAAACCAGCGCGCTGCTGATGCAAACGCTATACAACACCTTCCTCCATCCGTCCGGACTATCTGCTCTCTCACCCTCCCGTTTTACTCGCAGTATGAAAATCACCAATATCGCGATGAAGAACACAAACGTCGCGACCTGCGTGCCCAATCCAGCGAGCAGCACATCCTGTCCAATATCTGCGGTACTTCCGACCCAGTTGACTGACGCAGCAATACCCGAGCCTGAGGCTTGAATCAGGAACGACATGATGTCGCAGCCTACGAAGATCTTGGTAATGCGGTGCGGCTGGATACGTAGGATCCGCTGGTGGGAGGCATCGAGCGCGGCACGGATCAGACGACCGATGAGGAGGTAGTTGCCGGCAGCGACGAAGATTGGTGCGAGAATTATGAGGGTTTGAGAGACGGCGTATGGTGGCTATTAGGCCGCCTTGGTCAGCGTTTCTGTGCATGTCAAGCATAATTACGACGAAGAGCTTACGATCGAATCCTGATTCTTAACCGACACCACTCGAAAGATGTACCCGACTACCTCTAGGATTCCTCCGATTAGAACGCACAGGAAGAACCAGCTCCGGTAGCGCAGCACGGTGAGATAGAACGAGTAGACTGTCGGGACGAAGTACAGGACCGTGAAAACGATCGCGAGTGCCGTCGAGGGCTGATATAGCCAGATGCTGTCTGGGTGAGAATCGGAATAGGCAGTCATTTTGATGTTGGTCTTTCTTCCTCAAACTGAATTTGGACTGTCTTGGATTGGATGGAAAGCTTTGGTTTTGGTTTCTCTTTCCGTTTGTCGTTCTTATCGTCTCTTGGTTCTGGTTGAACGAACGAATTGGCCTCTCGAGAGGATAATCAACGTTATGAATTTCTTGAACCTGTCGTCGATCGCCTGGCCTTCTTCTGGTCTGTTTCGCAGTGCCATTACCCAAGCCATTATATACCCACAACCCACCAAATGCGGCGCCATACCTGAGGGTTCAGATACTGCGGGGATTTGATGGCGGCCGCAACAGTGTCGTCTGCACCGTCAATAGAGCGACGTGCGGATAGGCTGAGTTGGCTTGACTTGCGTGGCCTCATTGAGTCTCGAGGCTCAATAGCGGCCTTGGCGAATGTGGAGGAACGAGTGATGCGCTGGGTGGAGGTTTCGTCAGGCATCTTTGCGAGTAGAAGGCAGGAAGGCTTGAAGGATTCTGATAGGTTTGCGCAGATAGCGATGGGAGAGCGTGAATATGCCTTGGGGGATCCGAGGGAGATGTAGCTTTTTAACGCCTTTCGGCTGGGCTTGCGACTTGGTATAACGGCTTTGGGTTCGCTTGCGATGGGGAATGCGGCATATGCGCGCTCTTGGCTTGATGCAATGCGAGGAGGAAGAGCCCTATTCCTTCAATAACGGAGAGCCAGGCTTCGAGGATACTCGAGATTAGGGGAGCATGCGAAACACTTTTAAACAACCTTCGCTATTCGCGGATTTGGAATTTGGGCCCGCACCGGGGGCGGCGTTTGTTTGCCCGCCAAATAACGCAGATCGTCTCATTCATTCTTCTCCATAATGTAACGGCACTGTGGCATACTTTCCGCATCTGACGAGCTGATGCTCGTTTCCAATCCGTTTGCTGAGTGCTAACACATCCTTCGCGCGCCCCGAGCGCCCGGTTTGCTGGTGAAACGCTTGCTGTGACATGCTCTGTTTGTCGTTGCGTGCGTAACGCGTCCTCTTTTCTTTGCCGTTGCTTGAAACCGGCTCGCTTTCTTCCCAGCGCGCTGCAAACTTCCTTAGAACGGTGTCCTGACTGACGTTTACGAGAGCCGCATTCGTCGCATTTATGCTCGAATGCGGAGGCGTCTGATTGGCTGACTGATGGTGGTTCGCGCTGAATACGATGGCTCCGTCGGGTTTGGCCGAGCAGAAAAGCGGGCCTGCCGTGGCTTGTTAGGGGTCTGAGGCGGCTCCTCATCTTGGCAGTCGATCATCCCGCGGCGGTGCGAGCGGAATGCGAGGGCAGAAGGGGCGAGAGCGGAAGATTTTGTGAACTGCGTTGTTCCTGATGAGCTCTGACACTGGTCGATCTGGGGGTGGAGACTGAGGACAGCGAAGGGCAAGCCTGGTTGGGAATCATTTTGATGACATAGAATTCATGGGAGCTCTGAATATGCTCCTTTTCTGCGCAGCGCCGCTCCTGTTCGATTTACTTCTCCTTTCCATCCATCATGCTCTGTTCAGCTGAGGTATCGGTCTCGCGAGAGGCCGAGCAGAGGCGTTCGGATACTTCTGAGAATGCGAGAGAAGCGCGATGGCAGCGCTTACTCCTTATTCCTTGGAGCCTGCCTGCCCAGATCACATATCAATGAGCAATGACATTCTCCTCCCGATTCCCATCCAATAGCATCTTATTGCAGTCGTTCCCAGAAAAAGGAGGTATTATCAAATCATCGCGTCGTCGTCAAATCAAGAAAGTCCAATTCCTCCCACGCCCAAATTTGCTTCTCTCTCCTCCCGTTTGCACCTGCGCCTTTCAATGGCTTAGCCTTGGCATTGCTACTGCTACGTCGTGATGAAGCGCTTCTCAAATCTCCTGCAGTGCTAAACATATCGTTGCTGAATTCGTCCCAGAAACCATTTCCAGCTGAACCAAGGCGGACGAAGCGCTTCTCCAGAGCCCCCGTCTGAGGCTGAGGCAGAGGAAGAGACGCAATGTCAGTGACGGCCACGAACGTTGACTTGGACTTGATGGTTACCGCCTTTGGAGGAGGTTGGTTCCCGGACGTTTCTGTCATCACAGGAAATTTGGTCCACTGTCTTCGAGGTCGCGCCAATGGCCCATCGTTTTCTGTATCTTCAAGAGAACTCACCGACTTCTCTACTGACGTAGCATCGCGATGCGAAACTTCCTGTGGCGACTTTCGTGAAGCTATTGTTTCAGGTGATGCAGTGAGATCGATCTGCGCAATAGCCTCCCGTCGAGCGGCAGTCTCCGCCGACACGCGCATTGTACGTACTTCCAAATTGGTTGATTGCTGCTCGACAAGTGGTGGCAATGTTGATGTTGCATTATTTTTTGTGGTTGTCTGTCGACTTGATGTCGATGCCGCGTCCTTTGTCTTCTGCGGTGAGATAGTTTGAGACCTTCGTATCCACGCGTCGATCGTGCGCGGAGGTGACGAGGACAATAGAATGGCATCGTCTCTACGTGCAGATGTAGCCATTGGCTGAGGTTGTTGCGTAGACCTTTTGGTTGCTCTCGTCGTCCTTGCTCTCTTGGGAGCGATGAGCTGTGAAGGGGAGGGCGAATCTTGCTGCAGGGTGAGGTCTAGCTCTGCAATAATTGATGGCGTGGCAGGGCGGTCAGGATTTCGTTGCTGTGATGTCTTGGGAGCTAGTAAGGAGGCAGGTGACGTTTGAGCTCGCCGCAATGGGGAACGTCGTCGTCGCTTTGTAACAGTGGGAGGGAGATTGTCTGTAACGTTATGGTTCATCTGTTCTTGCGCTCTTGGCGGAGATGACGAAAGCAGTGAGAGAACAGCAGGTTGATTTTTAGGGACTTGCGTGCTCGCAAGACCTTTCGTTTGCCGAAATGTCGATGTGATAGTTTGTTGTTTGGATACAGGCTGCGAGAAAGACGTGAAAACATCTAGCTCTAGCTCTGGCTCTGGCGACTTCGTTGTTGCAGGCCTGGAGACACCAGGCTTCATTGTCTTTGCAAATTTATCGAGCGCACCTCGCTGCATGCCTGCAGTTTTCGAAGTCTTGGCCTTGCCTTTCGTTGCGACTTTATTGGTACGCCTAGCAGCCAAAGCTTTCTTTGGGTTCCGGAGAGATTCTTCCCAATCTTGCACTTTGAGTGGAACACCAACTCGAGCATAAGTCTCCAGCACCCAGGTCTTTTCAAGTCCCATAGGGTCGTACTTTGTAGGAGCGCGACGCTTCGTTGGTGATCCTGGGATATCGGGAGCATCTATGTCTTCGATCAGGGCAGCTCCTAGGTCATCTGCCTCGGCCTCGTCTTCAGGTAGCTCATCATCTGGCTCTTCGAGACTTAGGTCTATAGGGACGATCTTGTGCGGCACAAAAGCGATCCGAAGCTCGGTGGTATTATCGGTGGAAGCGTGCTCCCGTGTACCATGGATCGAATGAACGAGGTGTGCCTCCTCATTCTCCGTTACGGCAAAATCGTCATTCCTCGCATCCGGGCCTT
The DNA here is from genome assembly GCA_010015805.1 of Rhizodiscina lignyota. Classification (NCBI taxonomy): domain Eukaryota; kingdom Fungi; phylum Ascomycota; class Dothideomycetes; order Aulographales; family Rhizodiscinaceae; genus Rhizodiscina; species Rhizodiscina lignyota. The sequence continues at coordinate 1,270,260 of ML978125.1, forward strand.
GGCCTCTAATCAAAAGCTCGCGGGTTAGGAGTGCCGGTGATAGGTTTCGAATAAAATGCTTTGCTCCGCCGAGCTTGGTCCACGCAAATGCATCTGATGTGAATTCTCGCAGCGCGGGGAAATCTATGTCCAGATCCCAGCTCAGAGACTGTCGGAGCCTCTCAATCTTTTCTTTGGATGAGACGACAGGGTGAGTGTAATATCCCAACACATCTGGATTTGGAAAATCTTCAGGTATTGACAAAGCGGAGTGCTTAGTCCTAAAGAACTTGCTTTCGTTCGTCTGCAGCTCGTATTGCAGCCGTTCTCGCCATGTTCTGAGGGTACTCGCGTCTTTCCTTGACAGTTCGCAGAGGTCTTTTCCAAACCCAGCTCGTGCAGCTTCACAAGCTGTTTTCGGACCGCATCCAGGGACTCCTTCTGGTATGTAATCCCCTCCACTCATCAAAGCGACAAGCACCATGCCTTCTCTATCCAAACCGCTTCGGCCAGCCTTCGTTTTATCGGCCTCATAAAGATTGACATGGGTCGGAGTCTTGGCCTTGCTCCCTTCTGGTGTCCAATTTCGAATTGTAACCCCGCTGCCGAACATGAGTGTATCCACATCTTCACTCAAGACTGCATCTACGATTCCTTCGCGTTGTAATAGTGCGCACTCTGCCTCCGCTTCGCCGGGGGCAAGATGGAAGGGAAACCCGAACTGTTTGAGCAGTTGCTTTGCAAGGAATTCGGGAATCGATGCGACGTTCGGTCCAGTTCTTTTATGTCGTTTGAAAGGTGGTTTATTCGGCCCATCAAAGACGAACAACGGATGTATTGCGAGGGACATGAGACGAAGGAGGCGATAGTAGAATGTACGGAGGGCTGGGTTGGTCCCACCTGCGGGGAATCAGTGCAATCCATCTCAGAAAGCGAAGGAGCTAGAGAGCATACCTTTGGCAGATTGTATTTGGAAGAGCCATATCGAAGTATCGATTGCAAGGCGCAATGGTCGTCCTGTCTGCTCGAATTTCTGTACTGCGAGTTTTGATAGAGCTATGCGCACTCCTGGACCGATCTCTTTGTAGATCCTTTCAGAACATTAGCACTGTGCACCACATAATTTGAGATAGAAAGTCTTACCCATGAATACCCATCGCTCCCCAGGAAGCATATCCAGCAAGCCAAAGTAAATATTTACTGCGACTGAGCTCGAAATGAGCGTTGTCGCATCGTGTGGAGTAGTTGTCGGTGTCATAGTGGCGGCTTAACATCGGGTAAATGGTTTGTTTACTAACAACGGTTGCTATCCGTAACCGCCTTATAACCTCATCGAGATCGCGATATGAATCAGGCGCGTAAAGAGCCTATCCCGAAACTTATGCACTACCATCCTCCCATCGATCTGGCTCACTCACACTCGACTTATTTCTGCCTGTCTATCTTCGAGCGGAAGTAACGACTTCGCGTGTTGTTCACTCTCGTTACCGCTTGCTTTCACTGCTATACACAATCTACGGTTGCACTTTCAGGATCTGACATATAGCGTCTGCCAGGTAAGTGGTATCATATTGGAAATCTCTCCTTTAGAGACCATTGGCAATTTGCGTCTCCAAAACCTTTCACAGCCCTATCCCGCCATTCCATCAATAACAGACATATTGATGCGCAATCATGGCTAACGAGACTTCGATTCTAGAGGATATTGTCGTTACGCTACTCTGTTTCTGGGGAGTAGCAATACTTCACCTCACTGTCGGTTACGCCCTCCACAAGCTTTCCAACTGGCTACACCGAAGAAATGGCCAGAACTGAGAGCTCGGAACTCTCGTCACCAGACCCTCTCGCCCTTTCACCGACAATCTCTCGACGACCGGGATGCCTCAGCTCTCCTTTGCGCAGCACATCTGGCAATGTCATGCGAAAGACGGCCACCCCAACGCGAAACATGACATCGCCGGCAAAGACAATCACAATGAGCACTGGCAAAGCTCACGGAGCAAGTCCATGGAAGATACGAGTGACGGTTGAAGCTCAGCCAGAAGATTGTGAGGACAATGACGAGAATGATCCGTTCAGGGTATCAGTGACGAAGCCCAAGGGTCGCGGCAGAACAGTCAAAGTCCCGCTGAAAGGCCCTGACAGCTCTCCAACAAGTAAACGTGGACGGCAACGTGCACCTGCTGGAAAGAAGACAAGACGAGCCAGGACACCGGTGCGGAGGAAGAGAACGAGTGTCACAAAAGTGGACAGCGAGGACGACTCGCAGGACGACTCCCGCGACCAGGACTTCACCCTTAAGCCCAAGTCAAAAAAAGGAAGAAGAAAGCAGAGTATATCGAAACTGATTCTCGGAAGCGACATTGACACATCTGAACACACAGACCATAGTGTCCAACCACTCCAGACAGAAGATATATCAACAGTTGAAGATTCAGAGCTACCTTCACATGATCATCCGGACGCTTTGGATATGCCAGAGATTCCTTCACCGCCAACTTTCTCATCGATAAACACTCGTCCAGAAAGATATCCCTTGGAGAGTCCAGCAGCGCAGAACCCATCCCCGGCTGTGCCATCACAACTTCCAGAAGTTAAACGACGTCTATCGAACGATAGAAAGCCAGAGAAAGCCATTCCGACACCTACAAAGAAACCAAGCCCTTCGAAAGACCATACTCCTCCTAAACGAACTGCAAGACCGAGCTTTAATTTCACGAAACTGACTCCAGTTGGGCGGAGGGCGCAAGAAACGCCAACAGAGTCACAGGATGAGGGCGACGATTCGGTTTCTGAAGTGCACTACCAGAGTATAAAAGGGAGGCAATGTATGCCGAAGGAAATTATTGCAATCGAGGATGAAGAGGAAGATGCTACAATGGATGCGGAGCGGTCCTCAGATGACGAGGACGATATCGCGCCCGCGGAATACGAAGTCGGCGAAAAGACGATGCTTGACTCCGAAGGCTTCAGTATGGTGTCTCTAGAGTCCGTGGAAACGGGACGAGATGTCACTACAACCGCGGACACCCTGCAACCGGAAAAGTCACAAATGTCGGTCCGTGAAATAACGCAACTACCGCGGAATATCAGCATTAGCACTACGGTGTCTTCTAGCGAAGAACATGGCTCTCAGCTACTTACACCTTCACCTTCTGGTAGTTCTATGGCCAACATCGAGAGTCGGCCAGGCACCCCCAGTATCATGCCATCGTCTCCACCGGCCGTGAGAGCAAGCGAGGAACATACACCTTCATTCGCCCGGCCTTCGTTGTCTCAACCGCCTCAGATTGCTGTACCTTCTTCACACCATCGTGTTACTACACCGCAAATGTCCAAAGTTGCTGGTCTTGGAATGGCGTTGCAAGGTATCGTGAAATCGCCTATTCTACTAAGCTGTACTACCAAATCGAAGGAGAGTGCAGATTCCGCAGATAATAGCCTTTTCCACGGCTTCAGTGCGAACACCAGACGCCAACTCCATGCCGGGCTGAAGTTAGGAGAAGAATTGGCCCGCCGCTCTCCTTGTCCAGCTTCAGTATCCAGCTCTAATGGATCCACTGGCAGCGTCAATTACCCGCGCCTACCAACTCCAGAAGACAACGAGCAAGCTAGTGTCACTGTTCCGCTTCCTCCGACCGAGAAAGTAGACATCCAATATCCTAGTATGAGCGCCGCTCAACCAGACGACCACCTCTCAAGTTCCGTTCGGAGCTACGATGAAATGAGCTGGATGCCGACAACAGCTCCTAAAGATCGACCAACTTGCATATCGCCAGACAGCATGGAAGCGCAGTGGCAGCGGGAACGAGAAGCTGTGAGTCGGCAGATCGAGCAAGCAGATCCCAACGAGGTTATTGTGGTGAACGACAAGGAGGATACCGATGAAGGCATCTCTGAGCTCTCTGTTGTGACCGATCTTGACGAAAAGGAAGACGACTTATCCAAACTCGAGCAGTTGTTTTCAGACGACTCGAATGCCCAAGTACGTCGTCCGAAGATATCCAGGACCTGGCGCAGACGGAGTTCTGGAGGGTTTGCCTACAGAGACGAACCGCCACTTGGCAGCTCGCCCCGTGCACTTCGACACAAGGAGAGCGGCGGCAGCAGCAGCAGTAGCGATGCTGTCACTACGCTGTGGCAGCCTGGTACCCGTATTGATACTGTCCGCAAGCCTCGATCTCGTCCTCACCGCTCTCCTCCAAGCGTTCCTGTGCTCGTGCCTGTGCGTGTAGAAACATCGTCTTCGACAGAGACTTTAACCTCGTCCACTTCGGCCAGCACTCCTTCTCTTGAACCTGCTACAACCACTGAAACTCTGACGTCTACTTCCGAAGGTTCAGTGCAGACACCACTTGAGTCTCCAGGCGTGAACGACTCAATGACCAGCGATGATACCGGTTTGTTTTGGCATCGCAATCTCCCCGCTGTCTTCAAAGAGAAGCCAAGGCCAAGACCCCGGAAATCTTCCTCAATGCTGAAGAGCGATAAGCTGGATCTCTCCGCTCTGCTCACACTCGAAACGCCGATCGATGTGAGCCCGCTACGTACCCCTGGCCGAGGCTTCGAGACCCCAACAAAGGTGGTGCATACACCTGTTCAAGACTTCCAAACCCCGACAAAGGTGCTGCACACACCTGTTACCGGCCTTCTCACGCCGAAGAGGGATCTGCTCACACCAGGATTGCGGAGTGCGCTGAAGACACCTGGAATGTCGAGGACATATGATGGTAGCCCGTTGAAGAGCGTCGTTCGTGTCAGCTTTGCGGATGTGGACGAGATGCATGAGATCAGTGCGCTTAGCTCGAGTGGAATTGAGATGGAAGAATTGGAGACAAGTGTATGCGATACGATGGCGAGCGACGTTAGGCAGTTGCATGCAGAGATGCTTGTTAGTCACTACGTGGGGCAGCAAAGAGACAGTGAAGATGAAGGCGAAGTTGAGGAAAGCGAAACTACTACAGAGCTCACCAACGGCAAGAGTTCGATGATCGATGTCTTCGGGCGTTCAATTTCGGAGCATTCGATGTCCAATGTGTCGGAAGATTCAGAGGCGCAAGTTTCTGACTCCGCCGAAGACGAAGAAATCGACGAGGCGATTACGCCGAGGCGCTCGCGTCTGTCCATCCAACCCACGCGGGTGTACCAGCCGCTTTTCGAAGAAGGGTACTCGCAGACAGATGCTGAGATTGTTCGAGAAGTCATTGAGAAGGGCTCGGCCTCCACGGATCCAGGTATTGTTAATCGTCTTGCGTCTTACCTCTGGTCCTACCTTCCCTTCACAGGTGCCAAGATTACGGCAAGAATCAACCATCCATTGCTGGCGGACCTGCCTCTGTTGCCTCGGGTCGAACCGTGGACCAAGACGCATTACAAAGTTCTCGACCGCCTCTATCGGAGCTTCAAGAAGTCACCCAAGCTCTTCTCGCCTGAGCATCCCATCAATACTTGCTTGGCGTCGGTCATTGAGAAGAAGCAACGCTACAGGAGTGGCAGTACGAACAGCTGGCAAGAGTTCAGCTTTGCTGACTGGAATGACGCCGAGATCAAGAATTGGGGATATGAGGTCCACCTGACAGAGTCGCACATCGTCGTCGCAGCACTCTATTCGCAGTTACTCGCTCTGAACAACGTCGGAGAGTACGAGCAATTGGCTGGAACGAAGATTGTCATGGGCGACTGCAATCCCGGCTTGGCAGGACAAGACATTGGTGTGGACAAGATCGTGTTTCGCCTCTTCAGTCTCATTCATGGCGAGATGGTGCGCGCTGATGAAAAGAAAGGGAAGAAGATTGGCCGGAGCAAGGGAACTGGATGGTATCGATTCAAGGGTGAGCAAGAATGGCGCAACTATATGTAAAGTGGTCGACATGCAGGTACGACTTTCAGCGTCGTTACGGTGTTTTCTTATTAGACTCTGGGCTCTTTTGCAGTAGCTTTATGTTGACGACGAAATGAAGAATGGGTTGTATGTCTCAAGTCAGCGTCTCGTTGTAGACCGCCAGCGGCGTGCCAAGACCATCGGCTTTGATCTGCAACGCGACAAACCTAGAGTAATATCGTGCGTGGCCGATTGATCCTCCCATGTACCACAACCCAGGATCTAGCGCCACGTCAATTGACAGAGCTTTCGATCATAGAGATATAGTACTCACGGCCGCTTGGCTTGAACGCGCCATATACCTCGCCTTCTGGGTTTAGGCCGAAGAATCTTTCCGACTTCGCTGCAACCTCTGGGCCAAGGATGTCAGCAACTTCGTCACGAAGGTTCGTCGCGAATCCAGTCGTGAAGACTATCACATCTGCTTCAATCTCAGTGCCATCGGTAAATAAAAGGCCTTTCTTTGTGTACGACACCGGGCTTGCGTCCGACTTCATCTTGATCTGTCTCTCGCGTCAGCCCGCGACAACAAGTCGCATCAGAATCAACCTCGTTAGATGGACATACCAAGCCCTTTGCAATTTTCGCAGATGTGCCGACGTCTATGTAATGGCCGCCTAGCCGCTCATGAAGGACATGCGAAATATCCCCGAAGGGATCGACTTTGAAGCCGGCGCGTTCAAGCGCCGCCCACCTCTCCGGCTCCTTCTTGGCCATGCCGTGGAATGCCTTTGCAGAAAGTAGACGACCTATTGCGATGGGGCTTGACTGCTGTGCGCGGTCTGCTAACTCTGTAGGCAGCTTGTCGTTGTACAATATACGATATCGCCCTTCGATATATTCGACTGGGAGGACATATGTCCGATTCCTCTGGACCATAGTGATGGATGAGAGGCCAGCGAGTTGCATGTCGTCTGCTACATCATGTCCTGTTTCATTCTCAGTCAAGCAGAATAGACTGATTGTTAACTTTGTCACTGACCTGTATTTGCAGATCCGATTACGACTCCGGCTTTCCCTTTCCACGCGTCTGCTGATTTGTAGTCAACGGAGTGTAGTGCTTCGCCTTGATAAACGTCCTGGACCGCCGTTAGCAAAGCAAATGGCCTGGAGGTGGGAGTTTATTTACTCTATTGGCGTATTGCGGCATTAGCGGTATTTGAGAGCTCGACCCAGTACAGAAGACGACGTGTTTGGCGGTCAACGTTATCATTCCCTCTTCTTGCCGAGCGTGCAGTGTCCACATCTGCCTCTTCTCGTCCCAAGAACCAGTCTCCAAGCTTGTGGAAAGCCATATATTCTGCGATATTTTCAGTTCCTGTCCTTTGAAAGGTACCGTAAAAACGCACGACTCCGTATTTCTCTGCCCATTCTCTATGGCCTTTTGCCAGATCGTCTTTGGACAAGTACTCCGGATATTCGGGCCCAAACGTCCGCTCAAATGGTAAGTGACCTATTCTGGGTGAGATATTGGACTGTTAGTTCGTCGGTTCCACTTACCATATTCTCTAATAGTGTGCACTGCAGTGAATAATTTCAGCTTTACATTTCCCGCCTACGAGGGAGAAACAAACTTACATCTCGCAGACTCATATCGCTTTCCCCATGCATCACCAACATTCTTGTTCCGCTCAAGGATCACGTACGAGGCTCCGAGAGCTTGCAAACGACCTCCAGTAGCAAGTCCGCACTGGCCACCACCAACAATAACTGCATCGAAATGGTGATCCTTGAGTGCAGCATCGCCATTGTGGTACCCATTTGTATGTCCGTTGGTCATATTTCGAAGCTCCATATGATCGACATTGCCATGATTAGTCAATTGTTCGAGGATTGTTCGCAACACCCAGATCTTCCAAGAGGATTCACTATCTTCGCCAGGCACAAGGGACATGACCCCCGAGCACACAGTCTGGGGCTCTGACTCCGTCGCGAAGAGGAAGCCCACGTCGATCCAAGCTGTATTCTCGTCGATGCGAGTTATTCGGCAGGACTTCTGAACAGCCCTGAAGAGACGTGCATCATGGCTTTCGACTAGCCGTCTGAAGTTCGCTGTGATTGTTCTCCCAGAGTAGAATGTTCGCATTGTGCCGGTGAGAGCGAAGCTGTCTCGCCATACTGCATCTTCTGTGAGGTCCTCGACACTCAATGTCCGCAGTTTTCCAACAGCTGATTCCGCAATTGCTGCTAGGTCTACATCGTCTGGAACATTAGTTGTTGGAAGAGCCGCCGGAAGACTGTCCAGTACGCTCTTCACTGGCGTATCGATGGCGTCTTCAATTGCCATATCTTTTCTTCAATGCAATTCCAAGTCAAGCTGTTCTTCAACCACCGCCTGGAATGCGATGAAGGTGCGTTTAGGCGTAACCAGCCCGTCAAGAACGGTGTTGAACTTAGCAGTTGAGATTGATGAGATCTACCCCCGAATAAACCCTTAACGTATTTCCTCCAGCCTCGGCTATATATCATCGTGAACACAACTGCCACCATAATTCCCGATATATTCTGCTACGGCGATAGGGAGCATACGGATGGCGCTAACTGCGATGAGGCATTTCCTATTCTGTACGCCTACCCCATGGGGTATGCAGGTGTTTGTCGGCGTAATAACCCTAATTGGTAATACTCGGAGTGAATGTGGTGCCTGCATCGGAGAACGGGCGGACGGCGCCGCGTCGTCTCCGTTGAAATTCCATGTCAGAAAATACTCTCCCATCACCGGCGGCTGCGTGGTGATGATAGGTTCAGGCACATTCGGCCTCTCAACCGTGGTGTTGAACTTAGCTGCTAAGCATCGAGGTGGACGCTCGCTGACTTCGAGCTTTGGGGCCAATACAGCTCAAAATACGCTTAGCCAAATAGCGGAAAGCCATTCTTCCATCCCTCCAGAGCATATTCTGAGCTTGAATTTGGCCGCAGCAGGGGTCCCTGCAATGGTTCTGAACTTAGGTGCTGAAGATCTGATATTTATGTAGCAATATCATCACTACCGCTTCAGGACTAGCTTCATTCCCCCAGAGTGGCCTGGCAAAGATCATCGCAAAACAGGAAATTCACAAGTCACATCTGTAAAAAAGGGAAAATTCTAAGTCAAAGTGCTCTTCCATCACCGCCAAGCACGTGATGATGGCCAATTCAATTCAAAGAAAAGTCTATCCATGAGTATCAATACTATCTCCGTGCCTTCAACCCCCTTTATCGGGATAGTAGTAGAAACCAATGCCAAAGTCCTCTACCAGCAGCGCGTGTGTTGTACGGGTGTGTGCGTCGCCGAGGGTAGGGGTAGGGCGTCGTCCGAGGTGGCGCGACGAAAGGAGTTGGTAGGCAGGTGCGGTGGGCTAGGCACGCGCGTGCGCTCGCTGGTTGTGCCTGTGCGGGCTGGTTGCGGTGCGCCAGGGCGCAGCAATAGCGAGTTTGCAGCGAGCTGGTGCTGCGGGTAGCGTGGATGTTGTCGAATGCATCGGTAATCTGCCGCCAAGGAGGCGCTGAGTGAGTCTGCCTGAGTATTTCTATCTTGACACGATCCTTTTCCCATTTCCTGCCTTACCCATGTGGCCCCCATTATTTTATCCTTGAATTCCCCTCGTCCCCTGATATTCCTCCTCAGGTCCCGATTGTAGCAATAGTTCTCTACGATTCAAGCGGAAGAACATCGTGTCATAACAGGCGGTGAGCGTGGTGAATATACCACAGTTGCAGATCACTCGTTGCGCTTTCTCGTCTGATCCGTCTTCAGTTGGGAGGTGATCCTTTGGACGTTCATATCCAGGTCGATACTCCTTGGTCTTGGGCTCTCCATCTTCCGCAGGCTCAGAATTTGATTCTGACGATGGCTCGGTCTCGTACTCATCATCGTTGGCTACTGATTTTGCTCTGCCTTTCGGAGTTGGCTTGGGCTGCACTCTTTTCTGAGCCTTCGACTTTTGGGCACGCTTGCTCGACAACACAGACTCTTTGCCCTTTTCCGAAGGATCTCGGGGATCATATTTTGCTGCCATTCGATTTCTTTGGTCGCGTACAGAAGCCGGTGAGAAATCCACAAGATCAGGATCGATCTTTTGAGTAGCGAAAGTATACAGTTCCTGGAGTAGTGTTGTGTTGTCGTCGTTGACATGAACATGCCGTGAAAATCTACAGCGCTGTACGTCCCTGAGGTTGATGATGGTGGCGGCCTCGGCAGAGGTGAAGCGGGGAAGCATGTTGGAGGTGTTGGTGAAGAGGTGACGGATTGTATGAGATTAATGTGGATGTGGGTGAGAGAGAGAACGGAAGAGAGTGCTACCAGAGCTTGAGATGAGAGGTTCTGAGGAAGAAAGAAAGACGAAGACTCAGGAAACCTCATGTACTGCAGTAGAGAAACGATACTATTGTGGTCACGGTTATTGTATACACCAATCGTTGACTGTGATTGTTATTAGAACCCATTTTCCTCTCCATTCTCACCTTCTCTCATCTCAAGCCCATGTCCTATTGAATGTATTAAGAGAATAGGCGCCGAGGAGGCTGATAGGTCTCTACTCTTCTGCGAGCCTGCCGTTTTAAGGGCGATCGTTTTACGGACCGGGAAACCCCTGATTGAAATTAAGGTGGTTGGTCGAATGCCAAGGAACATTGCCTGTTTTGGGAAAACCCTTGTGGTGAAGCACATTGACAGTGGACGCCAAGACCTTCATCGTTTTGGGAAAACCCCCTGTCAGTTCCTGGATGTCGACAGGACACTTGAAGTATAGACGATATGAGTGCCATAGGCTAACTTGCGATAGCTGAGAGTAGAAGGATTAATTGACTTGGAGAGGAGTCGTGACTCTATGCCATTGCCCAGCCCTTTTCGAGCATATTGAAGAAAATATGTACAAAGAAAGCGAACCATAATCTTACACTCCCGCTTTATATTCGTTCGCTGATCCAGATGGCACTTCTACATCCACCTCTGATCACATTCGTTAATAGTTCGTAAGGTTTTGCCTCTTTCGCATCATTCTCCACCGCATGATCCAGATGCTCCAGCTCCTCGTCCCTTATTCTTCGCAGGGTTGACGTCAATTCCGTCAACTCTTCACCAATGTCTTCACCCTTTTCCTCTGCATGCTTTGCCCATTCCAGCAGCGACCGCACCTGATCATTATAGTGCTGTCCGATTTCCGTCTCCACGGCCTCGGTGCAGGCCATCGCGGCCTCACGCCCGAGAATCGCAGTTCCCCAGCCTAATGCAGTGGCAGCGACGCGCCATACGGGATACATTAAAGTTGGACGTATTCGGTGTTTGGCAATTAGGGCATTGAAGGTGTCAAAGTGGCCGGCCTCCTGATCGTACATATGCTTCATCAACGTTCGTAAGTGCGGATGCGACCGGAGGATCGGTGGTGTCTGAGCAGCGTATATTAATATTGCTGCTAGTTCACCTGCTTGATTTACTCGCAGCTAGGGATGTATCAGCGTGGCGTCCAAGTTGACTGAAGACAATGCTGCGTACTGCACCATCGAGATATCGCTTCTGCTCGGCAGTGAGAGGGCGCGTCCTTGGGCTGCTCATATGCGCGTCATCATTGTGTGATGGACTCTCTGACTGAATAGCCGCTGCAGCGAAAGCACTCGGTCGCGTTGAGGAGTTAAATTGTCGCGTAGGAGAAGGCAAAAGGAAGGCATTGTTAGGACAGTTGTGAAGGGTCAATGAGCGACGTGCGACTCTCTGGGCCACACATCGAACAGACATTGTGTATTAAAATCGGTCGAACGGAAATGAACGTTGCTATTATACAGGATAGAGAAGGAAAGCCATTGTGAACGCCGAGAGCCGGCGCTCTGAAAAGAAAAATGGACGCAGTGAAGTCATGGATCACTTCGCGCCCGGAAAATTCCATTGGCCGCGATCAGCTCCGGCAAGGCTGCGGCTCGATTGTGTTCGCTGTGTTTTCTCGGGGTAAAAGAAGGCTGCATACCCAAGGGCTTTTAGCGTCGAAGAGAGCGTCAAGAATCTCCTAGTTCATTGTTAACGTGAAAGCCAGCGACATTTGTCAGAGACGATTGAGGTGAAATCGAGGAACAAAACACGCCAGTCCCGATCTGGCTTAGCGCGCTGCGAGACGCGCCAAGGGCTGTGGTGGTTACATAAGGCTTCCTATTGTACTTCTGTGAATAGCTTGCGTCCTCAATAACACCTCGTCACTCAACAGCCTTCCATTGTCAGCCACCCCGTTTTTCCATTGTGAGGAGGCTGTGCCCTGCCACGAAACCCCGCCATTCTCTTCCTCTACTCTCTCCCTCCTTCATCAACTTCTCAACAACCGCATTCGACTTCAAACCCACTTCTGCCAGCGAATAAGCACCACAGCAAACCCCCTATCTGCACTTGGACTGTTGCGACGAGGAAGGCACGCCAGACCATCACTTCCCATCGCTGACACCCACGCCGTCGCCATGGCCGAACTCGACCTCGACGCCGAGCTGCTCGCTCTCGCCGGAGGCGAAGATGAAGTCATGGACACCGGCAAGCCCGAAGAGCCTGCACAATCGCCTGCACGAACGCCTGCACAAACACCTGCACGAACACCTACTCCCCACTCCTCTCCCAAAGCCACCGTCGAAGACAAACAATCTCCCAAGTCACAGCCTCGCAAAGGCGTCGCGCAGAAGAAGGTGGCCAAGCCTGCTCGTGGAGGCGCGCGCCGTCGCCGCAAGGACGATTCTGACAAGGACGCTTCTTCGTAAGCATCCTTTTGTTCCTAGACCTGGAAGTCAAACACTGACGCGACAAACAGGTCTCCCACCGCGGCCTCTGACGTAGACTCCCTCGGCTCTGGCGCAATGGACGAATCCGACTCAGAGGCTGATGCTCCCGGCGAGCCCGACGACGATGCCGTAATCTACCCTGTCGAGGGAAAATTCGTCGATGCTGACGACAAGGCCAAGATCATGGCGATGCCAGAACTCCAGCGCGAGAAGATCCTCGCTGAGCGTGAAGACCAGGCCCTGCTGAACCGTCAGAATGCGCAGCTCAAGCGACTGCTGCAGCGTCAAGTCCAGGAGGCGCAGGTCAAGGCAGAGAAGAAGAAGCGCAAGGCTGGTGCGGCCGACTTGGATGATAGCCCACGCAAGAGCGCTCGCGCGAAGACCAAGCCAACCACAGAGATCGAGCGCTTCAAGCGCGTGCGCGAAGAGCGACTCAAGGAGCGCGAGAAGGACGCGGACCGTCGCAAGCGCCGCTCAACAAGCCGTCGTTCGAGCCAGGACGCAGAAGGCGAGAGCGAGGTCGAGTGGGACGATGGTGTGCGACAAGGTGCCCGAAACGAGCTACCACCAGACTTGAGGGACTTTGAGCGTGTCAGAATCGGCAGGAGCAACTTCGCCAGGGTCTGCTTCTATCCAAAGTTCGAGGAGACCATGACTGGCTGCTTCGCAAGAGTCAGCGTGGGCATGGACAAGGCAACGGGACAGAACGTCTATCGTATGACGCAAATCAAGGGTATGAGTCCTCCTCCCTGCTCCTTGGCTATTTACTGACGCTGGCTCGTAGGTTTCACTGAGGGCAAGCCATATCAGATGGAGGGCGTCAATGGCAAGATCTTCTTCACCGACAAGTATGCCGTTGTGGCTCACGGCAAAGCGGAGAAGGAATGGCCCTTCATCGCGTGCTCTGATGGCAAGTTCACTGAAGTATGTTTCTACAATCCACTCTCATTTTAATCCGCTCTGACCATTGGAACAGCAAGAGTTCAATCGCTACCGCATTGCCGTCGCGAACGACAATCTGCGCCTCACCGCCAAAGCTGCGCTTGTGCGCTCCTGCGAGGGCATCAACGAACTCCTCGGCCGTAAATGGACTGACAAGGAGATCGACGAGAAGCTTGAGAAGCAGCACAAGTACGCCGATCTGGCCCTCAAGCTCGAGCTGAAGGAGAGAGAGAAGGACGAAGAGGCCAAGAAGGGCAGGAGCCCGCCAGCCGGAAAGAAGGACTTGACGCTGGAGGAACGAAAGCTACTGACGCAGGACGAACGTATCAACCTCATCAACGAGTCGAACCGCAAGCAGGACTACAAGCAGATTCGCGCTGCCCAACTCCAGGACCGTCGCAAGATGCTGGCCGGTCGTGCCGCCGCCAAGGCAAGAGCAGAAGCCGCCGAAAAGGCTGAAGCAGACGCCGCTGCCGCCAAGGCAGCTCTGGAAGTCCCCGGTGCAAACATCGACGACCTGTTCGGCAGCGATATCAGCCGCACTGGAACCCCGGCTCCTGGCAGCGGTGTCAACACCCCGAAGCGCACTGGTACCCCGTTGGGCAAGAAGCTCGTCGAGAAGAAGGAGAAGACGGGACTGCCCAAGTTCTCGAAGAGGAGCATGGACGATGATGTCATTGGTGCGATGGACTTTGGCATTGAGATTGACATTTGAGGTGATTGGGAGTTGAGCGATTGGGAGTCGAGCGATTGGGAGTTGAGCGATTGGGAGTTGAGCGATTGAGGATTGAGCGACCGAGGATGACTGACTGAGGCTTGATTGGCTAAGGACTGACTGGCTAAGGATTGATTGACTGAGGATTGATCGATTTGACAGTTGACTGATCGAGAGTTGACTGATTTGACTGGAAATCGACAAGGTAAAATGGTGAACTGAAATGGAACGAACTGATACTTGCTACGGAGAATCGGCCTGGGCCTTCGTATGGGCCTATATCGCATCCACATGCGGATAGCAAAATACAAAGACATCTCCAATCATCCACTCTTGACTTTGTTCATTCTCGTGACGTTCGTCTGGTCCGAGGGGAATGGGAGGAACTGTCACTTACTATGGAGAGTTTGATGAGAGCCTTCACGTAGGGCCAAGCTGCTATCAATGGATGGCAATTCCACAAAGAGGTCTCCGACGATACAGAAATCATGAAATCCCTCCTCTTCTACGGCGCGCTCATCGCCATGCTCAAGCACTGCCAATGCTGGGGTGACGTTCTATCCTGACTCAGGGCGCAGTATCGGCAGTGCGACTATCAGCGACGACATGAGCTGGGCGGCACAGCGATTCCAGATATGGCAGCAAAGTCGTTCGACTTCGATGACCAGTTCAGCCAGGCTTTCGTGACCGTGTGTGCACCTCGCCTGCATCGCAAGAATGGACCGCGCCGTCAAATTTGGAGGCGTTTCAAGACGAGGCTTGTCTGTCTGGTAGGCCATGGCAATCGTACTCGGTTTTTTTGCTGTCCTGAGGGCAGCGGAAGGGATGAATTGAATTCACACGACAAGAATAAGGTAAGACAGCAGCATGTTTACTAGGGAGCACGACATTCACGATAGAGTTTGGAGCGAGTAATCAGGACACAAGTTTGAGGGGTCCCAGATGTTTGATTTTAGTGTGCCGAGTTCACTGCTTAATGACTACCTATAAAAGGCATGTCGCCAGTTGAAACCCAAGCCATGTCCCGTGTGTGATGAAAAGAAAAGAGTCGTGAATCACCCTGTCCGATGAATCAACCCCGATGTCGTAAGGAGAAAGAAGTCGTGTGAAGCCCTTTAGCCACCATGTGAGAGGGTTTGACGGCCAGTCCAGACTGTAAAAGCACAAGTAAGCAGCATTTGTTTGGCGACTGACGAACCCAGAGCAGTCGGCAAACTTACAACTGATGCGTCCACGTGAGGGCAATCTAGTAGTCTCTACGACTTGAAAGCGCACACACCACCGACCGGAGAGCTGGGGTCATGAACGCAGCCGCAGCAGTCGCAGCACTGCTCGTCGACGAAGCAGATGGCTGGGCACAGTTAGTATTCTTAGCTTTTCTGCTTGCTGGATGTGTTTTCAGTTACTTAAAGCCGGCAGGGAGACAGCCACGCTCGAAGAGGGCACCGCCATGAACGTTGGGAGACACATTCTCGGCGGCCTGAGATGTTGTTAGTAAGATTGACGAAGCAGGGTTGTGGTGGTGTTTTCGAGGGCACTTACGCCAACAGCGCGAGCATCGGCAGCCATCGCGACACCAGTGAAGAGAGCCAGAGCGGCGAAGATGTTGGTGAACTTCATGATGACTGAGGAACGGTGGGTGATTGTTTGATTGGAGCTGGAAGAGTGGTTGGAAGTTTGATGGCGAAGTTGGAAAGGTTGAAAGTGGTTGAAGAAAGAAGAGAGAAGCAGGAAAGGAAGAGGAATATATATACAGGCAATCGTGTGTTTGAGTGTTTTCATAACAAGCCACCGTGAAGATCATCGCCGGAATGCGCTAGTTTTATGGCGCCTTACCACACACGTGGTGGCGAGAGGTGAAGGTAGACGGCTTGCAACACCATAGCGGACACAGCATTTGAATGGCCCATGTGAATGGGGCAAGGATTGGAGAGAAACCATTCGGCGAAGCTTATTGACACAACAAACTTGCATGCTAGTGTGGAATATCAGAGTATCAAAGACATTCGTCGATTCGGACGTAATAGTGAGTGAAGCTTCCGTGGCTCAGCCGGGTGACGTGGACTGGTAATTGGAGAACGGGTATCATAGAGTTTCTACACGAAGGTAACTTAATTAGCTCAAAAGGCCTCTCCTCTCTTCGTCATGGTTCGCGTTATCCTCATGCTGTTGAGAGTCTCTGGTTCTCCATCGCATCCAGACACCCGGTAACCTTATTCCCCAGTGCCATACCATCCCTACCACAAAGCCTACGCCATCATTCTTGAAGGCAAGAAGTGTTGCCACAGTGACGACCATTACTGCGATTCTTTCTTTGCGCTCCCTATCTGTAAGCTCTTTCAATTTCCTCCTCTTTCCAGCGAGAGAAATACCATTCTCGAGAACTCCGTCCGCATCTTCTCTCGATCCTTCTTCTGCATCTGCCTCCTCCCAGAGATCGCGGGCTCCATCATTCACAGTTCCACCTACCTTCGCGAGCTCGACTCCCGCTGCAATGACCATTACACCTAGCAAGCCCTTCGGGAACACTTCTAGCACACGGACCATACTCTGCTCTCCTCGACTCGCAGCCAGGGCTACAACTCCTAAGAGAATCTTGACGATGCCTAATACGATAACACTTGCGCCACTTCGAGCGCCAAACTTATGCTGGCCTGCTAATCCACCGGATCCATGGCATGCTGGCATGGCACCAAATATGCAACCGAGAAAATTCATGATGGAAATGGAGAAACCCAGCGCTCCAGGAGATGGTGCAGGAGGAAATCCAGACGGATAGAGGTCAGAAGCTAAATGTGTCACCGCAAGAATAGAATTCAAGGTTGTTAGAGGAAGCTGTCCAAGAGCTGTAGACAACGTATCGGCGAACACTGACGGTCGTGGCCATGATGGTAGGTGATCGAATCTTTCTGAAAGAATAGCTGGGCCGTTCTCAAAAGAAGATGAGTCGGTGTTCGTATGTAGTCGGATAAACGCCAGTAACAGTCCGGCCACAAATATCACAAGCGCGGCAGGAATCCTCGATGCACCACCTCTTAAAGAACCAACCTCGCTTGCGAGTACTACTAGAGTAGCAACAATCGCCCATATCAGATTATCTCCCCACCACGTTCCTCTCCAACCAAGTGGAACTAGCATCTTCTCTCCAGCGCTCAGACACAAGCTGAGTCCAGCACCCATTTGGATACCCTTGACAACAGGTACGGGGACCCATCTCATGAGACCCCATCCTCTCGTCTTCTCTCTGCCGTTGCTCTCTTTACTCCCGATTTCCTCGTTTCCACCAAGTAGTCCGGTTATTGTCAAGACGCCCACTGCGATGGCCATGCTCAGTCCGCTCGCCATGGTCTCTTCAACTCCATAGCTCTTTGCAATAGCTACAGCCGCGATGGCTTTCATTGGCTGTACCGGGAGCGGTACGCCGAAGAGGAGGCCTGTCAAGACATTTGCAGCGCCGGTGAAGAGGAGCGTAGGCGCGAGGAGGATACTATGAGTGAGAGTGAGGGCAAGAAGGAGCGGTAAGAGAGTGCCTAGGTCGCCGAGGGAACCTGAAAGCTCAGAGAGTGGAGAGGAGCGGAGGGTTTGGATGTTGTAGTTGTTGATGCGGCGGAAGAGCGTAAAAGGTTGATGCGGGGGTGAGAGGAACGAAGGCAGTTGTAGAGGCATAGCGGCGTCAGTCTGAACGACGACTTTGTGATAAAAGAGGTCAAGATGCCTTCAGGGCTACGAGAAGTACAGTTGAAAACTCATAGTCCCCGGAGCTTGTAGGCTACTACCAGTCACTATCTTGTGATCGGTTGTGCAAGGATGGAGTGGGATGACATGCACATATCTCAAAATAGTTAGACACTCCTGAACTGGCCAATCATGTTGCGATAGAGGTTTACATCTGCAATTCGCATTCTCACCTTCTCGTCCATGAATCGAATAGGTGTATAGAAATGTAGAGCATTCAGGCAGGTCTCGAAATATTCCGTTCATGCGGAGGGTATCATGTTTGACACCCCCTGCTACCTTTCCCTTCTTTGTACAGAGCAGTCTAATGGCTACTCTATTCTGTTCGAGCGTTTCCCCGTGGATCGACATAGCTTTATAACGGACATATTTTTTCTATTTATGAAGGCAGCAGAAAAAGGGAGCTTAAGAAACAGAAGCCAGTTCGAGTCGTGATCCTCTCACATGGTTGAATCTAAGGGGGGAGATATGAAGGGCGTCGGGTGTCCGCTTGACTGTCGATTTAGGCTTGGCGAAGCACGCAGACAATCTGTCTCGTGAATTTCTAATCAGCATTTTGCTTCAATATCGTTCAAATGGAGTGGTATATAAGCTCTTGACCCATCTCTACGAGACCTGGCCCTGGGCACGAGGGTGACAAAATAGTCGAGTCCTGCGAAGTTTGAACGTGTTCAATAGAAACGAGGTTTTCTCTTCAACGCTAGTAAGAGTATCTCTAAAAGGTCGATACACTATATACTAGAGTTTATTTATCTAAAACACGCAGCTTCAGGGTATATGGCTTATATTAACTATCGAGGATATACATCCTCGTAGTTCTGTATATTGCAGCCACGACTCAACTATTTTGTCACCCACTTGCCCCGGGGCACCAATAAGGTTCATCCCGAGGCTAGAGTGTCTGTTTCAGGACTAGCGTATTTTCAGTCAATCGTCAGCAGTCAACCCAACCTCTCCACGTCCATATTGTACAACTCTTCAACAATTCTACACTCTTCAAGGACCCCCTTCCTCCTCTGATGATGTGCCGTATGCAGGCCCGGATCTCAGCGTTTGGATTAACGCCGATATTGGTTTAAAGAGTCTCAGCCCTAGTTCGTATCGTATGCGGAAAACTTACCTATTTGAATTGGACCCACCAAACAGCGGCCGTCAATCTCGACTTTTCGGACTTCGCCAACGCTCCGAGCGGACGAATCAAACCGGAAGAGATCGTGTGAATGCAAATACTATTAGTAGGCTTTCCAATCAAGAGGATCAATATAGGCGGTGGGCATCCGGGGCTATGATCACTGAACAGGAGTTAAGCTTCTTTTTCCCCGGATAGCGGCACGTAAGGCGCAGATCCAAACCCGCACCTGTCAACCAACCATGTCCAGCGAAGTATCGGCAGCTAGAGCTTCGCTGGGGAAATGATGTCGCGATACACTCATAGACCGATAGTCCGTCTTGGCCTTGAATAACTTTCCGTTTCCGTTTTCTCTTCGTTTATTTCTTATTTTGACCTCATACCTTGTTTACGTTTCTCAATGTCGATGAATTCATTGTGAACTTGACTATTTCTTTCATGGCGGCGTCGAAAGCCCCGACACGGGAACTGGACGACGAGAAGGTGGAGCTTGCGGCAGATGAGGGGCATGACGAGCGAGAACGTACATTAAGCCGAAAAGAAAAAGAACTTGAGGTCGATGTCGATTTCGGACAGCAGTATGGGCATGATATTGAAAAGGATGCTGTAATATCGACATCTCCACGAGAATCCAGCAATATATCTGTTTCGCCACCAGACGAAGAAGAGAACCAGGAACCTGAGGATCCAAATGTGGTCTTCTGGGACGGACCGAATGACCCTGCAAATCCCATGAACTGGTCCAGCAGCAAGAAATGGGGCAGTATTGCAGTCGTATCAGCCATCACCTTTCTCTCGCCTCTCGGCTCGTCCATGATCGCCCCAGGTGTACCAGGAATAATGTCAGAATTCCACTCTGATAATGAACTGCTCTCTGGCTTTGTCGTCTCGGTCTACGTTTTAGGGTTCGCTTTTGGCCCTCTTGGTCTGTCCTCTCCGTTCTTCATGCTTAAAGCAATCATATTGACTAAGGAATAGTGATTGCGCCGATGTCTGAAATGTGGGGTCGCCTACCGCTTTACCACTCTTGTCAAATTCTCTTCCTTCTGTTCACCTTGGGGTGTGCGCTGAGCAAGAGCATGGGCACGCTGATAGGACTTCGTTTCCTGGCAGGCTCAGTAGGCGCCTCGCCGTTAACACTTGGGGGTGGGACGATCGCAGATCTGATACCGCGAGAGAAGAGAGGTATGGCCATGGCAATGTGGGTCCTCGGACCAACCCTTGGTCCAACTATTGGCCCAGTAGCGGGTGGGTTCATATCAGGATACCTCGGCTGGAGATGGAATTTCTGGATTTTGACTATGCTTGTACGTGGCCATGTCGAAAATATACAGCCTTGAGACCAGAAGCTAATCATTTCGCAGTCCGGTGCTAGCAGCATCATGGGCTTCATCCTGCAGAGGGAGACATACGCGCCCGTAATCCTTGCCAGGAAGGCGAAACGCCTGCGTAAAGAAACCGGAAATGACGCTCTTAGATCGAAGCTCGACAAGGGACTCTCAGCCCGTGACCTTTTCTTCTTTTCGATCGTACGCCCGTCGAAGATGCTACTCTTCTCGCCCATTGTGCAGGCCATCAGCACTTTCGTCGCGATCGAATATGCATACCTCTACATGCTTTTCACGACATTCACATCCGTCTTTGAGGAGCAGTACCATTTCGCTCCGACTCTTGTCGGTCTTGCCTTCCTGGGGTTGGGCGTCGGTCAGATCTGTGGGCAGCTCGTGTACACTTTCTACGGTGACAGGCTCCCCAAGAGACACATGGCGGCAGGAACATTCAAGCCGGAGCACCGCCTCCCCATGATGATCCCCGCAGCATTCTGCTTGCCGATCGCGCTGTTTATCTACGCATGGACCGTACAGGCGAAGGTGTTCTGGATTGTCCCAATTATCGCGACCGGTATCTTCGGGTTTGGTTTGCTGCTGAGTTTCATGCCGGCCAACACGTATCTGGTGGATGTGTACACTGTGCATGCAGCTAGCGCCATGGCAGCAAATACGGTGCTGAGGTCCGTCCTGGCGGCTGTACTACCATTGGCAGGGCCAACGATGTACAGGCGATTAGGTCTTGGATGGGGCAATAGTCTGTTGGCGTTCATTGCGGTTGCGATGCTGCCGATTCCATTTGTATTTGTCAAATACGGCGAACAGATACGGAAGAGGGAAAAAGTGAGACTTTAAAAAGTTTTGTATTTTAAGAATAGCATTGCATCTGAGACTGGAATGAAGAACATGAATGGAATGACGCTTGAGGAGTTGTGAGTTCGCGGTGAAAGTATTAATAGCCTTCCCCAACTCGCTTGCATAACGAATGGTATTTGCACCGATGTTGCGCGTTGTTAGCAGCGGTACAAGTTTCCGGTTCTGCAAAATCCCCTTCAACTCCAACTTCGCCCGTTTCGGTATGGGATTCGTATCCTCTCTGCTGCCCTATCCCAGTTCCTCAACATCCATCGAATCCCTCTACTTTGTGTCCCACTGTCCAACATAGGAGTTCGACGGCCCATATGGCGCCCCTCGTCCACTAAAAATCGGCACCAAAAGATGCAAACTGATCATTCAGCGCGTCCGTGTCACTTGCTGCATAGACATGAGTGGGGAGCGGCTCATGACTTCCTTCTGATTGCCCTAGCACCCAGGCTAGAGTTCGTAGTTTGCGTTCCTTAGACGAGAGGGTTTGTGATTCAGCAGGTTGCGTAGATCTGTCGGCGGCAGTGCTATCTAGGAGAGGCCAGAGCTCCTTCGGCATGTCCTCCCGAAGAGATTGAACAAAGTCCTCGAACCTGAAAGAGTTGAGAGCCGCAACCACCGCTCCGACTTCAATAATGTTGTTGAACATAAGTGGTGTGAGTGTCGGTTTTATCTTGTGCGAAAGGAGCACGATGAACTTCGTGGCGCAACGTGCGATGAATATCTTGGCAGCTGGTCGTATGAATGCCCCCCAATTCTCCTGTTTGAATACGGCGTTCACTATCTTTGCCACCACTTGCGGCTCAAGAGCGACGTCTTGTGGACAGGTAAGATGCAGCCTCTCGCGATGCGGAAGGTTCTGCGACACTTGCTCGGTCCCTTCAGGGTTGGACTGATTCGGCTGATGCGCTTGGGGAGAAGCCATACTTCTGCAAGAATAGTTCTTAATCTGATAAACGAGGGTTATGCTGAAGAAGACTTGAAGGAACGTGGAGATCGAGAAAGCATGTCTGCCGGCTCTTAAATCTTCTATTCAATCGGAAGTGGCAATACTGTCATGCTCTGTCGAGGCTTGTGACTGTCTCCACGAAAGTCGTTCTTTCCTCAAGAGTTGTCTGTGAAATGTCGCGAGACCCGCAAGCCATATTGCAAGAGCAGGTGCTGTCCACCAGACTCTACCTCAACTGCGGTTGTCGTAGATGATACTAATGTCATATTTATCTCCGTGGTTCAAGATCCTATTCAGCTCGAAATGCGCTGAGATTCCGTCGGTTTGCTTGCGGGCCGCATCGCTATTGCGAGTAGCACTGCAATTTCTACAGTCTTGTGCAGACTCTAACCATCGCAGCGCATTGTACGCCAGGTCGTCAAGGCGACGACAAAAGCTATGGCATTCTACTTCAGCATATAAAATTACTACAAGCTAAGCAAAATCCATCAAGGTTCTCTCCTCCAGGAACATCTCAAGTATATCCTCAAGTCTTTTCACAGACACTCCATTCACGTACCTAGGTGTAAAGCGCACTTGAAAGCTGAGCGCCAATGTTTATGTATTCAAGCCCCCTGAGAACCTGAAAGGTACCAAGCCGGGAGAGACAACGTTAAAAGGCTAAACCTGTTTTAGACTAGCGCAACGTCTTCTAACTTCGCCCGAGGAGACTTTTTGTCGACCCAGTCAATGATGGCATGCATGGCCTCCTTGCGATGCTCGAGGCTTCAATGCCATGTTCAGGACCTCAAGCACCTGTGATTTATCCGTCATCGGTACTGGATTCGTTGGGATCCAGCGATCATGCATAGAGTTCTCAGCCAACATGTCCAGCTTGTCCGGTCCGATTCCAACCTCTTCCAAAGATCCAGGCATTCCAAGTTCCTTCACTATGGCAGCTATCAGGTCACCAGCATTCGAGGTGCCCTTTTCAATGCCGTTGCCCTCCAGCATGTTGGCAACTGTAGGTTCACTCCACAGTATGTCTAATATTTTTTGCTGTCGCTTCCTGACCCCCTCATCACCATGCTGGTAATTGTACTCCATCACCGATGGAAGCATAACGCAGCTCGTCTCTCCATGTCCAACACCCAGCGGTCCAAGTTGATGGCCAATACCATGACTAGCACCCATGGGGACGCCGAACTTGTGGCCTCTCATTGCCTCTATCACGCCAAGCATTTCGTTAAGCCTCGCTTCTTCGTTCCCCGGGTTGTTCTTTGTAACAAGCAAATTCGGGACAAGTAATCTCAGGCCCTTCTCGCAAACGGAGTCACTCTCCTCATTCGCTTTCGGGGACATGGAACAGAGACCTTCTACGCAATGGTCTACTGCTCGAACTCCTGACTGTAGCCATACGTATTCTGGAGTTGAGATTGACAGTGCAGGATCGAGGATTACCAGAGAACAACCCATGGAAGGGTAGTTGAAAGAATGTTTGCGATGAGTCCTGAGGTCTGTTGCGCCTCCGTTAATCGAGTATTCTCCTCCAGACAGGGAGGTCGGTATATTGATGATCGGAATCGTGCAAGGCTTGACGTCCTTGGGATTCTCGTCAGTAGAAAACGTCCCCAGGTCCTCAACTGTAAAGGCATTATTAGCCACAGCCTACAACGCCATTAGCACACGTTCCTCGACAAGACACGACGAGACGGTCCGTACAAGAGACACAACTTTTGCGCCGTCCGTGAGAGAGCCAGCTCCGAGTGTTACAATAAGGTCCGCATCTCTGTCGTGAACGTCTTTTGCAACTTCTACTACGTCATCCCAAGGAACATGCTGTCTAATACCACGTCGAACGCCAACGACCTTGCCTGACAAAGCTTTCTCTAAGGATACGAAGTTTTCAGTCCCGCTGATAGATTTGGAGACAATCATATAGACTCTAGATGCTTTAAAAGTATTTTCGACATGGTGAGCACAAGCAGTGGTGAATGCCAAGCCTGTGGAGACATGCGGTCGTGGATTTGGAGGTACAGCGAGGAAGTACTGCTCCCCTTTAGCTGCCATGTCGAGGCAAAGTCTTATTGAATACCCAAAAGGGCCGAAGGGATTGACGATAACTCAAGCTCCACAATTTGCGAATTGGACTCCGTGGAGATATGCAAGTCCTCTCAAGCAGCATGATATGTCAGCGTTCTACGTTTCGTGGTGTCTTCGTGAGACTGCAAGGATGCAACGGATAAGTTCCGAGGCTTCAGGAGCGGCAATCCAATGCCCATTGCAGGGGTATTTACAAACAAGGTTTAGCGCGACATATGAGGCGTGACTGAGACGAGATAGCCGACTTGCCGATATGCTCTTCCATATACCGCGTCTGTATTAGTGAATTCGCCATGACGTCCCTTGCTAGGATTAGAACGTTAGGAAGCATACTCCGTAGGCATTAGCCTTCCAGTTAACGCTTTCGTCTAGAACGCGCCGGTGTGTTAAGCAATCACCGGTATCGTATATAGTTAGTTTCTTTGATCGAACTCCACTCAAATATTTCAACCTCTTGGCAGAGTTCTTCGTATCTTTCCTCTTATCATCTCTCGTCCTGACATCCAGCAGAAAGGCGAATCAGAATGGAAATCACTGCCAGAGATCTATTCTTTTGGCTCTTTACCATTTTAATCACCGGCCTTCCAATCATCATCTACTTTGGTGAAAAGCGTGTTCGCAAGCTTTCACCAAGCGATTGGATACCAATTCCTCCAGCAACGGAAATAATATCTCTTCGTATCTACCCCATCAAGTCATGTCGAGGCATTGAAGTCCCCTCGGTGAAGCTGCTTAAAACTGGTTTGGACCTGGACAGACAGTGGATGTTTATCGATGTCTCTGAGAAACACAAATTCCAGACGATCCGCGAAGTATCCAAATTGACGCTGATCAACACCGCCATCAATTGGGAGACAGACGAGCTCGAAATCAGTATAGCGAACGACAAGAGTAATCCACCCACAAAAGTGGTTGTTCCGGCGCATCCGAGTGAGGAATGGCTCGCAGAGAACACGACATTGACGCATGCTTTCATCTGGAGCGAGACTCACGATGCTTACGTCTACCCCGAATCCATTAGCAAGCCGTTTTCCGATTTCCTTGACATGGAGGTTCGGCTGGTCATCAGAGGACCAACACCGCGCGTCCTCCGCGGTTGCGGCGCACCCAAGTTATTAGGCAGAACCGAGGCGATAAAATGGGCGGATATGGCACCAGTCCTTCTCACGAACGTTCGAAGCATCAATGAACTTAATAATCGGCTCATGCAGCGCGGCTATGATGCAATTACTTTGGAACGATTTAGGCCGAATATAGTTGTAGCTGGTTCGGACGCTTGGGCTGAGGACATGTGGAAGACTGTCAAGATGAGTCCTCGCGAGTCGGATCACGGCAGCAGTGAAAAGAAAAAGCGTAACGCGAGCATTATCATGGATGTGACTTCGCGTTGTGCGAGGTGCCATGTCCCAAATGTCGATCCGGACACTGGTATGGCTCACAAGGAGCAACCATTCGATTTGATGTATACGTATCGGAGGATAGACGAGGGTGCTAAGTACAAGTCGTGCTTTGGTATGCTTTGCGCCCCAAGGTCGGAGGGAACGATCAAAGTTGGAGACAAGTTTGAGGTCACGGCAGTCACTGCTGAGCATAAATTCATCTCGCCGATGAAATGAAGGCGACGTAGGAATATGCGGATTTCGGATTTCGGAAAAGTTATTGATTGGTGCAAAATGTATGATGAGAGTGGGTGGTCCTCTATCTAAGTTGAGAAATTATCATGGGTATCCTTTCTACTGCTCTTTCGTATCGAATTCGAAATCGTCTTCTTCAGTCAGGCTCATCGTCGCGGCCATGCCGCTGAGCCACATTTCGTCTTCCAACCCAGTGGCAAAGGAAATGTCGGCACCAGGGTCCATGAGAGCATGAGTTTCGCGCATTAGCAGGACTTTCTCCAGAACGGAAATTTGCGATGACGGTTGGGTTTCGACTTTGCTGGGTTCCATAGCCCCGACAGTCTCCGCGCCTGCCTCCGTGTTGTCCCACAATCCATTTCTCTTGCAGAATGCCAGAAACACTTTCCAACAATCATCTGTCTCCAAGACTTCTAAAGATCCGATGACAATAAGTCCTGCCATTGCCCGTGTCAACGCAACATTTTGCCTCTTCGGTTCATTTATGATCCCAAAGCCGTTTTGCTTGTCCTGTTCCAGAAACCTCGTGCGTGATCTAGTCGTGCACAATATCACAACTCTGCTTTCCAGTCCCTGAAATGCTTCCATGGGCCCAATATTGACATTGGGCAAGCCAAATTGATCTGACCTTGCGAATCTGCGGAGAAGCCTGACTTGCGCTTGGAAAGGGCTCATGATACAGATGTCCTGTTGAGCAACGAGCCCAGATCTTGCCAGAGACAGCGCATATTGGCAGGCTTTCCTGGCTTCTGAAATATTGTACCAGCCACCACCGTCGTGTTCGATTTCGTCGGGGCCAGTGTTAGGCCATAATAGAACAGGCCACTGTCTGCCTTGCCAACCCTGCCACTTCAACAGCCCATCCGTCTTGGGCTTATCAGCCTCTGGTACTAGAGTGTCCATGTAAAAGAGAGCGCTCGGAACGGCGAGAATGGCTGGGTGAGATCGATAATTCTGGATGAGATTGGCGAAGGGCGGACGAAGTATGGGAAGCATATCTTCAGTGAGTACTTTGAGCGGCCGGTACCCTTCTCTGCACCTGGCGAGTGGATGGTCCTTGTAGATGCTTCGACGGAAGAGGCGCTCGAAGAGACTCGTCTGGATTGCCGCTGAACGAGACGACGTCCGTGGGCCCAATTGTTGATAATCTCCAACCATTACTAGACATGGTGGACGTCGAATGAGATGCCTCGAAGAAGGCGGAGCAACGACGGCGAGTGGAATCATTGCCTCCGGTTCAGTGGCTTGTGCAGCTTCATCTATCAGGAGCCCGGACCAATGAAGCTTGATCCGTTCGTCTGGTAATTCAAATCGTGACTCCGGATGCAACACCGATCTTAACCTATGTTCCGCACAGGACAGATCGTCATTGGTGAGTCCAGCCGTGATGAGCATGGATGCATCTCGACATGTGGTAACAACGATTTTGTATCGCATCATTTGCTCCAGCGGAGGCATAGAAAAGAAGGTATCCTCAATATAGCAGTACGGGAGAAGTGAACTCGGCACCTCCGCAAATGTTCGGGAGGGTGCGCACAACCGGAGAAGATCAGAAGGCTCTAAATGCAACTTCAATCGCCGGGCCAAGGTATCAGCTGCAGGATCGGATGGAGCGCACACCAGTAACGCGGACGTGCCACGAGTGACAAGCTGAAGAGCAATTTCAACAACAGTCTTGGTTTTCCCAGTTCCTGGTGGCCCTGAGATAAGGAAAGGAACTTCGCCATAGTCTTGGCTACAGACCGATTCGACAGCCTTTTGTTGTTCAAAATTGAGGATCGGATCGTAGAGAATACGTGATATCGTAGCGTTATTCAAACTCTCCTGCCTAGCGCCGTCGGAGTCCTCAGGAAACAACATTCGGGCCGTCCATGGCCTATCGGTTTCAGGGGTGTCATTCGGTTCTGGGAGAGCTTCTCCAGCACGGTCAGATGGAACAAGAGATTTCCGGATGAGTGTTAGGGCGAGTCGCATATCCTGATAACCCTGAAGATTTGGATGGAAGATGACGTTGAATCTCAGTCCCTCTGGCCGCAAGCCAAGAATTCTCAGTCGAACTAGCTCTTCAGCGCGATTCATGCCTTGAACAACGGCATTGTATTGCACACGCCCTGCGACTGTTGGGATGTTTGGCGGAACGTGAAGAAGTTGACGTAAACCAACGCTATCTCCAATGGCGATTCGAGGAGAGTTTTCAAGCAAGCCAGGCACCCGAAGCTCACAGAAAAACATGTCTTCTCGGAAAGATACCAAGCTGAGGGGAGCGTCATATATACTGTGATTCTGAAGCTCCTGTATATGTGCCTGTAGTTCCCCAGCAAGAATTATCTCAAAATAGCGCTCATATAGTTCCGGGACAAGAGCCTCTGGCCGAAGGCGCAAGTGCTGCTGAGATCCATCTGGTTGGAGATAATGTACCCGAGGCCGTGTTGGCTGGAGAAGCGTCCCTAATCGCTGGAAAGTATTGTTTTCTTTGAGCTGGACAGGTGGTGTTTGAATGATTCGAGTAGCTTCAAAATTGACAGCGATCAACTGCTGTGGGATATACGGGCGGGCGTATACATCAAATGTAGGCTTTCGCTCGTCAGGCGCCGACTCTGGCGTTTTACCATTCATTGCAAAATAGGTGTTAGCGAGGAGTGATGAGTTTCGCTGTAAGTTTTAATGGCATGATCGAGCTTCCTTTACACCTAAGATATCCAGAGGAGGAACACAGCGGATAGCTCTGATATGGTCGTTGTGCGGCTTGACCATGGTATCCTGCGGTTTCCAAGAACGCCACATTGATCTGATTGGCTGGGATGGCGCTGAACATGAGAGACCAGCAATCTGGCCTTAACATGAGACCTGAGTGGATGTCTTAATCATGCCCGGCTACCGATCAAACAATCGTATTAGCCTTTCATTTGAAAGTAGGCGTTTCTGTTCCCTTGCAGTATGGGCAGCACTATCAGCCACTTTACATGAGATCTCAGATCGGGGTATGGAGACGTGTTGCCATATTTTAAATGGAACCGAAGTAGTCCTTGGTAGTGCTACCGACAGAGCTCAGTTGAAGTGTCTAAGGTTACCATTGCGTTTTCGGTAAGGCGTCAACGTACCCAAAAGCGGCGGGACCAGAAATTTCCGACGACGCGGTAACGCGTTACCCATCGTCCACTCATTAGCTCAACTTTCCCAAGGAGATACGCATTTCTCATTCCGTCTATACTTCTGTGGGTTGATAATACTTTGTGCGCTGTCTTTTCTCGACGATATCCTCGAAACACGTGCAAAAGGTTGCCCGAAACGCTCGAATACCGAGTTCGCCTGCAAACTGGAATTGACCCCGGCCTGATTTCCCATGCAGACTATGGCTGCTTCACAAGACTTATTTATCTTTTTGCGATGTCCTTGCGTAATGAGTTGGATTGACTCAAGGTCGAGCACATGAAGACGGCAAACTCGCGGATTCTACGGGATGGGCGATCATAACCATCGAACAGTCCCCTTCAGCATTGTTAGCAAAGCTTTATCAAGCTCTCCAGTTGCAGCCTCGCAGGTTCTGGCTCTGGTCTTGTGAGGCTCTTCAAACCTTGCTCTGCTCCTCTGGATCATATATGACACCGGCATTTCCGTTTGTTAGTTCTATTCGATGCACTGTTTCGAGCGATGCGGTTGCCCATTGCTGGCGGTTTGAGCTTCTGCCAGACTTTCAAACGCATTGATATCTCATATTTCTTTCCTAGCGACATTCTCACACCTACTATTCTTCTATTGTTAGCTCTTTTGCTTGCCATACAATGAAAGCGCCTTTCGTAATATCTTTGGGTACTACGACCTGAACAGCTTCGCCAAGTGGACATTGGGCTTACCCAATTTCCAAATAGGGCCTACCAGATGCTAGTCCAACGTCCAGGAAAGAAGCTTATTGAATCCGACAGGGCAAACATTCATGGCGGATTCCTATGGATGCATCCGTGAGCGATTAGTACATTCGGCTTCCTGGCTACAACTGCCAGCCTGGTGGAGCCTCACATTAGCATTTGTCCATTGTCCGCCCTGAAATTGCAGTTTCTTCCCTCTCTTACTGTCCTATAAGCGCTCTCCAACGCTTTACCGCATATTGTCTTTTTAGTTCCATTTTTGGCATGGAAACATCAACTTTTTCGCACGAGCGTTTGAATCCCCCGGCGCAATCTCGCACAATACGATTGGGAGCGTACATCTTGCTATGAGCAAATCGCTCAGAAGGTCGCTCTTGACTGAAAGTGCGGTGCGTGCATAGCCGAATGCTTTGAGCATTGCGGGTTTGCACATGCAGCTTCGATTGGCCTTCGAGCGTGCGACCGTGAGATATCTCGCTTGGTTTAGCCAAATTGGCGCGAATTCCGGGAGGCATGGCGAACTTCGTAATGTCTATACGAAGTGCAACCTCAGAGAGCTTGCTTGGTCTCCAAATGTGCTCACATCCATGACTTGTAGTCATTGTGACGCGAGACGAACATCTGAAACACTAGTCGTGTGTGTGCCTCTATTGTGTTGAGTCGTAAGTCCTTTCAATTGAGACCACGTCACGTCTGAGCGCGTATTCTGCTATTCACAGAGCCCGGGCCTGACACAATAGCACCTCCTCCCCGCCACCCCCTCCGAACACAGAACTGAACATATAAATGGACTCACGTACGTTCATCCTTCCTACTTCTCCTCCATCCTCATATACTCATTTCCAACATCACTCTCACACGGATATTGCTCTCAAACCAGACACACTTCCCATTTCTGACATCCGGGCCGCGGAAATTCTGCTCAGTTTTAGCTCTCCAAGCCAGTTGTCGATACCCGGATCAGAAAGCACAGGCAAGATGAAGATCAGCCAGCTCATTCACCCCGAAGACAAGTCACCTACCGAGAAGTTCTCAGCGCTGCGGCGCACAAGCTCTGGCGGTCAAGCCGCCAACTCACTTTCTGGCACCCAACTTGCCAGTACCTATATTCCGCTCACATCGGGACTTGACGACGCGGAAAGCGCGCCCTCGTCTCCTCGCTACGGATCTCTCAGCAACGAGAAGACACAAGAAGAGCCAGCACCTCCTGTCGTGTCGTTGGGTTCATCATTGTCGCCTATCAACAAGCCCGTTGTTACTTCGAACGTGTCAACCACGGCGCCGCTGGGTTCCTCATTCTCTCCGATCAACAAATCCGTTGCAATCTCCGAGATGGCTACTACCCCCACTACGCCTGCTATGCCGGCTGCTCCGATGACACCGGCAGTCAAGCCTTCTGTAGCCGCTACAAGTGTCACGCAACCACACAGCCGTAAGAGATCTTTGCCTGTTAAGGCCACATCGACCCATGCCAGCCACCATCACTCTAGAGACAAACACTTTAGTCCCAAGAGGCTTACAAAAAGGCTTACAGAAATGGATGTCTATGATGACACACCTCCAGCCCTCACGTCCGCAGTCGACGATGAGTCCGAATCACCGATCCGCAATAAGGGTAAAGGCAAACTCAAGCTGTCCATGCCCCTACCTGACGATATCCGCGGCGCTCTGGCAGATGTTGAGGATGAAATCGATGACGAAGACGACTACGACCTTGACTACGATCAATATCACAAGACTCCGAACAATCGACAAGCGAAACGTAAAGCCCAGCGCGATTCCGCCAAGCTCCGCACACCTACGAAGTCGCGCGCATACCCCTTCCCTCCCGTATGCATGAGGCCAGGCTGCAACCAATCCGACGGCATTAACTTTCGCTCCTGCGTTCTCGATCTCTTTGGCCGCAACAAGAAGGGTACGAAGGCCATGAAACGTTGGCCTCTTTACTGCCGCAAGTGCTATCAGCAGGCCGCGTACAATCGAGCACACTGGCCAATCGCAAAATGTGGACTTGTCGAAGCAACCTTCCAGTTCATTGAGATGGACGACCCGGGCACGGCCTACACGGTGATGTTGCGCAGCTCGGAGCAGGCGCGACTTGACAAAGCTGCAAAGATGGGGTTCGATGCATACATTGCTAGCGGCCTAGATAATGCTGCCGAATTGCGACAAGCTACGCCCGAGGAGGATAAAGATGGTGAGGAAATCTCGATCAGCGACATTAAGCACTCTCGCTTCGGTCGTGAGTCCAAACCCTTCAAGCAGGCGCCCATCCAGATTCTTCAAGATTTTCTTGACAACTTTGGTGGCAAGAACAAGAGCTTGGATCACTGCCGCGAGGCATTGGCCTGGCTAAGGGAACAGTTCGAACAGGGCATGGTTGACGATCTCCCACGCGTTGAGTTCTTGCCTGAACTAGAGCGCGCTGAAGCACTGAAGAGGACTCCAGCGAGGAACAAGAAGACTCCAGCCAGTTTCAGCAACACTTCTGCTAGGAGCAAGAAGAGGAAGACCCCTTCTGATGATGATGCTGACGAGAGCGATGCAACTCAGCCAGAAAGTCCAGAAATTCCTGCTAAGCGAGTTAAGGCTGCTCTACCAACTCCGAAAAAGACTCCTGCGGCTAACAAGGAGACTTCGGTGAGATCCAGCAACATATCCGCTAGCGACATGAAGATGCAGAGCCCTTCTGAGGATACCGATGATGATGAGGCGACTGTGTCAGAATCTTCCGGACACATTGCTAAGCGCATTAAGGCTGCATTGCCAGCTTCTAAGAAGACTCCTGCGAGTAACAAGAAGATTCGGACGGATTTCAGTCACATTTCTACCAGCGGCATGAAGAGGAAGAGCCCTTCGGAGGATATTGACGACGACGACGAAGCGACTCTGTCAGAATCTTCTGGACGCAATGCTAAGCGCGTTAAGGCTGTATTATCTACTTCGAAGACACCTCTGCCTCCATCTCAATCTGCTCGCAGCAAGTCGATCTGACAGAGTACACACTTTGCCCAACCATGATGCACTGGGGACGAGAGGTGGCGGCAATACATGTTTCAAGATGAACAGTTCGATCGATATTACGACGTACGAAAATTCCCCAAAGAACATTAGCGACTGTGCACAAATGTTGGGGTTTCAAATTGCATGTCTTTGGGCGATGGGATGGGCAACTCACGATACCCTTGGGGGAGGTTTTTTTCTGGGCTTCCCCTTGGGTTACAAGTATTTGTCGATTTTCTTCTTTGACTGGAATGGTCGTGTTTCTCAAGGCTTTGGGTTTTGTTCAAATTTGTTTTACAGTACGATGCGTTGGTTCTCTGAGAGAACAATGTCTCTCAGCTACATCACGGAATGGATGAGGTACGGACCATGGCAACTCTGCCAGTCATCGGCTCTTTTACGGAATTTCCTGTTTTTAACCCACACCACGGGCTTTCATGAGGCACAATTTTCGCTCCGAAGTGTGTCGAGGACATGATGTGCATGGGCGGTGTATACAGGCGTTGGTAATTCAATACGGGGGTTGGATTTTAAGTGTTTATTTTACATCTCGTGCATCCGCCAGAGTTACTTAATTGTACAAGCGCCATCTTCCACCATCTTACAGAACGTGAATGGCATTAAGTACCTTCCCAATCATCAGAGGAGGAAATGACTCTCTTCAGAAGCCCAGATCTGCACCGACAGTCCGCCGCCGCTCCCGTTCGAGCGTACGCGCTGGCGGGCGTCGCAGGAATTCTGCAGCTATGACCGAGGCAGCAACGCTGACGTTCAGGCTATCAACGCCAACATCATGCGGCCGTTTTGCTGCAGTCATTGACACAAGGTAATCCGCATGAGCAGATAACGTCTTGCGCAGACCCCTGCCTTCTCCACCAAAGAGCAACAAGCACGGATGTTGCACGAGCGGAATATGATCGACGAGCCGTTTGCTAGGAGTCTGTGCATCGGCAAGGTGTAGGGCGCTAGTAGAAGATTCACTGGGATTTACAGGGAGAGGGTGGCTCGAGGCAGTCTCTGCTGTGCTACTTTCGGAGAATTTTGATGCAAGATCTGGCGTCGGCGGTGCTGGTTCAGGCGTCATGCCGGCGTATATTGACCACCCGTTCTTCTTGCTTTCTGCGAGGAAGTTGCGAGTTGATTCGATGGAGAGCAATGGCATCACTTCAGCCGCACCGGCTGATGCCTTCAGTGCGACATTGGACGGGGGAGCGCACGTTCCGTGATCGATCGCCAGCGCGTCCACCCCAAGGAAGTAGGCAGACCGAATGATGGCTCCGAGGTTGCCTGGATCAAGCTGGCAGAGCAAAAACGTGTCAGCATGGTCAATTGGCAAGGGCTACTCTTTCAACTATGGCCGGGCTTTGATGGCCAGGCGCAAAATACTCACAACATCATCTATACATAGAACAAGCGGATAGCGCCATCCGTCAGAGCGGTAGGACAATGAACTTAATTCCTGCTTATTACTTGCACGTGAAGTAAAAAGCCGAAATATTGTATCCCATTCGTCAGGCTTGCGCCGGAAATCGTCGGTCTCGCCTAATGCTGCTATTGTCCACCGCGGGAGCGGTGAAGCATCAAGAATTACGCCCTTGAGGCTGTCAGTCAGCTCAGAATGGGTAGCAGGTATCAGACCCAGAGCGTCGCATGATGATGGTACTTACATTGTGGGCACGCCCAGCGGCCATTTTATCCAGGGTGGGTAACCAAGCGTCATTGACAGATCGCACGGAAACTCCAGCTTCACGTGCAAGACGCAAAAGTTCTGGAATAGAATCTGTGGATCGATCAACCGTGGATCGTGATGCTCTTGCGTGTATATACAATTTGTATAGTTTTCGACGTTTGGCTTTTAGTGCCGCAGAGACAACGGAGTGACCATAGAGGAACTGCGATTCGGCAGTGGTATAAGGAATAGAAACCGGTGTTCGTTCCTGGCTCTCGGTACTGCTTTCATGTTGGATCACAGGCCCAGATGTTCGGTTCAAGATACTGGAAGACGTCCGCGGGGATGGCTGCGGTCGTACGAGTGGTGGTGTGTATTTGACATTGTAGATCATATCTGACCGTCCAAACGTCTGGTCTCTAACTCTAGGGGCATTTTCCACTGTTTCGTAACTGTTTCGAGCAGGCCGAGAAACGCCATCTCGAGCCGGAGATGATCTGATGAGACCACGTTTGATGGCAGATGTTGTAGACTTGGGACGAATGGAGAGGGCTGTAAAAGGAGATTTTACGAAACGAGAGTGCGCTGATGAGAGATTACAAGCTGCGCGCCACCATTTGCATACTCTCATCGCAATTTTCTTAGTCTATACAGGAGCTCATAATGTCTCCTATCAATTTGCCAACGCCACTATGACAGAAGCAGTCAAGCTATGGCACGGCAAGTTCCGAAAGCGCGAACGCGTCGAACGCGAGCGACTACTGTGTTACCTTGCAATAAGGCCCTATTGTCCCACCCACTCCTCT
Source organism: Rhizodiscina lignyota (assembly GCA_010015805.1). NCBI lineage: Eukaryota > Fungi > Ascomycota > Dothideomycetes > Aulographales > Rhizodiscinaceae > Rhizodiscina > Rhizodiscina lignyota. Next base: position 1,305,571 of record ML978125.1, read on the forward strand.
AATCTCTGTCGCATCGCGATTCTACGTTCCCCTTAGAGACTGGCGAACTGTCTGTGAACTTTGCTTTCTTCCCGTGCGCCATGGCAGGGCGTAGGATAGATCTGTTTAGCTGCATCTCAACGCTCGTTTGCACTTCTATTCCACAATCAAGATGGCGCTAGATAGCGACTCGGATGAGCTTATGGAGGATCCGACTTCTTTTCTGGATAGATTTCGAAGGAAAGAAGATCTAGGATCTCGAGCGCAAACACACGGGCAGAGAAGCCCATCGCAAACCAACGAGTCTCCTTCACTCTTCTTATCCGCCGCCTTTTCACCCGCTCCCACATCTCTGCCAGAATCCCCTCGCTTCACTCGAATTGGGCGAAAAGCTTCACAGTCGCCAATGCACCGCGGCCAACTGTATATTAAGATACCATCGCCTCCAGAAGATAAGGAGGAGTACGTATTTCTGAAGGGCTGGAATACAATTCAAAAGGTTCTACGTGAACTTGAAGGAGAAGATGGCTTGATGTACGAAGTCAGATACGGAGATAACCATAATGAAACGGTACGTTAGTCTTGGAGTGAATCTGCTTGGTGCGGAAACTCTTGGCGCCTATTAAAGGCTTCGAAACTTCCCTCAACTTTCTTTCATTCTCAACCTCCACCTTCTCACGGCACAAAATTTAAACCTTGTCACTTGCCACGGCCTTGCAACTCTTGAAAGAGCTCTGAGGGTTTTGCATCAAGCCTCCAAGCTCTTACAAGTCATCCGCGTCGTACAACGACTGTTCATTCTCTGAGGTTCGGGGTAGCTAAGACCGAATCGCAAACAGTTACCATTTGAGAAAGTACTCCAAACCACAGGCGGTGAGAGCGCTCTCTCAAAGTTTGAAAGCGGTGAAAACAGCATCTCAGAGAACACCAAAAGCTCCGACTCTGAAGACGAACTGAACATGGTCGAGACGCGTCGGACCAGGGTGAAGGCAAAGCCCACCTCAGGCTTTGTCAACACAGTGGACGCAATATCAGACGATGAGGTTCCAACACAGCCGACGAGTCGCCAGCGTCGAGGCTCTCCAACACGGTTACGCCTCACGTACTACAATGAGCAAGAGGATGATGATGAGTCGGCAGACGAGGAACCAGGAGATGAGGAGTCGGAAGATGATGACATTCACACAAGGCGCAAGACCCGCTCCTCATTGAGATCGAATGGGCGAAGCGATCGAAGATCCTCACGACTTAAAGAGAAGTTTGTGGTTGAAGATGATACCGAGAAAGAGGGAGAAGAGTCCGATAACGACAGCGATCTTATGCTTCTGGAATCCGACATCCTTCCAAGAGGCCGCAAGCGAAAGAGCATTGGTCGTCAGAGTCTCCATCAATCTGGTCGCGCATCAAAGGCTTCGCGAGTCGCAACACGACGCTCGGATCGTACCACACGAACGTTCAATAATATGGAGGAGATTGACATTGACAATATATATCGATCTGACTCTACCCAAGACGGTGCGCCTGTTCAGCCGAAGATCGCTGCTGTTCGTGAGGTATTCAAGTTGCTTCTAAACAGCGTGTTCCGCCGACGTCACATTGAGAACTGCGAAACATGCGGCAAGCCATCTACCTCTGGACCTTTGATCTGTTGCCAAGGATGCACACTCGCTTACCACAAAGCATGCCTTGGTACCCGCACAACACGAGAACATCTTGTGACCAAAGTCGGTGAGGATGATTTCGTTTTGCAGTGCCGCCGTTGTGTCAATGCGCACCACAAGAAAGACCATCTTGCACCCAACCTTGGACGCTGTCAAATATGCAGTGAAGCTGGTTCAAGCTGCAAGCCTTTTCGGCAACGCAAAACACCGGCTGTAGAGCAGCGGGAGCGACTTGAGAACGGCGGCTTAGACCCGGTGACCCATGTCCGGCCTGAGCTTATCAACAACGAAGAGAACGTTCTCTTCCGTTGCGTCAAGTGCTGGCGTGCATTCCATTTCCATCATCTGCCCAACATCAACCAGTACCATGTCGATTCGGAGACTGCCACAGATGCGGAAATTGCAGACAGCCGTTATAATCAATACAAAACCGATTGGATCTGCAAAGATTGCAAAGATATGCCCGCGGACGTTGGCGGCCTAGTCGCATGGCGTCCAGTGGATACTGATGCAACTACGAGCGCTGGTACTCAATTCGCGTTCGACGAACTTGACGAAGACGACAAGGAGTATCTCATCAAATGGAAGGAACGATCATATGCTCAATCTGTTTTTATGCCCGGCGCCTGGGTATACGGTGTAACAGCGATTGGTACGCGCGCCGCGTTTGCAAAGAAAGAAAATGGTCCGAAGATGCGCATCGAGGACGCGATCCCTGAGGAGTTTCTTCGAATCGATATCGTGCTGTCCGTTGAATACACAAACAAGATCGACGCAAATCTTTATGAAGTGGACAAAGCTCGTATCTCAGAAGTCGCCCGCGCGTACATCAAGTACAAAGGCCTCCCATATGAAGATGCAGTTTGGGAGATCCCTCCTCGGCCCGAAGAAGGTGATCGCTGGGTCGACTTTGTTACTGCATACAACGATTGGGTCCTCGGCCGATATGTGCATCTCCCCAAGCTCGCACCACTTAAGGCCCGCTTAGAGAAAGTCCGAGCCCAGGAGTTTTCCAATGTCGAAAAGAAGAAGCAGCCTGACAACGTAACCGGCGGCGAGATGATGAAATACCAGATTGACGGCTTGAACTGGCTCTACTACCAGTGGCATCAACAGAAGAACGGGATTCTCGCTGACGAGATGGGTCTAGGCAAGACCATCCAAGTCATTGCCTTCCTTGCCATGATGGTCAACGACAACAACTGCTTTCCATTCCTTGTCGTGGTGCCAAACTCAACCGTGCCAAACTGGCGTCGCGAAATCAAGAAATGGGCGCCTTCTCTACGCGTCGTGACCTTTTTTGGAACAAGCGCAGCCCGGGATATTGCTTACAAGTACGAGCTGTTTCCGGAGGGCTCTAATGGATTGAGAGCTCACGTCGTAGTTACATCTTACGATGCTGCCGCCGATGACAACTGTCGCAAATTCTTCAGGCGCGTACCTTGGCAGGGACTGATTGTCGACGAGGGTCAGCGTTTGAAGAATGAGCGAAGTATCTTGCACTTGGCTCTTAAAGCACTCAAAGTTCCCTACCGAATTCTCCTCACAGGGACGCCTCTACAGAACAACGCGAAGGAGCTGTTCAACTTGCTGGAATTCCTGGATGATACCCTTGACGCAGACAAACTGGAGCGTGAATATGAGGACATGACTGAGGCAAAAATAAGGAAGCTCCATGAGCTTATACGACCGTTCATTTTGCGACGCACAAAGGCCCAGGTCCTCACCTTCCTTCCGCCTATGGCGCAGATCATCCTACCAGTGTCGATGAGCGTTCTCCAGAAGAAAGTCTACATGTCAATTCTCGCACAGAATCCGGAGCTTCTCAAAGCTTTATTTAGTCGCCGCACTGGGTCTGAGCTCAACAAGAATGAGCACGCGAACCTCAGCAACATTCTCATGCAGCTGCGGAAGTGCCTTTGCCATCCTTTCGTGTACAGCAGGGAAATCGAAGAGCGTAATTTCAACGCAGCTGTGTTGCATCGGGGTCTCGTAGAAGCTTCGTCTAAACTGCAGTTGCTTGAACTATTGCTACCGAAGCTGAAAGAGAGGGGCCATCGTGTGCTTATATTCAGCCAGTTCTTGGATATGCTCGACATCATGGAAGACTTCCTGGATGGCATGCAGCTGAAATTCCAACGTCTTGACGGACAGATCAGTTCTCTGGAGAAGCAGAAGCGCATCGATCAATTCAACATGCCTGATTCGGACCTCTTTGCCTTTCTCCTCTCCACGCGTGCTGGTGGTGTTGGCATCAACCTTGCAACTGCTGATACTGTCATCATATTGGACCCCGATTTCAATCCACATCAGGATATTCAAGCGCTTTCTCGAGCTCATCGTATCGGACAAACAAAGAAGGTCCTCTGTTTCCAGCTCATGACCCGCCACAGCGCAGAGGAGAAAATCATGCACATTGGCCGGAAAAAGATGGCCTTGGATCATGTGGTTGTCGAGCAGCTGGATGCTGATGACGAGGGAGAGAAGGATCTGGAATCGATCCTTCGCCACGGCGCTGCTGAACTCTTCACAGAGAACAACGAGGAGCAAGAAATCAAATATGACAATGCATCAGTAGACAAGCTTCTCGATCGGAGCCATATCGAGAACACCAAGACCGGTGGCGACGACTCTGCCGAGTCTCAGTTCAGCTTTGCTCGTGTGTGGGCCAACGATCAGGGGACACTAGAGGAGAATATCGAAGCAGGCGAGGAGAAGGCCCCAGATCCGACGGTTTGGGACAAAATCTTGAAGGAGCGTGAGCGTGCGGCCGCGGCAGAAGCAGCAGCAAGACAACAAGCCCTTGGGAGAGGAAAACGTGCTAGAATGGTGAGTTCGTGCACATCTTTTAGTTGACAATATATTTTACTAACTCAGTATACTCCGTACCAGGCTGTCGATTACGTAAACAATGCTACGGCAGAAATCGCTGATGGCGAAATCACGGCGATGGTGGAGGCGGAAATCGCTCCTCTTCGAAACGCCCGTCGTAAGGGCCATGAGGACAGCGATACAGACTTTCAGCCGGACGAAGAGAAGGAACAGGAACAGAGCGCCGATGAAGAAATGGGTGCTGTCGATGCTGATGAGCTGTCTCCAACAAAACCGGCATCTCGCGAGATTGGTACCACTGCACCATCTTCCCAGTCTCGAGCCCAGCCTCCAAAACAGCTGCCTGGACTCCAGTCCCAGCCAAAGTCCAGAGCAACGCATCCGACGTTTAAACGCGCACGTGTGCAGCCGGCTCGAGTACCAGCAGCTCTCCCAGGAAACCGTGCGGCGTCGAATGCAGGTCAAGGAATTCAGACGACCACACCCCCTTACGAGCCACCGCCACCAGTAGTCACGTGCTCTGCATGCGGCAAGACTCATCACCAAGGTTCATGTCCACTGAAGCTTGCCGGAGTCGAATTTTGCAACCTCTGCGGACTTGCTCACTTCGGCGTTGCGCGCACCTGCCCCCACGTCAATAGCGAGACTCAGGTCATCTTGATGATCGAGGCTCTTAAGCAGTCCCGCGAAGCACCTCATTTGAAGGAGACTGCGCTGAAGTATCTGAAAGGAGTAAAGGGAACGCTGGTTCAGGCGAAGAGAAAGGCCAGGGAGAAAGCAGAAGCTGAGGCAGAGAATGTGAGGACAGGTGCGGTGAGAACAGTTCTGAATGGCCATAGCGGGGAGGCATTGAGGCCGACTACCGGGAATGCGAATGCAGGTTCTAGTTCGCGCGGGCGGACTCCTCAGGGCCCTGCGACACCATACGAGGAGCCGGTGGAGCATAGACTTCTAACTGCTCTGGGCCAGAATCGAGTTGCTTAGATATCTTTGCTGACAGGTCTCGTTCGGCACAGGCTTGTGGTGCTGCATCAAACACGATGGCCAATGACCATGGCGAGCGGAGTTAAAAATCAGTCACGGTGGCATGGATATACCTAAAACCGGCGGTGGTTACCTTCTTGTACACTACTCATAGATACTCTTTCAAAAATTCACACATCGGCCCCCTATTTACAGGGCATAACTTATTGCTTTTGAAGGTGATATAGCTCCTGGAGCTGCAAACATCGCGGCGCACAAGAGAATAACAAAGAACGAAGCATGAAATATCAACGCGACTTAGTTGGCAGCTTGTACGAGGAAGAAGCTACAGTCCATCCAAGCTCCTCCCCTTTTCTGAAGTTCACTACTTCCAGGTTACCGCTTTCAGCTCTTATCGATTCTGCCACTATGGTCTTCTGTTTTTTCAGTACCATACGTTCTTGTCGATCATCTGAGACCTTGTAGAAAGCTCGTCCAAATCCACCAAGGAAGCCTTCAAGCTTTTCCTTCGTAACTTGATCTTCACTCAATAGCCTCTTTTCGCATGCTCGCTCCAATGCGTCAACCACATAAGGCGTCGTGTATGGTTGCGTGAAGACTCCGGCGGCGATCTTGCCTTTGCCACTAGCTCCACCGTGTTTAGCTTCGACGGGATGCGGAGCGGAGTCGGAGCCGAAAAAGAACTTCGGGTTGCCTGATACTGCTATCTTGAGGATTGCTCGCTTATCTTTGGGAAGCTTGGCTACGGGCTGGAGGTAGTTGTTAGCATATGCCGTGAGGATACATGGGATCTGAATAAGCCAGCAGCTCAGGCTCTTACCTTGCAAAAACAGAATGCATCGCCAGCCCAGTCATCGACTGTGAGGTACAAATGATGTGCTGTGATTGTCGCTGCGACATTGTCCCCACATTCTTTGACCGCTTCGATGGCCGCGGCAGTCGTGCAATGTTCTAAGATGATGCGTAGATTTGGGAATCGTTTGTGAAGGTCAAGCAGGGTGGGCAAAAATGCCTCTTCGGCATTCAGTACAGTGATATCAGGCCCAGATGGAGATTCGCCATGAAGATTGAGGATCATGTCCTCCTCTTCCATGGCTTTGAAGACGGGGTAGAATTGTTCGTAGTCGACAACTCCGGAGGAGGAGTTGGTGGTCACGCCCGCCGGATATGACTTGACACCGGCAATGCCGGCTTTCTTCGCTTCTCGAATGACTTCTGGAGTAACGTCTGGATGTAAATAGAGTGACATGAGGTATTTGACAGCAGGCTCAATGGATTGGAGCTGCTTTTGATAATCAAGTGCACGCTGCACCGTCGTAATTGGTGGCACAAGATTCGGCTACATTCACAGTGAGCTTAGAATAACAGTAAGAGGGAACGAAAATGCCGACTAACCATTACGAACACTATGTTGTTTCCGCCTTGTCTGATCGTTGGCGTGACTAGACGCATCATTTCGCCATCTCTCAGGTGGACGTGAAAATCCGAGGGAGCAGATAGCTCGAGACCATCGAATTTTTCCAAAGGCATGATGAACACGAAATTTATACGATGCAGGGGTTTGGAAGTCGATTCAAGATAATGAGAAGTGGAAAGCAATTTTTGAAGCTTAGTACGGGGAGGTCAATGGTCAGGGCGACGTTGGTGATGCCTGCGGAAATAAAAGTGGAGCACGTGGCGTTTCTATAAAAATCGTCAGCAACATTCCATCACTTCAAGCTTGTGCATATCACAATTTGCGAAATGAACTGATAAATTGTTCCAGATCTCGGGCCCCGCTTGCAATGTGCAACGGTTTTTACCATGCCCAAGGAGCGTGTGTCCTTCGATGGACACTCCACGTATCTAAACGGCCGTTTCGCATCCCCTGAGCAAGTAGACTATCACTCAGATGAATATTGGGCAAAACGAAGACTTTGCCCTTCGCATCTTCTTGTTCACGATGTTGTACTGCAACCTGGCTCATCAGAGGCGTCGACAGCTCCCACTATGCTGGAAATGCAAGAGAAGCTGTCGTCTTCCTTTCTCCCGGCATTGAAGATGCGGCACTGGCTTGCGATGAACTTGAAGCCCGACGCAATGACTGCAAACCGGCAAGAACAACATCGACTCAAGAATATCGCCATCGAATATGGCTGGATGCATGCTCTTCGACTCGAAAAGGAAGACTTGTCGCCAGAGGAGGGTGGAGCCGTGACACAGTGCAGGTGGATGTAAGCTCTTCTCTAAAAGAAATACTGCGATTAAGCACTAATCCTATACAGACACGTGTCAAGCAAATTCTCAGAATATCTTGAAGGTGTAAGTTGCTCATCTGGTTCTACTTTCAATCTCAACTTACAACGAATGTAGGCTCTTCTCGCTCTGACCAGCAGCGAAACTGCCCCCAGCGAGTCCATGTTCGCTTTTCGAGAGCTTGAAAATTGTATTCACCAGAACGAGAGATTTTCGAAGCATGGCAGATACTTTACTCCATTTTTCCAGTCTTTGGGCCGTCATTCGACTCCAGATCGCCCGTATCCTCTCCTGATGAGTGTACCATTTCTTGATTGGAGTGTAGATGGTCCAGCACCTCCTCTGCGGTTCCAAGTAGATCCACGGGAGGGATATCAGTCCAGTCGCAGCTCTGCCCACCTTCTTAGATCCATTCTGGAATATTTCTATCGATTGGAAGATACGAACGATCGGGAGCATAAGCAGGTATTCAATCGGCACAAACCCTGGTCGACAGATCGGGATCTCGATCTCAAGGTTCGCCGATGGTACGGCCATTATCCTACAGCACTCAATGTTGATGAGCTTTGGATTCTAGCAGTGGATGAAAGACACATCGTTACATTCTCAAGCAATCAAAGTTGGAAAAGCCGCTGGCCTCCGCTACAATTACCGTCACGAATTGCTGAAGTTTCATTCCGGGGCATCAGGAACACACTCCTTCTATCAGAGCAGAGCCACGAATATACGGCGTTGATGCATGTAATAGCAAGCTTGAGCGGTGCGGTTGGTATACTGCATCGTAGCTTCTGGACTGATATTCCCCTTTGCCTCACCGATCGTTACGCGGGCTACCTTAGCCACCTGCAGTATCGGCTCTATAGAGCCCCGAGCACGAAACTTGTTATGGATTTGCTACAGGTTCAGGAAGAGCTAAATATCATCCTTCAGATTACGCACCAACAATCTGATCTCATTACCGACATCCAAAGCGCTTGGTTTCAGCAACAACACATGGCTGCTGATCGCATGTCAGTTAGAAGCAGAGCTCTATCTACGGTATCGGCCTCTGCATATCAGACCACCGCAGTGCAAATGTTATCCCTCCCTGACCGAGCGACATTCAGACAACCGTCATCATCAACACTGTCCGATCCCATGTCACAGCTGATGGAGAATCTCCATCGTGAATTGACAGATTTGCGCGACCTCCGCGACAATACCAACAATCTCCTGAATCGGACAATATCGCTTGTCAACATCCGATTAGAATCTCATGGACAAGCTATTCTCGTTTTCACCATCGTGACAATCATTTTCCTGCCTTTGTCATTCGTGTCGAGCTTCTTTGGCATGAATGTATCAGATATTCGTAACCTGAACCAATCCCAGTGGATTTTCTGGACAGCCGCCTCCGTGTTGACCGTAGCCGTTGTATCGTTCTCGATTTTCATGGCATTCTACGGTGGCCACATCTACGAATCATTTGTGAACTGGAAAGATGAGAGAAAGCGAATGCGGAGGAATATGGGTGACAGATCCAAGATTCCCGAGACCGTACAAAGAGACATCAGAAACTTCAAAGTCCTGGACGCTTCGCGCTCCGACAAATGGAGCTTGTTTTGACAACACCGCGAGATCTGCATTCATGCCCCAATCTCATTGACGGGTAGCTGCAGGATCCCGCTGTACTGCAAGATTCCCGAACAAGCGAAGTGCAACAACCACAATCACCAGTCGGCCACTGTCCCGCAACAAATCATCGCTGCGCGCCATAAGAGTCATGTATGTCTTCAATATTGTTTGGAACATGCTAGGATCTTTGCAGGACCTGCAGCATCCCGTTCTCGGAGAGCCAGCGCAGTAAGCGCGTGAGCTGTGACAAAGTTTGGTCAATGCCACAGGTCAACTTCAGGGTATATATACAAAATGTGTTCTACCCTGAAATGTCTTCCTTTTCCTCATGGTCTGAGTTCCAGATAACCTCAAATGCGAAGTTCACTGTTGATTCTATAATCCGCCTTTAATCATTGCCGCGCAGAAACTGGAGCAGGTCTCCGCAGCGTCTCAGGAATCAACATTGGAGAAGTCTGCAGAATGGCTTATACGCTTCCGACATCCGGTCCAAGAGCACAGGATGGACCCAAGCCCCAGTGGGTCCTCTCTCGCGGAAATGGAATCTTCACTCCACTAGTCCCTGTCGACGAGTTGCCCTCGTACGTCCAGCTCCAAGGAGCTCCGCGCGTGATTACCCTTCATCAGGCAAATGGAATGACACTCCTTGGAGAGCAGAAGCATACTAGCTTCTACGTTGCTGTTCCTGAGCATCAGCTCCCTATTCGACCGGCAGTATCGTGGTGCACATCTACGACCTATGGCTCATCTCCAGAATCCGTCAGCGGACATACGTTCCAGGCCCCTGGTGCACGCATTAGACAAGCATTGCACCAAAAAAGCTCTATAATGTCAAGAGATATTCAACAACAGCACCAACAATCGAGCGACAGATCCCTTGATGTTGACGCCCGCAGGGCAGCCAGCGCGACACAATCAACGAACAGCAACGCTCTCGTGCATCATGACTCTACAGTTTGTAGCCTTCTGCGAACGATATACGTAGCTATGAAACTAACAGTCGGCAGAAGCCCTTTGTCGAAAGAATCGCCTCCTGCAATGCCCCCCAGGTGGCCCAAGTCGGCAATCTTCCATACAACCAGCGTCCCCTTCCTCCGTCAGGTTTGGAGCCTGATGCCGCGAAGAAGGAGTACTGTACGCATTGGATCAGGACTGGCGAATGTGACTATATGCAACAGGGCTGTCTCTTCAAGCATGAAATTCCTAAGAGGAAGAAGCTGGAGGAGCTCGGTTTCCGAGATGTTCCAAAATGGTGGCGAGACCATCAAGCTGTGAAGCTCAAGAGAAGTGATTTGGTGCTGACTGAAGCACAAGAGAAAAATAAATCCATATGCGCAGGGATGAAATCACAGCAACCTGGGGCTGATGACAGTGATTCGGAAGAGGAAGAGCTGCTTAAGACTGAGCACTCGCTCAAACCTCTATTCAGCGCTGTACCTCTTCCTGTCATTCGCCCACGTACTTCAATTCCGCCAATAACAGTGAGGAAAGATAGCCCGACCTCATCAGACAATTCGCTCATCGATCTGGACACTCCAGCTATGTCGCGTTCGAGCTCGCCAACTACGGTTATTGCTGGCCTCAGTGGAATGGCGTCGTCCAATGCAAGGAACAGGAGGACCTCGGCTACGTTTCGAAATAGCATCTTCATACCAGCTGGCGAAGCCTCATCTTCGTCTCTTTCAGAACTAAAGAAGCCTTGTCGAGACCACCGAAAGATCATTTCTTTACCGCCAACGAAGAGCAAGGGGTTGGATATTCGCAAAGACGCCGATGGCTTCGTCCACTATTTTCCCAGAACAGAAGACATTGCCGTGCCTTCCCGTACGACGAGTCCTCATCCCATTGAAGACAAGCTGACCCTGCAGGAATTGCAGCCTTCTCGCCACGAAGTGTCTGGGCCGCTGAAGGTTTATACTGGAATGAATCCGTACCTCCACGAAAAGCTCCAGGAGGAGAGTGGCTGGGAGCAGAAACAGAAGCACGAAGCTTCTCGTAACTCCAGAGTCGCTGAAACTCAACGCGATCACGAACCTATAGGCCAGGGCATGGTCTCTGCAGTGACGCGTACATCACCGAGCATTCGTCGAGATCATCACTGTGCCGGAAACGAGAGAGGTAGAGTGACTCTGGCAGATGTGTCACCTGAGTTGGACTGTATCAGAAGCACAGTGGCATCAACTGCTGTCGCTCCAACTCCAAACAATAGCCCGACGGGTTCCATATCTGGACTTGCAGCTTCAAAATACGCCACTTCTGCGAAGACCGACACTATCCCGACTGGGCCCAGCCAATCTGGAGGACGTCACACGAAGAGACAGTCACTTGCACCAGCCAAGATTGAAACTCTGGCTCGAAATCATAAGGAAAAGCATGATACTCTGCGGCGCACTGAAAAACGTGGCAAGAATGACAGACACTTGTCAATGGCGAAGCAAAATGGGCTGAGGGTTGAAAAGGAGAGGGCAGAAAAGGCAGAGAATGAGGTGAGGGCATTGAAGGCGAAGCTCGCGATGAACAAAATGGAGAGGAGAAATGCGATAAGCGAGAAGAGTGACTGTGGTGATGTGGCGAATATAGACGTAGGCGAGGCTGCTGGTACTGGAGACTTCCTGAACACTTGAATTCTGTGGCGGAAATTTTGGGGGTTTCATTTTTTTTATTGGGTTTATTTATGTGCAAAGAAAGGGGGAGTGTATTTATGCTAAGGCTGGTTCCTATTAGAAAGGCGTTTAACTGGAGACGGTCAGGGTAGGATATGTGTGGCATTTTCAATATTTCATTTCTCAATACCTCATAAACATTGTTAAACATTATATATATGCTATAAATTTCTAAATATCAGTAAACTGTCAACACTCACGAATAAAGTCCTGCTCTTGTACAGCGCGGTATTAGTCTCGAACTGGGAACTCATGTCTGGATATCATGTGTGCAAGGCGAACTGGTCGATGACTGAACTTTCTTGTTGTTTGAGGGAACTGGTCATTCATGGGCTTATAGTCAAGGGACTAGATGTTCGTGTGTAAGAACTGATCGCTTGATTTAAATCCGGTGCGAAATTAACATGAATTGAGTTGTGAGCTGTGCTGTGCACATAATGGTGGGGTAGCTTCTCGATAAGATAAGATGAAATTGGCGTGGGTGTGCACAAGCCATGCCATTCCTGATCCCGCGCTGCGGCGCTAGTCGTTTTTAGGATACAAGTGATCGGACGCGTCTTGACGCGCCCTCGTTGTCCACTTTACAACAATTCATCATTCATGACAATCAGTTTGACAATGAACTTGTTGAATTGAGCTGCGTGTATGAACCGTTTTCTAGGCATTGTTCGCACATTACTATATTAAATCTATTAGCGACATGTCAACTCCCTCTACTCCATCGCGCGCCGGTAGCGCGTCTCGCGTCTCATCTCCAGCTCATGACCGCAAGGAATCGCCAATCGAACTCACGCCACGAAGTAAAATCAGGGCCATTCTTGCGAGAGTCGACGAAGACTCCGATGATGATCCAATGCCCATTACACATCTACCTGCCGACGATGAAGCTACACGACCTGCAAAACAAGCCCCAACATCTGTGAGATTTGACGCGCAAAAGGACTTGATCGACGACGATTCAGAAGATTCAGAAGACGACATCCCTGTGAGAGCAAGAGGTGGATTGGCCGGAAGAATGACGGCGTCTACAATAACTAAGAGCAGAACTGCGGATAAAGGAGAAGATTCTGCACAGAGCGCGTATGCGCGTATCAAGAAGCAATTGCTTGGCTCGATGGAATCGGAGGGCACCGAACAAACGGCGAAGCCTCAAGTTGCAAATGCTGACCCTTCTGACGCATCTGATGACGAGAGCCATGCGCCTCAGCCGAGGATTGGACGTCGAAAGCTCCTGCATAGACGACGCGCAGACTCCCCCTCATCACCTCGGCCTAATAGATCCGCCCGATCTTCTCCAGGTTTATTCGTCTCGCCTGCTAAGAGCACCACAGGAGCAGAAAAGAGAACGCGTGACGATACCGATTCGGATTCAGGGTCTGACTCTCTACCCGACGATCCTCTACGAGACGAGAAAATACTTGCATCAGTTGCGAAAAAGAGAGCTGAACGACAAGCTGCGGAAAAGGCTGCCAAAGCACGCAAACAAGCATCCTCCGATCCAATCTCGGTCGCTGAATCAGACAGCAATGATGAAGACGCTGCAGATGTTCGAGCGAAGTTCACCCAAGAATCCAGACCAACAAGGAAGGCAAGCAAGAAGGCATTGTTGGAAATGCAAAGGGAAACACAACGTATGAGCAGGAATATGCAGCTTGAACATCAAGAAAAGACAAGAAAGAGATACTCTACAAAAGATCTGTTCCAGAAGTTCAACTTCCGCAAGAATATAGCAACTGCGGAGCAGCAGGAGAAGCCAAGGCAAGACAATGCTCAGACGGACAATGACGACACCTCCGCTCTCGAAGGGGGTTTGGGCTTAGGAGCATCATCGGAGGCCGAAGGGATAGTCAATGGTGAGGCCGAAACGCCGCCGACAAGCCCTCCCGCAGATTATGGCGAGTTGCTAAGAAAATCATCATCTTTAGCAACAGAGCAGACTAGGCCTCAGGCCAGTTTCACTGATGACGAAGATAATGATTTGCCTGACATGGCCAAACTGCTATCGGAACCAGTGAAGAAGGTGAACAAGGGCAAGGGACGCGCAATTGAGCCAGACCCCGCAAGAATACCGCAATCGCTTCCAAGGACATTCAAGATTAACTTATCGGGGATCCAGGAGGGCGCTGATGTCGAGTTAGACTCGGACGACGACATGGACGACGCTGCCAGACCCAAGACTAAGAGCCGACTCCCCGTGTTTGACAAGCTCCCGGCCCAAAAAGCGAAAGAATCACATTCGCTGCTCGTCCAGCGTGCATTGGCCCATTTGACTTCTCCTGGCAGAGCGCCCACTGGCAAACGAAATGGAAAGCCTACGATGACAACGGCGCAAATGCAAGCTCATCTTCTACAGAGAGCACGTCAACAAGCCCTGCAGGAGAAGCAGAATCGTATCGAGCAGCTGCGAGCAAGAGGTGTTGTTGTACTCACAGAGGAAGAGAGGGAGCAGGAGCAAATGCAGTTGGAGAATATGCTCGAGAAAGCACGCGAGGAGGCGAGGCTACTGGCCAAGAAAGAAAAGAAAGCAAGGGAGAATGGAGAAGAATATCGAGGCGAAGGCGATATTGACATGCTGAGCAGTGAGGAAGATGGAGAATGGGAAGGCGACGAGGATGGCGATGCGGATGAAAGCGGTGGAGAGGAAGATGAGCCAGAGGGGTTGGAACTCTCGGGCTCAGAGGAGGATGAAGAGGAAGAGGGGGAAGAAGAGGGTCGGGCTCCCAACCCTCTTTTTGATGACCAGGCCGATGAGGACGAGGGCGAGGACGAGGAAGACATTGTGGATGCGAAGCCAACTGGCGCCCATGAGGAGAATTCAGATGGCGATACATCGGTTCACGACGCAGTGCATCGCCAGGCATCACGGCCTAAACCGCGTCACCGCCAAATCATTGACGACGACGATGACGATGAGAGCCAGACACCTTCTAAGCAACACGCAACTGCGCAGCCTAGTCAGAATGACGAGATGGCCGCCTTTGGATTCGCAAAAATGGATACATCACCTGTGACCTTCACGCAAATGTTTGCTGGAAGCATGGCAGACCTTGACTCGCAGACGCAAGCAGACACATGGGATACCCAAGCCGAAAGAAATGCTGCTATGAACACCGAGTACGATTCTTTGGCATTCTTGAAGCAGCTGCCGCCTGCAACATTGCCTGATTTTCAAGCTGAGATGCCAGCAACTCAAATCGAAGATAGTCAGACCCAGGCTTCGGCTACACAGGATGCAGACACGCCGCTAATCAAGCTTGGTTTGTCGCAATTTGAATCACAGCAACAGTCCACCCTCTCTCCCTCACGGTTCTCTGAGATGCCGGATCCTACTCAAGATGCTGGCTTCGCAATGTCTCAGACAATGCCTCAAGCTCCTCATTCGACAGTGGAGACGGTAGTGATCCCAGTCCCTGAAACTCCGGTTGCTGAGAAAAGGCGAGCCCGGCTACATCAGCGTAGGCGAGAGGCTACAGTTATGTCGGACCCTGATGAAGAGGAATGGGCATTCTCTGATGCCAATGGAAGAACGGAGGAACATCCAGTTGTGGAAGACCCTGTTCAGGCCCAAATGGATGCCTTTACCATGCTGCGCAAAGCTGCGAAGAAGAAGGCGAAAAAGGATGCCTTTGACAAGAAGAAAAGTGAAGCAAAAGGTATGGTCGATGAACAAGCCGAGGAATCCGAGGACGAATATGCTGGCCTGGGAGGTGCGAGTGATGATGAAAGCACTGGTGAAGTCGACGAAGAGGTGCAGAAAATGATGGATGACAGCCATGTGGAAGTGGACGAGAGGAAAATAGCTGCATTCTACGCGTATGTCGAACCATGAGCCGTTGATGATCGATACTAACACAACTAATTACAGCGACAAAGCCAAGGTAGACAATGAGAAGGCTGTCAACAAGCTGTTCAACGATCTCACTACGGGAGCTCTTCGCCGAAGACACGGGGACGGTCTTGACTTATCTGATAATGATGATGACGACCTTGCGGAAAGACGTAGACGGAAACAGAGAGAATTTGCGCGAAGAACGAAAGCGCTGCTTGAAGACGAGAAAATTGGAAAGATCGGTGAGTCTCTTTTCTGCCAGTAATAATCCGACACAAGGACTGACATGTTGAAGCCGAGAATCCGAAGAAACAAGCCTTCTTCCATGCTCTCGAGGATCGCGACTATGACGAAGACGTTGACTTCCTTGACGCACCTCCTGATCAAGCCTCGAATACTATTACCGACTCCCAGACAGATCCGCCTGCACCTGAAGCTACTCAGGACGTGACAATGGCTGGCGCTTTGGAGCCAGCGGCCATTCCATCTACCAACCCGCAGAAGCGCAAGGCTTCTGAGATGACTGGATCGATGGCACATCGCCGTTCGGATCCTTCCAAGCGCGCTCGCAATTTGTCCGAGGTCCAAGAATCACTGTCCTTCCTTATTGACGAGCCAGAGTCTATTCCAGACTCTCAGCTCTCAGATCAAGATTCAGAAGGCGAACACGATCAGATGCGGCCGCCTCCTCTTCGCCGCGATAGCCCCAGTTCGCGGCCAGTCGTGAACCGATTGTCGCTTGCTTCGTTGACGGACTCTGCTCTCAACTCGGCCTCAAATAACGGTAATGCTCACACCAATGGCGTCAATATGGCTTTCCAGACGTCTGAAAACGCAGCGCCAATATTCAAGGTCCCCACGCTTCTCCGACGTGCTACGAATCTTTCCACAACATCATCAACAACATCTACATCTAACAGTGGAAGGACAACCCCAACTGGCGTCGAGATTGCAGGCGTGAAGAGAGGGGGAAGCAAGAAGAGCAATATCCACTACCAGGCTCGGGAGGCAGAGAGACGGAAACTTGTAGAAGAAGCCGAAAGAAGGAGGAAGGAAGGGATGAGGAAGAAGATTACAGGACGAGGCCTAAGTGGGAGTGTATTGGGAAGACTGGCTGCAGGTAAAGGAAGCGGCGGTTTTGAATAGATCTTTGTGTATTCGAACGTTTGTTAACCTGCGTTGCTTCCGGATTTACATCATCATTCTGAGCTTTAACAGATCCTTAGTCACGATATCATCCTTACGCCTGGTCAACTCTTCCAAGTCCCATCGTGCATCTATATAACGTCCAGAAAGCCATTCTCTTTTCTCTTTCGATAGCCAAACACAAAGACCTCCACCGAGACCAATGTCGTCAATTGCAACTGTCGTTCGGTTGGTCAATACTGCTCTCGGAAGAAGTCAGTAGAACTTACTTTTCTCCCATCCTCTTCCTTTCGGCAACTCTTTTCCCATGTCTATCAAATATTAGTGTAAATTTCCCTTAATCTACTCCTTCAGGCATTCAAATTGGGGAGACGAACCAGTCATGACGGTTCCTGGCTGTATCGCAAACGCGCAAACACCCTTCTCCTTATGTCCTTCGTGGACGTATTCTGTCATTCGTGCTGCTGCATATTTAGAGAGCGAGTAACCCATTGCCATGAGTTTCGGATCGTAGTTGTGGAGCGAGGAAGATGTGACGACTATGACGGACTGAGGCGACTGCCACCCATCTCCTCCTTCGGCATTCGTTCCGGCAGCTTCTACCAAAGGTACAAGATACTTCAGCGCTCCAACGACGGCGAAAAGATTCACCTCGAATGTCTTCCTGAAGTCCGCCAGGTCTAACTGCTGCACGGTTTTGGGCCAATCCTCTGTTCCATCTGGGTTCTTCAACGGCGTCGTCGTAACACCCGCGTTCACCACTAGTGCATCAATTCGACCAAAATGCTGCTTCACTTCGTCTGCTAGCCTTTGCAGGTCTGCATCAGAACACACGTCACACTGTACACCACGCACGTCAACACCAGGGCAAGTTGCGGCATCGCGCACATCAGCCACCGCGGCGCTGAGTGTGTCTTGCTGGCGGCCAGTGAGCACGATGCCAGAGGCACCAGCTCGAGCGTATGAAATGCCTGTGACTCGCCCGATTCCTCGACTGGAACCAATGATAACAGCAACGAAAGGCTTGTGGAGAGTGGTATTGGATGGATCAGTTTGCTCGGAGACGGTGTGGTGGACTGGCGGGCACCAATACGTAGTTGGATTACGGATTGCAGTAGACATGATAAAAATTGTGAGCAGTGTGAGGTCTTGCGAATAGATAACGAGTAGATTATGTACACGGACGTTCCAAAGTACCTCGGGAAAGGGATTCCTGGATTTCCTGCCTGACACAGGTTACGTCTGTAACATTTACTTGAGATTTTGGACACCTCCCGCTAGGCTTTGCCCTGGCTAACTATGTATCACCGCCATGAACTCAGACGAGACCAGGGACTTGCATAGACTCAAAGGTCGCTTGAAGACAGACTATTTCGTGGGACTATTATGCCAGAAAAGGAATAGCGCGAATCGGAGTTATTATTTCACTGGCCACCTTCTCCTGACTTTACTTCCCTCTAAGGAAGACAGAGATAGCTGCATAAAAGAAGTACTCCTTCAAGTCGTTAAATGTTTCAGAACATATCCCTGATTTAATTAATCAAATGCATCACAATTGCTCCAGACAAATTAAATTCACTTTATCACCGCTTTCAGTACTTTGTTCTACACACAGTCTAATCTTGGAGAAGGGTGGCTCTACTTTCGATTCAGTCCTCTCAATCTGTGCTCAAAGTCCTCCTTTGGAATATCCTGCACCTTCTCTGTTTGTTTCAGCTTGACTCCCGACCTCTCCTCCCAGCCAACGAGCGCCTTTGTATGGTCCGCACTCGGTTCAACCCTGTCAAGTGAGTATTGCAGGTACCTCTTGACCAGGCCGGGCAACTCAGTCTCGAACTTGTTCTGCTCCATGAATTCTTCCGTGATACCGAGATCCTTGACCAACAACGCCAAGCCAAAGCCACTGTTGTAGTTCCTCGTTAAGCCGTCACGCCTGAACGTATCGAGCGTGGGGAAGCATACGCCAGTACCAACGTTTAACACGTCGATCATGGTCTGCGGATCCAGTCCAAATTTCTGGCCCATCACTAGACTATCGCTCAGCGCACAGATCGAGGACGCCATGATGTAGTTATTCAGGGTTTTCATGGCATGGCCTGCGCCGAGAGGACCCATATGGAATACATAACCAGCCATAGTGTGGATGATAGGCTTAACGATCTCGAACGCTTCTGTGGAGTCTGAGCCGACTATGAGCGTAGACTCCCCGGCATCGGTGGCGTGCATATATGTTTGCGTGATGGGGCTGTCGATGAGCTGGAGATTGTGAGCAGCTAGTTCTTTTCCTAGCGCTACCGTGTCGTAAGGTGACGATGAAGAAGTATCGACGATAATTGTGCCTATCATCTATCAACAACTCGGGCCGCAGTTTCATTCGAAGAACAGAAGAGACGGACCAGCTTTCAAGTGCGGTGCAATCCCATCCTTTCCCAGCAACACTTCTCTTACGATTTTCCCTTGTGGGAGCATAGTAATAATGACTTCACAATCAGAAAAAGCCTTTGGATCTCCATTTGAGGCCGTGGTGTTCTTCCATTCGGACACTGCGCGCTGGACTTTCGCCTTGTCAATATCGTGGACTACTAAATTGTATCCTGCCTTTGGGAGATTTGAAGCCATTGAAAGGCCCGCATTACCGAGTCCCAAGTAGCCAACATTCTTGACGGACTGAACTCCGTTGGCGGCCATATTGCTGCTCTGCGGCTTGGCTTGGATTGGATCAATTTCTAATGAAATATGATATAAGAAGAAAACCAATGATTGGAAAGAGTTGACAATCAACAAAATTTGGATCACGAATTTCACATCAAATAATATCTCTACAAGAATACGTCTTACATGTCCGAATATCATGACGTGCGGTCTCGGAATACTCTCGTTGCCCTTCTGAGGGGAAACCGAGGAGTTGCCGTGATCCCCATTAGACCGATTCTACTACAACATGAAATGCAGGTACGTGGTGAGTATTACGGGCAATTCTGTTGTGGTAAAGCAGATCGCCGTCGTTCTCGTAAAAAAAGTACCCTGGCATATGAGAAGGGGTCATATCCTTGGGAATAAAGGTGAAGCACGTCGTTATTTACATATGAGCTGAAAAATATGGCAAGGACAAGTGTGTAGTAGTAAATATGGACGCGATTTCGCATTTCGGAGGCGTCAGCCACGCATCCCAAGTTCTTGGCGCCATCCCAGCCATCTTTTGCGTCCTCACTCCCCCAGACCATTTCCATCTTGCAACACCGTCCAGCTTATGTCCTTTGATGATACTACTAATGGAAGAACCCCACATGCTTCCGGGGAACAAGATCTGATGTACTCTACCACCCCACATTACCGCGAACACAGTTGCCGAAAGAGCCGTGTCAAGGTGTCCACGAAGTTGCCGATTCGTACAAGGTACCGCCCATCAGCTAGGAGAGCCTCCTACTTTCGGAAGTGTGGGGTAATTCAATGTTTCGTTTATGAATGTGTTTGAAAGTTCAATGGACGTTGTCATTCCTTCTCCCAAGTACCTAACCAAGCAGGATATTCTCGATACGCAAACATCCACTTCTCCTATTAACTTGTATCTTGGTCAATGACAAATCAATCAGTACGAAAAGTGGCCTACGTGGGCCTTGGTTCCGCTGGATATCCACTGGCATCAACTTTAGCCAGACATGGCACATACGAGCTTGTTGTTCAAGATGCTGATCCGCAACGAGCCAAGGAGTTTGTTCGCGAGCATAGCAATGCCACGGCAGCCACAAGTCCACAGGATTTTAGCGATGTTGATGTAGTTGTCACGATGTTACCAAATGGCCAAATTGTGCGCGAGGTGTTATTCGGCGGCGATGGGTCCCAAGGCATAGCAAAGTCTTTGAAAGACGGTGCCGTAATTATCGACACGTCTTCTTCTTCTCCACAACATACAAGAGAGACAGGGAAACTGCTACAGGATCTCAATTCGACTCTCGCCCTCGTGGACTCGCCAGTGACGCAAGAGTACGCGTTTGCTCTCGCGAAAGGAGACGCCACGTTCATGGTGGGCTGTTCAAATGACGAAGCTCTTGAAAAGGCCATGCCCATACTAAAAGTAATGGGCAAGTACATTTTCGTCATGGGAGATCTAGGCGCAGGCCACGTGACGAAGACACTCAACAACTACACCAGCGCTGGGAGCATTCTGGCGCTTTGCGACGCGCTTATCGCTGGCCAGCAGTGCGGACTAGATCCGGCGAAAATGATTGATGTGATGAACGTGGGAACCGGCGTGAATTTCAGCACAAAAGAGGGCTTCCGAACCGATGCTCTAACACGTCGTTTCAAGTCTGGCTACCAGCTTGCGCTCCTCGTGAAGGACATGAGAATCGCAAAGGAAGTTATCGAGTCCACTGGTCTTCAGTCTCCTCTTGCCGATCTCATTGTCGAGTTGCTTTCAGATGCGAGCGAGGTTGCAGGAGAGGGCGCGGACCACACCTCTTGCATCCTGGGTTGGGAGAAGAAGGCTGGCATCCAACTGAAGCAGAGCCATTCCAGTGGGGCCGGGGTGGAGAATGGTGCCATATCGAAAGAAGACAATGACCCATTGGTTCTTGAGATTGACAAGCTCCTCGATCACCACGAATATTCTAAAAATGCCATCAGAATGGCAATTGCAACTCTCGAACGTCGTTTGTAACTACAACCTCAACAGCCCAACTCGGATTTTGTTTGGTTGTCAGCTATGCTTGAGTTTGAGTCGGACTGGGATATTCTCGATGCCATTCTTGTCATCGCGGTTCCTGTGTGATATTTTCTTTGTTAACGGCGATAGTACAGGCTGTTGAAGCCGATTTGTACGCCCTTATATTCTCATAGATAAATGCATTGTAGTAAGTTCACAAAGGTTTCCTGCACGAGCGCTAATCCTTCACATGTTAGCCGTCCTTTCGTGTTAGAGTTGCCCAGGTACGGCTGGCGCTTATCCACATGTTGTGACGTTTATCAAGTCCAGTGTTTATATTGTGTGTACAAGTTGGGCTATATATTCTTGACAAATCCACCACTTCTCTACTCCACTCTCCCGTCACTGGCAGTTTCCTACCACCTTCAGCCCTTCCACTTTGTCGCCACTTGAGAGCAACAGCCTTCCAATTATGTCTCCCCGTCGAGCAAAAATCAATGCACATGCCGGGGTGCAGGAATTTCCTGCGAGCGGAGGCCAGCGTACAAAGCCTACCTATACTGCTAGGGAGCTCCGACCCTATCGCCGCTTTCCAAAGCTCTACTACGAGCGCAAGAATGCAAGGAACTTCGTAAGAAAGCTTATTGTGTCGTTTGCTTTCCACCGTATCTAACAAGTAGTAGCCTGAGAAACCCTTCCGCCTCCTCGACCTACCTCGAGAGCTCCGTGACATGATTTACGGCTTCATGCTCATCATCGACGATCCGATCGACCTCTGCCCACTGGGTTCTTCATACGGGAACGCCGGTCTACTGCGTATGAATGCTATCCGCAACTACAAGCGAAATATCCACCCTAAACTTGGTATACTCCGCGCAAGCAAGCAGCTGAACGACGAAACGACCCTCATCTTCTATGGAGAGAACGAATTTTGCTTCACTGGCAAGGACGACTGGATGATGCTGTACGCGTTCTTGGAGACCATTGGCAGGCGAAATGTGTCCTGCATCAAGCACTTGGCTGTCAAGTTCCCTCAGCTTCATATATCGCATCCTGGTGAAGGTCTCAACCGCGTTTCACGCACTTGGGACTATCTCATAAAACACATGGGTTTGAAGGTCGCCAAAAGGACTTTGCATGAGAGTCATCACCTCCATGACACTGCTGTTCTAGGAGTGTGCCAGATTCTCAGGCGGGATACAAACCTGCGGAGCCTGCGACTGATTGCCGTGATGATACGACGTCCAATCGACTACAATGACGAGGGTTACGGTGGGATGCGACTTCGAAATATGGAAGAGATTGGTCGTCTTCCCATCGGGCAGTGGGCCAAGGATCTCGGATGGAGTATTGTTGTTGAGTAGCAGGACGAGCATGGTAGGTATCCAGTCGAACCTCCTGCCCACTGCTTCCGAGGATGCTGAAGGGGGAGATGATTGAGGCAAGAGTGACTATGGTTGAGAAGAAAAAGGATGTTGAGGGCGAAGCTGAGTGAGCAGGATGGAGTATGACTATAGCATCGTCGAACCAGAACCCAATGGATATAGATATCTGTTCGGAAATGCTAGAGCTCTCCTTTCATGGCCAAGTTTAATAGAAAGATGCTTATTCCCTATTATTTTAAGCCTTATGAGTCCCTTAAATGGAAAATGGTAATGTTGATCGATGCAATGCGGGACGAAGGAAAGCTGATATTTATGTAAACCGCGGAAAAGCCCTAACCCTAGAGATTGCGATCCCGAGCTTCCAGAAAAAATCAGTAGCTCACGGAGCTCTGCTTTAAGGAGAACTCGAGCGATTGAGCAATGGTATCACCTAATACCTCACTCTTTGCCTGCCGGTCATGTCGTCGCGACTTTGTTCAAGCTCTCAAGAGCCTTTCTACTCCTCGATATCCACGGCGCCGAACCTTTACGCGTCCGAGCAATGCGCCCAAGCCGCAACCCGACATCAGGCACATACGGCAGAATCCAGGCTTGTATGAGCAAAACTGCGTCGATCGGAACTACGCAGCGCAGGCTCGGAACTCATGGCGAATCATTGAGTTGTTTGATGTGTGGCAGAAATGTCAGTCGAGCGCGAGACAGCTCCGTGAGCGCAACAATGTCGTGAAGAAGTCGGTTGCAAAACCCCAGGAAGGAGATGCAGCAAGGCAGGCGTTGATTGAAGAGGCGAGGAGGCTTAAGGCGGAGTTGGGGGAGATAGAGCAGAAAGAAGAGGAGCTACAAGATAATATTCAGGTTTTGGCACTGGAATTGCCGAATCTCAGCAGCGTACACACGCCGACCGGCTTGACACCAGAAGTCTTATCCTATATCAACGTCCGAACGAACTCCTCTGGTCCTTCGCGATCACAACTTTCCCACACCGACATCGGAGCGCGCCTCAACCTCCTCGACTTCTCAGCCGCTGCGACCACCTCCGGATGGGGCTGGTACTATCTCCTGAACGGTGCAGCACTACTCGAACAAGCACTCGTGCAATACGCTCTTCATACCTGCATGCAGCGAGGATGGCGCATCGTGTCTCCTCCATCGATGGTCTATGCGCACATGGCAAGTGCGTGTGGCTTCCAACCGCGCGATCAGCACGGCGAGACACAAATATACGCGATTGAGCAGTCCGAGAAAGACAAGCAGAAATCAGAGGAAGGGCAGTCCAGGCCACAGTATGTCATGGCTGGGACTGCGGAGATTCCTTTAGCAGGTCTCAAGGCGAACACTGTGTTGGCAGAAGAGGAGCTGCCATTGAAAGTAGTCGGAGTCAGCAGAAGCTACAGAGCTGAAGCAGGTGCAAGAGGCGTGGATACAAAGGGGCTATACAGAGTGCATGAATTCACCAAGGTGGAGATGTTTGCGTGGACATTGCCGGACACGCAGGACGCCGACGGGCAAGGGAATTTCGCAACGGGTACACAGCAAAATAGCCATTCCGAACGGCTCTTCCAGGAAATGGTAGAGCTGCAGAAGTCTATCCTTCAACCCCTTGGACTGCACTGTCGTGTGCTCTCAATGCCATCGACGGATCTTGGCGCGAGCGCCACTAGGAAAATCGACATCGAAGCGTTCTTCCCTTCGCGAATCGAGAAAGATGACGGATATGGTGAAGTCACGAGTGCGAGCATCTGTACAGATTACCAGAGCAGAAGATTGAACACAAGAATGAAGAGCAAGGCGCAGGGAGGGAAGTTGGAGTATGTGCACACTTTGAATGGGACGGCCATGGCCATACCTAGAGTGCTCGCGGCCATCTTGGAGAACGGATGGGATGAAGAAAAGCAGGAAGTTCGAGTCCCGGAAGTGTTACGGAAGTGGATGGGTGGCATGGATGCCATTAGAAAAGACACGTAAATGTGCATTCAGCCATTCTGATTTTCCATCCGGAAATTTAACTGGGTGTACATTAAGACGACACCTTTAGGTATGTACAATAGATCCAGCAGAAGCGTATCAACTCATTTCTTGACAGAGAACTCGTACGTCGCCTGCAGGGTGTATGGGTCGTCGCCCGGACCGAAGATCTGTCTCTTGTCACGCTGCCACTCGGGCTGGTTGATCGCATCGATCCAGTCCTCGACTTCCATGACCACACAGCCGTATTGCTCAACGACACGTGGGCGCTTGCTGTCCCCATGGAGGCCTTGCGTTTCCTTCAGAGTAAGAGTGCCTGCAGCGGTGTCAGAACGTCAAACTTGTCGGAAGCTTAGGGAGACTCTACCATTTTGTCCGCCGCAGCTGTAGACCTGGAAGGCCTCCTGATCTGTGAAGACATTGATCTCGATTCCGCTGAAATCGCTGCTCAACGTTGCGACTGGGCCCTTCTCGCGCCAGTCGTACGGACCGTTCTGAGCTCTATTTACAAGGTAGCAGGTATCGTATCCAGTGCAGTTCGTCCCGCAGTTACCCAACAAGTCGGGATTCGAGAAGTTTGCGCCAATTTGCTTTGGTTGTGACCAGAAGTCATTTAGCCCGTACTTCTCGTTGGGCAAGATCGTTCCATTTGGAATGAGAATACCGTCGCAGCCGACGCGCTGGCCCGAGTAAGGCAGGTGAAGGGTATGGTTGAGCACCAAGGGGGTATCTGGGTTTTGGAATGCATCCAAGTTCCAGTAAGTGTGAGAGCTGAGCATTATAGGTGTCTTCTTCGTGAGCGCTTCCGCGACCATCTTGATGTGCCAGGTATATGGCGTCAAGGTGTACGTGACCCAAGAGTAAACAACGCCTGGAAATCCCTCTTTGCCATCTGGATCGATGATCTGGAAGGTGATTGAATTTGACGTGTGTGAGAGGACAGTCCAATTTCTCTGTGGACGCATTCAGCTCTGTATTCAGCAACCACATTTAGTTCCAAGAGCGCTCACCCAGTCCCAACCGTCAGGGCCACCATGAAGGGTATCATTGTTGTTGTTCTCGTTTGGCAGAACATGGTACGTCGTGCCATCGATATCGAACGAACTGTTCTTGATACGGTTCGCATAACGGCCTGCAATATCCATGAGCAACAGCTGAAGAAGGCGTCTCTCGTAACATACCAGGTACTGCACCAAGATGAGGGTGCTGTTTATCGATCGTATAGTAGCTGGCATTGTCGAAACCTAGGACGATGTCTCTCTCAATGCCATGCTTGTCTTCGATCCACAGGTTTGATATGCTTGCTCCGTATGGGATGAAGTTGGCTTTAATACCCTCGGACTCAATCAAGTATTTTCCATTCTTGTCTGGTCCACTGCCCGCTGTGCCATACTGTGCCAATGCACCCGCAAACAGCGAAGCCACCGCAAGAAATTTCATCGCGAACATCTTGAATCCCAATCAAAGTCGGAATCCAATTCAATTGCGGAGCAGAGAGAAGACTCGAGAGGCACCCAATTTCCGGCCCTGGCAGCAGTTCCGCGTACTTAAACATCGAGCCATCGTACTTTCCTTGTCAGCAGTGAAATCATCCGACATGCTGGTACCGAGCCTGGTGGTTCCCCCGCAATGGAGAGAGGTCGGTATTGAGAAAGGATTGTCGGGGTTCTCGGTGGAGGATTGCCCAGATGGTCAGGAACACACGCGGGGCTCCATGAGCTTGACTTTGCGGGGGTCAGTAGCTCTCGACCAGGTCATCAAGGAATTGAGTTCCTCCGCCAATACGAGGGCACGAAATGCGGAGAAATTCGCAAGGGTGGAGTTCTGGCGTGGTCATGACGTTTATTTCCCGCTGCTTGGCTGGCTGGGATTCAGCCGCATCTTCCAAGCAAATTCTTCCAAGCTCTTGCTTCATGCATCTTGATGCTTGTCATGCTCGGCCAGGGCTAGCTTTCGCCGACACGTTCTTCAGGCCCAAAGGTACAGCATCGTGGTCGCTTCATGCATCGCGTAGAGCTTGTTTCCCCTCGCGATGGAAACGTGGTTGCATTGACGCGTCATGGGCCTGGGTTGAGCTACCTTACACGCGATTGCGGAGCCCTTTCCGAAGAGACAGGACTAGAAAGCAGTTCAGAACTTTAGAGGGCGAATTATTGGCTCACGAAAAGAGCATTGCGCCGCGCCGTCTGACATGGCACAATTTCGCGACAGTACACTGTCTTATGTCTCTCTTTTCTGAAGCTCTTCCTATCCTGAAAATTTTCACGCTGCGGAGTTTGGTTGCTTCAACCACTGGCATGCGCCATTCAGTTCAATCTATTGCAGAACCCATGCTGGAGAGTCAATTCTTATATTTCTCATCCGTTCTCAACCTCTCTTGCATGGATAACAGGTAGCCTTCCAGTCATTGGATTGGATCTGGTGGAATAGTATTCCCCGACCTTCCTTCCTTGCTCGGCAAAATGCCGATCTGTATAACATCATCCTTTCCCCACAACTGCTACGCTAGGCTTCCTTTGGGTAACTTTCAAAATGCTAGTTGTGCAGGATTTTGAAAATCTTATACTTGCGGAGTCGGCACCCTCATTGCACAGATGGAGCGTCGAGCCAGCCCTGCACTTTAACAATGAAAGGCGCAGCAGCGCGCAGTCTGTCTGCTCTTGTCTTTGGATCAGCATGCGCGAGGACGGTAGAGGGCGCATTCCTCAAACCACGCGCTGACAATGGACTTGTACTCACGCCTCCAATGGGGTAATGCTGTTCTCATCAGCATTGTCATCAACACACCATACTGACTGAAGACAGTTGGAATACCTATAATCACTACGCTTGTCTTCCGAACGAGACTATCGTTCTCTCTAACGCACAGGCATTGGTGGATTTAGGATTGAACGACGTTGGCTATTACTACGTAACAACGGACTGTGGCTGGACCGTATCAGAGCGAACCGACAATGGCACACTCACGTGGAACGCAAGTCTATTTCCTTCCGGTCTTCCAGAAATGGGTCGAAAAATACACGAACTCGGACTGGGCTTTGGCGTCTATTCAGACGCAGGTGTCCAGATGTGCATGAATGGATTGCCGAACCAGACAGGCAGTCTTTGTACGACATTTGCTACCGAATGATGCCACGAGGCTAACAGGAATTCAGATCATGAATCCGTGGACGCAAACACATTTTCAGCCTGGAAGGCGGATTTGCTTAAGTGTAAGGCCAGAAAGGCGGCCATTCAAGCTCATTGGCTGACAAGGCTAGATGACAACTGCTACTCCGTCAAAGAGGATGGTTATCCAGACGCCGATTACTCTCCGCCAAGTCCAATTTCGCCTCGAATGACCACAATGGCTTCTGCGTTGAAAGCTACTGGTCGATCTATTATGTTTGCTATCTGTGATTGGGGTGTTGATTTGTATGAGCCCTGTGCGACAGCTGAGAGACTGGGGAATGGCTAACAAAAACAGCCCTTCCGCATGGGCACCAAAAATCGGTAACACCTGGCGCATCACGAACGACATCATACCCGCATGGCGGACAATCGCCCGTATAATCAATCAAGCTGTGCCCCAAACATCATACGCCGGACCCGGACGATGGCTTGACCTGGACATGCTGGAGATTGGAAACCACTTTTTCAATGAAGCAGAAGAACAGACACATATGAGCTTGTGGAGTATCATCAAGAGCCCATTGATAATTGGCACAGCCCTCAAGGACGAATTCACGTCAATTTCCAAGAATTCTTTAGCAATCCTGAGCAACGAAGATGTTATCGGCTTCAATCAAGACAGTCTGGGAGTAGCTGCAAGCTTCCGTAGGAGGTGGACTGAAGACGAATATGAGGTCTGGGCTGGTCCGCTATCCGGCGGTCGCACTGTTGCCGCATTAGTGAATTGGAGAAACAAGACGCGTAGTCTGGCCTTAGATCTTCCGGACATTGGGATACAGCGGGCAGCAACGGTCAAGAGCGTCTGGGACAACGGCACAAAATCATCCAACGTTTTGACCTGGTACGGAGAGTCTGTTCCAGCTCACGGCACAATGCTACTAGAACTCTCCATGGGAAGCCCAGCTGGTACATATGAAGCCTCGCATTTTGCGTACACTAAGGGCAACCGGACAGTCTTCGAGAATGTATATGGTATTACCTCTAGCAAAGGATACGCGATGTCCATTGCATTCGATCTCCAGAAGAAGACATATAGTAAACATATGCTAGCTGTTCAGACTTCTTGCGAATCTGGCTGGACTACCAATCACACTTCGCCGAATACTGTCATTACCGTTCCAATCACACTGGACGCCATCAATAACAATACCATTACTCTGGAATCCAGTCTATCGCTTCCGATCAAATACATCTCCATACAAGCCCCGAATGGAACATACTATCCTTCCACGTACTTTGCGCTTACTGGATCTGCAAATCGTACAAGATGTCACCAAGATCTCTGCAAGCCGGTGGGCTCCAAAATCGGCAACATCTCCCCTTCAGGAGGCGCATCTATCTCAATGCCGCGGGGCCCGAGCGACAGAGCGGGACCGAAATATGTTGAAATTGATTTCACGAACAACGACATTGCCCTATCTACTTCCTGGACGAATGGCACGAATACTCGGAATTTGACGATTGCCGTGAATGAAGTAACCACGCGCATTGAGTTGCCGATCTCTGGCCGAAGCAGTGAATTGTTCTCGCCTGGAAGGGGATGGGAGGACACTGGAACGTTCGGTGTTCTTCTGGATGGCTTTGGAACGGGCAAAAAGACGTCAGACGAGGTCATCGTCAGCAATATCGGCGGAGAGCATGGCATACAACCGCAAGGTGCGGAATTTGTTGGAATGAGGGTGTTTTAGTATTTGCTCGAGTAAATCATGTTTTCTCTTACATAACATGAAACGAGTCCTGAATTTTTGCTCATACCTTTGCCTTCAAATATTCGGCACCCAGAAGCTGCGATCCTCCGTCTGCCCGTCTCTCCATTTCATCAAGCAGCCTGTGCCTCTTCAGAGCATGCTCAAAATCAGGGTAGCCGCCTTTGCCATCAGCAAAAGCCTCGTACAGCCTTCCAATATTCCTTCCTAGGAGCGGTAGGCTGTCAAAGAAATCACTCTTCTCCAGCTCTACCTCCTCGACCTTCTCACTTTCCGCGTCGAACAATTTCAGCTCAGTGTCCGGATATCCAACGCTGAGGCTCGGTCCGGATGCTGTAACCTGGATCTCTCCTGTGCTTCCGTAGACGCGCCAGATCAGCTTCGGATCACTGGGAAAGGCATCACCTCCCCGCATGTGATATGACAACACTGGCTTCGGATCGGAGTTAGACTGAAGACGACCTTGGACTATCATTTGGTCGAACGTGTTCTTTGGTCTATCTTTTTCAACGACCTCGTTCGTCGCGCGGTCGATGATAGTGACAGACTTCCTCTGCTGAGCGAGGAGAGAGTTGAATGACTCAAATTCGCCGAGTGCGTAGAGGACGTAGTCAATCGCTGGAGCTCAAGTCAGAACATGGATCTGTTTTTAAACCAAACAGAATACTCACAGTGGCCAAAATGAATTGTCAGCGGGTTGCCTCCAACCTCTCGATCGGTGAAGTAGAATACTCCTTTACCCTCCACCGCTCCACCGTTACTTGGACTTCCAATCCACGTAGTGCTGAGAACATTGCCTATCTTCCCGTGTTCCACGAGCTCTTTTACCTTGTTCACAACAGGCGCTACATGTCCTTGCAGGCCAACCATAGTCCTTACGCGCTTTTCCCTTGCTAGCTTAGCGACCTCTTCCGCCTCGGCCACATTCCTCACAAGCGGCCACTCACAAAACACGTCCTTCCCTGCACGGAGAGCTGGGACGATACCTCCAGCGTGCTTGTCGACCCTCGTCACCACCACCACGAGGTCAACATTGGGATCGTTGGCAATATCCTCCGGGTTGCCGTATGCCTTGGCGTCTGCGCCAAGCTCGAAAGTCTTGATCGCCTTTTCTGCAGAAGCAACAGACGAGTTGCACACAGCGGTGACGGTATACTTTGGTGAAGCGCGGAGGTAGTCAAGATGAGCTTTTTCTGCCCATGAGGTACCGCTTGTACCTGAAGCCGAGAGGCCAATGATGCCAACGCGAATTGGAGCCATACTCTTCACGCACTTGTACGAGAGTTGAATGTAGATGGAAGATGTGTAAGTGAGAAGAGAAACGTGATCACAACACCTGTCGAATCATGAATTGAAATGGTACCTTGAATATAAGGCAAGAAAAACATTATATAGCTCGAATCGGAGACAAGACGTGATTACAAATTGCGTCTTGCGTGATTCTGCGGGGAATTGTTAATGCTTCAATTTTCGAATGGTAGACGCAGCGTCGTCTCTGATTATGAATGCATTCCGGAAAAGCATTTAGCAGGTGTAACGTGCCTTTGTGCACCCCTTTTGGCCGATCACACTTCCCAAGGGGGACGGAGATCGGAGATATATGCATGGAACCGGACAGTTGTTCGACCTAGCGTTCTACTGAAAAAAGGCTTGTTCGTGTTTCAAAGCATATCAAGACATACAACAGCCTTCGACAAGTTCCTCTTTGGTTCATCCGCATCTGCGATGACAATATTCGGCGCCAGGGGATGGAAAATCGCAGGTGGAAACGTGGCGCAAGGCATGTGCCTCTCAACGGCCCCGCGCCATCGATTCAAGTTCGGTAATCGGCAGCCTTCGATGAGAAACATCGGGAACACTTCACAGGTACCGACATAGACTTCAGTCATTAGCTGTCATTGGAAAAAGACTACGGACGATGTTGAAGGGGGCGTTTCATTGATCTCGTGACAGCGCGTCAAATTCGCGTTTTGTGAAGAGGTGGATGGCCGTACGATACGGAGTACCGTTACGGCCAACCACTAGCGAGCCTCACTGCCTCACTCAACGAAGCGGTGAGAGGAAACCATTAATAGCTCCCCATGCAGTTCGGAACTTTTCATTTTATTTCTGGTGTCGTCTTCTATTATCCTTCCTTCTTATTATGCAATTCGGGTATGAGTTTTGTCACATCTCTTGCCGGGCAAAATTATCCAGCTCGTTCAAATGACTCGCGACGTGGTGCAAGCGTCTGCGGAGCGCGAAAGAGGCAATGCACTCTACAAAGATGGCAAGATAGTAGAAGGCAAGTACAGGCCGCACATTCAATCCAGAACAGTGGCTGATACGCAATTGGCAGCTCTTAACGCGTATATGAAGGCCTGTACAATTGATCCTCAGGATGCAGCTGCAGCTGGTAATCTGTCAGCTGCGAATTTCGAGATGGGCCTATACGATTGCACGATAAAAGACATTCACCGTGCATTGGAATTGTCGACAACTGGTGAGGGCCCGAGGATCAATCGTCTAAACGCTCGATTGGCGCGGACATACCTGTTTCAAAAGGCCTACGATAATGCTGCGCAAGTTCGAATAAGCTTCCGAGTGGGCAAGAGCGAGACGAACTTCAGTTATGCATTGCCGACGCCCAGAATGACTCCATACCTGAATTTGATATTGCGCAAGGACGCGAAAAACTCCTGCGCGAGTTGCCGCGATACAAACCACCGCTGTATGTGATGAACAAGAGGCTCTGTTCCCTCTCTAACTCGGGCATTAGGACTGATGCATCTATATTTTATGTTGCCGGCCACGATGAAGCCCAACCAATTGCAGATGACACGTTATTGCAAGAGCCCAGTGACGAGATCCTCGACTTCCTCTTTGGTGGCATTGGAGATGCTAGGCACCTCTTCGCAACCTGGATCTATCTGTACACGGCTGAGCAACGTCTCAAACAACCGCGGGGACGAAAATACCGATTTACAACACTTCAGGCCGGGCACCTCGTGCGACACCATTACCGATTTCAGAGACAACTGCCAAGTACCTCCGGCAAAGATCAGCACTACACCTTTCATCCCCGAATTGTCTACTCTGACGGCAATGTGGAGTACAGTGCTTCCATTCGGCTGGCCATCCCAAAACTGCCGAAGCTCCGCTCAGTGTACACATACGAGATCACATTCGAAAAAGGTGTCGACGACATTGACTTAGAGGGTCGTACTAACAACGAATTTGTCCTCGTATTGGTTGATGGCGCTCTCTTAAGTAAAGTCAAGAGAAAGGATTTAAGGGAAGTCCTTCTCAATAATGAGATTGGCAATCGTGCTCGCGCGGCTCAGGAGGTCCGTGAGAGTGGGATCATGGTGACAACGTTCGCTTGGATGCCTTCGACAAACACTGCGAGATTCCAGATGCGAGAAGTCGTCATTGACAGACTCCGTGGACAACATACAAAGCCTTGGCTAATTGGCATCTTGTATACCATCAATTGGCGCATTGTGCCTTGCACGTTTCAGCCAGCTGCGTCGTCCGTTCGCAAGTTGTCCGCTTGGGCTGAGTAACCATACAAAGCATTTTGATTCTTTCCCCACTCCAATTGTACTTGTGAAGATTCTAAGTAATACGTTCTCCAGAGTGCCAGACTTTGACCAAGAGTACAAAAAATTTCAGAGTATGGGAGTATTGGACTCTAGCGTGATGTGTACAAGCTGCACTGCAAGGCTGGACTGATTTCAAGGCTTCGAGGATGAAGGTTTGGGGTACCGCAGACAACGTAAGGTATCCTATCCACTCTTTCTAAAGTTGTATCCTAACATGTTAGATGGACATTAACATATCTTCCAAGGGGTAATGAAGAAATTACGCCACCAAGTACATATTTGGATGGGGTTGTACCGAAGATTAGGTGGGGTCCGCGCCTGGTCTGGGTTCCAGCCAGCTACCTAGCCACCCCCAGCCACCAGCGTCCTCCACAGAACCTCGGGGTAATTCGCGCGCCGTTCGGCGTCGATTCAGCAGCTCTCTTTAGCAGTCATATACGCGCAAACTTTTCATATCTTATCATCCCACTCTTCTCGAGGCACGTATAGTCTCCCTCCTTCTCCTCGCTCTGTTGTGAACTCACGAAGTGTACTGAAGTCGCGGCACGTATGCACCTGATCTGAGTCGATATACGGATGCTCGAGCCCGTCGAAATGTTTCTGTGGTATGAGAGTGGTGCTGCCATAACACTGAATCTCCTGCCTTAGTAAGTCCAGACAGTGTTCTAAGGGCCGACAGTTGTCAGTTCTCTGGTTAAGGAATGAATGATTTCATGTCACTTACCTAAGTGCACCTGTCCGTGGATGTCAGTGTACGGGTAATAATCTTGTCCCAGGGCTTTTCGCAGCGCATTCTGCACTCATTTAATGTTAGAAATTGTCAAGTCCAACGATATCGACCGTCTTACAAGACAATGGAGTGCGTGGAACATATCCAAACTGGTACGTCGTTAGTTAAAAATGATCTTTGGAACGGAATACGATGCACCAACCCCGCAGTATAGCCTCCTCTGTATGGATCTCTATACATCACGTATTTGTCGCCCCAGGCCTTCTTCGCCTCTTCCTCTGATACAGAGAAATATCGGTCGCCAATTAAATCATGCCAGGCCCAATCGATTTCTCGGCTCGGCTCCCCGAAATACCTTCTATTCTCCGGCCATGGAGCATTCGAGTCCACTGGAGTTCTCCATGCAGTTCCATTGTCAAAGAAGTGGGGACTTCCAGTGAACCGGACCCTTTTGAGCCCGACCTTCGTTGGCAACGTCATGTCCGTACCAAATTCCGTCTCGTATGAGCCTGAGGGTCCGGAATATGAGGGCGACAAAAAGAGAAAGAGCAAGACAGAAGCGAACAGAATATTGAGTATCCATGGAAGAGCGCTCAGCAATGTTACGTCCCAGATCCGTGACCGTCTTCGTTCTTGTTGCTTAGTCTGTGGAGGCTCCTTCTCATGTAGCGATTCTTCGTTTTCATTGTTAATGTATTCCTCCAATCGTGAGTACTTCATTTTGCTACATGCGTGTCAAGTTTGTCGTCGAGTGTCAGAAATATCAGGTTGCAAGGTGTGCAGACCAAAACCTCGGGCAGTAGCAGTAAGAATGTGAAAAATGCGGCAGCCACTGGACATTTAAAGCAAAGTTCACTGACTTACTCAGCCTAGACAATCTGACAACGTCACTACGAACATCACTGCACTTGGATCTTTCATCGACGGATTGCGATGCCGACGGCGCCCATCCCATCTCAATATTCACTTAAGGCTTGGCCTCACTCTGCGTTGGATTGATCAAGCAATTAGATGGCCACTGCTTGACCATCAATTAAGGGGTCTCATTTAATGTCATGAGGAGATAAATGGTGATTATATTGACTTTCTACATCTAACTTGCGCAACAGCAAGATTTCGAAATGACCATCTAATCTCCCCATCTAGACTGCAACTTCCATCACCGCTTGCTCCACCGATGGCACTTTGGTGGTTGAAGAGATCGTCGGACCTGATGAATGCTTCAGCACGAGTCGTCCACTGCGTCGATTAAGGGCCGCCACATACCATCGATAAGTCAACCTGCGACCGTATGAGCAGTTTGAACGAGTTTAGTCGCCCTACAGATACAATTAGATTGTTTACTTCTCCAGCTGGTGTCAACGGATCGAACGTACATCGTCTTCAGGAATCGGTTCAAGGTGTCTGGCAATGGGGCCAGCAGCACCGACAGCGCGTTCCTCGACAGGCAGGGCGAGGCCCATGGACCCGAAGGCTAGAGTAACAAGGGCGATGCAGAAAGTGAACTTCATACTGAATGTTCAAGAGAAAGTAAGGCTTTGTTGATGGCCGAGTCTGCATCGAATTCGCGACGTTCTTTATACACGGCTGAGGACTGCTCTCGACCCAGTCGACACCGCTGGCACCGAACCCATCGCCCACGAATCTGGAATATGGTCTATGAGATCTCAGAGATGTGGCATCTGATGAAGATTTTCGCTTGGTCGTAAGCTGATGTTTCAAGGGTGTTACATGTGGGACAATGTCACAATGATTGACAACACACAATTCAACTTCCGTTCAGCATTTCCGATCCTAACTCCATTGCTCATGCAGAATCAGGAACATGGTCAATTCTTGTCGCAGCAGTTTCAGCTCGACTGAGTTACATCACGAGAATTTTGATTTCTGAGAATTGAAGGAAATTAAATCTTATCTTGAACTAGCTCAATTTGGGAAAAGATCTTTTTATCATTTTCTCAGTTCTGCGATCTCTTCGGTGTCTGCAGTACTTCCCACTGCTCAATCACACTCCTCTGCCACAATCCATTTTTTCAGATTTTGTCTCGAGGTGTCAGGAGATTGTTGTCAAATCTAACAGAATGAGATCTTTCTTTCGACATGCGCAGTCACCGCTTTATCATCGTCTCGGAGATGGCGAATCTGAAAAGGAATCTGGGGAGGATGCCAATACCTTCACGGAACAAACATCACATGAGAGGAAATATCACGCAAAATTCTTAGCGGTCTTAAGCATTTCAAACATTGTCACTGCATTCATATCATGTCTATTTTGGAGGAGGGTTTTTACGCCCACATTTGGGTCGTTTTCGACTGGTTACGCCACTGACTTCGGTAAGTAGTTGAGGAGGAGTCTAGGATTAAGTCTAACGATGATTTTAGGACCTGCACGATCTCACATTGAAGTTGAGCTTGTGCGATTCACAGGAGGGCCATCATTTCTTCCAAACGGCTCCATGTACATTCCGCATCCCACAGAGAAGAAATATGTCGGAGATCCCGAGCCCGAAATCGATCAGAATTGGGAGGAACTCACCTGGGGTACATAAATCACATTTCTTTTGCTTGATAAAGTGATTTACTAAATGTTGCATTAAGGTCGGTACATCCTCGCGACTGAAGAGGAAATGAAAGCCCAATGGCCGGACGAATGGGATCAGTTCTGGGAGGAAGCAAGAGGTGGATATGTTGTTGGATTTGATATGTTCCATACTCTCCATTGTCTGGTATATTATCTCCTTCATAAGCTCAACATTGAAATGAATCCTCTGATTGGCATCCAGAATCGACTTCGACGAGATTACTATCCAGACTACTATGCGATCAAGAATACAACCAACCACTGGCTTCACCGCGGTAAGTGGTATTCCGACAAGATTATAGGGAAATATATGTTGATTTCGACCTCAGACCATTGCATAGAACAGATCCGGCAGTACATCATGTGCTCTGGAGACATGACGCCTATACCAACGCGCTATTACCCGTCGAAGGATAGAAATTACGTGGACTCCGACTATCCACACACGTGCAGAAACTATGAAAAATTGCATAATTGGGCAACAGAAAGGTATAATGGCAGTTCAGCGATACAGCCACATTTCCGTGAGGAGCATGAAGAGTAGATAGAATTCACGATCCCAAGTCACAGTCACTTAATATCTGCTCTGAACACCGATACACATACTTTCGTTGTTATCTCTACACAAAGCAAATGGACTCCAAACATGGAAATTTTCCATATTGATTGAGTTTACTCAAAGATAAATCTACATCAACTGAAACCCATGTCAAATATCAAACTCTGGAAAGCTGTTGGGCGGGGGTTGAATCTCTGCATGTTCACGACCCACAGTTACTTGAAAATAGACTGCCCTTAGTCGGTCAATCTCACATAATTTTAGTTTGCAAATGATTATAAAGTAGTCTATTTCTAAGAGATAGATTTTAAATTGCTGTGTTGCATCGTAGACGGCCTAAAGGGACCCCAGCATGACTCTACTTCCGACGAATCGACCAAGAAGCCGCTATCCAGAAGAATTGACAATGTAACCTGCAACATCAAATGAGAATACTAAGATATGACGGAAATGTAGCTTATGAGCCCTGGGGAATATCTTACTTCTTCCGGGCACATAACCGTTACAGTCTTTCGAGAGAAAAGCTGAAGACATGGCCCATCGGAAATATATATAACTCTGAGGCCGCCAAGTCGTCGGAAGAATTACTTCACATAGACTAGTCTAGGCCGAGCGCTGATTTTTCTGTTACAGAGCAGACTTTGGCGGCTCTCAGTCTACAGGCTCTGGTTTGCACATCTGATTCTTAATTCCGTGAGCAGGACATACCAGAGCAGCGAGCTTCTTTACAACCTGAATGTTACTCCCTGTATTCAAGGCCATGACTAGAGAGCTTTATCATTGAAGCAGTATGACGCCCCAAATTTGTGGAATTCATGAACATAGACTAAGTCCATGCAGGAGCAGAAGGAACTTTTCCCGCTAGAGAACTAGATAGCAATATTCAAAGCCACACAGCAATGTCGGACCCAAAGAAATCGGAGGAAAATCTCGCTTCAGAGGCCTTGTTGTCTCCCACAGATTCTGGAGACGAGCAAGACTTCGAAATTTCTGGTCGAGGAGAGAAAGGCGTACTACGTTCTCCGCAAAGGCACCGTACGCTTAAACGCATAGTACAGCTTATTGGTAAAACTGTTGTGGTGCTACTTTGCGTGTATGGTGCAATAGAATTGAGTATCAAGGCCCACGGCTCTATTCAGAAATGGCAGACGGCCAATGATCTCACCTTCTGCAACTGCGGGGACTCAACGGACGAAGCCATCTCCCTCGGTTGCGAGTACGTGCCTCTGGCTGCAGCATGGCTCCCGCCAAAGTGCCGGGATGAAGAACTCGAAGCCGAATTCAATCGAGCTGGTCCAGATGGTTCATGGTCGTATTACAAAGATCGGAACGGCACGGCCGAGTACGATATCAGTGAGCTCGGATGGTTATCGGACACTGGGGAGCTGTACCACACAACAAGGAGATGGCATATCGTGCATTGTGTATACTACTGGAAGAAGCTGGCAAGGTCGAAACGGACAGGCGTACCCATCGAGCCAAGGTATGATGGCGAGGGCCACATCGACCACTGCATGAAGACCTTCCTGAAGCCTGGGGATCGTGAGAAGATTGCAACTCGGCAAGGTGCATCGCTGATTTCTGATCACGCTGTTGTTACCGAAGGGTAAAGATGATGAAATTTGGTAGATGAGAATAATACGGATGAGAAATGAGACTCAACCATGATGTTGCAGAAATCCGGCAGTGCTTGTGTTTAGGCTAAAATTGCAACCGCGCTGCACTATGTCGAAAAGGGACACTAGCGCCAAATGTGCAAGTTCAAAAAAGGGGAGAAACCAGAGTGCATCTCAAAATCTTCCCCGTAAACTTCGGACTGATACAGTTAATCGGTAATAGCTTCATAAGGTAAGACACCTTTCAAAATTCGAGGTAGATAACCTGGTTTGGACGTGCACCGTACTATCGTATCGTAAACATGGCCGCCATGATTGATCGTCAAACCACCTGCTCAGTTTTGATACCGCCCCGCTAGACGTCCGCTTGTCTTCCGATGATTATGTACCATCTCTCACAGTACTCAATCAGCCATGCGAGAACGACCTGCACCAGATCTACAGGGAGAACGACAATTTGAAGTAGTCATTGGCATCCGCGGCAATGACAGGCAAGATGAGGAAAGTTCATCCTCAAGGACGGAAACTATGCGAGAACGTATTGGGCGTGTCAAGGAAGATGTCCGGTGTCTGACAGAGTTTTACAATATCGAGGTATCTTCTACGCGTGTGAGGAGACTCCAGCGATATTTTCGTCAGCAGTTGAGCGATTTGAAGGAGAACGAAGCGTTCGATAGATTCGATCAGTCCGACAAAATCGACTATTTGAACTTACGCAACTACCTGGAGCGCAACCTTCGACAACTTGGTTTTGATGGAGACAAGAATGAATCTGCGATTGTCCTTCTTCCATTTGCAAGTCTTCTCATCCGGCTCTGTGAAGATCGGCAACAGATGAAAGCGATAGATGCCAAGCGCGCAGCGGATGATCTGTTCGAAGCTGAGCGACAAGCCATAATAATGTATAAGGAGATAGAACATGGCCAACATCATGTCAGCAAGAATGATGCATTTCGGGCTACCAATATACTACAGAAACTGCGCTCCCACCTTGCGGAATGGTTCCACTTCTTCAAGGGATACGATCCAATGTTCGACTGGTGGGTGCCAGAGCCGTATTATAAGCTTGATACGGCAATGGAAAGGCTGTCGCAGATCATACGGGAGATGCTTGTCGGTATCAAGCTCGGCGATGAGGATGCCATAGTCGGAGAGCCGATCGGTCGAAAGGCACTACTCACCGAACTGGACGCGGAGATGATCGCTTACACGCCAGAGGAGCTGTTAAAGATTGCCGATCATGAGTACACTTGGTGTGAGGCAGAGATGAAGAATGCTTCCCAGGAGCTAGGACACGAGGACTGGCGTGATGCGCTTGAATATGTCAAGAACCTTTACGTTGCGCCTGGCCAACAGACCCAGCTCATCCGCGACCTCGCTGACGAAGCAACGGAGTACGTCAAGAAACATGATTTGATAACGGTGCCGCCCATTTGCGAAGAAACATGGAGGATGTTTATGATGAGTCCCTCGAGGCAGAAAGTGAACCCCTTCTTTCTCGGCGGCCGCACCATTCAAGTGTCTTACCCGACAGATACCATGGACCATGAAGCAAAGATGATGAGCATGCGCGGCAACAACATTCATTTCTCCCGGTCGACGGTGTTTCATGAACTCATTCCAGGCCATCATCTGCAGATGTACATGAACGATCGGCACCGTCCTTACCGCCGTCTATTCTCCACGCCGTTCTCGATTGAAGGTTGGGCTCTTTACTGGGAATTTATTCTGTGGGACAAGAAGTTCCCCGAGACGCCCAAGAATCGCATCGGCATGCTCTTCTGGCGTATGCACCGCTGTGCGCGCATCACGTTCTCCATCAAATTCCATCTGGGCCTGATGACGCCGCAGGAATGCATCGACCTGCTCGTAGATAAGGTAGGCCACGAGCGAGCTACAGCAGAGGGAGAAGTACGGAGATCATTCAATGGCGACTACAGTCCCCTGTATCAATGCGGCTATATGATCGGTGCATTGCAACTGTATTCATTGCGACAGGAGCTTCTGGGGCCCGGGAGGATGACAGAGAAGGAGTTTCACGACCGGGTCATGCGAGAAGGGCAGATGCCGATTGAACTCCTGCGTGCGTTAATACGGGAGAAACGAGTGACGCGAGACTACAAGCCGTCATGGAAATTCTACAAGAGTTTAGAGTAATGTATTGGAACGTGACAATAGAGGGTGGTGAAGTGTCTCCATAGAGTGAAATTTTCGAAGTTGCCCTGATCTGGAATCAGAAATTAACTTCTTTGCTATGAGCCATCTTGCTATCGTAGTCAAAGGGACCACTCTCTATGCCATCCACCCCGTCAATGATAACTGGTACCACTTCCTCGGGTGACACTTCATCGTCGAAGAATCCATCAGTCTTTCCCAAAGCCTCAAATGACTTTACTTCGCCTTCTCGCTCCGGCGGGTAAATCGGTACCGGCCAGATCCTATTCAATGTGTAGTAAAAGACCGCAGAAGTCGTTGTGGCTAGCGGAAATCCAAGGCTATACATGTGCTTGCTAACCTGACTAAAGTGTATGTTATAAGATCCGGCCAATCCGTGTATGGTAATTGCAAAGCCAGCGATCCAAGCTATTGCCATCCGCCAGTTGAAGCCGTGCCAATACCAGTACGGTGAGCTCGTGGATCCGTTGTAGACTGAAGGAATGTGGATATTGCCCTTCCGGATTATGAAGTAGTCTGTTATCGTGATGGCCAGAATCGGACCAAGGAAGCACACATACGAGCCGAGGAACGTCAAGAACGACTGCGCCGATGCGATAATTTTCCACGGGACACATGCCAGAGACAGAACGACACAGAAGACTTGGCCTCGTTTAAGACTGGGCTCAGGTTAGTGTGGATATCAAGGGATTATCTGAAAACAAGTAACTGATCACAATGAAAGGCTGAGTTTACTCACTTGAAGTATCGTGGGAATAATCCAGTCAGGTCTGAAGCCGTTGGCACACAGTTCGATGCTAGGTTGGTGGCAATGATCGCAAAGATCTGTACCACAGATGCGAGGAAAATCGCTGTACGCGCTCCAGCGTCCCAGTTGTGGTCGAGAATTGCATCAAACAAGTCCCAAGGGTTCCAGTATGCAGTCCCATACATCGTTCTCGCCGCAGCAGACGAGGCAATGCCCATAAAAATGACGAAGCTCTTGCTCATAAATATGGCCAAGCCTTGGGGCCAACCCGCGGCACTGGGCTTCTTTGCGTATCTGGCGAGGTCAGGATTCGAAACGATCTCTGTTACCACGCTGCCCGCAACAGAGTTGATGCCGGCCATGAATGCCCATCCCTGCGCGCTTGAGGAGACGGGTTTCGTCAGAGCGATGGCACCCGTCAGCCCATGGTTTTTCCCCACCATAAAACCAAAAATGCCAACCATAACAGGCGGAGCTATGAAGCTCTTCAGATAGTAGAACCATTTTTGGTTATGTGGGTGAATGAACATGAAAGGAAACTGGATTACGAAGAATATCCAGAAGGCTCCCATTTGCGGACTCGTTATACCGGCTGATGCAGGAAGGTGGTTTGGGAGATCCGTCCAATTATGACTGAGGAAAGTTAAACCAACTGGAATAAGGGCGACAGAGAATAAGCTTACCCGAAAGCCGCCCGCAGAAGGACATCCATCATCCGGCCAGCGTAATAGTTCTGAGTGGCACAGTAGATGATAGCTACCGAGCCTCGAATAAAGATGAAGAAGAAGGACAGATAGTAACCAGCGGAGACGCGCATGTACACTGGCATACCAATATGGTATACTACAAGACATATTGTGATCAGCAAAGGTCCGATTACGATGGATATCAATGCCTACCTGCAGCAGCCCGAGAATTGAGGACGAGACATGTCGCTGTGAAGAGATTCCCGACGAGAATAGAAAGGAGCGCCTGCCACCAGAGTAGACCTTGATTTACTTTTCAGAGTCAGCATATCACGTCCATCGACAGTATATATTTAAAATCGCACTCACCCAAACTGGCGCCTGTATTCCATTGTACCGGATTGAATGAGACAGCCCAGAAAAATGCGAAATAGGACCAAGATATCCACGTTCGCTGGCTCGGTCCAGTCGGATCCAAGTCCTCATTCCCCCATTTCTGGTTGGTCTCATTGATATCTCTGAATCGACTTTCTTTCGTCCTCAAAAAGGAATCAACTCGTCCTAGAAATCCCATCGTGCCGGAAACTTTCTCGACGGTTTAGATGACTTGCAGTGCCGTATCCAACGGATCCAGTGGCATGGCTTTGGTATATCGCCATGAACTCCTGATATATGCTGGCCTCCATGGTGACCTGGACCTGGCTCGCGGACCTTACTCGCATGCTGGTATCCACCATAGATATGAACTGATGAGATAAATCGACGTGATTGCTCCGATAGAAATGTGCATGGAAGATGTTTGCGGATGTTTACATGCGCGAGAAACGCTCTCTTGCCACAACGGGGATAAGCGCATTTTACAAGCCTGATCTGTTATCGATAGGATTTCGGACCTGCATGCGACCCTGATACCGTATCTATCGCTCACTTTTTTATTCTCGCTATATAAGTGATAGGGCGATATTACGGTATGAATACCCTTCACGGCCACAAGGTTTCCGCTTTACGACCCTCGGCTCGATGACTCGTTTCGTCCGATGTCGACGAACAGGACATATCAGCGAGGACGCGACAGTCGCGTCCTCCAGGGCAGATGAACCTTAAATCATGATTCAAGACGCCAAATACCAATTTCCGCGAGATTTTGAAGGATATGGCCAGCAGGGCCGTGACGCTCAATGGCCTGGCGGTGCGCGAATAGCCATCAGTCTATGCCTCAACTATGAGTACGACAGGTGGAAACATGACAAAGCACGCGCCTAGGGAGCTAACGCAATATCAGAGAAGGTGGAGAGATGACTGTTCTCAATGGTGATCCACATGCAGAGACGATGAACTGGGAGAAGTGTAAGAGCGTACCGCAACCTCACAGAAATCTTTTTGGTCGTGAGAACTAACTCGCTTTGACACAGCCGGTGGACCACCCTTCGTAAACGCCCGACAGCCAAATGTCGAATCAGAGTACGAGTACGGCTCTCGAAGCGGCATCTGGCGTCTCATGCGCGTATTCTCCCAATTCAACTATCCTTTCACACTGTATGCTGTCGGTCAGGCACTTGAAAAGAATCCAGCGGTTGGGAAAGCATGCGTCGCGGCCGGGCACGAAATCGCTGGTCATGGCTACCGCTGGGTAGACTTCAAAGATTGGCACCCAGTGGACGAGAAAGAAGACCTCAAAAAGGGCATTCGAGCAATACAAAATATTTGTGGTGTAAGTCCGAAAGGCTGGTATGTGGGACGTGGATCGCCAAACAGCACTGGTTTAGTTTATGAAGCGTTTAAAGAGATGGGCATTCCTTTAGAGTGGGAGGCAGATTGCTACAGTGACGATGTTCCAATGTGGCTCGATGTACCATCGGCTCTATCAGGCGACGAGACGAAGCAGGAAGGATTGCTTCACCTGCCTTATTCGTATGATCGTAACGACATGAAATTTCATCTAGCTGCTGATGGGTTCGGTGGTGAAAGCTGGTATCAATATCTCGTTGATTCGTTTGACATGCTGTATGCGGAAGGAGGAAAAATGATGAGCATTGGGCTTCATGCGCGTATTGTTGGAAAACCAGGACGAGCGAGAGCCTTGCAAAAGTTCTTTGAATATGTCAGTATGAAGGAAGGTGTGTGGGTTACGACCAGGGCAGAGATCGCACAACATTGGAGATCGAAGTATCCATACAAACCCAGTACAAGCTGAATGAGCGAGACATGTACATACACGCTCTTAGATCGAAGTTACATACTGAGACATCTCTGAAATAAGACATTTAAAAAGTCCATTTATTATTGCAGGATTTGCATTGACTAACGTGAATTCTGTAAGTGGATGGACAGATATCATCCGACGTGCCGGGTAACCTATCTCCTGAACTTGCCCTTTCATAAAG
Source organism: Rhizodiscina lignyota (assembly GCA_010015805.1). Lineage (NCBI taxonomy): Eukaryota > Fungi > Ascomycota > Dothideomycetes > Aulographales > Rhizodiscinaceae > Rhizodiscina > Rhizodiscina lignyota. The sequence goes on from ML978125.1 coordinate 1,350,449, forward strand.
CATCACCATCAGCCCACCATGGCTCATCATTGCCTTGATCGTTGTTATAGTTTCATTTATCGATATCAACATGCCAAAGTACGAAGAAATAAGCGCTGCGAAACGCGCCGAGCGCGATTCAAAAATCCCTGCCGAATTTCGCATCACTGTCCCTGAGGACGACGACAACCTCCTGGAGCTGCCTCGGGCCTGTGGCATTTTTACTGATCAAGAACTCTCTATAACAGAAGATCATGATTCAGTAGCACTCCTAGAAGCGATCAGAGATGGCCGATTCAGCTGTCTTGATGTGGTAACAGCGTTCTGCAAAGTATGTCGGCCTTCGACAACTCCCGTCAAGTGGCCGCCAAGCTGACTGTCTAGAGAGCAGCAGTAGCCCAGCAGGCTCTAAATTGCCTTACAGAGATATTTTTCGATCAAGCTTACGAGCGCGCTCGATTCCTCGATGACCACTTCAAGCGAACAGGAAAGCCCATTGGTCCTTTGCACGGGCTTCCCATTGCGTTGAAGGATAGCATCAATGTAGCCGGCGTCGATTCGACTATCGGCGTGACAGCTTTTGCGTTCAAACCCGAGCCGAAAAACTCCATCATTGTTGACATGCTGCTTGATCTTGGAGCTGTGATGTACGTGAAAACTAATGTACCACAATGTAAGTCGGAGTGGCATCATCGACGAAGTCGGATCACGTTACTAAGTATCAATGTAGCAATGATGGTGCCAGATACAGAGAACTTCTGTTTTGGCCGCACCAGAAATCCTCGGTCGAAACATCTTACTGCTGCTGGTAGCTCTGGTGGCTTGGGAGCATTAGTTGGGTTTAGGGGAGCCCCTGCTGGGATCGGAACAGATGTTGGGGGTTCTGTCAGGGAAGCTGTTACGAAAACGTGACCTTGGGACACTGAACTGACAAACCCACAGAATCCCGGCTTATTGCAACGGTGTCTATGGAGTAAAGCCGTCGTCCGGGGTACTTCCTTATCACTATCTGAAAGGCTATCTCACAGAAGGAGCTGAGATGATCGGCATCCTATGCGTCAACGGAGTCATTGCGGTCTCCCTTCGGGATTGTGATCTCCTCCTCCGCGCCAACGCTGAAGCGGAGCCTTGGTTATATGATCCTGGTTGTGCGTATCTGCCTTGGGACCCATCGCCGCTACCCTCCAGGCCGCTGGTCTTTGGTGTGATTTCAAAGGACCACGAGACCCATCTCTTGCCACCCCTGAAAAGAGTCCTTGATGAGGCCTGCAGCAAGCTGAAAGCTGCAGGTCATGAATTGGTCGAGATAGAGCTCTATAAGAGCGACGAACTCGCGAGCAATGCCTCAAACTTTTTTCAAATAGAAGGCGCCACTGTAACTTTTCATGTGCCCTGTCCTGTAAATTATGCTAATGCTCATACAGGCTCTTGATCTTGCGCGCTCTGAGACAGGCGAACCCTATACTGAAGCTGTCCAGAAAGGAGGGCTGTATCCGTGCAAACCAGGCACAATATGGGATTTATTTCGCTACACCACCACGCGTGCAGAGTTACAGCTCGACTGGCTTCGATACTGGGCATCTACAGCGAAGAAGACGGCATCTGGTCGGCCGATTGACGTTATCCTCTGTCCTCCTCAAAGTGGGCTTCCACGACCCCATGATACGCTAATCAGGAGCCATTTCTCGCGAGTCTTCAATGTGCTGGACTATCCCGCGGCGATCGTGCAATGTGGGAAGGTTGACTTGGTGAAAGACAGTGTAGATTTGCCTGCCCCTAGGAGTGCACTAGATGAGCGTGTACAGTCGACTTGTAAGGGAGCCTACTCTAGGCCTTTATAAAATGCTAACGCAATGTATAGTTACGCCAGAGAAAAGAGAGAGATATAGAGATTTCCCAATTGCTCTGCAGCTTGTAGGGCAGAGGCAGATGGAAGCAAAGCTAATGGAGGTTGCCTCTGTATTCGAAAGCTGTGTGACAGCTCAATAACGGGAGCATTGAAGAGGCACAAAAAAAACTGTTCTTCACCCAGCGGCTCAAGGCGTGGCCGTGTGGATCCGCGATAGAAGGAGGTAGTGAGGATACAGGCATCTGGGAGAGATCCGGTGTTTTGAACGTAGCTTCTGGTCTGTGGACAAGGCCTTCGTCGCGATGAATGAATCTGCAATCTGCGAGGCCTCAGCTCTCTCCTTCTGTATCAATCCGAAGTTCTCCCTCGTGAGTTTCGCGACTTTCCAGCTGCTCTGTCGTCTCTAAGGTTGAGCACTGTTGGAACCCTAGATACACAGAAATCGAAGGCTAGAAACAGGCCTTTTTCGTAAGCAGGCTCGGATAATTCGATATCCTATCGCAACAGCCGTTTTATGGCTATTTTAGCTCGAAACAGGTATCAGAATTCTCTGACGGGAAGCCTACCGGCCCTTTCTCTTAATACAACCAATCACTTTCCGGGCGGAAACTCTGAGCGGAAACTGTAGGCGCGTGAGTGGCCTGCCACGACTGAATTGATGTATTTCACTCAAGCTACTTTAATGTCTTGAACCTTCTGACATAACCAGATTCATTGATTTTGCTCGTGTACTTTGAGTCCCTAAACATCCAATAGTAATTAAACATGTTTATCTCGCTGCGTGGACTCCGCATTTTCCAGCAACTTACATTGACATCCATCATCTTTCAGCCACACTCCCACAAAAGTTTGGAGAACAGGTTAAGCTACAATTGCCTGTCCTAAAGCTTCGTAAACAGTTACACCTGGCAGGACGATGATGCCTTTCTCAGCAAAATACCCAGCTTCCATACCTCGTGCTGTGTGTGGTGCTAGTAGATAACGTCTGCGGGTGGCATTCGTTTTGGCAGCCATGTGGCAAAAAGGCTGAATCGTGGCTATGATATGTCGCGCCGCGAGGGTGCATATCTTTGTCAATTAATACATATTATACACGCTGAAGCTGCGCATTTTGGATAAATACTCTCCGCTGTAGATTTAATGGAGCGTTCAGATGCTCTAGCCTCTCATTCGGACGTCCTTTAGACCCATCAAATTTTGATATATAGGAGAACGAATCAGAGTAAATGATTGTAATCATAAGGTTAGCCATATCAGTCTTGGTTGGCGTACCCTCACCATCCAGTCCGGAAATCGTACAGTCCCAACTACGGGGGTGGCCCGCATGACCTGACAAATAAGTGACTTTCAAGAAGTCGTTGAACCAGATGTGAGTCTGTTATATATCGTGGATGAGTGCATCTCTAACATCAAAGAAGGAGGGAGAGGGTTGTGGTGGTGATAAAGTTTGGCAAAATCTGGGGTAGATCGGATGGCGTACCGAGAAAGGACCGACCGCTCGTTCCTGGGCAACGTTCAAAACCCTGCCAGTCGATTTCCTGCAAGCGACTCGAGCCAGGACAAGACTTTCTTTCCAATTTGGATGCTGATAGCTAGAGTCTAGCGAAGCACAAAGGCCTGTCCACGACTTGTGAGCATTGTTTGGTGTGGATGGTCACCTGGCTGGGGTTGAGATAACCTCTCCGTCGAGGTTCGTAGGAGCTCATGTGAAAGGCAGACGATTGCCTAACTGACGCGACAGGAGCGGCAGGTAACCTTGATTCACGCGTTTTTATCGTTCCCTACCCTTTACCATCTCGAATCACTACGCACTCTCGAAACGAACTATCGTACGTCTCTAAGAGCGTCCACAAGCATACAGACCGCCAACCCCACTACCTAGAACCCTACGGCCCTCTACGATATCCTACGATAATCCTCGCAAGGTCTTGGATCTTACTGTTCGTATCCAGCAGAGGTAGCCCGGCGGATTGTGAGACGCCTGCCCTCTTGGGCGTGGGAATGACCGGAGGAAGGAACCAGTTTCCACCCTCCCGTTAGACCCCGCCCATCCAGGGAGTGGGTGATCAGGAAATTCCAGTTTTAGAGCGGATCTCTGCCCTGGGATCCATGCTGTGAAAGAATTATCTTGCTGCCTTGTGGACTGGACCGTGCCTGAGCCGGGAAGCAGCGTTACCGTCCACCTTCGAACACCACACAATTTGTTTCTTGCCCTCAAACATCGAACACACAACTTTCTTGTCGAAAAGCACAATTCGCAATGGACGATGAAGCGACCCAACCATCGACGCAGCAAGTGCTCGATCCGCGTCGGCTCGGACGAAACAACTCTGGCCTAAGCGAGAACGACATATCTGATGTTTTGTGCATCCTACACCCAAGCTCGCCCGCTGCATTTCGAGTGGTGCAGCAGACAGCGGAGAAGAATCCCCAACATGTTCTCCAAAACAGTTCGTTGGGACTATCTGCGGACAACGCGGCCTCGGTCGATATCGAAGAGCAAGAGACTTTCATACTGGCCCCGAATAATCAAAACCAAGGTCCAGCGATGGATCTCGCATTGCGGTTCTCCTCAAAGAATATTGACCCACTCCTGGGCTTCTGCTTCGGACGCAATCCAAAGCAGTGCGACATTATCTTTGACATGGATACATCGAAGCGAGTCAGCAACCTGCACTTTCGGATCTATATCAACAGCTCCGGTGTGGTCATGCTCGAGGATATATCTACCAACGGTACGCTGGTTGATAGTTCACACTTGAGGGGTAAGAATGCTCCGAAGAAGGCCACTCGAATGTTGAGCCCTGGGTCCATCATTCAGATACTCTCACCAAACCCAGAAGAAGCCCTTAAGTTCATTTTGCGCATTCCCTCAAGAGAAGGGCATATCGAGGAGTACTCGAGAAAATTCCAAGAATACATGGCACGGATTGCAGTCGCTGAGGAGCACTACCGGGACGTCCATGGGGTCGCAAAGGAAGAAGGAAGGAGAGCAAACGTGCCACATGCTGCTTTGCCTTTCGCTGGTGCGGCTCCCGCAGGTGGTGGGATACAGGCACCAATCGTGACTTCCAACTACTCTTACGGTATGAAATGGGACGGTGGTACAGAGTATAACGTGACTGGACTCCTGGGCAAGGGCGCCTTTGCCATGGTCTATCGCTTAGCGACAACTATGGATGGGCAACCACTCGCCGCAAAAGAGCTAGAAAAGAAGCGATTTGTCAAGAATGGCCAAGTCGACGCAAGACTTGACAATGAGATGCGAATCATGAAGACGTTGCGGCATCCGAACATCGTCGAATATATTGATTACCGGGAAGTAGCAAATCACTTGTACATCATCATGGAATATGTACCATGTGGTGATTTGCAACGTTATCTTTCCAGGCATGATGTCTTGCCAGAACCATCTGCAAAGTTGATGGCAGCTCAAATCCTGGACGCATTAGCATACTTGCATCGCAAGAAGATTACCCATCGCGATATCAAACCCGACAACATCCTCATTGCTTCTGAGGAACCTTTCACTGTCAAACTTTCTGACTTTGGGCTCTCAAAGGTGGTGCAGAACAACGAAACCTTCCTCAAAACGTTCTGTGGAACACTCCTGTATTGTGCGCCAGAAGTGTTTCCCCATTACGACACCAACGCCAATAGCAAGGGAACGAAGCGAAGGCGTACTGGCGCGGCTCCAAAACAATTCCACTCCTACAGCCAATCAGTGGATATCTGGTCTTTTGCGGCTGTGTTGTGGTTTGCGTTGTCGGGCAACCCACCGTTCGAAGGCGTTGTAGATAATACAGGAAAGGGCATGTTTGATAGGATCATGGCTACGCGACTAGATGCTTCACCGCTGCTGTCGCAGCGCATCTCTCCACAAGCGGTTGATTTGCTGTTGAAGATGTTGAATACGGATCCTGCGCAGCGGCCGTCAGAGAAGGAATGTTTGGAGCATCCATGGCTGGCAGGCATTGCGTTATCCCAGGATATTTACGATGACGATGATCTGGCTTCGATTGCCGAAGAAGAGGAAGGCGCGACCGGCTCGGGCGAAGACCAGGCAGAAGCGCAACTTTCGCAACTCAGTATCAACGGGGAAGACAACGACGACAACGAAGACGCTGATGAAGAGAACGAGGACACACCGGCGGACTACCTTCACCCTCGCCAATCCAAGAGAGTCCGCGCGGATCGCCTTGTGCCTCGAAACCAACTTCGAGACCAACTCGAGTTTGACTCGAGCCCCGAGATTTCGTTCCAAACCTCTCTAGTGCAAGATCAGTCAGGCAATTTCGCTGCTGTTGTGCAACAGCCATCCCGGAATCCAAGGCTGTTTGGAGAGATTGGACAATCTGCTCTGCGAAGCTCGGGTCTGCTAGGTGAGCACACTACAGCGGCTCTTGAAATGCCTCAACACGACGGTTCAACATCACTCGACACGAACGGCGTTGGGAACGAGGCAACTGCAGCAAATCGCAGTCTTCATTCCTCTTTTCCCGGTCCGAATGGATCGGGGTCTCAAATCGAAAAGTTGCCTGCTCATAGTCCACAAGCGGCAGCCAGCTTGCTTGGAGCAGAGTCTTTGATGCGTGATATTAACATGGTGGACTCACCAGGGTCTGCAAACTCTCTATCGAATGAGCCGCGAACACCGAAGACGCCGGATTTCAGCCAGTTCTCCGCACCCCTTAGCTCCGAAGAGCCTACACCGAAGCCTCCTACGGTAACCAGCTTCAGCAGGCAGATCAATCTTCCAATACCTCCATCATTCCTCTTCAACCCCGAGAGCCCAAACTCGAGTCCTATCGGGAACTCGAAGATTGACACTATGGATAAGCCGGCAGCCGATGCGCCTGATAAGACCCTCCTTGGCGAAGCAGCTCTCGCTGCTAGACTACCTGATACAATGCATCATTCCCTTGATGGCTCGGTGGCAGATGATGCCAATGATGAGGAACGAACATCTGCTGGTGCCGAGGACGAATCGAATGCGACGCCAACAACGACAGCAGCAGAAAGCAACACGGATTCACAATTTCGTCGACCAGCAACTCGTCTTGGTAAACTCTCCTCGACAACTTCCTCTCGCGGCATTCCACAATTGCCTATCATCCTACGTCTGGAAAATCGGATCACTATGTGGGGACGCGACCCATCGAACACTGTCGTCTTTCCAGACCCGAAGAACGTTCATATTCCGAAGCGAGGCATTGTGATCTATTTCCATGCCCTTGGCATTGAGAAAGCAGAAGAGGAAGGGCGGGATTGGACGAAGTTGGAGGGTCTCCATACCGTCATCACAACAGGGAGCAAAGTGGGCATCTGGATCAATGGCGTGAAGCTGAGATACGAGGAGGGCGGCAGCACGAACTACGGCAGATTGTACACTGGCGACATCATCACGGTTTGCAAGAATCCATTGGAGGGAGGCGCGACGCTTGAGTTCGTCTGCGAATTCTATCACGGCGAGGCAGCTAACAAGAGGCCGGAAGGCGAGACGTTCGAAGTTCTGAAGTCTTGACTTTAACTTTTTCACGAACAATTGGTGCGGTTTCATTTGACTTTTCTTTTAAGCATCGGCGCCGGCGGTTCTTTGATTGAAAGTGGCGGGAAAAGCTGATCGACGTTACTAGATTGCTACGAAACAAAGGAACCAGGCCTGGCTCATAGTATCATACCTGTAGATATCCAAACTTAATCAAAATCAATGCAGAATTAAACAAAAACCCGCCGTTGCAATATCTTGCCTAGCAGCATAATGTAACGCAATTTTAAGTACCAGGCTGACAGAAATGCTTACCCCTAACTGAAAGAGCAAGCAATGCATCATATATATCAAAATAAGAAAGAGCAACTGATGCGATAGACTATCTGCCATCTTGCTTCCTTTGTCTGCCTCATTAAAGATAACGTTGCCTTGGGACTTCCTTCATCTTGTGTGCCTAGCTCCCTTGGAGGATGTCTGCTTTGGCACATTTGCACAACTTTCCTCCGCCGGCGCTTTGCTGCTATTCCTCGTACTCCGCCGCACATGTGGTTTCTTCGCCTGCCATTCGGTGTTTTCTACCTCTTCTTCATCAGTCATTTTCCGTTTCGCAGCTTGTGTGGGCGGAGGCGTTGGAGGATCGTCGGCTTGGGTTACTTTGTGCTCAGGAGATTCGACAGGATAGCGGATGGATGCAATGAGTTGTTCCCCGACCACCATGAATGGATCTTCAATAACTTGAATCTTTGGCTTTTGGACAGGCTGTTTTTTTAGAACGTTTTGCTGGTGGCCGGCTGTTTGAACTTGCCCAGCGATGCGTGCGCTCCTACGCGTAGGAGACCGGGAAGCTTCGTCGATGGGGTCACGTCTCTGTTCGTCTCGATCACAGGTCCTTGGGTCCTCGTACACAACGACAGAGTTTCGGAATCGCTCTGTATCTCCCTCGGTCTGTGCCGAGCTCAAGAGAAAATCGCGCCAGTGTTCCAGAATAGCATCGTGTATGAGGAATGTAATAGTAGGTGCAGGCCCAAAGATTCGTCCTTTAATCAGGTTATGGAGCTCTTGGTCACCTACGCGACCCTGCCGTTTGATGTCGAACGAGGAATCGTCCTCTGCTTGAAGCTCAACATATTTTAGGAAGCGTTGCCCCCAATGAAACTCTGCTGCTGGAACTGTTGACGAAGATGGTTGAGGTGAGTGTCTTGGGCTTGAAAGAGGAAGGATCGGTTGTGCTTCGCCTCTACGGACTTCGGTGTCTCCATGGCTCGTTCCAGGGGTGATTGGGCGTACGCAATTGGTGTCGTGGGACTCATTTCGCGGTTGTCCAGCGGTTATGATTCTATTCGTCTCAAGTTGTTCCTGGATCTGCTGCAATTTCTGTCGCTCCAGGCAGTCAACTCGGATTGTGGCAGGTGTTGGGGGCCGCTCCTCATGATCCTCGTGCATCCATGTACGCCCTGGAAAGTTGACCCACTTGGGGTTCCAGATTTCCCTCTCTACCCAGGATTGCTTCACAGCAGTGAAGGCAGCTATGACTAGGTCTTCAGTATTCCGTGGCATTGACCAGAATTCTCGCTTATTCTGTATCCAGTCCATCTCAATGGAAGCTTGGAACATGAATTGACGATCAGGACGAGATGCCGAAACGTCGGTAAGCCAAGGATAGCCCTCAGATATGGATCGGGCCTGCAGTTTTTCGTAGCGGTCCAACATGGGGTGCTCAACGTCATCGGCTTCATGAGCCCAATGGCCATGGACAGACATTCCGCCATCGAGATAACCCCATTTCTGGCCAGTCTCAGGGTCCGTCTCAGTTCTTGCACTCCAAGCACGACCCCATCCCGATTTCCAGATTCCTTGTTGAATCCAACGATTGCGTACGTTGTTCTGTGCGTTCAAAAACCAGTCGAGACTCTGATCGAGCGGAAGAGTATGTTGACGTCCGTCTTGCCAGAGTGTATCTTGATGATGGATGCGCAGGATTTCCATGTCAACCTGAGAAATGAATTGACTGGCTGGCATGGATGCGTTCAGGCGCTTCCATTTCCACTCGTAGATATCTGACTTGTTGAGCTCATCCCATGAAGGGCTCGGCAGCGAGAGAGGCGAGACAGAGATACCAGAATCATATATAATACGCAATGGCGGATCTCGTTGAAAGCGTTTTTCGGTCACCGCCTCCCATCGCTCGGGGGGGTACTTCTCCAGGCGGCGGATGGTGTACTGAATAATTTCCAATGACTCCCCACTTGATTCGCCTTCGAAGTAGGGCATTTTTGTGTTGTAGCAGGGGCCAAGAGCACAGGGAAGACGAAACGATCGGATCGATACAAGAACAGAATCTCACGAAATATCTGAGAAATTTTGACTCAAAGAATTGTCAATGTTGACTGATTTCAACGAATGTAGGCATGTAGAACGACGACGACTTGTCTAGGGATACAACAATTTCGAAGTAGACTCTCGTCCGCACATATTCAGCTCTTTAATCGGTACACAAGCCCATAAGCGCCTGACGAAGTTCTCTACATCATGACTCTGGTTGGTACTACCTACCTTGTTGCTGGCGTCCTAGACGACGTGTATGGAATGACTGCGGTGTGGTTGTCAACTTGAGGAGATGGCGATCTGAACATTCTTTGTTGAGACAAAACAGGAGGTCAGAAGGGCGCTAATCCGCTTTCGGGATAGGATAGGCGTTTGTCGTGTTCTTCACCAACGCCACCGCTACGCTCTACTACCTTAGCTGTCCTACCCACACTTCCTCATTGACCTCTCGGAATCCGATTCTAGTACAGTCCATGATAGATTTCATGGTGTTTGTCTTAAATCTGGTGTCTAGCTGTCGAGAATTTGACATTCCATAGGCTCCGTGTGGTTGGAGCTATCGTATCCGCCACGCCCTTCCTCAATTTCAACCCTAGCTATCGAAAAAATTTGCTTACGCGTCACGAGCTAGTCCTTTGATTCTCAACTTTCTGGGGATTATCTTGCATATAACGCCCATTTCGTTGCCCCGTGAACCAGCAAAGGACGAATAATATTTCATGCTAAACCAGCTTTTCAATTCCTTTTCATATGATCCGATTCAGATATACACCTCCCAGATGGCACTAACGCCTCTTCAGTCGACAGTGCAGATTCCACCAGACATGCGGAAAAGTGAGGCTTCCACTCGAACATGTCGTCTAGCAGTACGGGTTTTCCCAAAAAAAAAAAATATGGAGAAAGAGCCCTAATCTCATGCTATTCGTAGAATATCGTTTTGTGGCGTATTTGCCTCAAAGCGTCTGCATCATTTTTCTACTTATATACTACGAATCGGATGAATAGAACAGTTCAGATACCTCCACCCCTCTCAATTTCTCTTTAGCATTTCTTTACGTGCGTCCCTTCGTCATCCTCGCTCCGCAACCTCAATGATGCCTCGTAACTATATTCCCTCTGACGCTCTATTCACACTCGTTGCTGGCAGCGATCGTGTCAGAGGCGTCGATGCCAGTTACATCTAGTACCATTTTGAAATTCACAACGTCTCCGACGAAATCATACTCGGAGTTGATCATCATTCGGGGCCATCCAGACGTACGCCGATAACGCTCAACGACTCGACCATAAACGTACTACTGCTCCCGCCGCGTTGTTGTCCGAAGGAAGTTTTTGGCTTCGGCAGAGTCACCAAACGCCTCATGTTCAAGATTTATTGGTTCAAGCCGAGCCCTGAACTTGGTACCCTCTTCGAGTATCGACCGGACGATGATCCATACCATGCTATTACCATCGACCCTCTTGACCAACAGAAACTTCACTTCCTACAAAGCGGGTGCTCAGAATCTATGCCCCGGTTCCGGATATACACACATAGCGATTCCTAACTCGACGGGAGCTCGGGCACGGTACATTTGGGCGCACGGAGGCGCCGCCGCACATCGCCCTGAAATCGTGTTAGAATATCGCGCCAAGTCGCCGAGGGGCCTACCCGAGTTATAAATGAGAGTAAGATGCGAGAGAGTGGTGTCGAGCAAGTAACCGCTTGCAACCATATCGGCATCGGTGTGTTTCTTAGGGGACAGGTATTGGCATGTTTGTTTTTTGCAACTTCCCGTATTGACGGAGTATATTTTGTACAATAATGCCGTCTTTGGTGTTCTATTTTAGGTTGTAATCCTTTCTCGTCTTTCTATACGGCTTTAAGAGGACCAAGTCGTTCAGGGCCATAGACATTCAAGCTGCTGGTTGTGCTGCTTCTATCGTGTTGTGTTCTTGGATTATCAACCATTAGCCCTGAAATCGCTAATTTTGTCTATGAGAATACTTAATTTTGATTAGAAATACTGCTTTACATGAACTTCCAAGATAAATTGTTATGATTCCATTATATATGTTGCTCTGGGGCCTACACGGAGACACGCAATCAACGTCGCTCATGCGGGGCACGTGGAGGTTGCGTCCGCGAACGACGGGATGCAGCTCGCGCAGCATTTCTCAGCCAACAGAACGCGTTTATTTCGCGCATTTCGTGATGACCAGCAGGGAATCGATTGTGTCCAAGCAGGCTAACTTCTGACGATAGATCGTGCACAGCCCTATACATCACCTCGCAGTTACTGACCACGTCCAACCTCCTCTCCAGGGCACTCACTTCTTATGACTTGAGGGTATTATGATGAGCCTTCTATCAGCATAAATCTAACCCTACTAGAGATACGTCGAGTTTCCTCCGCAGAAGGAGCAAGTTCAGACGAAGATCTCAGCCGTCATGTTCGTTACCTTATGTGGCTGAATCTCGCATATAAATCACGTCTAACCTCTGCTCTACACAGGAACGTCCATTCAGAGACGCATGAGCAGCGTGAATATGAACAGCATGTTCTAAATCAAAATTTCGCAGATGTAAATCCACAAGAAGAGTTGGCAAGCGACCAAGCGTCGGTAAGCTCTGAGACATCGTCGAAGAAGTCGAAAAGTGGAGTCTCCGGCTTCTTCAAGAACTATGTGAAGCCGATTTACGATGATGCCAGAACCGATTTTTCGATCGTAAAAGCGGCTCTGTCGGTGGAAAACAATATCACGAAGGATCTCCGCGATCCGCAGCGTTTTCCGGAGGTAGCACATGTTGCAGAGGTGCGCCGCGGAGCGGATCTGTCCACCAGCGAGAAGGCTTTCATCTATGACCGGAAGATACACACTCGGGATGCCTTTGCCAGATATATTGGTCTCGACCCAAGCCGAGTCCATCCTGAGGATGTGCCCACCGTTGCATTCGGGGGTAGTGGGGGCGGTTTCAGAGCCATGATCGCTTGTATGGGCTATTGCGAAGAACTCAAACAAGCTGGAATGTGGGATCTTTTAACGTATGTGTCCGGAGTCTCCGGATCTTGCTGGGCTCTAGCATCGTACTATACGTTTGGCGAGGCGAATATGACCAAAGTGATCGATCACTGCAAGAAACGCCTTTCGCCTTACCATCCTCTATCTCCGGATGCCGTCCGGACGTTGCTTAAGCAGAAACCGTATGAAACACTGGGGCCAATCATGGCAAAGCGCCATAGTGGACTGCATACGGTTGCGATGGACTTGTATTCGGTATTCACAACAGGATACGTGTTCATGGTAGACGATCCATCCACGCAGCCGGGCATGATACCGCAGACTCCGCAAAAGGAAGTGGCTGGATACCATTCGCAGTGGTACAAATGGTCTAATGCGCTCAAATATCTGAATGGCGGAGCGGAACCAATGCCTATTCTTACCGCCATCAGGCACGAGCGTCCTTGGAAGGACTGGGCCGATCCGGAGCACGCTTTTAAAGAGGATGATCCGACAAAGAAGGAACACGCCGAAGCATCAGATGCATGGTTTCAGTGGTTCGAACTGACACCCCTCGAAGTGGGATGCGATGAACTGGCATGCTGGGTGCCGACTTGGGGTTTTGGACGACCATTTGAAGGAGGCAGGTCTACGATGCAGCTTCCCGAACAGTCACTGGCCCTCGTTCTTGGTCTATGTACAGCTGCTCCGGCGGGGCCAATGACGAGCTACTTGGCAACAATCAAGAGGGCATTACCGACTGGTATCATCGGCGATAGTGTCAATTCCATCTCACATGGGATCTCGAAGATGTGGGGAAAGCAAGGGAAAGAAGTATTCCAGCAACACCATCCGCTGCATGCCAGCAATGAGCACAACTATATGTATCATTTGACACCAGTTGCTCCTGGCCAGGGACGCCCTCCTGGTATTGAAAACTCGCCACGTCTGCATCTAATCGACAGCGGAATGGACAACAATTGCCCTACTTACGTACTTCTTCACCCGAACCGAGAGGTCGATGTGATCCTCAATATGGACGCCTCCAGTGATGTTCAGAAGGATACCTTCCAAGAGCGTGTAGACCAGATTGGCAGTCGGCGTGGGCTGAAATTCACCAAGCGGCACGACATCAAACCCGATCCGGATAAGAAGAACCCAGATCGGTTCCAAGGACTGTATGCTCAGATATATGATGGAATCCTCATCGAGCGTCCCCCGACGGTCACCGACTCATACGGCCACGCCGTTACTAATCCACCAGCGCCAGTCTGCCACCAAGAATGTACAATGGTGTATATGCCTTTGCTTCCCAATGAAAGGGCTGTGCCAGACTTTGATCCTTCAACTGCAAAGTTTTCTGGTTCGTACAACCTTGTCTGGACCGCGGAGCAAGTCGACATGCTGGTGAAGGTATGCAAACAGAACTTTCATGACGGCCATGAAGCGATCCAAACTGCTTTGATGGATGCGTATCTGCGAAAGAAAGCCAAGCGAGAAGGCACTTGGGACCCCAAAACCTACCAGCCCGGTTCTCGACCGTTGGATCTTGGATACCAGGGTCAAGCGCATGCTCAGCAGGAGGCACATTCAGCTCAGGTCCAGCAGCAGTATGAGGCGCAACAGCCAATCCAGACATCAACTTATTATGCCCAACAAGTTGCCTTTGAACAACATAGTGGCACTGAGCCGAAGCCAGAGCAGCAACAGCCTCCATATAATCCGCAGACCTCCTTCCCTCCGCCGCCTCCTGGGCCGCCGCCAGCACAGCAACAACAATCTCCGTATCCATCGCAGGCTTCGTTTCCACCACCTCCGCCTGGGCCACCACCAGCACAACAGCAGGAAACATCGTATCAGCCGTACTCCGAGTACCAACCGCAACAGGATGAAGCTGCACACCAGCCACACTCCGACTACCAGGCGCACCAGAACCAGATGTCATATTCATCGCAGACTGAATTTCCGCCGCCGCCGAAGCAATAATTCAATTAGTATTCTTGCTTGATTAGCAGTTGGAGACAGATCTATTTTCGTCGGTAATCCCGATATCCCGATATCTTTACTTGCTGGGATTCCGTTCGGTTTGTTGCTTATGCTCGAGCTTCTATGTGCTTGGAAACCTTACGTCTTGTTTATTGCGCTCCCAATGCCGAAATGCAGTTCTACTTAGCCCCAAATCGTTCCTGATGATAATGACGTAGATCCACGCCAGTTGTGGATCGTAGAGTTGTGGAGACTATGCTTGATTTATAGCGGATATTCCAATGTCAACCTACTTTAGCTTTGCAATAAGCTTCTAACCAAGGTGAGATATTTCTTAGTTGGCGCAAATTGTATGACTGGATCCTGCGCTTATATGCATGCGCACCCTTCTCACAGGCAGACGTCTTGCCTGATATCCGAGCACTTGGTCAAATCAGCTCCGCGGACAATGCCCTCCCAGTCCCAGAAAGCTCAATGGTACAAAATTTTGCTCTTGCGCCGTGCGAGTTTCACAGTTATCTCTGACTTCTGAACAAGTCAGAAGACTTTCTAAGGTAGTGCGGTACCCCATGAATAGATTCCACTTAGTGTCAACCGCATCCTTCACCCGCGGTCGCACCCATGACATATAATTTCAAAATGAACATAGAAACATCGGATCCTTTGAGTTCCCATACGTCAAATGAACTACTCGATTACCTGCCAGCGTATGACATAAGAAATGCAGACTCCAGGTTCTCCAATAGGCGATTCAATTCTGTACAACGTTTCAGTTTAAAGGAGTGCGACCATGTGCGGCCGCTTTGTGGGATCTTTGCCGAGGCCGGAAAAAGGTACGTCGCTGTCAGCTACGACAGTTCCACCAACAGTAAAAGAGGCACTAATTTAATGATGTTTCAATGATGGCTCATAGGGTTATTCTCCTTTGAGTAACAAAGCACGTTGACAAATTCTGGGGGAAGATCTAGCGACACTGTGTCTCCAGAAATATAAAGCCATGTCTTCTCTATGATATTCGGATGTGTCGTCTGTATTCTTCACTGCAAAGCCTGAGCCTCAATCATCCACGCACTCCAATATTCCGGCCTTGGATCTCAGTTCAAGATGAAGACCCTTCAAGCCTTCCTTGCGGCGGCCCTCGTCTTCAACGCCACTCTAGTCTATGCACAAGACGGTACTCTGACCTTCGGAACATGTCAACAGGGAATCGGAGGTGCATGCTTTAGCAGCTGCCTAATTGACGGCCTGAGAGAATGCTGCGAGCCGGACGCTGGATGCGGAGGCATAGGCACAACCTGTGCCATCATCTTCGGAAGCGCCGGTGACGTCGAAGGCGTTGATTGTGACTGCCAAGGGGACTGCAGCGCGTCGGGACAAGCTAATGGCGATTGCACTTGCGTAAGTATCCTTGAATTCCTTGTTGGACATTCGGTGTGCGTCGTCAGGGCTGGATGCTGACTTCGGGTATACAAACAGGCCAACTGAAGACCGTTCAGAAGGCTGATGTTGAAGACGAGCGCTATGAAAATCTCTGACAGGAAAATCCATTCCAGAGAATGTTACAGTCAATGAGTGCTTGCCGAACTTGTACGCCGATACACTCGGTACAAATATAGAATGAAATGACGTCAATGTCGAATTCAAAATGAAATGGAAATTGTGATATATGGTCAAGCTTCGCAAGGCGAATTTTGCTCGTGCATATGGCCACGCTAAGCACACTCTCCTTTGTTTTTATTGCATGCTCGTGTCCTGAGTCGCGAACCTCAACTATAAAACGCGTCATGAGGCTATTCAGAGATATGATCTCTTGCGCAATCCAGTATCAGAGGAGATATTCCGACACCACAGCAACGTCAGTAATATGAAAGACAAAGAAAAGTGCTCAGTCCCTAAGTTAGGTTCCGAGGTGAGCATTATAGCATGGGAGCAACTAATGAGCCTGGATTTTAAAGAAATTAATGAAGATAGCCATGACAAAGTGGGATGCTTGAGAGAAGGCATAAAGTTTGTGGAGATAGATGAACTTCAAGCGCGGAGGTGAGTTAAGGGGGCGGGGCGGAGCCAAGACCCGGGAGATCGGGAGGTGCCGAAAATGGAATCGGGCACTCTTTCGTCAACGGGCACACGGCATTCTTCTTTCACCAACACTTCATCACACGCCTCACAAATTCACTTTCTGGCCATCAAACGCCCTCTTGTTCACGATTCAATTTCTCCACCCTTTGAGAGAGATCAAAACACTAATTTGAATCCGCCGTTGGGCGTGTGCCGAGATTATAACAATTCGAGTGCGTTGTCATAAAATCAACAAACTAAGCCTGCAGTTACGATCTCTAGATACCTCCAACGATTATGGACAATCTCCGCAGCCTCAGCGGCTCTCTGCCCGCACCGACATCATCTCGTCGCAATCGCCCTTTGAATTCTCAGCAACAGCATCCGCCCGCACAGCTTATCCAAGCCTTCAAGACCGCCGCCATGTCTGTCACCAATCTCTACCGCACAGCCGCTTCGGACATCTCGTCTGCATATACTGATGGCCATCGCGATGCATTGGAAGATCTTGTCAGCTTTCTGGATAAGGAAAACCTGGGGCTTAACGGTGGAGAAGGCTGGCGTGTGAGGCAGTGGGCGGCAGAACGAATGGCGGGACAAGCACAGCAGCCCAGCTCGGATGGGAGTGAAGACGAGGAAGGCCTTGACGGGGAAGACGCGGAGAAACGGGCAAGGAGCTCGAGCCCAACCCTGCAGCAGAAGACGAGCAATGAGCAACCTCCGAATCCCACAGTCGATGCCGTACGCTCAGTATCGCCACCGCGCTCGGGTTCGGCGCCGCCAGTACAGGTTCACCAAACGACAACGCAACCGAACCAGTTTACTTTTCAGTCCGGCTTTCAATATCCTGCAACTCAAGGGCAAGACGTCGAAATGGCTGGCGGAAGCAACGGGGGCGGGCAAGGACTCCCGATCACAGCTCGGTCTACGAGATCATCGCGACATGGGCATTCGTTACGGTCAAACCACAATCTCCACAACAGGACGACGGTAAATCTCGGCTCAGGAGCAGGCGCAAAGCGGAAATTACCATTCATAGATTTCTTCGACGTCTCTGGCCTCAATGCCAATGGAAATGCTCGAGATGGACAGTCCGGAGGCGGGGGACATGGGCTTGCTAAGAGGAATAGGCAGGCTTAGGGCCGCATAATGCTGCAGACGTTCAAACGAGACTGCAGCGTGTAAATACGAATCGAGACGGCCGCAGCGACGACTTGCTTCATGCATTGCGAGGAGCACAGCATTTGATACCAGAAGGATATGGATATAGCATGAAGTCAGCTTTGCAAGGGTACTATGGAACGAAGGACATGTCTACACTTTGGCAAGCCACTAGCAGATAGCACTTTAATATGGAAGCTCGAACTTCTTCATAATTGCATTAAGAGTCCCATTTCCCGTGATCGAATGCTTACAGATGAATATATGCAACGACTTAACGATTAATCGCAAAAGATTTGCCAGCATAAATCGGCTACCCCTATCCATGCCCTTACCGGCACCGACGTCAGCTCCACATGAAGCGTCCACCAGCAATTAATTGCAGCAGGCTTGGATACACGGGCTTGCTCATCATCTGCGCCAGCTGGAATGCCATGGCATTGTGTATCGCACCTGTCGGATGCAACGAGTTGAGCCAGAAGTACTCGTCTACAGGGTAAATGCAATTTCGATTGAATGTGTCCGGCTTCGAAGTCCCGCTGCGAAATAGTCAGTGAAACTGAACATACGTACATATACATCTGCAACATCTCACTCTTCATAAGAGGCGCAGAAGTTCGTTGTATTCTTCAGCATCTTCGTCTGTTCATAAGCTTTGGGGTTGTCCAAGGCGTTGTTGAACAGGCCGTACGTGTCGAATACGAAGGCCGTGGCGTCGCTATACGTGCTCGTGAGATTTGACGCCATATTCACGAGCCGCATATTCCAATCTGCAATCGCAGTGCTTTCTTTCTCGACAAGACCTTGAGCTGACGCATTCGGGGCTAGTGCTGTCTTCGGAGCGCGCTGGATAGGCGGGACATTTAGGAACATGAAGTTACGCGCGCCACTCTGATATACTTCATCAATAAGGCCCTTGTACTCCTCGAACACTAACGCGTTGATCTTTGGCTTGTGCAGCTTGTATGAGTTGCCGACGTCATTGACGCCGATGAAGAAGGCGAATAAGCTATCACAGTCTGACCAAGGTGCGTTGTCAGGCTTCGAGGCGTAGGTTGGCAAGTAGATTTCCTTTACTTGTTCGGATATGGATAGTGCACTGCCTGATGTCGGAGCAACAAGGCCGGAGTCCACAGTAGCTCCACCCCGTGCAATGTTATACGTGAGGACCAAGCTGTGGTTGTATTTGGTGGTTAGAAAGTCGACCCAATTTGGCCCGCTGTGTATCAGTCAGTATTGTCCTGGAAGGGCTCAACCGTGATATACTAACTTTGATGAGGTGAGTCCCGGATAGCTAGGGTTTCCCATAGGATTTCCGGCGCTTGGTTCAACGCCAGTAGATCTGAACCCGGTCGTGGAATATGAATCGCCACTTTTACCAATCAGTCAAGTTTAACTGAACAACATCATTCTCACTGCTTACAAGACAAATATGTACTTAACATTGCGCCACCCATTCCATTTTCGAGTATTATTCAATGGGAAAGAAACTGCGAGATCCGCACAGCAGAGGAAAGGAAGCAACAGGGACTGGAGTAAGTAGACCATGGCAGAAAAGAAAACCGGATCCGCCTTTGACAAGGTTAAAGACCATAGATATCTCTGAGACGATAAATACGAGAAACAAGAAGAGACGCATGTCGGGGCCGCAGACGCTTTAATTAATAGTGCATCTCAATGCCGACGGATGAGGTACTCTGGATCCTTGCTCTGAGCCCAGAGTACGGTCACCTTCATCAAGAGGCAACACAAGAGGAAATAAAGTGAAGGATAGAGTTGCATTGGCTGGCAAGTGGCATAACGGCTTTGCTGATGTGGATCCACCGTGTCGTAACACTGCAGGTAGATGGCTTGTCATCCTGGGCATCGTGAAAGCTTGACTCCAAAGCTTGTTCACCGACAGCTGTAAGGGATGGGCAGATATTCCAAGGCACCTGTGAGCTCACCATAAAGCTTCTACTATGATTACTTTGCTTGACATTAGACAAGATATAATGACAGTTAGAAACAACTTCGAAGGAAAACTGAAGCTTCGGATAGTGAAACGTCCTTAACCGCTGTCAAAGCGCAGATGCAGCTGCTGTGTCACATCTGTTCGGTGTCTTCGGATAGGTGACGATTTTTTTCTGTAAGCATCCGGGACAAAAGCTTCAATACAACGGGGAACGCTTGTGGGTTTGTAACTCGACAGCATGCATTGAAGTGAACTAAGTAGATATAGAAAAGCTTGGAGTCGCCAGGAAGGTGCAGAATAAACGATGTCACTATCATCAAAATTGGGGTGAAAAGTGTGAGCGGTCTTGATCCAACTGTGGGTGAAAACATGCAAGGTACTGTGCAACGTCGGATGAAGCCATCCAGATGACGCTAATGTCTCGAGAGAACTGCTTGAAGCCGCGAGATGTCGGTCTGCTGAGCGCTTCAGTACTTCGGATGAATCGATTTCGTGACTTATCGCATTCTATAGCCACGATCAACTGCGTTTGAAAGGCTGCAGCTCGTCTAAAGTTAGACGATTGCGGCGAAGTCGAGATGTCGCCACGATGCGAATTGGGCTGACTGGACAGCTCTTATGCGTCTTATTCTTTCCTCCTATGTCATTGGCTCCGAGTAAGAGTGATCTCGCTTCTTTTCTGCAGAATCTCGATCGGCATTTGTAGGTAAGATCAAGGTTGATTGATGGAGGTCAGTTCAGATTGGGCGAAGAGTTTCTTCCGCTAGGCAGCTTCGCCGCCAAAGCCACGACTTCAGGCCACCAGATCCTTCCTCCAGGATGTCAACTTCACAACAGAATTTATATGTATAAATCGTAGCCAACACTCAACTAAAGGTGGTGTACTTCTTTATCATCTGTCAGAGAATCTTAGCTAGCTTCCTTTTCATGTATATAAACCATCACTTCGTCCAGTATTCCTCACCAACCACTTTTCAATCGCGATCTGTTATTTTTCAACAATTTTCTCGACGTGGTTCTAAATTTTGATAAAAATGCTTTCAGCGTCTCTATCAATCCTCTCCGTCGAGCTAGTCGAAGCAATCCTCTCCTTCTTAGCAGGTGATGTCAAGTCTCTGGCCGCTCTCGCACTAGTGTCAAAAGCATTCAATCGTCTCTCGACACCACATCTTTATCACACATTCTACGAGCCCGAAGTTTACGGTGATAACTACAAATTCGCCCTGAAGGCATTGATCCGCACCAGTATTGAGAGACCGGATCTGGCGTGACATGTCAAGCGCCTCATCCTTCGCAGCTTCTCTGCTGACGCCGGAGGTGAATCTCCCCAAGTTCCGAGCAATGAACAGTTGGCACTTTATGCCCCTGTCATGGAATACTTTTGCGCGGCCCGAAGCATCCCTTCAAGATATGAACCCTTCTCCAATCTCAACGAAGGCTTGACGGTCGCAGACCAGTGGCTCAAACGTCTCCAAAGCGGCGAGGACGATGCAGAGGCGGCGCTTCTGTTCTGCCTCCTTCCGAATCTAGAAGAGTTCTACTTCGAAGAATCCTACCAACCTCTCACCGCTCTGCGTGTCGTGAATCTGGCCGCTCGGAGCACGATATCTCCCACCAGCATTCCTATTAATCTGTCTACGGAGACGGCGGCAAACACTGAAGGAGCGTTTAGACGGCTACACTCCCTCCGCACCATCTCCACCGAATTTAAATACGGCTACCTCTCTTCCTACAATCTCCACCCGCTTTTTGCTCTCCCAGCGCTGCGGAATCTTGAAATTGGTCGCATGAACGGAGAGTGGAGGGAGGCTCGGTGGCCAGAGGAGACCGCCTGGTCCGGAATAGAGCGGTTAAGTCTCGTCGACAGCTCCGGTCCTGCCACCTTTATCAAGCTGATACTGCAAGCCCCTCGAACGCTGAGAGAGTTCTACTCCTCACATATTCGGATGCACATGTATCAATGCCCGTTCACGCCTCAGGATCTAGCCGATGCTTTGCAGCATCACAAAAGGAGCCTGGAGGTGCTCAGTGTGGATTTCAACGATGACTGGGAGAAGGTTTTCTGGGGAATCAAGGACTACGGACAGTTGTATTTCGGGGACAGATTGCGCCAATTTGAGAAGTTACGAGTTCTCTCTTCGAATCAGCAAGCACTGCTGGGGCTGCTCTATGCTACTCCAAAACAGATTGTCGTGCCTCGAGAAGGAGGAGAGCTGACAAGCCCTTCAAACGGTGTCCCGGAGATGGATAAGATTCTGCCAGAAAGTCTAGAGAGATTGACGATAAAGTGTTGCGACTTGCGCGTGATGTCCGCGCTAGAGTATCTGAGCAGTGCTAGAGTCGTGGAGGGCAGGTTTCTAAAGCTGCGTCGAGTAGACATTGAATTTGCAAAGGAGACTACCCACGAAGACGATGTCCATGAAGGGACTTGGCGTACACAGCACTTACCGTTGAGTGTATGCTTCAAGGACAGCAAGCAGAGGTCGGAGGGTGGAGACGGGTCCTATTTGCTTGGAGACAGACTTAAGCGAGGCTAAAGAGATCAGGGACTGTACCATAGCCCAAGATTCACACTGGAATCGTCTTGAATTCAATTTAAAAGAGCAAATGAGAAAACTTGAGGGACCTTCTTCTCCCATCCAAACGCCAACGCCACAAATGCAATCGCCCAGATCAAGAAAGTCACAACAGGTAGGAGAGATTATTTGATTCGCTCCAAACGCGCACGATTGAGCGCAATCTCATCGTCCACACGATCAACCTTGCCCGTGATCCGATCAATATGATTGTTCTGCTCGTCCACCTCCTTGCCCATTGCCATCGCCAACCCCTTCAACTTGCCCGTCGCGCCATGCAATAGATCGATATTATTATCAATTTCGTTTTCCATATCTTCATCCTCACTGTCTGCCTCGAACTGGTACTTGCTACGCTCCGCCAGACTCTGTTTATTCATCTGTCGTTGCGGGGCCTTGCCTAGGTCGCGCGCGAATTGGTCCTGACGCGCAGTGCTAGACCACGCGGCTGCACGGCTGGCATCGCGAGCCTCGCGCTCAGCACGGTGTGTGTCGAGCAGCTTAGCCTCACGCTCTTCCTGGCGCCTTTGGGAAGTGAATGGGTTGGCGACATGCACGGCGAACATGCTGCGGTTGAGGGTCTTGAGTTCGCGTGCCTTCTCAGAAGCGACTCGATTCTGAACGGATGCGAGGTCGAGGTTGCGCTCCGTGTTGTGGATGCGTTCCCCCTGGGCACCAAGACGCTCGAGGGTAGATGCACCGGTTTGGTAGGCTTGATCAGCAAGACGAAGGGCATTGCGGGTAGAGGAGACATCTTGTTGTTTGACGAAGCGGATTTCTTGTTTCTGTAGAATGCTATTAGTACGTACAGCATTAGTATTGGGGTGTAAGAACTTACGGTGGCTTGAATGTCTTCTTCCTCTTGTTCCTCTGCAGTGAGCTCCCTGTTCTCATAAGAGCCATAGCCCTGGCTATCATCGCCAGCACCATAGCCTCCTGCTCGGCTGGTAGCAGACACACTTGCAACACCACCGTCCGCGCCTTGAGCATTATTGGTTGGTGGGGCTGACTGTGTCTGGTAACGATTGGGAGCATCTCCAAACAATTGCTGGCGGCCGACTTCTTCCTCTTGGCTCGTCATTCCCATACCTCCATATCCTCCGGCTCTCCTCGGAGCACTCGAGGCGCCACTGTCCCCGAATCTGTTACTGCCATATCCCCCCTGATCTCCATAGCTAGATCCGTTATTTCCGTAACGACTTCCACTATCGCCATATCCACCACCGCTGTAGCCAGCTCCATATCCACCGCGATTGTCGTTGACACCACTCGAGCCAAACCGACTTCCCTGAGCTGGTGCTTGAGGTGCCCCTCCGTAGCCGCCAGGGGGAACAGGGGACTTGTCTCGTCTATAATCGCTCATGCCTCCATCGTAGGAAGGCGGAGGAGTAGCCTTGGGAGCATACGGGTCGTTCGCGCTGTTCTGTTGGATTGCGTACGGATTGGCGTTTGCTGCCTTCTGGCTCGCTCCGCCAAAAAGAGCGGCTTTGTTAGAATCGTCGTCGCCGCCTTTAGCTAGCTTACGGGATGAACCAAAGCCGAGTTTCTTCATGGTGATGGATGAGGATTGTAGTTGTGTTAGGAGAAGGTAAAACGAGTTATTTACAGCGTTGAAGGAGAAGGAAAGAGTGAGGGTGGTTGAACGGCGGTTAATGAGAAGAGTTGAATTGCGTGGGAGCTGGGGCGGTGCATCAAACGAGGGCCGTTTTCAGGGTCTTGCCAAGCCTTCAGCGATCTCGCCCCTCGATTGTGCCTGGATCCTTTCACCGCAATGATATCCAATTAAAATTCCACTTATTGCAATCAATCATCCAGATACATTTATTTTATTATAGAATAGTCTCGTCGAACTTAATGGACGACGTTCGCTCATCTCCTGGCCGATCAGGTGCTGAACGCCACTGTACACGACCGCAAGATGCGCCCAAGCCTCCTCACTGAGCCTCTTCTTATCATTTGGTGACGACTCCTTGAGGACATGGACTCGGAATATTTGCCAGCTGTGAAAACTCTTTGTCGTGCTTAATGTAACAGGTAGGGCTTCACATAGCCTGGCAAGGAACGAATATCCACGACACAGCACGTTTCAGGCATTCGAAGTGTAGAGTTCAAACGTTCGCTTCCATATTCAACCTGCTATTCTCTATTTCATATCTTCTGAGGTTTATCTAAATTCTCAAGATTCTCTGTATGGAATTGCGTTCATTAACCACGAATGATGCTCCTTTTCATATTGTTGTCTCTGTGTCTCTCAATCGCTCTTGGGGCTGTTGAACAACCTTACTTTGGCATTGCAACGATCCCAAAAGTAGTACCAAGGGCTTTTCAGAGATCCTGTCAGGATATAGTCTTCCAACCTGAATTATATCCTGTATTTGAGGAACTTCATCGACCGCATTCGGACCCAAAGCACCCATTAAACTTCCTCTCAAGCTGGATAGTCGGAGGTCCGCGGCTTTGGACCTATGAACCAGTTTGTCTTCATGACCCACGAGTCTCTACGATATGCGTCTACACTAGCACGACCTTTGCTAACGGCCGAGGCTTGTCACTTGTAACCTCACCGGAGGAGGAACGGCCGTGCACTAAAGCTGAAGCCTTCAGGGGAACGTCCGATTCACAGGAAGCCGAACATGGCAATGTTGAATTGGCCGAGACAAGGTTCAGAAGGGAGCACTTCCCGGCGAAAGGAGTCGGCATCATAGCAACGCAAAGCATTCATCGTGGGGACGTAATATATGCAAAAACTCCTCTTACAGTTCAACAGCAGAAAGCAATGCTGAAGCTTAAACAAACCGACGCCCATCTTCTCATGCAAATCTCAGTTGAAAGGCTTCCAAAGGACTCCCGGGACCTCTTCTTCACGATGAAGGGCCAGTTCGGCGCGAACCCGTACTGGGACCGCGTCAACACCAATTCGTTCGCTGCGCGTATTGGTCAGGGCACCGAAATCTACTGGACAGTCTATCCCGAAGCCGCGAGGCTGAACCACGACTGTCGTCCAAACGTACAGTACAACATCAACCCAAACACACTTGTGCACACTATGCATGCTCTGCGTTCTATCCACCCCGGCGAGGAGATCACTACATCCTACATCCTACCATACTTCACGTGGCATGAGCGCCGTGAGCGCACCACGAAACAATGGGGCTTCAACTGTTCATGCAATCTATGCACCGCGCCCGACTACGTAATCGAGCGCTCCGATGACAGGTTGCTACTCATCACGAGTCTCGAGCGTGAACTCGCGAACTTATCCTTCTCAGCAACGCGAGCCGCAGGCCCCTCCACCGCCGAGATGCTAGTAAGCCTGTATCAGCAAGAACGCCTAGACGGCGCAATCGCGGAAGCATATTCCTTCGCTGCGCTAGAGTACGCATACGTAGCAGAGCGTCGTCTTGCGCAGAAGTACGCTGCGCTCGCTGTCGAGGCGCTGCAGCTCTGGCGCGGAGAGTGGCATCAGGCGACGCGCAGCTTCATGGAAATGCTCGTGTACCCGGAGCGGCACTCTATGTGGAATATATCCGCCGTCGTCCGGGAATTTCTACACAAGAATGGCACGCTGAAGGAGGGCGAGCCGGAGGAGATACATCAGCAGTACGGCAGTATCTTCGTGGGGTATCCAACCGCAAGGGATGTAAGGAATTTGGAAGAACGGTTGAATGTACAGGAAGTTGGAGTGGCGGAGGAGATAGCGATGGCGGCAATGCTCAGGGACGGGGAATCAAGTTTCCAGGGTGTTTTACACGATTTGTGAGAGAGTGTTTGATTGGGGAGCCAGAGATTCGTCGAGTCTTGTACCCTGCTCAAGTCCAGTTTCTAAAGTTCATGTTAAGAGCAAAGAGGTGGTTTCTGCGGACATTGAACGCAACTGTCGGGTTCGTTTCAATTTCCTACCTATGTTCCACCTGTCGCTTGAGATTGTCGGTGAACTGCGACGACGGTATGGCAAGAGCTGGGCCTATGAGGATACCACGGTACGGGCTCTGCTGAGCCGTCAGCTAAAGAGCGCACCTGCATTGCTCTAACGTTGGTGTTAAAGGCAATGAAGTGGTAGCCAGATCAATCTGTCGGGATCGTCGATGTTGGCATTGGGAGACTTCCGCGAAAGTTGAACGCAATCTTCGACATAGTTTCCTAGTTATTCTCCTTATATGAGCAGAACCAGCTGTAAAGGTATACATGTCTTTGAGCTCTTTTCTTAATGAAGGAGTAGGGACACCCATGCCGGGGGGGGTGTTAGCTAGGCACTGCACTCCTGACGGTTTCCAATCGACGGCAACCACGTTCCTTCCTCGATCAACGCTTTTCAATCGTGGTTGACAGTCCGGAAACGGGGGAATTGCAATGATAATGTCACATATGTCATCGCCTTTTTCGTATTGCTTTTAGTTTCTTTAATTCGCCTAAAAAAGCAAGCAGAATGCAATGTTTATTGAAATGACTAAGTTGTTCTATCCCACGACTGCATCGACCCTCTTGCACGTTCCCTATCTCACGTCCATCTTCTTCAAGAAAATATTCTATCAGCCTGCGTCAGACCGTAGTCAGTGAGGCGTTTCTCTACCTCGAACAGTTTCACTGCTGTGTTTCCACGAATAACCCACTTTAATTCATTGTCACTCATACATGGTTTGGCAGACATAAAGACTGGCTGCAGTTTTCAATCCTGATAACCACTGGCCCGAGAGGACAATTATCTCGGTGAGGGTTATTATGTACGTGCGACTCTTCGAAATACCCGCTACCATATGCCGCTGGTGGCGGTCAGGTGGCGGTGGAAATGCATGTGAAGTGCAGCGATTGGAAGTGGAGATGATACATCATACATAAGGCGGCTGAAACACCCACACCCACCGCGGGACAGCGCCCGGGAACCCGCACTAACTCGGATTGGTCATCGGTAGTTAACGGGCGTAGGAACCTTCGGGTGCACGATGTGAAAAGTTAGACCCGATCAGATTCTCGTCAGGCTGCAGCCACTCCTTCACTGTTGGGCTTCATCTTGTTTCGCCCTCGTGGGGCTTGAGTCGCGACCCGCAGCTTAGGTACAGCGGGATGAAGGTCCGATGTCCTCCTTCGCCCTGGAAGCATCATGACACGGTACTCCTTCAAGGGATGCTGACTCAATGGCAAGCATGAATCTGTGAACTACATACTTGTCTGAGCTCACAGAACCTGTAGACTGCAACCACGATTGAAAAATGCCTGGGGATGAGCACTGCCAGCGTGCTTCTCGCGGTCAAGGATTCAATTGGGAGAATGGGATTTCAAGTTCTGTGGAAGCCTCAATGACACCAGCATTCCAATGAGCTGTTCTTGTCCAGAATCCAATGCGGCAAGCTGCTCGTGTGATCAGTCTTTTTCCACGGCCAATCCATCCTCTTAGTTGGCGTATTTGCCCGTATCTACGTTCCCATTTGTCCAGGGACTTAAGCGCAATCACAGCCCACCGAATTTTCGTGGGTGGAAACAGCATTTGATAGGTATGTACCCAGTGAGTCTCAGTGTGACGATTTGTCTAAGAGGCACGGAGCTCTCCATTTGTATACGCCTGTCCCGGTATCCCAGAGCACATCTTCATTTCGCTATTCAGATCCTAACTTCACATGGCAGCTGTATGCCCACAGGGTCCAAGACGCCACAGAGGTCACACAGGCCCCCGTCCCGAGGCCAGCCCAGCCCCAAGATTCAAGAAGTGTGCAGGACGCGACCGGGCGGGGGCTCTTAGGCGCTTGGACCGGGACCCCATGCAGGAAACAGCTATGAGCTCGGTACACGAATACTGAAGTAAGGTAAGGCTCGGACGCTAGCTGCATCGTCCGTACGCTGAAAAGCACAGTTGTTCGCAAGATTTGCATTGTCAGCGTACTCATCGACGCTCATGAACGGCGCAAATTCGTCTCTATGCGACAAAGCATTGCCTGTCCCGACCAATATCGTCTCTATGCGATAGGACTTCCACTCTCAACCATATCTTCTCTATGCCCCGAGACTCAACCTGCTGCGGACTTCTCAAAGCACGAAAACCAAAGGTATTCTTCAAGAACGAGTTCAATTGTATCCACTTGCTAATTCAGTAAAAAGGCAGGACAGCAAACCCACGACCCAGTGACGATCAGCATCCATACCAATCTCAATGCCGAGAGATCTTCAACGGTTGCCGCGGTCCTGAGATTCGATTCGGGAGCGCCTGTTAGCATTATATCATTGAGCCTCGTGCAACGGCTAGGCATACAAATACAACCTCTGGATGATGGTTTCAGGACAGGAGAGCAGCCGTTTTTGCTAGCCATCGATGGACGGGAAGTCCCATTCCAGGGAGCTGTCAGCGTCCGCTGGAGCATAAATGACGATCCTCGAAGAGTTTATGACACTCGATTCCACGTCCCCGAGGCGGAGAACACTTCCTTTGATGTAATATTATCCAGAGACGATATGATCAGACATGGGTTTGCTCGCGAAAGAAGAGCAATTCCGTTGAAGAAACTTGGCGCACGGAGTTAACGTGGACCGATAATGCGAATATGGCAGATTTACCGGTTGGAAATCCTTGGGAATGTCCTACTACACAAGTTCATTTACGTTGGCTGGATGTCTTGATGTCCAATCTTGTACCGCTTATACCTGTCTAACAGTCTGACAGTCTTCGGGGCCATGCGATGAATGCTATGGCATAGATCATCTAACAGAATCTCTTCTCGTTGACCACTCTTCATCAATGTAACGCGAAAGGAGTCCAAGCAACTTCTACTGTGTCTTGAAACCAGCTGGGCCTCTCCCTTGGTATATCTCATCGGACTTCTCAAAGCTTTCTCGGTATTTCCCGGCTCGAGACTTGATTTCTCGATCATACACAGGAAATTGATTCTATCCATAACTCCAACTGCGCGTAATTGAAAAACTTCGAAGGTTCAACCTATGAGAAGCTACTTACTCATAGTAGCGGAACAGAAGCTCAGAGAGATATTCCTCACGTTCTCAACTGTGGATAGCCTCTCCTCACTTGACGCTGGAAAGCAATTTGTTGAGATTACATGGATTGATGCAGCTCCCTAACTTTCTGCATGCGTGATCCTTCCTACATAGACCAGGTTTGTCTGCTGAAATTGTTATGAGTTTCGTTCTCCCAGATAGCGGCATGTGAACGCTGCTTTTTCATGTGGGTTTCCCCACGCAAATTGTAAATAAATATGACCATCTCCCGCGATGACCATGGGTAGATTCAGCTAAATGATTCGACGACCGCCTAATGCTTCTAAGTCAGTTAGACCATCTTTCACGCTTTTAAATATTCTGCAACTGTCAAATAACGTTCGGATGACTGTCTCTCAGGCAAAGCTACATTAGAAGTTGCCATTGACTTGCCAATATTCGTAGACAAGCCTCGAATAGGGCCTTCTAAACAAGATTCTAGGTCGAATATCCCCTTCATGCAAATACTTTTAGCCTTCATGGTACAATTGTTGATGTGGCCACACAGTGAGAGAGAGAGACCTTACCGGAAAACCACACGAACATTCCAGACCGGAAGAATGGTGGGGCATTAGAGCTATCTAAGAGCTAATGCCCATATGTGGCTCGGCCCGCAGCCCCACTAATAAGTAATTGATCCACAATCGCTTTCCGCTCTCTTGGGTTGTTTCGACACTCTACGACTTCAAATATACGAATATTTTCAGTATGGCAACAGAAAGAACAGACTTTGAGCATCTGACGAGATTTCGTGCCTGAGCCTTCTCGTCTGATGCGAATTATCCACTAGAATAGTGCCACGAAGCGGCCAGGCTGATGCGCGTTTGCTATGCAGGGCGTCCGCAACCATCAATTTTCTCTCATTACCTCTCATTCGACATTCGCAGACTCCAAGGCAAATTTGCCTTAAGAGTCTCGCTGTTTTCAGCCATGGAATACAACCGGTCAACGTATCTTGAATGTCGGTGAGCAGCACATTTCACTTGAGAGCCTCGTCCAGTTGCTTAATACATGTCCAGGCTGGCTCAAGAGTCAAGGGGCATATTTTAAAGGGGTATAAGTATGGCGCTGGCCTTGTGCTGCCTGTATTCCTATTTTCATTTCCATGTCAATATTTTCGATGCTTCTTAACGTCCTGTGAGCAACTATGACAGAGATCCAGCTTGAGAATGGAATCAAGGACAGGCTCGTGACGGGGTATCCTAAACTGGGACAACGAATGGGCCTCAACCCTGAGCTAGCTATTTTCCGAAAATTTTCGTCTCTCGGCGCTCAAATAGTGCTATATACGCAATGCGAGCTCGTATACCTTGAGAAGCAGCTCCGGGAAGTTGAGCTGGCCAACAGCAAGAGCGATGATCCTGCTCGAAGTAGATATTCCGTAAATGCCAAGTTCTTCATGGTACCAAACGAAGAGGGCGATGAACAGAAGAGACTTATAGGAGAGATCATACCGAAACTTAAGGAATATTGTACGTTCAAGATGTCATATCATATTCTTCCCGTTCCACTGATATGCCTTTGAAGGGGAGATACTCCGACTACAACAGGGAGTAGCAAACATGCCGGAACCATCAAAATACGAAGTCGACCATATTCAAAACTATATGGCATCATACGATATGGGGCCATATGCAATGAGAGGCGAGGATGCCCACGTTTGGGGTTCGATTGAGCCACCCCGAGAACAAGCACCGGACTTGGTCGCGCTCCAAGGGCGTAGTAATGTTGACCCTTTTTCGAGATGGGTCACCGGAACTGGACTGGCCGTGTTTTTTGCATGTGGATTTCATCGCTTTCGTAGACCATCTGCGAATAGTGGCTTGGTTGGTTACAGCGAGGAAAAGCTGCTACGATTAACATATTGGATTACCACTATCGTTGCGTCTGTCTTACCGATCGTACCACTGATCATCCTCAACATTGTTCAATCCCTACATTCACGCCTAGCAATTGTCGCAGCCTTTAATATTCTCCTGTCGCTGTGTTTGCTTGTATTCACGGAGGCGAAGAGGAGTGAGATATTCGCAGTGACAGCAGCGTCAGTTACCGTTGTTCTATGCTTTGAACTTTCCGCACGACACTCATGAAGCTAACATGGTGTTTCACAGATTCACAGCAGTTCAAGCTGTCTTTGTTGGCACATCTGAAGCTCCCAGCTAGAAGTTCCAGAGCCGAGTCTACAATTGAGCGATCGAGAATGAATCGCCTTCGGGAATTACGCATATCCAATTCCGATGATTTTGGAAACAGACAGATCCAGAGTAATTGACGACGCCGCCCAAGACTTTTAGCTATAATACAGAAAGGATTTCCCGGTTCATGTAACAGTTTTAATCACAAAGAGCGCCGGGTTTGCACTCGGAAGTGAAAGGTCATACATTCAACATGAGAAGCGGCACTAAGGGAGAATGAAAAATAACATGTGAAATGAAGTCGGAAATAAGCTCTCCCGCAGTATGCTTGCATCATCATCAACTCAGAAAGTGCAAGAGAGAACCCCCGCAATCGTAAACGCTATGCAATCCATCTACAAAAGCGCCTCGCGATGAAAAATATGTAACTCCGAAGCAATGAAATCATAAGGCCAATGCAGCCTCCATCTAGCACATGCGTGCCTCTGTATAGTTATACTCCAACGCTAATATCGAGCACCTTTTTTTCTCGCGTGGAAGAGAGTATGAAGCAAGAAGTTGGCAAAAAGAACCTAGCAAAAAATTGGCACATGGTGTAGCGTAAGCAGGACATAGCGAATAAATCGTAAGTAGCGGCCCGTGGAAGGGACAGAGCTTCTGAACGCGGGCATGACAATAATAACCAAAGGTCCTGGAACAGCATGATCGTTAGACTCGTAGTCGTGAAGCGTGGATGCCATGAGTCATATGCCAAAGACCAATCATTTTTCCTCGGCTTCAGAAGGATCTGAGGATTCAGATTGCAACGTGTCCGGAGATTCAGTTTGCTGCGATTTCTTTGGCTCGGTCAGAGAGCGATAGAGCGCTTCGTCCTCTGCTGCTTTCGCTTGTTGGTCTCGAGATGCTTTCTCCAAGTCCGCCGCTACGAAGTCAGTTAGTCATTTGGTCAAGAGGTTCGATTGGAGATAAGAACTTACAAGTCGCTTTCTGAGGCTTTGGTTTGAATGACGGCAACCCAAAAGGAACAAGTTCAGTTGTGGCTGGTTTTGATGTTCCAGCTCCAATAAACCGAGAAAAGAACCGGGCAACTCTTGTTCGCTGTCTCTTCCGAGCGAGTTTAAAGTGGGCTCCCAATACATCATCCCCCAAGACAATATCCACCAGCCGGTCCGTGATCGGATGCTGGAGAATATAGAGCTTAGCGTCGATGAACTTGTCTAAGCCTCGCCCTTCAATGTAGAGTTTAAGATCTACCCAGCCAGTGGCTAGTACCCTCGAGTCGCACAGCTGACGCATAACAGGTTCCGGACCATCAGGATACCGATCCATCGGCGGCCCATAACTCTGCAAGACCCTCTCGAAGAAGCTAGGGCAGATCAAAGAAACCGGACTGACGAGATCCAGGAGTGCCCGGGCCTTTGTGCGGAGAATTATCTCATCTCTATTGACGCGCAAGGACATCTGAACCATTGCCTGGTGCCTTTGCGGATTGGCTACATATGGTCCATTATTCGAGGGATGCGTGGAGTTGCTAAGTCGACCGTCGATCGAATTATCCGCAGGAAGGGCCTGACTTGAAGAGTGTGTCTGATGCGAATCGCGGTTTTTGGAAGTCTCGGTGTCAAGAGGCTATAGGATGGTGCGTTAGCTTCCATATGAAAGGTAGCGAGACAGAGGTAACGTACGTTATCCGGGTCTAAAATGGCATGCAGGTGGTCAATTCCCTTGCAGAGTTGCTTGCGAATGCGGTGTTTACGGGTCATTGCAGCCGTGTGAAACAATGAAACCTGTCTCGTGGCTCCAGTACCTGTCCCGTGGAGTTGGGCTATGCAACCAAGGAATGTCAAGGGATCCGACTTCTCGAGCGCGAACAATCGCGTAGATTATGCCTCCTATCAAACGCTGGTGGCCGTAAAACAGGTAACGATCGTAGTGCCGTCCGAGACAATCGCACAGCGAAGTGCTCTTTCGGTTAAAGAAAGAATGACAGTATAGCCACCAGAGACGTTGACAATGGAAATTAGTGACTAAAGCATTGTCTGTGGTGCACATGTGGCGGACCGCAACCCGAGCCGCTTGTTTCACCCAGAAACCCGATCCGTAGAAGTATAAAAACGCAGACTCTCTCCGGTTGGTGATGAAGTTGCGCCCGACCACTCCGAAGATACGGATGAGTCTCCTGGTGACACAAGGGGGGAAGAAAGTCTCTCGTGTACACTTCACCACAGCTCGAAGGAGGGTTGAAAGGATGGCTCGAGGTCAACAACGTTAACCAGTCGCTCTAAGGAGAGAAGAGCTACGGGTTCAGAAATTATTTTGTGAGGAGGTGCGCAATCGTGCAGATTGCACCCCCGCCCATAACGCCCCAGCGGGCCCTCGAGCTTGGGCCACATCCGTATAGATAGCCTTACTTTTCGATGAGATGGATCATTGGATCCGAAACAGTGACTTGAGGAAGTAGGAGATAATTGACACTTGCGAAGTGTGAATACGCATTCACATTCTGAAAGTGAGCTTGCATGGGGTTTTAGATAAGCGGCAAGGTACGCAATGGCCGAGCTTCCATTTAGCCTGATGCATTGAACGCCGTACAGCACAGAGATATTGGCCTCCAAGCATCGCCTTGATTATCCGTGACTCCTCTCTATTCTTCGAACGCAAGCCCTCAAACTTCTATTTACTCGTCCATTAGCTTTCTTCGATTGAGGAGATATTGCCCTCTAAGCATTGCGTTGATTATCGGTGACTGCTCTTTGATTCCTTGTACGAGAGTGTTCAAACTTCCATATACCTTCACATCACCTTTCTTCCATTACAGAGATGTTAGCCTATGAGATTTGCTTCAATTAATACAAGACAATTCTTCTGCCCGTGCTCTACGCTTCTCAAATATCGCTTTCATTCAAGGCATCGCCTCTTCTCGCCAGATCCCACCATCTCCAGAAGCGCATGCGGGCATATAATTTCACTCTTCACAAAGAGCGGGCATGTCCCTGAAAGTCTCTAGATGTCTGAGATACAATGTATTCAGATCAAGCCATACCATCTCCGATAATCAGTAGACGTACGGGCTTGCTGTATCCCCACTAAGCTTCACCCGGTGACCCGACCTCTACAGCATTGATCTCTGAAAGGCCGATTCATACATACTCCCTGCTCAAGCAAAGTACATTCTCGGGCTTGCCATCTCTCCCCCAAGCTAGCCCCATCTCCGAAAGTCCATACACATTTGCAAGTCTCCATCTTCCAACGCTGTTAGACCTTCGCTGAAAGCACAATTACACATGCCATCCACTCTTGTCCTACGAAAGTTCACAGCTCCAGCAATCATCACATATATTAGCAGCAGAAGACTATACTTGAGATCATCATGGACTTTCCATTAGCTCAATCCTATCCTATACGGACGGCGGCCGTCCAAGCAAAACCGCCGTCGCCAGCCGTAGCCAGCCGATTGTGTCTACTGTACACATTATGAGCAAAAAAGTTTTTCTTGCTTGGTATCAAACGTGCCGTCGCCACCAAGACGCCATGCAAAATCGTCAAGAGAGGGAAAAAAAGAAGGCTCAAAATCACACGCCCATTCATGCAATTGAAAAAAGCATCGCCGAAGCTCCTCCCCACCGGGCACCACAGGAGTCCCAGCGTCTATACACGCCTTCGTTCGCGACATACTATTCGTCGCACTGTACACACCCCCTCCGCTACAGCCTATCACCCCGTCCCAAGCTCTGCAGCAGCTCCGCCGGCGGGACGCGCGACATATTGCCCCTGTCGAAAAAGGGCTGCGTCGGCGCGCGTGTGTACCCTTCTCTTCTCCTGCGCACGCGCTCGGCGACGATGCCGGCGACGACGAGCAGGAAGATGAGAACGAGTGAGATGGCGAGGCCAATGAGGACGACGAAGCCAACGGCAAGGTGGCCACCTGTTTGTTGAGGGACGTTAGCGTAGTAGTGCTCTATTTTCAGGCCCTCGCCCGCGAGGGCGAGGCTGGTGAGTGGAGAAATAGAAAGGGAATACCGACCACCCGACTTGAAGAAGTTTCCAGGGTTTTGGACGATGACCTGGGCGATGGTTCCGGGGCCGCCGCCCGCGACGTTGGACAGCAGGAAGGGGGTGAATTTGGAGCCGTCGAAGAGGGCTGCAGACGCGTTGCCGAAGTTTGGCACCACCAGCTGGCCGAGGACAAGGAGAGCTTGGTTGTTGTCAAAGTATGCGCTATCGCCGTGATCCTGCGTGAGCATGAAGATCTGGATCCCCTTGACGACGCTCCCTTCGCCAAGCTGCGGAACAGGCGTCCACTTCGAGCCGTCGAACTTCTCGATGTAGCTGCTGCCGTTCTTGGCAGTACCAGCGACCCAGTAGGACTTACCGTCGCTCGCGGCGGAGCACAGGGCCGTGACGGAGCCGGGGAGGCTGTCGGTCTCCGGAACGGCGGTGAAGTCATCGTTCTTAGCGTCATAGATGGTTAGCGGGTGAGAGGTGCCGTTCACGGTCAGATTGCCGCCAATGAGAAGCTGGTTGTTGTCGACCCAGGCCATGGTCTGCACTTCACCACCGATACCGCTGCCGGGATTATTCCATTGCGCACGGGCAGAGTCCCAGATGCAGAGGGAGGGGCAGTTGAAGGAGCCACCGGAGGTGAAGCTGCCGCCGACGTAGACGTCTTGACTGTTAGGTTGAGGGGCAATGGCGTTAACAGATACAGATGCGCCTTGGAGTTCTGGTGGCTGCGTGGTAGAGAAATCTTCAGCGCCGAGATCGTAGAGGACAAGGCCGGTTACGTTGTCGCCATTGACATTGCCGGTGATTGTGCCGCCTGCGTAGAGGATACTGCCTGCAGCGCCGAGAGCGAGGAATGTCGAGTTTTGGTCGATGCCTGATGAGATGCCGGTGACGGATTGAGTCGAGCCATTGATGATCAACAGGTTGTTGATCTGACTGCCGTTTCCTGCGGTCGCCGTGAAATGGCCGCCGATCGCTGTGATATTGAATCCGTTCTGATCGTACATCAAGCCCGTGGCAGCACCACTTCCGGTGTTCGTCGAATTGCCCGCAGCTCGCTTCACCAAGGTCAAGTCACGCTTCGTGATGGTCGAGTCATCGGCCTGCGTATCCTGGACGTTGATTGGCAACTGCTGAAGCGAGAGGCCATTGTTCTGCGTAAGCTCAACAGCATCGTGGGCGGCACTCGCAGAGGACGAAACGCTTCCCGCATAGAGCGGCTGGAATCCAGGAACCTCGGTCATGGCGGAGAGAGCACCTTCAATGGCGATAGAGGATATGTTGAGGTTGTTGACCCAGTTCTCGCGAGCAGGATCCCACAACGCGATACCATCAGCCGCAAAGCTTGGGGCATTGCCCATGCGGAGAACTTGGTCGAAGAAACCGCTAATCGCAATGGTAGGCTCATTGTTAACCTGTAAGGGGACGATATTCGTAACACTGCCATTGACACCAGAGCCCAACGCACGCCATGTCTTAGCAGAGGTATCGTAAACAGCTACGCCGTTCAAGCCGCCAACAGTGCCATCGCGAGTATTGTTGAAAGATCCGCCGACGTAAACGAGGCTGCCATTCTGGTAGAGGAAGTTGACTTCGGCATTAAGTCCGCCTCCAGGAAGGCTCGCTGGATCACCAGTTCCGACACTGAAGATGTTGTCGAAATCGCTCGTCGAGAAGTTTCCACCAACATAGAGTGACTGGCCGTTAGTCGCCAGTGCATTGACCATGGCATTGCCGCTCAAGCCCGTGCCCGCAGTGTCGATAGCGGATTTGGAAAAGTCCGTGTCGATGGTCGCTTGATTTGGATTGAATTCGAACAGGCCGTTGAGTCCACCGCTTGACGTGATGAGTTCGAAACGGACGCGCTGGGCGACGATCGTAAGCGGGCCAACCTGGCCAGAGCTAGGTGTCAATGTCACAGTTGGCTTGAACGTATCGCTCGTCATGTCGATATAACCAAGATAGATCTGGTCATACTTGTCGAAGTTGTTCGTCTGGGAGATTTGAGTCGAGTACGGCTGAGCAGCTCCTTTTGTC
The DNA here is from genome assembly GCA_010015805.1 of Rhizodiscina lignyota. NCBI lineage: Eukaryota > Fungi > Ascomycota > Dothideomycetes > Aulographales > Rhizodiscinaceae > Rhizodiscina > Rhizodiscina lignyota. The sequence continues at coordinate 1,387,965 of ML978125.1, forward strand.
ATAGTGCCAGTGGGTGAGCCCATTTGGCCAGTGATGTTTACGCGGCCGCGATTGGTGCAGGTATTGTCCTGAATACAGCCGGGAGTGTAAATCTGGACCGAGTAGTTACCAGATTGACGGATGTTGGGCGTAAAGACAACGGATGCGGAGTCGGATCTAATGTTCGATCCAAGCAGGGTAGTACTCAGGTATTCCGACGTGCTCTTTCCAGAAGGCGTGACGTCCCAAGGGCCAGTTACCGTAGCAGAAGCAGTTCCAGGGCTGACGCCATCACACTTCGGCTCGTTGAAATTATTTATGGCGTATGAGTAAATGTCGTCTTCGAAGAGCTCGATACCAGCCAATCCACCGCCCTGCCCATACCAAGCAGAGATGTCGATGCGGAACTCGTTCATGCCAACTGCATTGACAAAGTGGAAATCCTGGAAGGTCTCGTTGTTCTGAGGAAGCGGGCATTGAGCGTCGCAAGTTTTGTTTTGGCCCTGAGGATCGATGTATGTGAATCGCATGATGCCATTAATGGGTAATGCAGTGAAGCGCCATGTCTTCGTTCCGCGTCCCTGCTCCTTCGTATTGTACAGTCGCAGCTTCGTGGGCACAAAGCCAAATTGGAAAGCGGCTTGCCAGAATCCGGGTACATTATCTGCCAGTAGCCACGTATTACCAGATCCATCTTGATCTCCAGTCTTGCAGATGATGTTCTTCGGATCGGTGAAGCCAGGCTGACCGCTACTCGGACTGGCACTGATGTTGGCCGAAGTTACCGGAATGACCTGCATGTCTCTCTGCTTGGGGCTCGTCGCATTACCCAGTCCATCGAATTGTCCGCCAAAGACAATGTTACCATTAGGTGCCTTCGTAATGGATGTGACAGGTCCATTGAAGCCGGCAAAAGGAAGATTCGTCCATTCAGTCGTCCACGCAATCGCATTCGAGGAATTCGCTCCAGTGAAGGATCCACCCACGTAGACCGTGCTAGAATTAGCGTCGCAGTACACGCTCGCGACCTGTCCCGAGAGGCCTGGCAAAGGCGTGATGGCACCAGAATCCGGATTCCACAGCGCAATTCCCTGTGCCTCCACACCTCCCAAGCTCGTGAAATTACCACCCACCACCACTCCCGCCAACGTGCCGTTTTGCAGCACATACGGGCACAATCCATGTATATATCCATCCGCGGTGCTCAGCGTCGCGAACGCGCCATTAGGATACTGCTGCAGCAGCGACTGGCTGCCATTGGTGTTGAAGGAGTTCTCGTTCTGGCCCACAAACTCAAAGAGCGAGATGGAATCGAAATCTCCGGCGAGGGCGACGCGGCCGAGCTGCGAGAGATCGAGGTTCGCGGACGGGGTGGGCGTGAAGGTGATGGCGGCGCTGCCAGGTACCAAGCACGATGACGCTGCGAGCAACAAAGCTGCGAGCTCGCCCGCCGAGCGACCCAGCAGCGAGGAGCGCATCCTCAAGGCCTGGCTGGGGCCGGTGTGCGGGCGGGCGCGAGAGCTGCAACGAGCGTGGTTGTGCGGGCGCGGTCGCTTTTTTGGCGTACCGGGGATTTTTAGAAGCGAGTGAATTGGGAGTTGGTGATTCCTGAGGCCAGGAAAAGTTGGTGTCGCAGCGGGTTGGAGGGCTGCATAAGGCGCGGCCGAGCAATGGGTCGAAGAACCTGACACACGGCGGCGATTCGTCAAGTCGTAGTCGAGATTCAGGAGCGTGCTGGGATGCGTGTTTCGCTGAGCGTGAGGGCGGAAAGCTCGTATACGTGAGCACGCCCACAATTAAAGGTTGTAAGAGAAAAAGAGAGTCGTAACGAGTGACTGTAGTGAGTAGGTGCCCAGGTCGAGGGCGTGTTGTGAAAGAGAAGTTGGAAGTTGAGTGATGCAGTCCAACTCAAGGTTAGGAGGCCCAGCGTGCGCTCGCGTTGTTCAGCGGCCGTGCAAATTGGCCTGAGCGCGACTCAAATTTAATTCCACAGCCCTTCCACGGCAACGCGGCCAATCAAGTGCCCCGATGCAGCGAAATTGCCCGAGCGCTAGTCTGCTCTGAGCGCGCCTTTCTCTAGACGCGATGAGGTCGTCAACAGCAGCAAGTCACTCGCGCAGCGCAGATAGATATCAACTCTCCTCACGTCGAATCGGCGCAATGACGCAAGGAATTGCTGGCGTGCAGCCTGCCCAGTAGAACTACAGTACATGCAAATCCCCGACTGTTTCAAGATGACTGCGTGTGCCAGCATCCCAGTTCCCACTTTCGTCGTCCGCCCTCCTGAGCGGTCGATGCATCGCCACCCCCATCGAATCAACCACGCCAAACCCACCCTTGTCGCAGAGCTTGAGCCTGTGAAACGTCATGCAAAGAAGACCCCGAACCCCAACCTCGTCTCTCATCGCCTTGCTGGAAGAACGTGCCTAGCAGTCTGAGGAAAAGAGTAGCGTACACATACACCCTGCATTGATCATTGCATCATCGCATGCGCTCATATGTCGTTGTATCCCAGCAACTTCTTCTCCAGCTTCTTGTCCGCGATCGCCCACGTCCAAGCCCTCCCCGCCTCGCCAGTCCACAGGCCAGCTGGGTCGTCCGACTTCTCCATCATGCCGTCCTTCTCGAGCGACTTCATCTCGTGGCCGGTTGTGTAGCTCAAGAAATGCTCAAAGTCCCTGTCGTCGAGTGCCAGAGCGTTTCCTGAGATGCCGTGGCAGAGACATGGTTCCTTTGTGAGTAGTCCTCTCTCCACGATACACTCCCTGCCTTTGCGAATTGCACGATCTATGCGATCCTTCAGCTTTGGGAAGTGTGGTTGGAGCGTCATGAGGGAGAGCACTACGCCTGGAGCGCCGTGGCACACCTGGACGAGCCTGTCTTTGCCTGGCGGTATTGCAGATGGCCAGTTGCCGCTATCGTACTGGTAGCTGAGCATGGCTGCCAGGTCTGCCTCAAGTTTCGGCGCCCACGTTGGGTCTGTGAGGATGATTTGTGTGATGATGCCAATACCCCCGTGAACGGAACCAACATATGCCTTGCCATGCCACTTCCACGGCCGTGGAGAGTCCATGATAGCCTCAATCACCTCGTCCGCCGTATCGTCGATGAGCTCCAAGATGTCCTCTCTGTCCGGGAAAGTTTGCCTGACCATTCGCAAAAGATAGAGGTAACCAGCGCGTCCGTAAAGCCATTCATCGCCTGCCTGCTCATCCGCAGTGACTGCAGCGTATCTGCACAGCTCGGCCGCCATATCGGGGTCTTTCGTAGAAGCAGCGTCGAGCGCCAGAATGCACATGATATCGTCGCTGACGCCGCACTTATCGAACGATGGGCCCGGATAGACCTTCATGTGCGCCTGTGCCTGCTTCAAGTACTCTGCGGACCAGTAACCTAGTGTTTGGCCCTCGATCTCAATCTCCGGGTAGAGAGGGTGAAGCACGAAGAGCAAGTACGCGACTGATATAGGGCCATAGTAGATTCCACCGCCGGGCAGCTGCGTCTTTGGCGGACTGTCATCAATTAATCTCTTCAAAGACGCGACGAGCTGTTTGTACGGATCTCTTCTCTGTGGCTCCGCGTCGTTCTTGAAGTATCGTGGACGGGTTTGCTTCGCGGCCATTTCGGCCGCAGACGCCATGGCTGGGGATGAGAGATCTAGCCTTGCGGGAGAGAAAAAGCTGGTGTGTTCCGAGTCAGGTAAGGTTTTGTTACTTTATCAAACGCCGTCGGCTTTGACAACACACTCGTTGGGCCTCTTGTTGCTCTCGTGACCGGTGAAACAAAAGAGCGCCGTGCTGCGTTGTATCGAGGCTGAGTGACGTATGCGCGCAGGGAATGCGATTTGATGCCCGAGACAATGGGATTTTGGCCTTTCCGATTCGGGTGAATGGCCGATTGTGCAAATTGATAGCAGGATCCTTGATTGATAGACGCTTTCAGAGCAAAATAGATGATGAGGAAATTGAGAGGTGCTTGATGCGAAATTGTGAGGTTGCAGAATAGTGGGGCCAGGAGCGGAAGTGCTGGATATGTACTTTTGGAACAAGCAATAACGCAATCATCACCGTCTATACCTTTTCATGTATAGTTTCCTGCGAATTGACTGCTTATAACGATATCTAGAAGACATGCTAGAACGCTCCTAACGAGTTTCTTGTCGTCCTTCTCCTCTTCGTGGTTGATGACACTTCAAGCGCTTGGTGCTCATCTTCTACTAGTTCCCTCTTCACCTTCTTCTCCCTTACTTCCACTTTACGCGCAACAGTAACCTCAGAAGCATCGTCGCCATCTGCATCTTCTTCTTTGATAACTTCACTTATCTCCGTCTTCGCAACCAGCCTCTCCGAGAACGTACGCAGATTTGCTGTGAAGAGAACGGATTGTGCCCATCCAGCCTCCTCTCCCCAGAGGCCTCTGAACTTGTTTCCAATGGCGTCATAAGTAGCCTTGGTGAGGCTGCTATGCTTCCCTTTGCCGAACTTGTAGTCTCTCTGAGCAATTTGCCATACTGGATCATCTCGTCAGTTGTGATGTTCTGAAGGCTTCACGAGGGCTCACCATGAGTATCAACGGGGACTGCCTCGCCCCATCCCAGTCCCATCAAACATACGCAGTCCGCTACTTTTGGCCCGACTCCTTGCAGCGCAAGTAGTTCCTCGTGGGCGGTTCTGTACCCGTCACGACCGCCTTCCTCCATTTGTCCAGCTGGCCTTGCCTTGTCTCCAAACTTGGGGCTCTCTGGATTCCGCAGATTATCCAGCCAGCCCGCTCCCTTGTCCTGTGCAATCATTACAGCAGTCTGATAGAGGTACTTCGCTCTGTAGCCAAAGCCAAGTTCTCTCAGATGCTGTTCTACTCGAGGTCCAGTGAGCGCTTGCGGCGTTGGAAAGTCGTGGTAAGCTTGGGAGTCGATATGTCCTATTAGCGGGCCGTAGTGAATACATAGCTTCTCTACCATCTGCGATATTCTGGCTATGTTGTTGTTGCTGGAGCATATGAAGCCGACAAGAGCCTCCCATGCATCCTGCTTCAGAATACGGATTCCTGTGAACTTTGGCGCCTTCTTTTTGAAATTCTGGTCTGCGGAAGCCCATTGCTCATACAATTGAGAGAGGTTTGGAGAGAGATTGAAGTAGTGCTTAATAAGATCGAGGGTATCATCGTCTTCTGGGGCTTGCTCTGACGCAGCGGTTGATCGAGGAGGGGAAGGCAGGTAAGACGAAGATTTAGGATAAGTTGCGCGATAGTGAAGATGCGAGGGATCTTGACGAAGACTGAGAATGCGGCCATGAAGTGCACACGACCATTCGTCCTCTCCTGACTTTCTCCATCTGCGAGGGAGATGTGAGCGGAGATCAATTTAGCATGCGACACGGCTGCGTACCTGAAAGACTGTCCACAGCGAAGCGTGGTATTTATACAGAGCTCTGTTAGGCTCACCGGTAGCTTCTTCCACTCCATTGTGCGAAGAACAGTCATTGAGAAGAGTGAATAATCGAAAAGACGCAATTCGCGACGGAGGTCGCGCCCTCGAGCGCGCCGCGCCTAGCAGACGCGTGCAGGGGTCCCGCGCCAAGGATTTTTGGCATGCGGAGCCGCCTCACAACTTTAACTGCAACACCAGCCTCAAGCACTTTCTCCCACTAACAACAACCTCTTCGCCCGCACTTTGCCAGCAGCACGCTGCGCAATTCCGTGTCGTCGAATTGTTTCACTACTTCCATTCCCTCTCACACTTTTTTTTCACTCCGAGCTCGCCTACACCTAAATAGACAGCACGCGCTTTCAGCGCAATTCACTTCAACACCATGAACGGAGACAGCTACAACGCGCGCGGTATGTTCTCACACCCTATTGCAGTGTTCACTAATACCTCTTAAAGACTCTTAAAGCGGAAATGGAATCCATTCTTGCTGATTATGGCCCCGAACCAGTCCCCGCGGCGGAGCCTCCTCCTTCGTCTCGCGACCACTACGTAAGTTTTCACTCTGCCGCAAGAAGTTTATTTTTCACGCACCTAAGTCCTTGCCACAACAGTCTTCCCGCCGCGACCATAACGAGCGTCGAGAGCGCGACAGCCATCGCGACAACAGAGATCGTGATCGTGGTGATCGAGGCGATCGTGGTGACCGTGGTGATCGAGGCAATCGTCGCCGCTCGAGATCTCCGCACGGTCGCTCGCGAGGTGACTATGAGGTTGACAGATACTCGTCGAGTCGTGACTACAGAGAGCGTGAACGCGAAGACCGCTATGCTGGCCGAGGAGACAGGCGTGAAGAAAGGGAGTGGGACAGGGACAGAGGTGGCAGAAGAGATGACGACCGCCCTCCAAGACGCGATCGTGACCTCTTCGACGATCGTAGGGGAGGAGGCGGCCGTAGGGACCGTCAACAACATGGCGAAGGAATGGGTGGTAGAGGTGGTGGACAAAATAGGAACAAGAGCCGCTCTCCTCCTCCTAAGAAGAAGGAACCTACCCCAGATCTTACCGACGTGGTCCCCATCCTTGAGCGCAAGCGCCGTCTTACGCAGTGGGATATCAAGCCGCCTGGCTACGAGAACGTCACTGCCGACCAAGCGAAGATGTCTGGCATGTTCCCTCTTCCTGGCGCCCCCCGCCAGCAGCCAATGGACCCGACCAGACTTCAACAGTTCATGAACCAGCCTTCTGGTGCCGTCAGCTCTTCAGCCCTCAAGCCCTCGAACGCCAAACAGTCCAAACGTCTCTTCGTCTACAACATACCTGCTCATACTTCTGAGTCTGATCTTACCGACTTCTTCAATCTGCAGCTGAACGCTCTCAACGTCATCAGTGGAACCGATCCCTGCATCTCGTCCCAAATGAACAGGGATAACACCTACGCACTCCTCGAGTTCAAGACCGCGGAGGACGCAACTCTGGCACTAGCACTTGACGGTATCTCGATGGAACACGCAGACACGTTCGAAAGTTCGAATGGCGGTCCATCTGGTCTCGCAATCCATAGACCAAAGGACTATATCGCTCCCGCTGTTTCAGATGACGTGGGATATATGGAGGGTGTCGTGTCAGATGTTGTCAAAGACACTGCGAACAAGGTCTGCATCACTCACATCCCGAAGGATCTTCAAGATGGCGAGGTCAAGTCACTACTTGAGGCCTTTGGCGAGCTGAAGGCTTTCGTCTTGGTGAAGGACACGTCGAGAGATTCTGAGAATGGTGAATCACTGGTGCGTATATATCATTTTGAATGTTTTGTTTCTTCACATGCGGACAAACTAGCTGACCAGTTTGAACAGGGCATCGCATTCTGTGAGTGGGCCGATGCCGACAACACCGCAATCGCTATCGAGGGTCTGCAGGGCACCGCGCTCGGTGCCTCTTTCCTCGAGCTCAAGCTCGCCTGTGCCGGCGCCCAGCAAGCTTCCGGCCTCGAGATGGGCGTCAACGCCATGTCCATGCTTGCCTCGACTGCGCCCTCCGACGAGAACCAGGGCCGCGTGATCCAAATGCTGAACATGGTCACCCCTGACGAGCTCAGAGACAACGAGGACTACGAGGAGATCTACCTAGACGTCAAGGAGGAGTGCGATAACTTCGGCAGGGTGGTAGAGATGAAGATTCCGCGTCCGGTTGGCGCGGCCATGGCGAGCCCCGGCGTCGGCAAGATCTTCGTCAAGTACGAGAAGCCGGAAGAGGCGAAGAAGGCGCTGCAGGCGCTTGCTGGAAGAAAGTTCCAGGACCGCACGGTCGTAGTCACTTTCTTTGGAGAAGAGTACTTTGATGTCAATGCCTGGTGAGGCATTCCTTTGATCCCGTTAGGGATAGCATTTGGTGAACTTCGATGAAAACGGCCTAGCGCCTTCTGTTTCTGCTTAGCCGATAGGGCTTTTTTCTTCTCTTAAAAATGGTGTAGGATAGCTGACGGTGAAATACAAAAGTTATGACCACAATGCTCCCGGCTCATGCCATGTTCTAGTGCTGTGGCCATCTTATAAGATTGCTTGGTACCGTCCTCGCAGATGCAAATTAAACGCAATGGTCCGGCAGCAGCACAAGTTCATCCGATTGTACCGTGCAGAGCTACATTGCATCGACAAGTTGATGGGAACAGTCCGTTAAGTAAAGACGAATTGCATTCATTGAAGCCATATATTATTTTTCAATACAGTCTAGAACATACTCAACCAACCCTTCAGCCATTCTCTCCTCCATGCAGAAGAGCAAATCTTGACTACTCTACGCCACTTCGACATTCATCGGGGTTAGCTATCTCGGGGGCGAGGACGATGGTGGTTGAAGCTTTCAAGGCACAAGACAGCTATGAAGTGCAGTCTCTACGGCCAATAAAGCGTACAAGTTTGTCAGTGGTGTTGCCATTCTCGTATATACCCCAAAGAACGTAGCGTCGAGCCTCCATCCACAATCTGGGTTACATACTGGTGCAAGAGATGCTCACCCTTGGGCGTTACAGCTTCACAACGGCGACACTCAAGTCTACGCTGCTCTCGGTACTACATTGAACCTGCCAAGTGAGGCGACGTTGTGTCGAGCAGACTGCTGATCCAATCAACGGCACCGCTCGAATCCAAGACCGCACTTACGTGCCCATACATCTTAGTGGTAAGACTTGGAGAATACTTGTGATTCGATTCCTGAGTCCATATGTAATTATGGTAAGCGTATATGGTATCCTACACCAGGTTACATATCCTGCTAAGTGATTAGGTAGCTACGTGCCAGTAACTGGGTACGTTGCCGTCGGTAATAACGGGTACGTGAGTACCTGAATTCAGGTACTCCAGATACGACGGTAGGCCTGGATTCAACGCGTTATATCTGCATTAGTTATCGCTACCACTCTGTATATATGGCTGATGCTTAAGCCCGCGCTACGATTTAAGCGTCACTGTGTCTCAATATATACCGGTGATTTTAAAGCCCACCCTGTGATAAAGATTATATTGAAACTACGAAGCCCCGTGACACTTGGTTGAGCAGGCTTCTGGTCTAATTGCAGTGATCGCTGGACTTTGTTTGAATACAGGCACGCCCGTGCGCAATAGTGGTGAGACTTAAAGAAAGGCTCCGATTAAACTAGGGCACGCCATGCACAATGGTGGTCAACCTGGGCTGGCAGCTCTCGTGTCATCTTCGATCCCCCGTCCTCGACGACTCCACTCGGACTCTTCAACACCGCATACACCTGATTAATAGTAGACGCAGACGATACCCCCATCCGGATGATTGATGCAATTCGGAGACAATTCAGTCGCATCGACTCGCTTGATAGCTGCGACTTCGTCTGCCGTGAAGGTGCAGAGCGTTCCGCGCTCCGTCTTCGCACAGTTTGGTCCGTCGCCAATTCGCTTGAAGAGAAGTGAGCGTTTCCAGTAATCCTCGTCCATCTGTTATTGTTCACTCTAACTCTGGCTCTTCCGATTTGAGTACCCACGGGAGTTGGAGCCGCCAGACTGATAGCCATGGTCATGGCGATGGCGAAGGCGAGAAACATGGAAAGCTGCATATTGAAAGTATTTGACTTGAGATATTCGTAGGCTTGAACTTTACGAGAAAGATGAATCTGGAATTCCTGAGATTTTCCGGGGATTGACAAGGCGGCATTCGACTAACTTGGGACCTGGAGAGACGAGAAGCTCAAGATTTGTACGTTGTAACTTACCATTGCATAATGTCCAATTTAGTCCAGCTGAGGGTTCGAAGACGCAGAGCAGTCCGGATATTTGGCTAGCCCGGAGATGCTCCATCAGCTACATTGTTTGGTGGGATTATTCGCGAGCCAAAATCTCTTCGTGGGACACACAAGTGTGCTGATGAGGCACTGCAGAACATGTTCCGCAAGTTCATCTATATCGAGTATTATGAAGAAAATGATCGCCACTGGGCGGAGAATCCTTCGTTGCAAGACCATGCTGGTGAGTGCCTGTGGATGGAGCCTCGTTTCTTGCTCTGCTGTTCAACGTTAATTCCTTCAGATCACTGCGTCGACATTCTGCGCCAGGTCCTGATGTGCAATAGCGATACTGGGTTGATAATGTACCACTGGTTCAAGGGTCGTCCTGCTCCTATGCCGGATTTCAGTACCGTGGTGAGTTTTTCGGAACGTTTGCCATAGTGCGTTTTCTAGGGGCCTGACAAGCGGCCCAGTACTCTACTCGTGCCGGAATCCTGATGCAGTTTTAGAATGGGCGCTGGAGAATCAGGTCAGTATTACGAATCATATCAGAAGGAAAGGAGGTGAAGCGGAATTATCTGAGATATTCTAAATGAATAAATCGGAATCGATCGTGCGGTCCGCATCTTGGAGCTTCTGTTCAATTTCAATAATCCTCCGAGGGCTGGCCCAAGAGTGCTCTCGGCGGAAAAGGGAGAACCGCCGAAGTGGAGAAAGGGCACACAGGTCGACTGAAATCCCAGTGAGAGAACCTTGGAAAGGGAGGAAGAGATCTGTGCTGGGATACAAGCTAGAATGGAGTCTTCTCATCTCGGATGAGCTGCATCTCCGAAGGACCGACGCATGTAAACACTAGTCAGCAGTTCAAGAGAAGAGTCTTTGCGAGTTATCTGCGACCAGCATCTCGACGGCCACATCGTGGCCTGATGCCCTTTTCAGGAACTGGTTGGACCTACGTCTTTCAGGTAAAGGGCTCCCGAATCCTTCAGGAGATTCAGATAACATGAAACGGTACCTTTGGACGCACGTAGGCGTCTACCAGCGCCATGGGTATGGAGATATGCTCCAGGATTGAGCCTCAGTCAACACCGACTAACCCTCAAAAAGGTATGTCCAGCAGAGGAGTTGTTCGGGATGGGCCGCCAGGATCTGGATCGTTGGTGGAAGAGAGAGGATGCGTTCGTTAGGGGTCGCCTCAGTCGCCCAGGAATACCCCGCGTTCTCGGCTCCGATTTTCCCTTATCGCTGTTGTTACCTTGCTTTTTACATCATGCTCACTGTCGCTATCAAGCGCGCGCCCCGTTGAAAATCTCAATCCTCTGATACAGGGCCTGCTCAGATAGTTCTTTTCGGCATATACAAGCGACAGTATCGGCCAATGCGATTTTTATGGCGCTGATAAGACGGACCTGGCGCAACGCCGTCATAAGACTGCGATTCGAAAACTCGAGGCTAATGGTGCGGGAGCGTGGCACTAGAAAGCTTGCTGCAGGCGAGGGAGCGCTTTGAGTGGCCAGCCGCCTGCGATATCTCGCCTGGGTGGATGCAGATGCCGTTTCCAGCTCCAATCGCCGTTGATCTTCATGGGACGACATCACTGCGAAATGGTGCAGCTGAGCGACCCGCCCTCTGGGCGCACTCCTTGAGTACTTATCACTTGCCATGCCCAACTGTAACAGTAAGAGTTGAGATTGTTAGCTGACCTTGTTGTCACTACTACACCCTTTTCACTGAGGAGGAGCCTGCCACTAAGCCGTCATGTCGCTATCACCACACAATGCGGACCGGAACGCGAGCGTCACCTCCGGCCGCCACAAGAGCGTATCGCAAGAGCCGGTGACATCAGTCCTTCCTGGGGGAGACATCCCGTATGATCCGAGTCGAGAATGGAATGCTGACGAGGAGGTGTTGGCCGCGCTTGGTTACAAGCCGGAGTTCAAGAGAGAATTCAGTCTGTTCACGACGTTTTGCGTGAGCTTTGCTGTTCTGGGACTTCTGCCGTCGTTTGCGAGTACTTTGTACTATGGTATGGGATATGCGGGAACTGCTGGTAAGAGTGAGAGCTATCGTGAATGAGAATAGTAGATCTGATCCGCTGCTAGGTATGACCTGGGGTTGGATCGTTGCCATGGTCGGAATCCAATGCGTTGCCATGAGCATGGCTGAGCTCTGCTCCTCGATGCCCACCTCCGGTGGACTCTACTACGCATCTGCAGTTTTGGCGCCGGGTGGATGGGGGCCGCTTGCTGCGTGGTTGACCGGTTGGTCGAACTGGATGGTTCAAATTACTGGTGCTCCGTCCGTGAATTACGGAACCGCAGCTATGATTCTGGCAGCAGCATCGATCAGAAATCCGGACTACGTGCCAACCGACTACCAGACGTTCTTACTAACTACGTTCCTCATGATTATCCACGGCTTCATGAGTTCGATGCCGACACGATGGCTGGCGAAGACCAATTCAGTTGGATCGATTTTCAACTTCATCGCCCTTGTTGTTGTCATCATATTGATTCCTGCTGGAACAGACCGAGTCGCCAGAGGACTTACAAAGTTTACTCCGTCGAGCGAAGTTTGGGGGGACATCTACCCCGGAACCGACTTTCCAGCCGGTGTCTCCGTTCTGATGTCCTTCATTGGAGTCATATGGACAATGTCGGGATACGACTCACCTTTCCATCTGTCAGAGGAATGTTCCAATGCGAACATCGCGTCACCACGAGCGATTGTACTCACATCCGCAACTGGAGGCATCTTTGGGTGGTTCTTGCAGCTGGTCGTGGCCTACACTGTCGTGGACATCGGCGCCGCACTTGACTCAGATCTTGGCCAGCCATTTGCCGCTTATCTCATGCAGTGTATGCCGCAAAAAACTGTCGAGGCCATTTTGTCGTTGACAATTATCGCGGGATTCTTCATGGGTCAGGGTTGCATGATTGCAGCTTCTCGAGTCACGTTTGCGTATGCCCGCGATGACTGCTTCCCCCTTTCCAAATACTGGAAAAAGGTCAACCCAATCACCCAGACACCTGTGAATGCAGTCTGGTTCAACTGCATTATTGGCATTGCCCTGGATCTCCTCGTCCTTGGTGGGCCCTTGGTCGCTGGTGCTCTGTTCTCTATTGGGGCTATTGCTGCTTTTGTAGCGTTCACGATCCCCATCTTCATCAAGGTCTTCTTCACACGGGGCAACTTCAGAGCAGGTCCGTGGAATCTTGGACGGTTTAGCCTTCCGTGTGGTACCGTGGCTTGCGCTTTCGTTGCGCTGATGGTGCCAATTCTCTGTTTGCCGGCCGTTACGGGCTCAGACCTAGAGTAAGTTGACTCTCATTAGCGTGAAGAAGCAACAAAAGATGGGAAAATGCTAACTGTAATACAGCGCCGCTTCTATGAACTGGACCTGCCTTGTGTACGGCGGCCCCATGCTGACCATATTGATTTGGTGGTTTGTGGACGCCCACAAGTGGTTCAAGGGACCGAAGGTCAACGTTGACCATCTCATGCTCGGCCAGGGAGAAAATACTCTCGAAGGGAAGGGCGATGATTCGTCCGAAAACGCCACTGAGATTCCTGGAGGGTCGAAGGATAAAGGGGCATTGGCTTAAATTGTGGAAGAACTTTGCTTGACGTTGGAATGAAACCCTCTGTACAGAATGCGGGTTTAATGTTTGGTCTGGCCAAATTCTTTTGGATATAAGGTTGATACCCATGAATCGACGAATTGTTGAAAGTCTAGACGTGAAGAAGGAACAAGAAGTTCCATGGTAGAGTGAAATCGAGAAGACTCCACATATAATCCAGCGCTGCCTCAACACGCATTGCGTCCCACGTCTGGATTGCGGCCCATGAGCGAATCGAGCTTCTGCACACAGTGCGGGAGACAGTACGAGCGTTGGCGAAAAAAAATAGCAAAAGGTCAAAAATAAGTATTTCCATTTCGGTAAAAATAGACGAAACTCAGACACCGGCAGAAGTATATGTATTGTACCAGCCTTTCGGTGACCCTCTTACCACGTTGAAGAGGAAAGTTCGGTCTTAGTATCGCATTTCAAACTTCATCAAGCTCAACTATTTTGTTAGCATGAGCTTGACGACTTGATTGTTTTATGGCTCGTGCCTCAAGAGTGTCGTGTGACAGCCCCACGATGCTGAAGCTTGAATGGTTCAAGAGTTTCACATGCCTGCAACTCCCCGACAACCTCAACTCTGAAATTGCAAAGATTCCTATATTCTTATTATGATTTGTCTTGTCGCAAGACACTTCACCCTGCGCTCAATATATCCTCCCTGAGGTCGTTGAGCTGCAATCGAATTACCTATCGCCCTGCGGCCGCACGTACCTACAGAATACGTCATTACGACTTGACTTCAAAGTTGAGAGAAAACGAATCCTGCGACAATCGTTGGAAATGCGCGATCCGTTCGCCCCTCCAGCCTCCGTAGCACGCGTCTTCAAGCCAGTCGCCAACTACCTGGGCCTCTCGACGTTGCCTCTGCACGTACACGAGATTGTCCTCTCCTTTGTCGTGTACGAAATTCTGTTCAAGGTCGCGTCCCCAGTCCTCTCGCGGCACTTCTGGCCGAAGACGTACAACGCTTTCAACAGGCGCACCCGCATAAACTGGGACTCACGCGTCACCTCGCAAATCCAACAGGCGGTGATACTATCCTTAGTGATATACACGATTCTGACGGATCCCGAACGGACGGGCACGACATGGCAGACGCGCCTCTGGGGATACAACGGCATCACGGGCCTGGTTCAGGCGCTCGCAGCTGGCTATTTCCTTTGGGACGTGCACATTAGCAGCGTGCACATGGACGTGATGGGCGCGGACTCGCTTGCTCATGCGACGGGATGGCTACTGATCACGCTTATTGGCTTTGTAAGCTTACGCACTTTTCACTCTGTTATTTCCTCTTTCTTTCGCCAGGAGGGCACAAGAATGTCGCTTTTCGCTTTTCTGTCCGAGCGTACGGAATATCCGAGATGAGAGGGAACACTTTCACGTCTGGTCCGGGCTTTGCTACAGGAGCAACAGCCTTATCCGGGAACAAGGCCTACCAGTCAAATTAAGCGCGCGTTGTTGGTTTTTCGTCGGCAGTGACAAAAGTGCAGTAGGGCTGACGATTTGTCACACTGCATTTTAGAGACCGTTTGCGAATTACTATGGCCTCAATTTTATGCTATACGAGCTTTCAACACCGTTCCTAAACAACCACTGGTTCTTCGACAAGCTGGGTATGACGGGCTCGCAAGCACAATGGATCAATGGCATCACATTAATCGTGTCGTTTGCGTGCGCCAGGCTGATCTGGGGATCGCAACAATCACTGCTTCTGTATAAAGATTTCTGGGATGCGTGGCATTATACGGTTCCTGCGGGGGCCACGTGTGAAACCTTGTCTATATCTGGAGTGGAAATTCCGGTTGGATGCCGAAAGCTGCCGGCATGGCTCGCGATCATGTACGTTGGAGGCACGACGGTGCTCAGCATTCTGAACTTCTGGTGGTTCGGAAAGATGATCGAAGCGGTACAGAAGCGGTTCAAACCCAAAGCGGAAGGCGACAAGGGCAACGGGGACACGAAGAAGGATAACTGAAAGAGTGCGGAGATAATTATGGCTCCGAGACGGCGCCGACGTAGCGAGCTATGAGAGCCTCAAAAGGTATGTTGGACATACGGCGGTGTGAGAGAGTTGAACGAAATTCAGGATGTTCAGAGCGACTATCATTGGCCGATTTGTGTGATTTTCGCGAACGCATGCCTTATTAACGCACGCGCCGAAGTAGCACGAAGCAGGTAAGCTCTCAGATGCTGGCGATCGCAACGACGGGCGCCGAGCGCATGCGGAAGGGCAGTTATAGCAGCACAGAGCAGCAGATGAAGTCGTCGAGGGTCGATAAATCCCCGGAGCACGACGGCACTAGCGCTCACTCGCGCTTAGTGGCTGCCAATGTGCGCAAGGGCATAGGCCTTAGTCAGCGCGATCTCGCCGTCATGGAGCGAGGGACGAGCTTCCACCACGCCCATGCATGCAGGAAATGCCACTTTCGCTGCTTGAGCTAAGCAGCAGCTAAGCAGTTCCCCTCACCTCCGCCCTCTGGCCTCACGTTCTGCGCGTGCGCTTCTGCTGCTCTGCTCGATTCGACAACCTCGATTCGACCCTCCCATCTGCCATTGCGCTGCTGGACTCGAGCGGAAGCGCTGCATCAGCGGCGGCCCTGCAATCTGCAGCTGTCTCGGCTCCAGCGTCACTTGACCCTCGCAACGTCTCAGACACGGCGGGCGCGACGTGAGAGTCAGGTCGCTCCTTCGCTTGCGCTACCGGTGCGCTCCAGAAGTGCCAGTGAGTAGTGGTGAGGGAAAGGTCAATTTAGGCTCGGAGAGGGTGACGTTGCTCGCAGGCGGGCGTCGAATAGGCATCGCGCTCACGAAAGCGAGCAATCCGACTTCCCGCCCGTTCGTTCGGCCGCCCAGAGTTGCGCACGCGGCCCGCAAAACGGCACGCCGGTCGCCTTCCAAATTGCACGTTCGGGGTGGAAGGCACGCACTCCGCGCATCTGATTAGGTCCGCACTGATCGCTCCCCATCCCCAGCTCCATCTTACTGACGGCCACGCACTAGCCCTGCTCGCACATCAGCACCCCCAAGGCAGTGTGTCGTGCGTGCCAGGAGAGCTTCTCACCCAACGTTGGTGTGCTCATGTAAGGATCACCTCGCTTCCATCAGTCTTCCAGGCCTTCTGCGCGTTTGCAGACAGCCTTCTATGCAGCACCACCCCGGCTCAGCAGCACGACCCAGCCAATCCACCACCCATCACCACTCCCAAAAGCGTCCGCTACTCGGAATCGTTTCATGCCCCTTCATGCTTCTTTACTTGGAAGAGCCGAAGGTTGGCGGGCGCAGCTTATACCACCCTTGCACACGCTGTTGTTGCTGAACTGGATCTTCTTCCCTTTTTTCGCCTCCCTCCGTATCCTACTTACACAGCATCGTTGTAAGCTTCACCTGCCTGCAGCCACGCGGCTGACAACTTCCTGCTCTCCAGCAAATCACTTCTTCACCTAACGCTCAATTGATGATCTTTAACTCGCGATGACGAGTATCGCGCCGGTCTATACAGCGCCTCCCGACGCGGACATGGGCAGCGAGGCCAACGACGGGTCGGGTCTCCAAAGCTACGGTAAGCCAAGCCTTCCTTCACATCTTCACCACACATGCCTTTGCAGCATCATGTCCGAGCTTGTCCATTGGGCGTTGGACGTGCCTGAGGGACGCGCAATTCTTTCTTACTACATCGAATTTCCACGTGGGAAGACGTCACTGCGTTTCTATTTATCCTAGCTGCATGCGGTTCAACCGTGCCGATAGCGTCCATCTCGCTGCACTAGGTTCATTTCGGAATCTCATTGCTGCACGAGATTGGGCCTAGTACTTCGGCTTCAAGACCGTGCTGCTTGCCTCTGATTGACCGCTGTCGATATCAAGCATTCAGTGCGGCGCTCCGCATTGTACATGGTGTTTTGAATATTACCCCTCTTGTTTCCTTCTTCTTGGTTCTTACACATTTCACATCTGCAACTCACATCACCACCTGCCTTCAACCTTATTCCAACCTACTGTTGCTTGGTCATGACCGCCGCCGTCCTCCCCAACGCCGCAGTCCAGTCTACCTTTGATTCAGACTACGCTCTTGCTTCCGTTTACGCACTCACCATGGCACAACCTCCGTACATCAATTGGGCTGGAGAGCTGACTCTTAGCGCGCACAATGCCCCTTCCGTCCACTCTGGCCAGACCACGCCTCCCATCCCACAGGTCCAGCGCTCCGGTTCTGTCTATGGGTATGAGGAGCCCGGTTCGGCAGGTGGACATGGTGAGGGGCAGTTCGCGCTTCCTTACTCCGCAGGCAGTGATTCTGGAAAATCTGCTAGCCCCTTGGACCGACTTGGTTTTGCCAAATTCCTCTCTGGGGAGAAGAAGACTCGAGGTTGGTCATCTTCAACAGTGATCATTGAACTCGAATTAACTTGGAACATAGATGGCCAGCCACCGAAGAGGAGAGGTCCGAAGCCTGACAGCAAGCCTGCCTTGACCCGAAGACAAGAGCTCAACAGGCAAGCGCAAAGGTGAGATTACTTGTGTCTCCTTCCTGAAGAACTCACGTGGCTAATTGTCTCTCACAGAACCCATCGTGAAAGAAAAGAAATGTACATCAAGGCCCTCGAGGCCGAAGTTCTTCGATTAAAAGAAGTCTATTCCGACACTTCACGAGAACGCGACACGATGGCACGTGAGCGCGAAGCCATGGTCCAGGAGATCCAGCGTCTAAAGAATCTTCTTGCTGCGCACGGAATCAGCGACGAGTCTGCGCACATGGCTCAAACTTTCCAAAGGACCGAAAGCGCGTATCATGGAAGTTCATCAGCCAGCCATGCTGGCAGCAGCTACAATCCAGGAACTGCTTCAACAGGCTACACCTCTCCTCCTCAGATGGCCGGCACATCCGCGGGCAGTCCTCCAACTCAACAAGCAAGAGCGTCGAATCAAAGACTGGACTACGATCAAATCGGGATCGACTTTGTCTTAGCGTATGACAATCGCACACCCTACCTTTCTCCTCCGCCTCAACAGTGAAATCACATCTTTGCATCTCTAGCACACTTAAGCACACAGTATGGTTCCTGAAAGCACAAGCAGACTGAAAGCTGCATCCACATGTTCACAATTGTCTCCTTTCCACCCCCTTTGTCCCTTTTTGTATCCCCCAAGAACGAACCATATCACATGTATCTTGTCCCCTTTTCTGACTCAACCCTTTTTTCCGCCTTACAGTCTCGAACATCCCTGCATGGACCACATGCAGTTCCTGATGGTGCGGTCGCAGGAATCCGACGAGGGCGAGATTAGCGGGCATGCGCTGATGGCCACCTGCCCGCCCGAAAGTTATGTCGCCGAGCATCCGAAAGAACCGTATGGCCACAAAATGCCAGACATTGGCATGACAGATCTCGTCAAGCTGCTCGATCTGAGTAATCGATTACCTCTGGATGGCGAAATCACTCCCATCATGGCTTGGGCGGGAATTCATTCCCATCCAAGACGAGATCAGCTTACGAAAGACGACTTTGATAAGCTGAAACACGATTTGACTGCGAAGGTTCGGTGTTATGGGTACGTTTACATATTTTACTTCAAACATAGTTTGAATCTCTAGGTGAACACAGCGCTAACATTTGACACAGCTTTGGCGCAGTTCTCGAGGAATTCGAAGTTAGAGACGCGATGACAGCAGTGTTCGCGCCGAAGGATCACACGTCACCAGACGCTGTTGTGCAAGAAAGCGAGATGAATTACACATTTGGGAATGCAGGCAACGTGCTGCAGCAGGGTACAGAGGGCTTAGAGCAGAGCAATTCGGATGGGCAGGTTACGACTTGAAACGAGTTTACGGCTGGAATCGATCTTCATTCATTTTACTTGGCATTTGCACTTTCATTTCGCTTCGCTGCTTCAACCGCCATTATCTGCAAATACGAGATTCAGGGGAATATCACGAGAGATATGGTGGAATCTATCGCTTCACAAAGTACACTTTCAAAAACATGACATTGAGTTTTGATTGCATAATTCTTGCCAGCTTCACAATGTGACCCTTACGGCTCATCAGAGCATCTGACATGAATTATTCATCTGCCGAGCCTCACAATGCCAAACTCTTGACCATCCTGTGATATGCAGCAACTTCAGCTTCCTCTTCCGGCGAAGATCGTAAAGCTCTAACCGATTATCAAAGCATGAACGAAAACACACAACGACCAGATCAAACTCCCCGAAACGATCGCCACGCCAACCCAGAAACGGCAAAAAGGCAGGAAACAAGTTCAGCAAGACGAAGAAACAAGCAAACGCCAAGAGGTCATGCCACCCTGTCACCACCACATCGCGAGCACAAAGCAAAGCACCCAAGAAATCTTAAACTCACTAGCTTTGATGGACTGGCCGCGAAAGCGACCATGCTGACAGGGGAGGGGGGCCGGAAGGAACAAAAGGACATCAGAAAAACGCAATGCCAATCGTTCTTTGCAGATCCGCATAAGACACACCACCATCGAAAAAGCACGACGCGCTCGAGCAGACCAATGCGAGGGGAAGGCAAGATGCATCATGCAGGAGTGACATTTCAAATACTTCTCACATGTACGCCCGCGTCGATCGACGCCTCTCAACAACCACCGGCCAAAGCTCACCGGCGACCGGGACCAGGGGTCCAGAAGAAGAGAAAGCCGCAGCCGCAGAGGAGCTGAAAGAGGCCAGGTGCTCCGGAGCATTCCTCGCATCTTGCGTCGGGAATAGCAGCAGACTTTTCTGCCCCAGGACCTGAATATTTCACAACCATGTAAGCTAACCGCTGCGTGCATATTTCTCTAGATACCTCTAGTCCTCGACGCTCTTCCCCGCGTCGTCCCCCTCGCCTGCCGGCTGGTCTTGCGTGGCCTCCGTGTCGGGCGTGCGCTCCTCATCAGCGCTCCCTGGGGTCTTCTTACCGGGCTCACTTCCGCTCACCGCGTGCCCTTGCACCTGTGCGCCTCCCGAAGGCGCCGCATCGTTCGCTTTCGCCGCGGGCGACGTGGACGCTGCTGCCGCCGCAAGGGTCGCACGTGGCCCTGTGCTATTTTGATCGATGGATCTCGGCTCCTCCTCAGCGCTCTCCTTTGCGGGCGGCGGCAGCGGGCTGGATCCAGCCTCCTCTGCTGGCTTCGCCACGTGACTGTCCTGCGACTGGCCACTACCTGTTGCTGAATCGGAGGAAGCTTGCGTGGCCTCTGAGCTCGGAGATTTCGCGGCGTCCTTGGCAATGCTCTCGTCGCTTCGGGCTTCGGAGATCTTTTCCAGGCTTTCTTCGAATTTGGCCTGCGTCTTGGATGAGAGCGATGGTCGTGGCTCCTCTGTCCCGTCCGCTGAAGCTGTGTCGGTATCTCTCTTGGATGTAGTCAAAGGCTTTGGTACAACTTCCTCATCTTCGTCTTCATCTTCATCTTCATCGTCGTCTTCATCCTCATCTTCTTCGTCTTCGTTTTCATCTTTATCTTCATCGTCCTCATCATCCTCATCTTCATCCTCTTCCTCAGGAATAGCGCATTGTTGTTCAATCTCCTTGATCTCCGCATCATCAGCTAGGCTTAGACTGCTTCCTCGATGCTCCCGTGTTGCTGGTTCAAATGCCGGACTCTGAGGAGAGATTACATTCGAGGTAGATGATGCTGATGGCGTCGATTTCGCAGCCGATGCAGTAGAGGTACTCGACTCGGCAGCGACTTCATTCGAAGACTCGTCCTCTTTCAATGACGCCTTTATAGCATCTACCTCTTTCTTCTTTCGCTCTTTAGCCTGTGCAGCTGCTTCCGCCCCAATATTACGCATGGCTAGTGGTGCAGGAGCATTCTCTTTCTTCGGCGCCTCTGTCGCCGTTGCAGAGGATTGCTTCTTCACTGCAGGAGAGGGGGATGCAGGCGCAGCGGCAGCTTTGGACGAAGACGCGCCAGCGGCGGGTGACGCGGTTTTTGATGGCGGGTTAGAATACGGCCCTGCCATCTTGGCCGGCGTCGTGGTAATAGATTTTTCGCCTGGCGGCGGGAGTTCGCCAACCACATCTTTGAGCTCTCCAAATTCGTTCCATTCTTCAACTTCCGCTAGGTCCTGTGATTGAGGCACTTTAGTTAGACATTGAACACCAGAAAAAAGCCTCCGTTCGCCCATGCCGTTCCACGCCGTGCTATGCCGAACTACTATAGCTTATCTCTCTTGCACGCGGCAATGGCACCCAGTGTTTTTCACCTCCAAGTATAAAAGATACCGAACATCCACCTACCCCAAGAATCTCGCCCTCCTTCACTAGCAACGGCAATTTCTTGCCTTTTCCCCTCCTCCCGAAAAGCTTCCTCGCGCTCTCATTTGTCGCAGTATCAATGTATGTGAAGTGCAGCCTATTTGCCCTCAGGATTGTCTCGATGCGAGACGTTGCAGTGATAATATGCGAGGAGCCTGCCGTGAGCGAGGTAAACACGTAGAGAGTCTTGTCGGTCTCCCATTCAGCGAGGGCATGCGACATGTTGGCGGTCTGCGGGGCGGTGAGGATCGGACGAGGATGTAAACTGGACACGCAGGTTTGGGAGACGAGAAGAGGGCGTGTTATAGTCCTAAAGAGCTTTATGGAGCTGCTGGAATGAGGGTAGCTGAATGAGAGTGGTATTAGTAGACGTTGACGAATTGTTAGTATCCAGGTGTGTGCGCTTTCAAGCTTTGTTGGGTGCCATTCAAGCTCCAGCGGAATCTCCGCGATGACGCACTATCAGTTTCGGCCCGGCCGCGCTGCAGCTCGAGCTCCCCTGCAGATATCCGCGGCAGGCTGCTTATACTGTCGAGATGCCCTCTGCACCGACTGCCGGATGGTCGTGGCGGGCATGGAAAGGCAATGCTGCCAGCAAATGGGTCTCAATAGCAACCCGTTCCATACTCACCGTTTGCGTTGCCATATATCAGGATCACCAGAAATTGGCAGTACATTCAAGTTTCATAGATACCGATGACTAGAGAGCTTCAAGCTAATCCGAATCCGGATCATAGTCATTTCAAATCACATGATATTGGCCTAAATTGTCCTAGCGATCGCCCAAGCTCAGTTGGAGGCGACTTTATTCCAACTACCCATCAGGAAGGGTATGTAAACGTGACTTTAGACATCCATGGCATTAATCGTCTTCATCTGAGCATATATGCTCATTCGCTGATGTGATATAAAGACCTTGAGGAGAGCGCAGGCCAGGGTCCATTGCCCCACCGAGATGCGTTTGGAATTTGGGACATCTTTTCTTGCTGTACTTTTTGGAGTGAAAATTCAACTCCTCCAGGAACTTCAAGCAGACTAGCCTTAAAGATCCTTGATATTCAGTAGTATGACGATGTACTTGCTGAATATTGGTCTTTCGTCCCCGGGAAAGCACCTACAGGTTCCGATTGGGACTCTTCAGCATCGCTATCGTCATCCACGGTTTGGTATGCAATATCGTTGGGGTCTGGGGGCGCTCGCATTTGAGCTATGATATCCTCGTCTAGTGTCGGTGCTTGGTATGGCTTCGGCGTGTGATACTCCCTTCCTGACGGCATGTTCGCCACTAGAGGTTCATATTGCGGAATCAGTTGCACATTTACCTGTAACCACTTAGCATGTCCGCTATTCATGAGAGTATGTGATATACAAACCGTATCGTTCTCCTTAACCCACTTCTTCTCAAGCATCTCGATCACTCTCCCCTCTTCGAATCGGCCAGCATCACCGCCCCATTCCCCGCCCTTCTCAATCCTCTTATCTTCTCTCTTCTCTGCCCAGTCCTTCTTCAGCTTTGAAAATGCGCCAAACTTCCTCTTGTCTTCATCACTTCCTCCCGTAAAACCCAACTCCTTCTTCGCACCTCTTAACCACGCGATACCTTCGCCTGTCTTGCCCTCCAACTCTGTATCAATGCCAAAGAACCGACAAGCCTTCGCTTTTGCCGTCCTCTTCAAGTCATCGCAGTATTCGAGTAAGTCCGCATCCACTTTTGTACCTCCACCATTCCCCAACATCCCTTGCGCCCGTGAAGCATGCTCCGCCGCCGCCAGGCATAGCCTCGCGAACAAATGCGCCCGTACTTTCGGGATATCTGGGTTCTTGAACATCCAA
The DNA here is from genome assembly GCA_010015805.1 of Rhizodiscina lignyota. Lineage (NCBI taxonomy): Eukaryota > Fungi > Ascomycota > Dothideomycetes > Aulographales > Rhizodiscinaceae > Rhizodiscina > Rhizodiscina lignyota. The sequence continues at coordinate 1,411,349 of ML978125.1, forward strand.
TCCTTGCTCTCCTTGTTCCGCTGCTCGCTCACTACCGCCGGGTATGGGTCGTCTTTCAACACGGTTATCAGCGTCGCCTCCGCAAGCGTCATGCTCGCCAGCCCGCTTAGCACAGCTTGTGATATATCTGGCACAGACGCCGGAGGTTGATTGTGTTGGGATCGCGCAACAAGATACGTAAATACGCTGTTGGCCGCAATAAGGTTCTTCATCGCGCCTGCAATCGCGCCCGCCCGCTGCTCCGTCGACGTGCTTGATGCATTCTGCAAGGCCAGTGTATGCAATTGCGCCCTCGCAAGCAGACAATATGTATACCCCAGCGTACTCAAAACGAAGAATACCTCGCTATCCAGGCTCTTCAGCTTGACGCGCGGCGACTCGCGCCCTGGCGTCGTAGCGCTGAGCACTACGCGCCATTCTACCTGCAGCTCTTTCACCAGCACCACATCAATTTCTTCTCCAGCCACAGGGATGCCGCTGACGCCTGCATCAAGCGCGAATAGGTATGGTATGTAGTCGTTTAGCGCAGCGAGGATGGATGGGAGGTTCGAGGCGCGCGAGGAGGAGGGGAGGCGTTTATGCGATTTGAGGGCGCTGCGGAGGACGGCGCGGCGGGATGTTGCTGTCAATGGGAGAGAGGGATGAGTCGAAGAGGAAAAGAAGTCGGGGAAGGATATTGAAGAGGTTGTAGGAAGCGTGAAAGGGAATGGCATGGTGAGGTAGCTTTAGTTAGCTTTAGAGGAGACAAGGTACGGCTACACCGAGGAGAGGAGTGGGATGGAGTGGGGTCAAGACTTCTTAATGTTGTGGAACCGCAGATCTTGGTTTCTTGGTATTTTGCATGATAAATTATCGAATTGAAGGATCGGTTTCCAGCCGAGACGGCTTTCCCTAGGATATGTGAAACGACGCATCGCTCTTTGTGATGTAGACTACGATAACTATCGTAAGACCTCAACCAATGCGCTGAGATTGCTCCAGTCGAGCAATATCAGTAACGCATTGAAGAGGAATGGTGAATCAAAATTAAAAATAACTCAAGCCAATTGGACCAATAAGTCGCTAATAGTAGCTTATGCGCTGAAGAATCCCAAGTTGGCTGAGCCTTCAATTTTGCGAGGTCGACTGAAATCTACTCCCCATGCCATGCTGAAATGATTCAGAGCTATGGATGGTCTTGTGGCCTTACGGGCAACCCGCTATCTCTAAAGTCAACTCCTTTCCCCTAATAGGCGGCGAAGCTCGGTAGTTTTGGCATTCACTGAATACCTTTAATCTGGATCCTCTGCGATCGCTGGACAAGGCTTTCCTTAATGATTTGCAATTCGGCATCACAGTGCTCTGGTATAAGTTCAAACTACTAAAGGAACGAAACTGTAAGATCAAAATCATGCTGATAGTTTTGTTTAACTATGTGGAGCCTTCTGATACTTTAACTCCCAGTCGTCGCCAGGACTTAATCATCAGTAACAAATGACTTCATTCGAAGTGTTCCGGTACTTTCAAGAAGCCTTTCCATTCTCCAAAAAGCGTCCCTGGCACCCAAAGTGCGCATCTTCCGTCTGATGCTGATTGACGGATAAAGATCTCCACCCTGTATATCAATGGCAAGGGCGGCCACATTCCCACCAGATGGTTTGCGGCTTTCCAGACACCCAAAGTCCCTTCTTGAAGTCACCAACCCGCTTCGGAGTCGCCTCCATTTCCAGCTCGTAATAGCCCTGGCCAGTGGGAAGTTCATGATTGACGTATGCGCTTCTCAGCCTTGCCCGTGTATTCTCTGTGTGCACTTGACGAATGAAATCGACGAGTAACATTCCATTCCAGTGTCCGTTGCGCGCGTAATTGCTGGTCTTTACGAGCTCGCGAAACATCCTGCGAACAACTGCTTCAAGTTTGCTGCAGTCGTACGTGAAGCGTGCGTGGAGTTTTCCAGCGGCGAAAAAGAGATTGGCGTAGATGCTGCTTCGTCCTGGCCAGTCCCTGCTGCTGAAGACAATACCGAACCTCACTTCCGTAAGATTCCCAAGGAGTGTCTCCCCCATCTTATCGAGCCAGCCGAACAAGTCATCTTTCTGCTTCTTCGTCCAGGAATCGAAGATTACGAACGGGACCTCCACATCGCATCGTAGAAAACTCTTTTGGATCCACATTGGCAGCATTTCGTAGCGGAAGATGCGAGACACTCTCGCAAGAGCTGGCTGCTCGACTTTGCGAATATTTCCGCAACGCGGAGTCTCCTTTTTGCATGCCTCATTGAGTTGGTCGAGTTTGGCGAAATCGCTAACCGCAACCTTGATGCTTTTCAAGAATTCCCAAAGGTCGATCTCAGCGGACGAGCGAAGGTAGTATTCGTAGATTTTTAGCCGGAGCTCTGCTGGAACCTTGAGGAGGCCTTTTGGTGACTCGGTGGAGGACGTGTTTTTTGGATGGTGGGATTTCTCGGAGGCTGGTTTCGTTGTCGGTATGGTCGAATTCATCGCCGTCGCTTTCTTCGCGGTTTTCCTTGCCATGGCGAAGACTGACTAGAGCGATTGAAGCATAGCCAGAAGGGCGCTCGTTGGAGAAGGCCAGAGTTGGTGTGTAACATGAAGATCGAAGGAGTTGGAGGTCTGAAGAGTGCTTAAAGGAATATGGGGGGTTGGGCGCCTGCGCCACGAGTCACCGGAGCTAGCCGATGGCTCACTTACCATGCGTGAATAGCAAGTGAAGATCTTGAAGACAATGGAAACTGAGTTAAGCCGCTTTCAGCATATTGACGAAATTGCCGCAAGGGCCCGTGTTCGATCCGAATTGTGCAAACAAAAGGCTTCACTGATGGTGCCAAGAAGCCTTTTGCATCACTTAGGTCCGACGCTTTCTTCAACCCTCTCGTCCGAATCGTAAGCCGCCGATCTTCGGTCATAGGTCGCCTTTAGTGCGAATTCATGATGGGGCTGAGATTTTCCCCCGGGACTTAACACTAATGGTGTAATAACCACATCCTTATATAGCTTCCGAATGATCTGGATTAGGATATCACCACCACTCCTGGATAGGGCCCTCCTTTGCAGACGGCTGCCTTCACGACACCTCAGAACTTTTCATGAGGGCTGATTCGTGGCCGTCTCGATTCGACTTGAAACCCTCGCTCATTCTCGAGGCGTCGACATTAAACTCGGCCCACATTAGCCTGGCCGGACCTACAGTGGGAGAATTTAACCAATAACAAATAGTCGCTCGGCGCACCCAACCAAGAATGGGCTCTTCTAGCAGTTAAGCCAACGCGCGGCCTTCTTTCTATTCCTCACTGTCAATCCAGTCTCTTCAATAGTAATCGTGAGACACAACGTCCTTGTCCGGAGCCAAAAGGGTAAAAATTCGCACCGGAATGTTCGACGGACTGTCGCCACTGGTAGCTGTGGATATAAGTAGAAAAATAAAGGATTATCATGGAATCTTGCATAACGCCCCTAGATCTCATGTCAAAGATTCTCTGGAAGGTCGAGCAGTGCCCTTGACGAGCGAGTGATCTGGTCGTCTGTCGTTTGACGTTGGCCAGACATCTCTAGGGAGCACAATGCCGACGGCCAGGGACGTATTCTGCTATATGGCAGAGATCTCATCAAGCCCTGCCGATTCTATTTGTTCAAAGTTCGTACAACCAGATAATTGCAGAGCAGTTCAGCCTCGAGCTACCTAAGAACCATTTTGGAGGTCGTTGAGCTGGATACAGGGGGTGAAGTGGTCCATCGGATGATGCCGCACATTCCGGGTTAACGATCCGGATCCTGTGGCTGAAGCTTTGCACGGATCATCTCCGATATTTTAAGAAACCGTTGTAGATCTTCTCTTTATCAAAGTTTTCACTAATTGGTTTAAGGAATCCCAAAGATTCTTAAGTAGTTGTTTCGAAGACTGGGCTATGCTGACGTCCGCGCTTGCTGTCATCCAACTGTGACAGAGTAGACCAGGGCGATTCCGCGGATCCACGACTATTCTCAGTATGAAACCAACTCATCGAGGCTGAATGAAGAAGCGTGGGGTCAGTCATTCGACGCACATTCCGCGACAGAGATGGGCCACTGGCGGCGGCTCGCTGCAGCTTGCCAGCCACTGCCTCAGATATGGAATCGCGCTGGACGTGGCCAGGGGCGGAGCATGCCCAATACTGGTAATGCCCAGCCATAACGTCAGAAAATGCGAGTCGCGCGTCTAGTTTGCTCGTATCCCTATAAAAGATTAAGTATCTACGAAATCGAGGAAACGTCAAATTCTCGTATTCATCCAGCCTTCCTTTGAGACTCTCGAGCAACTACTTGTATTTCCACGATGGCTCTTCAACCACGCAGGTCAGCGCTTGGCATCTTTCCTCAATTCATCGCGCAGCATAACGAAGAGCTCGTACTAAAGGAGAAGCTCTTCTCACTGTCTGGAGACTCCTTCAGTATCACCACTGTCGATGGCCGAGAGATTGTTAGAGTTAAGGGCGAGGCATTCTCCCTGTCCGGCCGAAAACATATTATGGATCTTCAGGACAACACTGTCTTTGATATTCGCAAGGAGCACTTCACAATACACACCACGTACTACATCCAGAATGCACAAGAGGAGAAGTTGATGGAGATCAAGAGCAGATTCAGCAGTACGTGACTCCTCGGTCCACCTCTTCTTGGAGACATGCTCATAGCAATACCAGTCGCGGGTTCCAAAGCAACCATCACATTCAACAACGCACTTGACGGCGGCAGACCAGTTGAACTGACCATGAAGGGCGATTTCTTCGCCAGACATGCGGACATCATCGAGGAGGGCTCTGGCGAGCCGATAGCACAGATACGCCGCAAGGGGTTGAATGCAAGGAACTTGATCGGAGGCCAGCAGACGTACATCGTTGCTGTTGCGGCGGGGGTTGATCTTTCCTTGGTTGTCGCGATGTGCGTTTGCTTTGACGAGAAGAACAACGAATCTGAGAGTTAGGGTTAATAGAGGGAAGACGTTTGCGGCGCTCAGGTTCACGATCCGGTTGTACGAGCACGATATCCTTAGAATTCGGTTTTGGCTTCCAAGCGATATTTCGGGTCAGGTTGTGATGGAATGGAAAGATTGGAAGCGGACAGATGCAACCATATGAAGAACTTCTATGTGCCCCCGCTTTTATTTTTATGACGTAAAGCCCTTTTTGGAAGAAATTGGTCTATAGAGGAGAGTGAGGGTCAAACAAGAGCCTAAAGGTCGCGTGATGCTACATTTACAAGAACTGAAGTTTTGTGACTCCCCGAGTTGGCATCCGAGGGCTCCCGTTGACAATACAGCTCTCCTTGCTCACGCCATGGGTAGACTGGATCGAAGAAAGTGACGAAATAGATCATGAAGTTCTAGGCTCAGGGCTAAATAATACTGCTGCTCTGCTGACAACAGAATCGGCACTTCGGTGGTTGGATCAAGCCGTTCGCGTCCTCCGAGACCATCAGTAGCAGTAGTCGTTACGACACAAAGTTGTCGCATGTCAGCAATCATGCCCTAGCCAGGCCAGTCCATGGTCATAGAGGCCTCTTCGAAAGAAAGACCCCTAAGTGGGACAAGTGAAATATAGACGCGGGATGCGCTTCGTAAGATATACATCTCGACCATTCCGCTCTTGGCAGCGGAGCTGACGGCCTGCATGAGAGATCAGCTCCTTCAACAAACAAAACTCCAAAATCGGGAACAAGGTAGCTCAAACTCCGACTTCAAGGCCTCCAAAGTGTGTATATCAATTGAAACGCTGCATTTTCGACTCTGACAGACCTTCTTCCTCAATTACAGCATTTCGGTCTGCTCAATACCTGAAGTTTCTTTGCTGCGAATAACATTTTGTGAACCAAAGTCCAATATTGAAAGCCCAAAAGCATCTTCTCATTCAAGCTGAGCAGAGACAATGTCGTCCTCCATTGCTCATGTTCCGTCCGTCGACGTCAGCTACGTCCCGCTCAAGGCTGGCGAGGAGCTCAGCCTCGGAAAAATCAAGCTTCGCGTGATTGAAGATGGCTCGAACACTAGTACGTCTCGTTGATAGGACCATTTCAACTACTTCCATATACTGACGCTCTAAAGATGACCGCATCGGCATCGCGGAGTTTATTCTCCCGCCCCAGACTCCAGGCCCACCAATGCATTGGCACGAGATGCACGACGAATGCTTCTATACCTCAAAGGGTACGGTGCGCTATCACAGGCCTGGCAAGCCTGATGTCGACGCAAAGGAAGGCGAGTGGACTGTCATCGGCGTGAGGGCGCCTCACACCTTTTCCAACCCGTTCGACGAGGAAGCCAAGTTCATCAACACGTACACGCCCGCGTACTACATCAATTACTTCCGTATGCTTGCGAAGATGATTAGCGACGGCGAGAACATGACCCCGGAGAAGAACATCCAGGCCATGGCGCACTTTGCGACGCTGCCGGTGCCCAAGGAGTATCTGGAGAAGGCGCTGAACGAGAACATTTCGAAGTAAACGCCGAACTTCACGGACGCCATTGCGGTGTTTGGTCTTGCGAAAGACCTGACGGGGCTTAACTGAACTGTATCTGCTCTGATAATGCTTCCTATCGCTATTTGATACGTAAATAACGAATGCTAAATGATTGGAACGTGGTCGAATGAACTATGAATGTCTCTGAGCCTTTACTCCACTCTCAACTTGCCCGATTCAAAGCCATCGTGGCGCTCAATTTGGAAATTAAGCAATAGGAATGCTGCAGCACAAGTCGTAATGTTCGAAGGAGCTTGAGGAGTCTTCGTCCAGCTGTGTGTCCTCCACAATTACGTTATAGAATATACACTCAGTATACCCCGCATCATATGCGAACGACTTGCATGCCGAGTTGTGCAGACATGCGTCGTAGCATGCTGAAACAGATGAGCCGCTCGCTTGATAGACGGTTTCGATGTAGTCGGCCTTCGTACGCGTTAGCAAAATCTTAACGGAGATCTGAGGAGAGCGCCAATCGCACAGTTGCACTTGTGTAGCCGCTGCGGTTGCATAGTGGAAAGCTATCGAGGACTGTGATTGTTAGGTAAAGAAGCGGCCTTATCTCTTGAAATCCTTACTTTCACCTTGTACCCCAGAGAGCAGCAGCGCAACAGCTGGGAGTAGCTTGACAAGTTGCATCATTGTCGGTGCCATGTCTGAATTAGTGTTTCAATGTAGACTTAAGAAGAGCAGTTGGAATGTGTCGTGAATTGTTATCAAAGACCGAGGAACTGTAGTGGAAAACCGCACCGATAAACCAGGATTTGAAATCCAAAGATACTGTCCCACAGAGTGACGAGATTCCGGATGATGTAGCACAGATTATACTCCATAGAGCCAGCCGTTGCTTTTATATGTGGCAGTGGTCATATAACAACCATAGAAGAGTAGCACAGACGGATACTAGCTGGGTGAGACGAAAAGAGACCGCGCGGCAGACTAATACATCTGGATCGATCGATGGCTGCTAAACAGTCAATAGTCTGAAAGTAGCATACGATATGAAAGAATAGACGTGAAAACGGTTCAGACATAACACCTCCGGCATCCACTAAGGGACGACGAATATGAAATTGATTTTGTGGATAAATGACGTCCAAGAGTGAGGGAGGCCCCCAGGTTTTGGGTGGCTAGTTCCTAGATCCGGGTACGCTCAGCCCCGAGCTCAGCTGAATTCGGGTGCTGTCGGCGTTTCCCGGCGCCTTGGGATCGTTTCGATAGTTACCCAGAGACTCCATTCGCTTGGTTCTTCTTGTTTCTACAATTTGGCAGTCTCAAGCCTTTCCATAAACCCGCGAGAATTTAGCACTGCCAAATGCTTCCTTGAGATCTCCTTGACACTATTGCAGCCCATTAGCTGCATCGTTTTCTTGAATTCGTCGTGTAGCATCCGAAGCATCATCTCAACACCAGCAGCGCCATTATACTATATCAATCGTCTCGTCAGAACGTGAAATCTCAACTGTGTGACGTTGTTTGGTGACTTACTGCGAGGCCCCACAACGCAGGTCTACCCACAAAGACGCAGTCGGCACCCAAAGCAATCGCTTTGAATATATCGGAGCCCCTTCGGAAACCGCCGTCGATGAAAATCGGGATCCTCCCTTTTGCGGCTTCAACGCATTCTGGAAGAGCATCTATTGTTGCTGGCACACCGTCGAGCTGCCGTCCACCGTGGTTTGAAACGACGATGCCGTCAACGCCGCATTCGATCGCCTTGAGCGTGTCCTCTGCAGTAAGCACTGATTTCAACAACGTCAGAGGATTCATTCTTTCATATTGATCAATTTGGCAAGCACACCTCCTTTGACGAAGATCTTCATCTTTGTAATTGAACGTAGATAAGGAATATCCCTTTCCCAGCTCTGGCTTGCATCTTTTCAAATATCAGCTTGAACTTCCTCAATCAAAGCTTCAGGCCAGAAATACCTTGGAAGAGCGTCGCCATATCCTCCAGGTTCGTAAGAGAATTCGAAACAGCATCCGTAATGTTTGGGAACGGATTCTGCTTCGTAATGTGAGCCGCCATCTGATTCCTCGTCTCGTTCCATCGCGTTCCCAATATCGGCGCGTCTGCCGTCAAAAGGATCGCCTTGAAGCCCAATTCTGCCCCGCGACATCAGTTAGCCAAACTCGAATATATTCAACACATTCATCACAGTGTCGTACTTTCGGCCTTGAGTACCATATTCTTCGTGACTGTCTTATCGGGATAGATGTACATCTGGGCGAAGAAGTCAATCTTTCCCTTTGCATGCGGTATAATCTCTTCCCACACGAAGCTGGAGTATGTGCTGATGCCCATGTTGACATTGGCAGCAGCGCACCCTCGTGCGGTCGCCTTCTCCCCGTCAGGGTGCGCCATTCCGTGCAAAGCAGCTGTTGGAGGTGCGCGTCAGCACCCGCTTGTCGGTCGAGAAATTGTTTGCAAACATACTTGGGCTGACGCAAAGTGGGAAGGGTATCCTCCGCCCGAAGATTACGGTAGATGGGTCGCATGCCGCGACGTTGCTGAGGACTCGAGGCCGCAATAGATACTTCTCGAATGCGCGTGGATTGGCAAAGTAACTTCAGATTATGTTAGCCAACTCTCCGCAGACGGGAAGAAACAATCGTACGTCTGTTGGTATGTGGCTCCGCTGTTATAGTACTCTGTTCTGTGTAAGCCAGCTGCGTCAATTGAGATAATAGCGTTGAAAAATAGCACCTCTTGTTAATTTTGACATTTTCTTCGAAGCTGCCTTTTCAAGGTCATCCACAGAAAGAATGTAGTCCTCATCTTTCTTCTGGGTCAGCTCCGCCTCGGCCACCTTCACTGCTTCATTAGCCATGGCTGTAATTCCAATAATAATGAGACTGAGGTTTAGACTGCGAGAATGTAGCAATGTGTAGTGGGTAAACTCTCCATTTTAAATGACGTTCAATCAGTGCTCACCTGCGGCTATCTATGGCAGAAATTCCGTGGAACCAGATCCCAAGGATCTGATCTAATACATCGATAAGTCGGCCCGGAGGTGAATCGGCCGGAGAGGGTTACAGTAGGATAGTTAGTTCCAGCCAGTGGCAACTGCAGAAGGGCGTGTATTGCACGCATTGATCTAATCGGACTCTAGTCGGACTCCAGTCGCTGAACGAGGTCACGTGGTGTAAGATATCGGACCGAGCCACTTAATCATCTGAAAAGTTATTGAACCAATTTGCAAAGCAGGGAAGGTCAATGTCGAAACTTGAAGGAGATATCGCTCTCGTAGTATCGTATTAGGCTAGCCCACTTGGGTAATTTCACGGTGGATGTCCGGTTCACCGTCTTACTCAGGTTAGTCAGGCGATAGTGAGGCGGACACGAGGCTCTAAAGCGGCGGCAATCTGCGGACGTGGTCGGGATCAAGGTCCGCTTTCTCGACGTGGTAACCTTTTTGGGGTATTGGACCATATCTACAGTACAGCTTTTATAATGCAAGATCCCTTGGAGCGCCTCGCTGTGCTGCCAACTATTTTACCAGACGGCCAATCGCGGCCTTCCAGGACACCTTTCGCGTGAAACTAATCATCGGCTCAAAGCGATATCGTCTAAGGTGAAAATGTTAGCAATATATCGGGCTGGCATAGTGGTGCTTTTCCTTACCGATTCGGAGAATCATCTTCACCGTCTCCGCAGCAAGCTCAATTGCACTTGTGCTCACGAGAAGAGGCTGCAGCACGTTCTCGTCTGCAATGTTGTTCTTGACTCCGCCGGACTTGATGCTGACACCTGCGTTTTTTTCTCCAAGAGCATGCCTGTGTCTCAATTCTGTAACGACTTTGATGCTGTTGAGACCCGCATTTTCGGCCAGAGTTGTTGGGATGACCTCCATAGCATCTGCGAAAGCCTTCCAACATATTGATTCAGTGCCTGTGAGTGATCGAGATTGAGCTGCGAGAGATTGAGCGATCTCAATTTCTGGTGCACCGCCCCCTGCGACTAGAGCCCTTGAATTTAGTTAGCGGAAGGTTGCAGAAAAGCTGAACAAAGGCATACTTCTTCTTCACCAAACATCTGATCACACAGTGTGCATCGTGCAAACTTCGCTCTGCCTCTTCGAGAATCATCGAGTTCGCGCCGCGCACGACAATCGAGACAGTCTGCACCGCCGCCTTGACACCTGTAACTTTCACTATCCGCGCACCAGATGTATGTGTCTCTTCGATCAGCTCCGCCGAGCCCAGCTTGTCTTCTGTGAAAGAGTCGACATCTGCAATGGGTTTGCAGCCCGTGCTCTTGCAGATGAATTCAACTTCATCCCTCTCAATATCCTTCACGGCAAGAATGCCAAGCTTGGCCAGGAAATGCAAGCTCAAGTCATTCACCGCGTCCCGGAGAATCGACTTTTGTATGAAGAGGACGTTGCACTTGGCCTTCTTGATCTTCTTGCACATATTCAGGAGGTATGCGCGCTCCTCTTTAAGAATCTTGTCCATTTGCCGATAGTCGTTGACGACAACCTGATTCTCCATGTCTGGTTTCGGTGGGCTCAGTTGGAACTGGATTAAACCAATCTTCGCCTTCTCCATCCTTGTTGGTCCGCCGCCCGACTTTATAACCTGTTGTTGAAGCACCAAACCATCCACCATTTCACTGTCCTCGATCGTTCCACCTGGCTTCTTCAAGATGCGGATGTTCTTGAGATCTACATTGTCTGCAGTCTTCTGATCAATGACTCTGAGAACTGAATCAACGGCCATGGGAGCGAGCTTCGGTTCTTGCGCCACAATTTTCGACGATAGAGATGTTGAGGCGGCTTTGAGAAGGGTTGTGCGATCTGACAAGGAGATGGGAAGGGACATGTCGTGCAGAATTTGGACTGCAGCAGCTGCCGCGCGTTGGAAGGACTCCGAGATGACTGTAGGGTGTATGCCTTTTGCAAGCAGTCTCTCCGCTGCGCCCAACAGACTTCCTGCTATTACCACCACAGATGTAGTTCCATCACCCGCTTCAATATCTTGTGCGTTCGCAAGGTCAACGAGCATCTTCGCGGCAGGGTGCATAACGCTCATTTGACTGAGCATAGTATTTCCGTCGTTTGTGATCATGGTATGGCCTTTGCCGTCTTGGATCATCTTGTCCATGCCCTTTGGACCTAACGACTAAATTAAACGTCATTAACGTGTTCACGCAGTCCAAAAAGTATGAGAGCCTACGGTTCGTATGGCATCGGAAACCGCTGAAAGAATATTAGCACCACTGTACATAGGAACTCCAGACTTGAAGCTTACCTCGAGCAGCAACAATGTTACCCGTCCTCACTGCTTGTGGTTTTTCCTTGTCCTGCACAGGATTATTAGCGTTTCCAGGCTCTTGAAATTTGTCGAAAAGTTTCTACGCACCCTGAAGGAAGCATTTGAACCACCGCTTGGAGCTACCGCTGCGGTAGCCATGGCTAAAGTCTTGAGAGTAGAGCTGTCTGTGCAATAGCAAAACGGAACACGAAGAGTTTCCGGAAGGTATGCAGCTTTTGCCTGATATCTATTCACGACGCGCTCCAAAGATTAAGTCGCGCGCGCGCCGCGGTTGATTGCCGGCCAATCTTCGGACCAGAGAGCTTCTTCGGACATCTCGCGACTTCGCTACGGCAATCAAAGCTCTAACGCATCACTCATCACAAATCAACACAACAACCACCCTCTATCGGCATCCTAAGCTTCTGGTCGCATAGCTTGACGTCCTTTACTTACGCTTCGACGAAGAACGTTGCCTGGTTAGGCCTTTAAAGTTCCCATTCTCGAACAAACGCTCTCTAGAGCGCCGCGTAACAACTATGCCTAGTGCCACTGGGCAGAGCTGGGAGAAGTACCAGAAGGAGTTCGCCGACGATGAGGTAGAAGAAAAGAAGATCACACCGCTCTCCGATGAGTGAGTCTTTCTCTGAGAATCACGATCGCAACGTGATCACCAGCTAACAGAGAATAGGGACATTCAAGTGCTCAAGACCTATGGCGCGGCACCTTACGCGGCGGAGCTGAAGAAGCTCGAGAAGGAGATCAAGGACAAGCAGACGAGTGTGAACGAGAAGATCGGGGTCAAGGAGTCAGATACCGGCCTTGCCCCCCCTCATCTCTGGGACATCGCTGCAGACAGACAACGAATGTCGGAGGAGCAACCACTTCAAGTGGCGCGGTGTACTAAGATAATACAAGATGAGAAGGACCCAGAGAAGAGCAAATATGTCATCAACGTCAAACAAATCGCCAAGTTTGTCGTTAATTTGGGCGAGCGCGTCAGTCCAACGGACATCGAAGAGGGCATGCGCGTTGGGTATGTACTGAACTGCGATAGTCTATCAACCTATACTGATCTTACGCTAGTGTCGACCGTAACAAGTACCAAATCCTCCTACCGCTGCCGCCGAAGATCGACCCTAGTGTGACGATGATGACGGTCGAAGACAAGCCCGATGTGACATATGGAGATGTCGGTGGATGCAAAGATCAGATCGAGAAGCTTAGAGAAGTCGTCGAAATGCCTTTGCTATCACCAGAGCGCTTTGTCAACCTCGGTATTGATCCGCCAAAGGGTGCTCTGCTCTATGGACCCCCTGGAACTGGCAAGACGCTGTGCGCAAGAGCTGTCGCGAACCGAACCGACGCAACCTTCATCCGTGTTATTGGTAGCGAGCTGGTCCAGAAGTATGTTGGCGAAGGTGCAAGGATGGTTCGAGAACTTTTCGAGATGGCTCGAACGAAGAAGGCATGCATCATCTTCTTCGACGAAGTTGATGCTATTGGTGGCGCTCGTTTCGATGATGGTGCAGGAGGCGACAATGAAGTCCAGAGGACTATGCTTGAACTCATCACACAACTTGATGGCTTCGACTCGAGAGGAAACATCAAGGTCATGTTCGCAACTAACAGACCATCTACTCTGGATCCTGCGCTCATGCGTCCTGGTCGTATCGATCGAAAAATCGAATTCTCTCTTCCCGATATGGAAGGCCGCGCCAACATCCTCCGCATTCACGCAAAGAGCATGTCAGTGGAACGAGACATCAGATGGGAGCTCATCTCTCGTCTGTGCCCCAACTCTACTGGCGCAGAGCTTAGAAGTGTTGCTACAGAGGCCGGCATGTTCGCCATTCGCGCAAGGAGAAAGGTGGCTACGGAGAAAGATTTCCTGGCAGCGGTGGACAAGGTGATCAAGGGCAACTTGAAGTTCAACTCTACCGCGACTTACATGCAGTACAATTAGAGGGCGAGGCTTCTTGTTCAATGTAAATTTAGACTCAGCATCAGCGGGCGTAAGGGCGGCTTCGGCAGATATTTCCTGTAGCAGTATCATGCTCAAGAACCGCTTTTGAAGTTGGATCAATCCAGCCTGCTATCGAGACGTTGCTTCCTAATTAATATTTCAAGAATGGACGAATCAAACGGCGCATAAATGTAATGGCGACCTGAATCATCACTTTGCAGGGGGCCTCGGCTGCAAGCTTCATCAAGCGGAACCACCCGCCGAGCAACCCTTCCACTCTTGTGACGCTCCATTGAACCACAACAATTGCCTCTCTGCTGCTCGCGTACTTCTAGATATGGCGTCACTTGGGCTACGGCGCTTCGCCAATGCGCGCAAGGTATGTACATGCCTGTTTAGACCGTTCTCTTCTCATTGTGGGCGCCGGAGCACCCCCCGCCATGAGGTGTAGCCCTCACGCCACAATGTATAAACTGCATTTCCACTCGAACGATTATGTAGATGCTAACTACCTATTCAAACTACATAGCTCTCAAACTCAGTCCGCTCCAGCTGTCGCCAGTTCTCCTCCAGTACGCCGCGCGCACGCATCATTAGCAGCCAACCACTTCGCGCGAGAGAAACCGCACACCCTGCTACATACCAATACCCCGTTATAGACCATGAGTACGATGCCATTGTCGTTGGTGCTGGTGGCTCAGGCCTGCGAGCGGCTTTTGGTCTGGCAGAGGCAGGGTTCAATACGGCTTGTATCAGCAAGCTGTTCCCCACGAGAAGTCACACAGTCGCTGCTCAAGGTGGTATCAATGCTGCGCTAGGAAAGTGAGTGGACCTTGATCTGTCGAAGGAGCGGTTTTGGGCATCAGTCAATTGAATGGACTGCTAACAATTGGCATGGAACAGCATGCACGAGGACGACTGGAGATGGCACATGTATGATACTGTGAAGGGTTCCGACTGGCTGGGCGATCAAGATGCCATCCACTACATGACAAGAGAAGCACCGCAATCCGTTATCGAACTCGAGAACTACGGCTGTCCTTTCTCGAGAACAGAGGACGGAAAGATGTGAGGTTTAACAGTACTAGTCATATACATGTCTTACTGACCACAAGAGCAGCTACCAGCGAGCCTTTGGCGGCCAATCTCAGAAGTTCGGCAAAGGTGGACAGGCCTACCGTTGCTGCGCTGCTGCTGATAGAACCGGTCACGCTCTCTTGCACACTTTATACGGTCAATCCCTCCGTCACAACACCAAGTACTTCATCGAGTTCTTCGCAACCGACCTGATAATGGAAGATGGCGTCTGCAAGGGTGTCATCGCGTACAACCAGGAGGACGGTACTCTGCACCGATTCCACGCACACAATACCGTGCTCGCCACTGGAGGATACGGACGAACATATTTCAGCTGCACATCTGCGCATACTTGCACTGGTGATGGTATGGCAATGGTTGCACGTGCGGGCCTTCCGAATCAGGATCTTGAGTTCGTCCAGTTCCATCCCACTGGTATCTACGGTGCCGGATGCCTCATCACAGAAGGCTCTCGTGGTGAGGGAGGCTACCTCCTGAACAGTGAGGGTGAGCGCTTCATGGAACGTTATGCACCAACTGCCAAGGATCTTGCCTCCCGTGATGTCGTCTCCCGATCGATGACAATGGAGATCCGCGAGGGTCGCGGAGTCGGACCAGACAAGGACCACATCTACCTCCAGCTCAGCCATCTTCCACCAGAAATCCTCCATGAGCGTCTACCTGGTATCTCAGAGACAGCATCCATCTTCTCAGGCGTTGACGTCACGAAACAGCCCATCCCCGTGCTGCCAACCGTGCACTACAACATGGGTGGCATCCCGACCCGCTACACCGGCGAAGTCCTCACGCAAGACGAAACCGGCAAGGACCAAGTCGTTCCCGGCCTCTTCGCCTGCGGCGAGGCAGCCTGCGTCTCCGTACACGGTGCAAACCGCCTAGGAGCAAACTCCCTTCTCGATCTGATCGTCTTCGGCCGCGCAGTCTCCCACACCATCCGCGACAACTTCTCCCCCGGCCAGCCGCACAAAGAACTTGCGCCAGACGCCGGCGCCGAGAGCATCAGCATCATCGACCAGCTCCGCACGGCGGACGGCCCGAAGAGCACAGCAGATATCAGGATGGCAATGCAGAGGACCATGCAGACGGACGTGAGCGTGTTCCGCACACAGGAATCCTTGGACGAGGGCGTCAAGAAGATCCGCGAGGTGGATCAGACATTCGCCGACGTGGGCACTAAGGATAGGAGCATGATTTGGAATAGCGATCTTACTGAGACGCTTGAGTTGAGGAACCTTTTGACTTGCGCGTGAGTCCCCCCACCCTGTGATTTCGAACAGGAAACTAAGACGAATAGTGTGCAAACCGCCGAAGCAGCAGCAGTCCGTACGGAGTCCCGCGGTGCCCATGCACGTGAAGATTTCCCCGAGCGCGACGATGTGAACTGGATGAAGCACACGCTCACGTGGCAGAAGGCGCCGCATGGTAAGGTTGACATTAAGTACCGTGCGGTAACGGGCCACACACTGGATGAGAATGAGTGCAAAGCGGTTCCGCCGTTCAAGCGGACGTACTAAATCCTGTTCCTGTTTCGTGGAGGTGCGAGCTGGTGGGAAAATTGTACGTATATAGTTAGCACGAGACATGGCGTTTTGCAAAGACGCGAAGCAAATGTAAATGACTTTGACTCCAATTTGTCGAAGGTGTCACAGTGATTGTGGAAACGATGAGTTGTGATTCTCGTGATGCAGTGGCATTTTTCTTGTTATGTCTGGATGCTAACTAACTACATCCATCACACCATGCTTCATGCATAGACGCCACCCAATAGCAAAATGCCTGAGAATCTTCGAACTTCGCAAAAGAAAGGTAGAGTGACAAGCCTACACAGCAACAGCCAGATCCTTCTTGAGCGTACCCATGGACTGCTTCTTCTCTGCCGCGGTCTGGTAGGCACCGTGACCAAACTTGGAGGACGTGTCGATCCACTTGAGCTCGACTTTCTCCAGCGATCTTCGGCTCGTGTGCGTGAACATCGACTTGCGGAGGGTCATGACTCGCTTCTTGACGCCGGGAACGGAGCCCTTGAGGAGGAGGAAGTCGTTCTTGACTTCGCCGTAGCGGACGAAACCACCGAGACTACACATTTGTCAGTGGGGGAATATTGGATATTGTGCAACAGGTGAACTTACGGAGTGATGGTCTTCTTCGTCACATCAAAGTCAGTTGATGCATTGCCCTCGTCGGTGCCCTTGCCAACACGGTAGATCTTGTGGTTGACCGAAGTACGGTGGTGGTAACCCATTTGACCAGCACGAGCAACAGTCCACTGGACGTGAGACGGATGCCACGCACCGATACAAGCAACCTTCCTCAGACCCTTGTGCGTCTTGCGCGGCAGTTTCTTCGTTCCCCACCTAGCAGTGACACCGTTGAACCCGTGACCCTTGGTGACAGCAATGCAGTCAATCATCTCATCCTGCTCGAAGACACTGTCGACCTCCACAGGCTTCTCGAACAAGCCGTGTGCAAAGTCGACCTTGGCCTCGACGTTGCCGCCGTTCACCTGGATCTCCATGAGGTGCGCCTTCTTCTGCTTCAGCGGCGTCATGCTGATCTGCGTGTGTGCCAAGACGCGGACAACGGTGCAGTACTTCTTGATCCTCTCAAGCTCGCGCGTGATGCTCTGGCCGCTGTTCTCGCTGTGCTTCTTGGCGTACTTGGTGAAAGCCTTCTTCTTGCTTTTGTACCAGTTCTTGTAGAAGCGACGCTTGACCTCCTCGCTCAGATGCTCAGCCCAGACGGTGGTGAGGGAGCGCAGACCACGGGGAGTCTCGATGTAACCGACGAGGCCGACGACCATCATGGGCGGCGTCTCGATGACGGTGACAGCCTCGACGATTTCCTTCTTGTGCAGCTTGGCGCCGGGGCGGTCGAGGTCGCGGACGATGGTGGTCATGCCGGCTTTGTAGCCCATGGTGGCGGTGAGGTGGACGGGTTTCTTGGGGTCATCTTTGGGGAAGCTGGTAGTTCAATTGTTAGCATTTGGAGTATACTGCAGACATCGAACTTTTTGAGAGTGGTGCGGCGGTTGTGATTTTTGGTGCTGTACCTCTTAACCTTTCCACGGTGTCTCGAGGCCCTCTTGCGAGGCAAGAATGCCAGCGAGCCGTGACGAGGCGCTTCGAACTTTCGGTGCGACATTGCTGCTTGATGTTGTTGTCGTGAAGCACTGTCGAATGTTCAGATTGGTGGTGGAATTTCGCTTGCTGGGCTTGTGGTGGAGCGGAGGCCGGCGAAATTATCTTCCGAGAATGCTTGCCGCGCCAGCGTTGCGGTTCATCGAGGGCCCGCAAGCAGTGACATCGTTCCTTCACCAGCACCCGCGACCACCAAACTACGAGCTATACCCACCCCTCGACACCAACAACGCGCTGCCACCACCCGCAGCTTCGCGCACCTCCGGTCCTGCTTCACTGCCTTCGACTCTTAGTGAAGCTGAAGCTGTTATCTTCCAAAACATCTTTCGACGCCCACCTACAAACCTCCCCACCATCGTCCACGAGCTTGACCTGGTCACTTGAAAGGCTGCTTGTGATCCGATCAAACGCGCCTCCCAGATTGCAGAAAGAAGCAGGCCGCTCCTTTGGCAACATCTTAAGCTTCACAAAGAGCTCGTACCTTTATATTGCCCGCTGCAGCCGCACTGTCGCCGGCTGAGGTTGTGGGCGCACGCTGAGGAACCATGGTGGAAGCCGAGGGCAATCCCACCACCTGGAAGTTTACGCAGTACGTTCAAGCTCTTACAATATTTTTCAGCTCAGAGTAGCCCACTCGGACGACATTCATGCGTCGTCAGCGTTCGCATTGATGAGTGGCTCACCCAACACTGACGGAGAAGACACCCTTTATATGTGTATCATGCTAATTTGTGGCACACAGGTGCTTTGGTGACAAGGGAGATGTAGAAGACATAACAGAAGGTACAGTCATACTCTTGAGCTCTATCGCGCTTGTGTTTTGCTCACTTGAGTTACGCTAATACGAAGATTAACCAAGCGGACATTATTTCAACTGTCGAATTTGACCAAACAGGTAATTACCTTGCAACCGGAGACAAAGGCGGCAGAGTAGTCTTATTCGAGAGGAACGAGACGGTATGCTTCTTCCTGCTTCTTCCTGCGACTTCCTGCGACTTCCTGAGGATCCTGCCAAGCAACAGCCTTCTGACTGCGTACAGAAAAAAACATGTGAATACAAATTCCACACCGAGTTCCAGTCACACGAGCCAGAGTTCGACTACCTCAAATCCCTAGAAATAGAAGAGAAGATCAACAAGATCAAGTGGTGCCCGCGACAAAATACTTCACATTACCTGCTCTCCACAAACGACAAGACCATCAAGCTATGGAAGGTTTTCGAGAAGTCGTTGAAGGTAGTGGCGGAGAACAATCTGTCTCACGAACTAACTCCAGGGGGTGGCGTGGCCGGTGGTGGAGGGCCAGTCCGAAACCCAAACGCCCATTTCCGATCTGCTGCAGACCTTAAGCTCCCTCGATTGACACATCATGACACCGTCGTCGCCGCCGTGCCTCGCAAGACTTATGCCAATGCTCACGCGTACCACATCAACAGCATCTCCGTGAACAGCGATGGCGAGACGTTCATCAGCAGTGACGACCTTCGGATAAACCTTTGGAACCTCAACATTCAAGACCAGAGCTTCAACATTGTCGATATCAAGCCGGCGAACATGGAGGAGCTGACTGAAGTCATAACAGCTGCCGAGTTCCACCCATTGAGCTGCAACTGGTTCATGTATGCGAGCTCAAAGGGCACGATCAAGCTAGCGGATATGCGTGAGAGTGCACTCTGTGACCAGCATGCAAAACGTAAGAAGTCTCGCTCTTCTCAATATGAGTGTATGAGTGTACTAAACCCCTGAAGAGTTTGAACAGGAAGAGGACCCCGCCTCCCGATCCTTCTTCTCCGAAATCATCTCCTCCATCTCAGACGTTCGATTTTCGCACGACGGCAGATACATCCTCTCGCGAGACTACCTCACTGTCAAGATTTGGGACGTGAACATGGAGCGCACGCCCATCAAGACCATTCCCATCCACGAGCACCTCCGACCTAGACTATGCGACACATATGAGAACGACAGCATCTTTGACAAGTTTGAGGTCGTCTTCTCCGGCGACGCGAAGAACGTCATGACAGGCAGCTATAATAATAACTTCATGATCTACCCATCAGACCCTGACAAGGACACCGAGGTCGTGTTGCAAGCAGACAAATCGGCGTTCAAGGCAAAGAAGGTTGGCATCCCCACGCCGATGAACTCAACCAGTCCCACCAACTCTACAAACAAGAAACCAGGAAGCAGAGCAAACAGTCCAGCTGCTGGCGCTGTTGGTCCAGGACAGAGGATGAGGAAGGAGACAGATGCAGATCAGATCGACTTCAACAAGAAGATCCTGCATATGAGTTGGCACCCGTTCGAGGACAGCATTGCCATCGCGGCAACGAACAATGTGGGCATTTTCTCTCGCCTACCTGGACCTCCGCCCTTTGATGTCTAGAGACTGACTACTTCACAGCTCTTCGTGTTCTCGGCGTTGTAGGCTTTTCTACCTTGAGCATGGCTGGGCAGAAGAATAATTCGTATGGCGTTGACCTTTGACCTCTGCAATTGCATTTAACGACGCATGCACTCTCTGCGTGCGCTTGGTCGCTGGTATCTGGTGATGGCGTGATGCTCAAAGATGATGGTGGGGGCGAGCCTGAACTAGAAGGTTGTGATTGGGGTTGCTGTTGCTGGTGCTGCTTTTAGGAGGAAAAACGGGAGCTGAATGCAGGGCAACGAAGGCGAGGCAAAGAAATGTACTGTAGCAAGAGTGGAAGGCGACAGCATAGCGTTTCTGGTAGTCGAAATGAGAAACCCAAAAAAGAATGCGATGCAAATCCACATACTCTCCTCCGAATAGGGAAAGCAGGGTTGAATTATTGTGCAAAATGAATTGAATATTGGCGCTCTAAGTTGAACATCACGATATTCCTAGAGGTTCTCACCATATACGAAGCTATAGCAGTCCGAATCCCGGGATATCAAAAACCTAACTAGCTTCAATTCGCGAAAACGTCCGTAACATCAGTCCATTTGCCTGTCGCTCTCTCTTCCCAATATCCCTCCTTGCCTGTCCTCAGTCTCCAGATCTCCTCGCCACCATCCTCCCCATTCACCGTGCCAACTTTGGTGAACCACCGCGGCGTCCACTGCTCTCCATGTTCCTCCATGACTCGTCTCCTGCCCCTCTGCCTTTCCTCAAGCCTGGCTTTCAGGGCTTCTGCCCGATCCAAATCACCATCCTCAGCAGCCCGCTGATCAGGTCGCAAGCGGCTGTCTGTGGCCGGCAAGTGCCCGTCCTCCACGGCGGTGATTTCGTTAAGCGTCGCAGCGAAGTGCGTGAAGCCATATCGCGACGGCGCGTTGTCGACAAGCGGTCCGGCAGCCCAGAGCGTCTTGCCCGTGTCCGAACCATGAGAGGTGTAGTTCAGATGAGACGTCCACTTTCCAACCAAGCCCAGTGCTTCCGCCCCACCGTGAGCATCAAGCGCCTGGACCGTAACATCCTCACTCCTACCCGCGAACATCCCGCCTGCCTTGAACGCGCACACCGCCTTCGCACCGGTGGACTCATTGACCACAGTCATAGTCTGCACCGGCTCAACATACTTCTCCCCGGCAATAATGTTCCTCAGAAAACTCGTCGCGAGGGTCCAGCTGTACACCTCCCCCTTATCCTTCTCCCCGCCCACGGTATGCAAGAAGACCCTCGCGCGCCCATCCGTATTGAGCTCGATACTCTTGCCCCAGAACTTCTGCACAGGCATCGGGCTCTGCAGGAACGTCCACCGCTCGCTCTCCGCCTGACACGCCATCCGCACGGGCCGGTGGCTCACTTTCTCGCTGATGAGGCGGAAGCCCTTGTCCTCGCGGACTAGTTCAAAAGTCTCCCCGAGCATGGGATTGAACGGCTTGCGGATCGCGCGCTCTTTGACGCGGCTGTTGCTGAAGCCGGCGACTGCGAAGGCGGCGATGTGTAAGAGGCGCTTGGATGTGTCGACGCTGTCGCATGCGGCGTCTAAGAGCTCGCTGTACTCGAGCTGTTCTGCGACGCGCTGCAGCAGGGACGTCGGCTCGTTCGCGGAGACGGGCATGGCGATAGTAGATAGATCCTTGCCCACGTTCTTGCGCAGGAAGCCGATCAAACTGGGCGGTTGGACCTTTGCAGGCGGCACAAGTTTGCGCCTTTTTACGGCGCGGTCGATAGGCAGCGGCGTAAGACTCTTCGGCTTCACGGGAAACATGCCCGCGTCAGCATCCGCGCGGCCCTTGCGCTCGAAGCTCCCCGGCGCGGAGTACTCGCTACTGCTCATGGACAGCGCGTCGCTCGCATCTTCGGCGTGCGACGGCTCATCGCTGTTATCTTCACTGACACTGTCGCGGCGGATTGTGAGTAGCTGGCTGCGCACCGTATCGCCGTCCGTGGCGTCGAACCACTCGTCCGAGGAGGAGAGCGAGTCGGTGCTTTGGCGGGAGGCGCTATGGTGCAGAGCCGCAGGGGGCTGGCGACGCTGGCGAGATTCCGCGACGAGGGCGGAGAACTCTGAGACGACGACGTCGAGGTCTTTCAGAATGGCCATGCAGTGCTCGTGGATGCTGTCGTCGTGCTCGGCGTGCTCGTGGACGAGTTGGTGTTGGCGCTGCTTGGGGACGGTGACTTGGCCATTTGGTAGAGGGGAGGGGACGCTCATTGGAGAGGGGACGGCGAGTTGGGCGGAAACGCTGCGGCGGAAGATGCCTGAGGAGGTTATTCCCCCTGAGGGGCTTGCTTCTTTGCCTGCTTCTTTGCTTGCTCTGCGCTTCCAGAACGGGATCCGTTGGTCCCTTGAACTGCCTCTTTCGCTTCCTTCGCCGAAGTAGTCTGACGACTCTTCTTGGACGCTTGGAGATGGGCTGTTGGCCGTTCTGTTGATTCCAAGACCGCTCAGAGATGGTAAGTACTTGGGATCCGTGTCCTTTGCGAGCCGCCTGACGGCATCGCGCACTCCGGATACCGACCCAACTAGATTCTCTACTCTTGCCCACTCACTCTCTTCTGCTGGATTAACTTCATGCGGAGTATCCCAGGTTTGGTTTGGCTTGGCTACTCCAGGCGTTGGCGGCGGACCGCCTGATTTTGACGCTCGTTCCAAAGCTTGTTTCCATGCTTCGAAATCCTTTTGGTTGCCCGCACGTAAGTGCCAAACTTCCGCTCCCGAATCTACAGATATCTCCCTTCTGTTATCATCTGTGCCAATCGCAGCCAATGACAGCGGTACTGAGCCTCTTAAAGCGGAGGAATGCCGATTTTGGTAGTAGGATAGGGTAGAGGATGTGAAATCAAGCGAGAAGAATCTGCGTGCGTAACCTTGATTCCGCTTTCTCCTCTTCTTGTGCAGAATGCCCGTATATATCATGGAGTCTGCTGTGCTCTTCCCGCCGCTCTGTCCGGATCGAGGACGGCTCTCCGGATCTAGTTTTGGCCGTTGCATCGATTGAGGGAGTGAGTCGGTCGAATCACCACCAGTCGCATTGAGGGATGGACTACCTCTTGATCCTGTACTCGACAGAGACTGCGATGGTAGCAGGTTGTTTCCTGACTTTGGAGGAAACCCAGTAGGATATGTCATTAGGACGAACGTCGCCGTCTTAGACACCTGCTTCGAGAATGTATTATCGAAGACTAGCCCGTACATTCCGCCCTCGCCATCCACTACATCATATTTGCCCATAGATGCTTTATCCGCTTCGCATCGTCCGTACCAAGACACCGGCTTTAGCCCAATGCTCTTCAGCTTATCCACCACCGCCGAATTATCGGTTCTATTCGATTTGCTTCGCGACTGCATAGCGCCATCCAGTCCGACGAGTTCAGAAGTCGACGGGTTGACATCTTCGAGGACGGACTGCGTGGGAATCGTCGTAGCGACACCTCCGCCTGGGTGCTTGAAGATGCCAAAGTTGAGCGACTTCTTGTGGGGTTGAATGCTCCATGAGATAGTGTTGCCGGCCGAAACGTGTATCCATCGGACTAGATAGGACTGTGAATATCATCAGCATGGCGTTTCATCATCTCCCCGTGTATGCGCGGACCTTGCTATGAATTTCCACCTGTTCCATGCCAGCCATGGTTGCGACTCTTTGCGGGGTTTGTCCCCGTCCTCATGAGCAATGCGTGAAAGCGAAACTCTTCAGATTCCGGCGCAGTAATACAGACGATGATAAAGCAGGCAACACGAACATGGGGCTGAGGTCGTTCAAGGCGGACGCGTTTGTTTAAGAGCTTCGTTTCCGGAGGCTGGAGGGGACGCTAGGATCTGGTAGCTGGTCGGATGGCGGACAAACAACGTCACTCCCAGAAATTATTACATGCAACGTTCAGATGACAGCCCAGAATTCTGGGGGCAGCCGAGGCGTTCACGATGTTTTACAAAAGGGTCTGCCTAGTTGGATGGCCGGTCCTTGGTGCTTATACATCCACAGCCTCCCTGGTGGACCATGAACGCGTCCACTTGATGCGTGGCATGTGTTCTCCCTTTCAGCCCTACGGCTCGCGCATTTACCCATGAGTCGGATGCTCTGCTGATATAATGGCATTTCCAAACGAGGAAAATAGCTATGAGGGATTTGTTTCTATCAGATAATGCTCACAACGCATGTCCGTTTTCTTTGTGGATATCGCGAATTAATTGAAACTTTCCCAGTCTTCTTGTCGTCTCATAGCCTCATCGTCTCATCGTATCTACAGGCGAGAAATTCCTGCAGCGAATAATCTCGCATTCGGCTCATGCCTTTCCCCCTTGGGGCCGCGAAACCAGGCGCCAATAATCCATTGGAGCGGGAGCAAGCGGTTCCACGTTTGCCTCCCATTCGCCAAGTAGCTGCCATCGCGGATCGACCGGACAAAGCTTGAAGCTCTGGCTCTTCCCTTTCCCCTTCTAGCACGTGAAGTCCGGGTTGATGCATGCCGCTATTCAAGGTCCCTCGAAGGCCGCAAAATGGTATTGACGATTATAATTTACTAAAGGATAACTGAGCCAGTTGAAGTGGAGAGGGGTGAGATAACTTGGCCAAGCCTTTCCGTCCGAACTTTATCAGTAGCCTGCTGGTTATATAGACAGCCTAGCTCTTTCAGTTCTCTTGGTTTTCACGGCAAGATGTCCGAGCGGTCTAAGGAGCCAGACTCAAGCTTATTGAGCTTCGCCATCCAATGGCGCGTCTTCTGGTCTCGAAAGAGGCGTGGGTTCGAATCCCACTCTTGTCAGTATTTCTTTTTTGGACTTTTTTGCATATGCCAATGGACTGCGACGTTCAACGGGCTTCTTTTTTTATGCCGGGAGGGCCCTTTGCGGTGCCAGCGGAGGATAATGCGAAAATACGGCAGCCTATTACTCCACTTCCGACGTTGAGCATTCGAGACCTCACCAGGTCACTCAACTATTATTACCACCCATTAGCTTCGCTACAAGCCAATACATGACCATGACTTTTACTCTATCAGTCCTTTAGATTGCCGTCAACTTTCCCCAAGAATGCATTCACCCCTTCATGGACTCAAGTCGGCAGCCTGGAGCCTTCTCCAATGTTCTCTACACGATGCAATGCTTTTTCCCTTTCTTCTGTCATATTCGATATTGATAATGCATCGAATGAGTCTGCGACACAGGGCACAGTCCTGACTCTATTGTTTGAGACAATGGCGCTGTCCGCATGGCTTGAGATGCGCATTTGCGCTGATCCACATACGGGTCAAGATATTGCAAACATTTTCCGTGTTCCATTGTTATCGTATGTGTCTTAGATCCAAGACTGTTTCCACCGATCGATACTCTGAAAGCCGAAGCAATCGACACTGCGTCAAATACACATGGTGTCTTTGATGGTATTTACGCGTCATGCAGCTGCGCTGTGGTTTCCTTGACCGAGACAATCACGACAAAGGCTCATGTGGAGACCTGTGAACCACAGTGTGATCGATCAGGTTATATATGAAAGGACGTCCTCATAGCGTGTCCTCAGACTATCGTTTTGTCAACCGGCGTGGTGCTTCAACAGATATCATTATCAGCATGGCCAATCCATCGCTTGGCATACGCTCGGAAGAATGCCTGGAGATCATCGCAACAGAAAACTGCAAAGGAGAGAAGGTTAACAAGCTGAATAGGTTTGAAAGCAGGGCCAGACCCAATGCCAGGCTTATTTCTGCATTTGGAATCAACAACAGCTTCACGACCACCGACCAATCCCGGGCCAGCAGTTTTCGCGGGCAAATAGCAGGCATCGTCACAATCCCCTTTCAAACGACTGAGAAAGGGGAGAAGCTAGTGCTCGGATGGATCGACCTCGTCGAGAAAGCCCGCGGAGTGATCCAGCGCGAATTGAACGGCGCTAAGCAGAGTCACTCTCTTGTGGACGTTCTTCAGATGACAACAATGAAGATGTCACTACAAGTATTGTTTGGTATTGATGCGGAGGATCTTGACCGTGATCGAGATATTCGTGCGCTTGCATCTTGGGTAAACGAGCAGTGGATTCGCTCTAAATATTTCGAAGATGGAAGCATCGAAGATCCCTGGCATTTCAGCAACCAACACGATATTCACGACCTATTGCGACATATTTCTCCAGTTTTGCTGTCCGACTTAGGAGACAATCCCGATAATCCTCTCAACCGCATCCTGCCAGGCTACGAGACTCTCTGGCGCATCGTTTTGCGATGCTTGGTAGAAGTGGCATCGAACAGACACTCCATCGAGGACCGAAGGCTTTGGCAGACGATACTTCAACGGTTCGCAGAGAATCCTTCGATTGTACCACTTGACAAGAAGGACCAAGGTATCTCGGCTGGAATCATTGCATCAGAGGCTCTGCGTTTGTATCCTCCATATCGACATATCTATCGCACGTACGAGGTTGGTACGCAGCAGTTCGAACGCATCGCTGGTGTAGAAGAATGTCATCGCAGCGATCCCCGATGGGGTCCTGACCCGACAAAATTTCTGCCGTCTCGATGGGCAAGCCTTCCTGACTTGACGGAAACCCAGGCGATGAACGACTATTTCCTGGCTTTTGGAGCTGCTCCGTTCCAGTGTCCGGCAGCGACCCGCATCCCCAACACGGACAAGTCCAGCCTGGACAAGACATATCTGCCTTTCAGCATCTCGATGATTGCGTTGCTTGTTGGCTTGTTCACGAAGGAAATGAGCAACAAATGGAAGTTGACAGGTTCCGCAGAGCTTGAATCCGCAAGTGAGCCTCTGACAGCCAGCAGGAGGGACTACAAGGATCTCATTTTTGAGAAAATCTAAAGATCTCGATTGCTATCTGTGTGGCTCATGGTTATCATACTGATCAGCCGATTTTCATTGATGATATGGATTTTATTGATACAACGATAGCTTTAGACGAGAGTGTCAGTCCAATTATTGAACCAAAGTCTCATATCTGCTTGTAAGGTTACCTCTCCCTTTTATGTGTGGATGTACCAACAAGTGCTGCAACAACCTCTGACACCCGATATCGCGTGCATTTTAAGCTCTACGTCCAATTTAAGCTTCTATACGGAGGAGAGCGCCACATTCTTGGCGCCTGGGTTACGGGTATATATACTCACCAATCTTCCTGCTCAATCCTTCTTTCTTTCTCTCCAGTTCACTTCATCTGCCTTTGCTTGCAAGCACCTTATAAATCAATTGAAGTTCTATTCTTAAGAGGTCCTCGCTTTCTCTCTCTTTGGCTTCCCTCTTGTTGGTGTCTTTTGTACACCACACCCTCTTGTCGTGGCAGAATAACAATGCTCCTGTTATTAGATTCCCTTCTCTCCCCTTTGTCTTTTTCCAGCTCTTCATCTGCCTTGTGTAGGTGGTTGTGGGAGAAAGATGAGGATCTTCCTTGCTTGGTTGTGTTAAAGGTGAGCTACAGTGGAAGAATGGAATTGCAGAGCGGCAAGGATGGGCTGACTTGTCTGTCAGTGTGCCGACAAAATGCTTGCCTCCCGACCAGTGGTGAATACTGTTGCCCTTGGGTAGTCCTGAACGTTCAATAGCTGTAGTTCGTGGCAGTGCAACAGAGCAGAATTGGGTAATTATTTGAGCTCCTGTTGTTTCACACGGATTAACAGTAGACTGACACCAGTACTCACTAATTCTTTGAGGAGAGCTGTTGAACTTTTTATGGTACCAATGCCTGTTATTGCCGGAATGCAAGTGCGGTCAATGCTGACTTCAAATGATCGCTTTTGAGATCGCTTTTGAAGAAAGATATGTGATTTGGCATTAAGCCTTGACATATTATATCATAAATAGTTTAGCGCATCATTTTTAGTGGCCTATCGTACCTTAAATTGAAAAACGAATAGCATCATATGGCTTCGTCGTAAAATTGCTTGGTCGAACAGCAGCTGTCCGCCAATCGCGCATAATATATCCTGTTCTTATTCACGTCCTCGGCAGGTGAGGAGAGCTAGCTGAGAGGCCATGATTGTGGCACCTTTCTTGGCCGACAGACTAACCATTTGCGTCGAGATATGGGGAATACAGGGATCAAAAGTCTAGCCTACAGGAGAATTGTTTGCGAGACGTGGCCTCTCAAACCTACGATTCATCTTTATCATGGCTGCACAACATGCGGGAGGACAAGTTTCTGGTTGCTCTGATTTGCCTAGCTGAAACGGCCGCAGGGCGAACATTCGGCCGTAGGCATTGTCCAATCCCGAGGAAAGAAGAACTAGCCAACCAAGAAAACATCGAAAGACTGTTGCCTTAGGAGCGAAGTGGACGATGGCTTGCATTGACAATCCTTAGCTCCTTCACAACGAGTAATGAGTCGATATCAAACCTAGCGACGTGTCCTCTCAGCCATCTTAAACGCAGCTGTCCAGCTCTTGATTCACATCCTATCTTTAACGTGCTTGACCTCAGTTCCTCCGCTTTCAGTCCTTCAACTCCATGTGAACCAAAATGGCGCTTTCCTTGACTTCAATCGTCGCCGTGCTTGCGATCTTCTATTTCATCTACAGCTATATCAACTCTGCCATTGCTGAACGCAAGTTCCAAAAGTTTGCTCGAGACAATGGCTGCAGCGCTCCATTCATTTCGGCGAACAAATTGCCCTGGGGAATAGATCGCTTGTGGATTATTTTGCGCGCTCAATCCACGGGATTGGATGTCTTGGATGACCTCATTTATAAGGGACAAGCCGCTGTGAAATGGACAAACGAAGGAAGCGGCATATTCGGGAGAAAGGGCCTCAGCACGTCCGAGCCAAAGAACCTCCAAGCAGTTCTTGCAACAAAGTTCAAGGACTTCGAGCAAGGAGAGCTTCGCCACAAGCAGTTTGGAGCTCTGCTCGGTGTGAATGTCTTCAATTCTGATGGTCCATTCTGGGAACACTCTCGTGCTATGATTCGCCCGCAGTTCTCGAGAGATCAGATCAACGATCTTGACGACACTGAACACTCGACACAGCTATTCGTACAAGCGATTCCAATTGGTGCGGATGGCTGGGGCGAACTCGATATCGGGCCATTGTTCTACAGATTCACGCTTGATACAGCTACAGCCTTCCTCTTTGGCAGCAGCGTCGACTCTCTCAAAGCAGCGCTTCCCGGAGTAGATGTCAAACAGCTCCGCAACGAAGCTGAGCGTTTCGCGCAGGAAAGAAGCAAGGCCGACGTCAACTTCTCCGAAGCTGTATCTCTAGCGCAAACGTTTCTCGCCAATCGGATCAGACTACAAGGGCTATACTGGTTGGCTGATACTCCCGCCTTTCGCCGTTCCGTTGCATACATTCGAAACTTCACCGGCTATTATGTGCAGATGGCTCTGAATGCCACCGGTGGCGATGCGGAGAAGGGCTACAATACCTCCAAGAAGTACAACCTCATGACCGCACTTGCGAGCGAGTGCAGAGATGAGGTGGAGCTGCGAGATCAAATCCTCGCTCTGCTCTTCGCAGGCAGAGACACGACCAGTGCGCTT
The DNA here is from genome assembly GCA_010015805.1 of Rhizodiscina lignyota. NCBI lineage: Eukaryota > Fungi > Ascomycota > Dothideomycetes > Aulographales > Rhizodiscinaceae > Rhizodiscina > Rhizodiscina lignyota. The sequence goes on from ML978125.1 coordinate 1,441,187, forward strand.
CTCAGCTGGGTCTTCCTTGAAATTGCCCAGCGTCCAGATGTGCAGCAGAAGCTCCGCCAAGCGGTCCAAGATGACTTTGGTAACGACGCACAAAAGCTCAACTTCGCTACGCTGAAGTCGTGCAAATATCTCCAACACGTCCTCAACGAAACACTCCGATACTGGCCCACTGTACCAGTGAACAACCGCACCGCCGTCCGCGACACCGTCCTCCCAGTCGGCGGAGGCCCGAACCGCGACCAACCCGTCGCCGTCCGAAAAGGCCAGCTTGTCAACATGATGATGTATGCGATGCATCGTCGCAAGGATATCTGGGGTGAAGATGCGCTGGAGTTTAAACCCGAGAGGTGGGAGAGCAGGAAGTTGGACTGGGCATTTGTACCGTTCAGCGGCGGGCCAAGAATCTGTTTAGGACAACAGTTTGCCCTGACTGAAGCGGCGTATTTGACTGTGAGGATACTACAGACATTTGATAAGATTGAGTGGGCAGGTCCGGCTGGCAAGCCGAGGAAAGGGTTGGGGCTTACGCTGTTCCCAAGAGATGGCGTTCGTGTGAGGGTGAGGAAGGCTGTACGCTGAAAATAAGATGGAATCACGGTTTAATGATTACGCTGTGGTATGGAGTTCCGGTCGGCCCCTGAGTAACCGCACTCCGCTCTTGCTACGATGGCAATTTCTTTTGGTGCGAGATCAGTTTTGAGGAATCTTCAAATGCTTGATTGGGACAGGGCCATATAGCACTATGTTATCTACGTACAGCCTCTGATATCTGTATACTAAGATGAAGTCTCTCATCACCCTGATTATCGGTTTATTAATGCAACTCTTCAATTTCCACTCTCTTCATTAACCGCGTGAGCCCCATGAGATGATAACAGGCAAGGAAACTTGAAGCGTCTCTTATATATCGTCCCTCCAGTGACTAGCTCGTATCCGTATTGTATCATACCGACGCCATGCATAGACGCCGCCGAATTGGGAGAGATGATGTGCGAGTTATGGGTAACGTCCATTCGGCCACCCCGACAGGTAGATTCGAAGGTGATAAAAAGGTTAACGTGAGCGTCTCGAGTCCTTTCATGACAGGCCAAAGCACCTCTGAAGTTTGTGAATATTTACTCTTCTACTTTGGTTTGCCAGCCAACTTCGGCGTTGATTGAGTATATAGGCTATCAGTCAATAAAGAGTATTCGTCCTGATAGTTCAGCATCTTGGAGCGCCTTTGTCATAATCCGTGATGATTACCACGTAACCACCCAATATGTTTCGAGCATTTCCTTCAGCGGCCTTTGGATCCAAGCTGCCAAACTCCTCTGAACTGGGAAGAGCGCTCACTCTGCTTGTTCGTCGCGTGTGGTCGTGAAGGGTTGCTGCTCAAGCCACTATTCTCCGCCATCGAAGAGGAGTGGATTAGAGAGATAGCTCGAGAAATGACGAACTTGGAGATGGTTGGGCTGCTCTAACTGACACCGTGGCAGATTGTTGTTCTGTTTGGCGCATCTCAAGCCGCTGTCTGAGTGAAGCGCTGCAGAACAACGACACTGCTTTGTGAATGAAACTCTGACCAAATTGGGAAAACCAGACATGTCGTTTAGAATTGCCACATTCAAGCTGGGACTGAAGCATTGACTTTCTTCTCCGCGGCAAACCGAGGAAGTCCATGGGAGCTCGGTTGCCTTCGCTCTTCCCATTGACCAGTGGCCGACAAAAGCCGCCTGTTGACGTAGCATTCACAACGTACCCGGCAGCAGAACACGAAAGTGGCTCACTTCAGCGCGTGTTGTTAGCGCTTTGACCCGCTCTTTGTGACTCTGTGACCACATTTAAGCTTTTTTCGCCAGCCTCCTCAATGCCTTCGTGGCCCAACACATCGTGACGTCGACAATCAAAGCCTGGCGCCTCGGGGTATATAAGCTTCCATTCTTTCATCTTCCTTCTTCCTTTCTATTCTCTTTCAACAACTTCCTTCATCGACGTTGTGGAGTCCAGCAACGCTGCCGACCGTGTCATTCGACAAGGTCAAGCAGCATCTGCTGTATCCTGACCCCACGGCTTCGATGACAATCTGGCAGCAAAACGCGTCACTCGATCGAATTCAGCGCGTCGCTTCGGCGACCATCAAACACCTTCGCCTTGGGCTTCTCGCCCAAGGGTTTCACTCCGACAACGGTACGTCAAGGTCGTTCTCTTCCTTCTCTTTTCACTCTGTTGCGAATGATGACCATATATGACAAAGAGAGCTAGTTGCAGGCTTTCAGCTTCGGGTTGCAGCCACGAAGTGTCACTTCTGGCGTGTTAGTGATCTGTAAAGAGCCACAAACCCCGAATTGGCACTTCTGGCTTGCACTGCCCGCTGATTGTCGATGACATGCCCAGAGGAGCACCCTCAGTCTGACTTGCACTTGTTGACTTCTCATTCAATCAACGTTCTTCCTGAGTTCAATGGCTGACATCACCGACGTGACAGAAACACATCCCCATGGATAATCTTCAAACTCGGAAGCTGTCTTAGGCTCATCGCCCAAGAGTTTCACTCTGACAATGGTACGTTAAGGTCGCTCTCCTTTTCCTCTTTCCACTCAGTTGCCCATGATGACCATATGACAAAGAGAACTAAGTTGCAGGCTTTCAATTTCGGGTTGCAGCAGCCAAGCCAGCGACGAGGCGTCACTTTTTGGTGTGTTAGTGATCACTCCCTTGGAGAGAGCCACAAACCCCGAAGTGCCACTTCTGGTCTGGTGCGGTCGCAATCCGGGATTGATTGCCGATGAAATGTCCAGAGGAACACCCTCAGTCTGACCCGCATTCGTTGACTTCTCATTCAATCAAAGTTCTCGTTGAGTTCAATGGCTAACATTATCAATGCGACAGGACACGTCTCCATGGACAGTCTTCAAACTCGGAGGAAGCTGTCTCGCCATCTGTTTTGACATTCATCTCCGTGCTTGGTACTGACGTTGCTCGGTAAGTCTGTCTTCTCTTTCTGCTCATGTTGTTATTGCGCAAGGATGAAAATAGACCAAAAGGCAAAGTTGCAGTGGTTTATTGGGGTGAGGACTGACCTTTGGGGTTAATTGACGCAGCAGCCTGGCCATTCTGACGTGTGGTTCATCTTATGCTTGAACCCCGCCTTTCTGGTGCTTGTGGTTCATCTTATGCTTGAACCCCGTCTTTCTGGTGCTTGTGGTTGCTGGTTAAGATTCCTTGGGGGACAGTTTCGCTGCTTCGCAGCCCTCGGCTCAAAAAAACCACGATGATCAATACCAAATGAGAGACGTACCTGAGCTCACAATCATGCACCTTCTCAATCAGCAAAGTCGATAAGGGTTCACTGCTGACATGTTTGAAACTCCAGGCTCCTTGTCGGGCAAACCCCGACCAGATATGGCCCCGCTACGAATTCTCTCTCTTGGCCGTTGCTTGGTAAGTTCGAATTCTTTCTTTCACCTGATCGCTTCCCCGATGATTAAACAAAAACGGACTGTATGTGGTGCATTGCAGGGATATCAATGGACTGTTTTGGACCCGGTTTACTCAGTAGCCCGGCCATTCTGGCGTGTGGTTCATCTTATGCTTGAACCCAGTCTTTCTGGTGCCTAAGGTTTCTGGTGAGCCGACCTTCAGAACATGGTATTCCTGACTCTGCAAACAAGCCACGGTGCCAGAACCAAATCAGAGATTAAATCTGACTGGGGACATTTCCTTTCCAACTCTTGTTATGGACACAGACTATTCGCGTTCGAACGCTAACTCATTGGCGATGCCAGGAAACTCCTCCACCGATCATCTCTCCGCATCGCCGAAGGGCTACATCTCTTTATCCACAAGCATTCGAGGCTCGCCAGAGCCTTACGATCGCAAAGGAAGAAATGGTTTTGGGATCTCAGCACAAGGAGCTGGGATGCGGTCTGAGGCAATGGTGTGGGATGGTATTCCAACCGAACAGCGCAAGGAGCAGCATTAAGTAGCTTATCACAAATAAAAGTATACATGAGTTCAACTACGTGCCATCTCTGATGATTTGTGGCGTTGGATATTCAATGATTAAAGACAGTCTTCATGCTTTCGGGGGTGGAGGTTTGAAGAAGGTTCGCTCGGAAAATCTTGGCGCCTATTCTTCCTTTCCCTCCCAATCAGCTGGGGCCATGTCAAAGCCCTCAAAAAAAGACACTTATTTGTCCTCTTTCTACTTACTATGGCCTGTATAGACTCGGTATTTGCCTCTATTTTAATTCATTACTTACATATAGTAGACTGCCGTGCGGTTGGACCCTGGCGGAACCTTCCAAGGCTGGCTCAGCAAGCGCGAGGGACAGGACAGTGATTTGCGATTGCGTCACGCCACCAGGGGAACAACCAACTTCCAAACTGCTTTGCGCATGCTCAATTCAACATCTACCAGACTTACTGTGGATCCAATGTTGGAAGCGCATCAGGCTTTCCGAGGCAGGATGCGCCAGCGCATCCAAAGGACCGGAGCCATGACGTACAATGCTTTGCCTCCACGACCTCCACGACCTCCACGGAGCTCGCTCCGGAAACAGCTCCACGACTTCATGGTACCTTCCAAGTATCCATCGCCTCAATACATTACAGCACCAAAAGCCGGTAGGCATACACGTGTCCCCATGGGTAAATCATGAGGAATTAAGGGCGCGCCCGTCGAATGAGACCATGTTTCAGCAACCGGGCCGCCGATCGAAAATGCGGCTTCACGACCCTCACGCGACTTCATTCGTCCGGATGCGAAATGGCCACAATGCACAACTGTTGCGGTTAAGAGTGCCGCGACGATCATCCACAGGACGCAGGTGCAAGTCCGCGCCTTGAAGCTTGATTCAAGTGCTTGTGTGGTTGGTGGCTGCCTGGAGTTGAGCTTGTTCCTGTTTGAGTTATTCCCAGGCTTGCGTCATGCTCGCCATGCGCGAAACGTCCTACAAGACACAATGCATTGATGGTGGCGTATATAAGAGTCTGGGAGGTAGGTCGTACAAGCTCCACACGATTCTTATGCTCAATTCGATTTTCCAAAAGATTAAGAATTTTTTCACGTCTCTATTTTAGTCAAAAACAAGTCTCGAAAGCAATATCCCATCAAAATGACTAGCAACCTCACCCGCGTCTCGTTGGTTCGCAATACGAAGTACAAGGCATCGGGCATGAAGTCCTATGTCTCTGCTTTGCGAAAATGTGAGACTCATCGGACGAGAATTCGAAACTCATAAACTATGTATCTGACACAACGCAGTCGGCATCGGCCCAACTCTAGAGGGCCCGTACTTTGCTGGCAGCAAGCTAGCCCAGCAAGGCAAGTTCGGCAAAGTCGGTGGGAAGGCATCTGTCCAGCAGCATGTCCTGCAAAAGCGAACCGGCACTGGCGACCAGGCAACGACTGGTGAGGTCCCGGCGGAGGACCAGCAGAATGATTCCCAGTACTTGGCCCAAGTCTCCATTGGCACACCAGGCCAGAACATGATGCTTGACTTTGACTCTGGTTCTGCTGACCTCTGGGTACGCCCCATGCTCCATTTTCGTTGAGGTATGAAAGGCTCACCGAATACAGGTGTGGTCCACGTCGCTTCCCTCGCAGACGCAGTCTCAAGGCACCTCGAGCGGCCACCATATCTTCGATCCATCCAAGTCCTCAACCTGGAAGGAGTCCTCTGGCAGCACATGGAAGATTGAATACGGCGACCAGTCCTCCGCTTCCGGGACCGTCGGCACTGACAATCTTACCATTGGTGGCCTGACAGTACAGAATCAAGCCATTGAGCTCGCAGACACTCTATCGCAGCAGTTTGTTACCGGCGCTGGTGACGGCCTCCTGGGCTTGGCATGGGGCAATATCAACACCGTCCAGCCTACGGCCGTGGCTACGCCAGTTATGAACATGATCTCCCAGCAGGACATTCCACAGAGCTCAGAGCTGTTCACGGCATACCTCGGGAGCTGGCGTGATACTAATGACGCAGACAAGGGCGAGAGCTTCTACACCTTTGGCTACATTGACCAGGATGTGCTCAAGGCTGCAAACGTCACCGAACCGACCTATACACCCGTCGACAACTCTCAAGGATTCTGGATGTTCGACTCGACATCCGCCTCCGTGAATGGCACGACGATCCAGCGCTCTGGTAACACCGCGATCGCGGACACTGGCACTACTCTTTGCCTTGTTGACGACAACACATGCAAGTCCATCTACGATGCTATTCCGGGAAGCAAGTATGACTCGACGCAGCAGGGCTACACCTTCCCAGCGAACACAAGCGCAGACCAGCTGCCGACGGTGACGTTTGCCGTCGGAGACACGCAATTCACAGTCCAGAAAGAGGACCTTGGCTTCGCCGATGCTGGTAGTGGTATGACGTACGGAGGAATCCAGAGCCGTGGTGACCAAAACTTTGACATTTTTGGCGATACCTTCCTCAAGAGTATCTATGCTGTGAGTGCTTTTTGCGCCGCGATTGACGCATACAAGACCGCTGACCTTTCGACGCAGATTTTTGATCAAGGCAACAAGAGATTTGGTGCCGTGCAGAGGACGGAAGCGACGCAGAATGTCGGAAACCCGCCGGCAAGCGGAGCTACTGGAACTGGATCCTCCTTGTAAGCGAGAGGAGACATTTAACAGTGGAAACAAGCAAGAATGAGACACGATGAGATGCATAGCGTATTGGACGGAAGAATGATCTGTCAATTGCGTAACAGGTAATATAGGCGCACTTGCGGATGGTATTGGTCTTGTATACTAATGATATACTTGTACATCAACATTGGTGTGGGAGTCTTTTAAATATTAAAAAATGCAGAGTATCATAATACCATCACTTGCCCATTAACTTATCCAATGAAAAATGGTATCAAGCTCTCCGTTACATGAAAAAGAGATATTACTCCGTATGTAGGTCCCACAATTAAGATCACCCCCAGATTACTATATTTGGGCAGAGCCGTGGCTTCACACTAGCAGGGAGCGGCCGCCGAACCGACGTGTCCAGCCAGCCACCGATTATTATTTTATTCCAAACAACGCAGCCTTGCGGCTCTTTTGTCTATCCTTTCAAATATCCTCATGACGCGTTTATCGCCTTCGCATTTGCATCTACAATTACTCCGATGCGATGCTTGCCTTTCGCCACTTTCTCATTCAACAAGTCGCCTTCTACCGATACCGAGAAGGCGACGATGCAAACAACGTCCGAAAAGTCCGATGCGATCTCAACTGTAAAGCTAAAGGATAAGGCTGGAAGTAAGAACGAAGAGAAGCACGCCACCCCAGGCGTGTCATACTACAGCTTCGAAACAAGTGCTAAGCAAATCCACGTAAGGATGTCTCTTTATGTTCAGGTGTCCATCCGATCCTGACCTTACGATCAGAGTCGGCGTGGGAAGATCCTCACTCCTGCAAAGAGTTGGACGAATCTCGACTCCGAGAGAGATGCAGAAAAGTTCGTTAGGACCACGCCGATTAGGAATGCCACGCAAAACTTTGCTCAGAGCCGCTTTCGAATACTTGTTGTTCGGTATTCCGACCATGAGCTCCTGTACGCTCAGAAATCACTACTCGAGGCTGCAAAAGCCGCGGGTTGGATCAGCAACGTTTTCGAAACCTTCATTGCGAATCACACAGTTGGATCGGCGGTTAGAGATTCCAAGAACGGCATGAGTTTCATGATTCAAACGCCTCACGACGATATATTCCCGTTCTTCTCGCTGTCTCTTGCGTCGCATCATGGTTACGGTTACGAGAACGCACCGGACTGGACTGCGCTTGTTTTCATAGGCTCTTACCAGTCATCTGATTCTAAGCACGAGCTTGACATAGATGTCGTTTCGAGCTTGCTCAATTACTGGACGTACCCGATCGATTATCCGCCATCTTTAAGTCCCGACTTCATGATACTTCCCGTAGCCATGATGCGCTACCAGGTCAATGAAATCGCTACAGGGGTCGCAAAAATGAGGAAAGAAATTCTGAATGTGGACGACAAACTACTGAACTCGAAAATGCACATAATGAAGCGCATGGGGCAGGTAAAAGCACAGTTATTCAGATTGAGACGGATGCAAGGATCTTTGCACCAACGATACCTCTTCGCCAAGGAGCTCGCCACCAATCTGGAGAAGGCCTTTGAGACGCTGAGGAAGAGGGGTATAAATGAACCGGGGGAGCCTTCGATTAAGTATTCTGGGACATTAACAGAGGCGGTGCAGGCGCATTCTTTCATTTTGGAGACCCTCAAGCATGAAGTTACGGGAGCATCGCCGCGGATCGAATCGCAGCAGACCACGGTGAGCACGAGCGCGTTCAGGTGGTAATATCCACTCGAGCAAGAGTAGGCTAATTTGTTTTGGGTAATAGTTAGACGGCGAAACAAACATCATAGTACAATTACACCTCTTTGAATTGTAGTGCAGCTGTCATTGACGTATGCATAGATAGCAAACAACTCCTATCTGGCAGCTGAGGAAGCACGTCGAGACTCCGCCTCCATGAAGACGATTGCTGTAGTCACGCTCGTGTTTTTACCGGGAACTTTCGTCGCAGTATGCATCCTCGTTCTCCCGCAGGCCGTGACAAGCTAACAATAACTCTCTAGGCTATATTCAGCATGTCAATGTTCCAGTGGATATCACAAGGTGGCGGTTCCGACAGCAGCCAAGTCTTATCTGGGTGGTTCTGGCTTTATTGGGCCGTTACGGTTCCACTGACGGTTGTGATATTGATAGTTTGGATCATATGGTACAGGTGGACAGATAAAAGGTACAAAGTGAGAAGAGATGGAGGGTTGGACGAGGAAAGTAAAGTCGAATGAAGCCTGCAGTAGTCTTCCGGGTGATTTTGTTCAAGTTCTGGACCCCATTCTGTATATAGCGTAATTTTGTGGAAGTATTGATGGGTAGGACCTCACCATTGCACGATCGATCTCCTTTGTGGATTCGTCCAGGTCCTTCCAAGGCACCAAGTACGGAGTCGTCTTATCTTTGCCGCTCCTCGGTCCCGTCTTCCACTGTCTTTGAAGTCGTTCCGAGTTCCAACGATCCTTCTCATGAATAGCCATAACTTCAATCTCCTCATTCGTGAATTCCGTGACTGGTATTCTCCCTTCCTTCTTCTCGGCCAAGAAGCAGGAGATGAGGCGTATCGTACTTGGTATCGCATCCGCATGGTCCCTGTTGGAGTCTTTGAAAACTTCTATTAATCGATCCCACGGTGTCAGCCAATTCTCCGCATCTATCTGATCGAGGGTCTTTGATTCGTTCCCTGGCTTTGCTTGCTCTCGCGTGCGAATGTGATTGATATAAGCGTTGTGCAACCGCTCCGCTAACATTTCCCGGACCTCAGAAGGGAGAAACCTTCCGCTCATAGCTCTCGTGAACTCCCTGTACTCAACATGCAGTTGAAGCTGGGTCTCAGAAGGCAGCGCTGAGCGCGAGAAATATTTTGCGTTATTCAGACGACTCATGGACAGAATAGCTTTCAGCGACCGGATTCCTTGGAGATATTCCGACACTAGCAGCAGGCCACTGAGAACGCTTTCATCAATGTTGATCCTGTCTCCAGATTTGAGCTTGGGTTCGCGTTCTTCAAGGAGGGTTCGTAAAACAACGGCTCGGCGGAATGGAAATTGTCTGTCGCCGATGCCAGTGCGATTAAAGCCAACCATGTCAACGAAGCCTTGTAGACAGCCTATGAACTCTCGGACGGTACGCGCAGTGCCTTGAGATTGAGTGGCGTCAGCATGCCTTTGGAAAACTGCGAAACTTCTCGTAGCTGATGCGCCAAAGAAGAGAAGCGCCCTCCCGATCGGTCTGCTCACAACTCCGTCGAAGAATCTGCCGCTTGCCATTGCTGGAAGAAGGTGAGGCAGCCAACCAAATAATGACCCGCCGAATTGGATGTCGAAATTCCTGAAATATGCAAGAGCAATGTAGCCTTCAAGTGTACAATCGCGGATTTGATGGAAGGCCGCTACCAAATCTTCCAACCTCTTGAATTCGGAAAGATCAAAGATGAGCTGTCGAACTTTTCTACCAGCCGCTGCTGTTTCAACAATTTGCAGTGCTGCAAAAGCCTTTCCAGAGCCTCGAGGTCCAAACATAGCCATGCTCGGCGGCTGGGTTTGCGGAACGGCAAGATATTCTTCGACGCAGGTTTTCAAAGTGTGGAAGAGCTCAATTTCTTTCCGGTCGAAGAGCACAAACTGATTGAAGCGCGCTATGGGTACGTTGATTTTGGATGTCCCATCTAAGACAATCTGGCGTGCGACTTCGACGGAGTCTGCGATCACGAAATCAAGCAGCGACCAGTTATGTTCGCCTTTCCCTATGTCGTCCGATGGTATTTCGAATCTGATTAACGTATCCTCGTTGTCCATCGTATGTTCCATAATTACTGAAGTATCGTAAATGGACCGATGGTATTCATGCGGTGACATGCCATTCCGTGCCAGCCTTCTAGCAGTTCGAAATCCATCAGCGATACAATTTTCATATTTGGCCTCGTCCGATTGTACTAAGAGTGTTGCAAAACCCGCAACAAATGCCTCCATGACCCCGGGCACGTAGTTCACGTTCTGTCGGTAGAATTCGCCCTCGGTCCTGAGCGGGTCGAAGAACAAGATTGGCTTCAAGACGTCCAGACCACGATGATAGATCACGCCATCGCAGCCAAAGACAACAATCAAATGAGGGCAGGTAACCAAAGTGACCAATTTCCCTATGGCGCCTAAATTCCTCACGAAGTCTTCGCATGTTCTCTCCCAGGACGAACCATATGATAACTCAATTCCCTCCGCTCGAAGATCATCGGCTTTCACAATGACAATGAGACGTTCCGGATCCAGCGCATTCTTAACATTGGAAAGCTTTTTGGGTCGAACCTGTTCCCATACCTGGCCTTCGCAGAGGGGCCTTGACATGTGGTAGATGAAGTAGCTGGGCCAATGTGGCTCGAGGAGGTGTGAGACAGCTTCTGTGCCCTCATATGCAAAGTGGTTTTCTCCATCTTGAAAGACATACACGGTATAGTTATCCTTAGAGTCGAGCGCCGGAAGCGTTCTAGGCAAGTGCAACTGAGAGTCAACATTGAGCTTTCGGATATGGTCCACAGTGAAGGCGGCGGATCCGAATTGTTGATTCAGCTCTATTACTGATGACGGAACAACTTGCGAGCTCGAAAACCCGGGGGTATGGACTTCGACTTTCGGATCGGACCTGGGTAGTACGTCTTTCAATAGATGGGAAAGAAGGCCCGCTCCGCCCCTAAACCATTCAGTCTGCGGCGGTCTTGTTTCTGAGTTGTGCAGCGCCGATGGCTGGAAGCAGAACAGGTCTTGCGCCGCCTGCCCAGCTATGATAAGATGTCGTGATAGAGGCATTTTAGCTAGCGGTGTACGGTCGTGAGGGCTGCAAGTGTACAGGTCGATCACGGACGCTGTATTCAGCCTGGCCCGTCCCCAAGCGTGATGGGGGTGATTGTCTTGGCTGGGAGGCTGGTCCTGTGGAATCCCTAATCTGGCATCGCCTGAGGATGCCACAGGGACCTATATAATAGGTAAATGGCCCCCTGTGGAGTCCATTTTGCAGGTGGAGGTGAGTTTGATGGCTGGGAGGAGGTTGGGCGCGGATACAACCATTCAGCTGACGCAAGCGCGCCACCAGAACGCGAAATTTAAAATTCGATCGCTGTCTACGCACCAGAACAACAATACAGTCTGAATCGGAGGTTGCTAGATATAGCTTCTGCTTTTCATATTCCGTATCTTGAAGTACCTTTTGAATTAGACGCCTGCGTAGTCGACCACGCCCTTTTTGTTTTTGCGTTAGACTGGTCTCACTTCGGCTTACTTTGCTATTTCAAGCACATCTTCAGCACTGAACACACAATCCCCTTTACATAATGCGACCTGCTCTCCTTTTCAATCTAACCTTTTGATATATGGCTGAAAATCATGTCGTAAGGCTACGTCGGTCTCTAATGCGAGCGCGCTTCAGCAGAGCTTCATCAAAAGCAGGCTAGCATCAGCATCAGCATCAACCAAGAATGATCTCCTTCCAAACGGGGCCATCTCCAAAAGCCTCTTTCAGGTCTTTCTTTCCAATGGACCCAATATCGACCCTCTCAGCATACATAGGCCTACCGGCGCGGTCAATTGACCCCATCGCAGTTTTCGCACCATTCTCGCCCACCCATTCAAGTAACATGGCCTTGTACCTCCATCCTTTCTCATCGTCTATCCGCCCATTCTCCGCCCTTGTATCTCTCCCCTCACACATGAGGATGAATTCCCTTTCCTGCGGAACCGGATTGTACTCCAGCCAAAGCGGCTGCACCCTGATGATACCTAGCTCACGTCCACTACGACCAAAAATCCCCAGACGGTGACGCCTATCTACTGGGCCTCTCTCCTCGTCACGACTGTTAGGCTCGTCGAGCCGCAAAGTGAGAGAAACGGTCCAGAACTGGAGGAATCCCGATCCGGCGTGGTTGCTGAGAATGTCTTCCACGTAATCGGGCGGATTGATGTCTTTCAGCAACATCTTACTGGGTTCCACTCGTGAGCAGTCCATCTTGAAGCGTTGCTGAATCCGAGAACCGTAGAAGTTCTTGGATTCCTCCCAGTCGGAGTCGCTGTCGTCTGGGTGTCTCACTAGGCGTGTGCAGCTCGTTGAGCCGTGTCCGTCTCGCTGATACCATATGATCCAGGTCCGCTTCCGGATCGCCTTTCTGATGCTCCTAATGCTTCTGTTATACCAATCCCACATGTGAGGCCACGACTGCTCCACCCAGCCAGACCAAGACCAGCTCGGCGCGAGGGTTTGTTGTCCATCTTTTGAAATTCGTCGTGATTGAAGTGAGAGCGGTCTCCAGAGAAGGAACCAATCGAAGTATCTAGTTGGGATCCCATGGCAGAGCTCGGTATCTAGCTGGACCGTCAGCTGGCGGGATACGCCGGCGAAGGCGTTGTATACATCGTCGTCATATGACAACTTGCGTTCCGAGTAGTTCTGGATTAGGCCTTCGAATTCGCCAATATCACCACCCTCAAAACCACTATTGCGTTGCCTTCGTTCTCCTTCGATCTCGGCGGGGCTTTCGATGAGATGCTCCTCCCATGCATCAACGCCTTGGCAGCGGAAGACCACCTTGCCGTCGATGAAGATGAGGGATCTCGTGGCGAAATGTGTCTCCTGGTAGCTGCGGATTGGTCAACTTTGACAAGTTATTGTAGGTCAAAGTGAAATTAGACTTACGTCCAACCACGGGAATAATATGATCTCCCCTCAACTGAGTCAGCCCATCGTGTTCTGAACGCCAGCCTAAACCCAGGAGCTATCTCCTCGATTGGCTGTTGAGTTTCGCGGGTGCCGGACCGGAGGCCATTGATGCCCATATACGCAGTGTCGCTGCCCGCGGTCACAATCACCAAGTCCGCCGTGGCGTAGATGATGTCCATTGTTTTGATTGTACTAGTCTTTTTCTTCTCATTATTCTGGACAATACATAAATTGTCAACCCACAAGTATTTGATGCCGATCTCCTTCGCCACATCGATAGCATCCCTAATAGTCTCCGGTATCTGGCTCGCAAACTGGTGATTGTCGAGTGAACCAGGCTTCGCAAGCTCCTCAATGTTGGATGAGAGAGCCTGGAACTTGATCGGGCCGCCCCATACATAGCTCAGAGCCGCATAGCGACATCCAGGCGGCAGTATGGTAACACATTTCTGTTCCACATCGATGCAACGAAAGTCGGGCACTTCCTTTGTTGGGTGGGATCTCTTCAGCTTCTTTAAGACCGGGTTCTTTCGGCAGGCTTTGCCATGGTGCTCGTCACACAGAGCCAGCCATCTCCGCACGACGGCGAAGTCGATCCTGTCCTGGTTGTAGGGGCGCATGAAGTAGGTGATCGAATCCGTCGGTGAGTCGTTGGCCAGGAGGGTAATTTCAGGGAAGAGATTGAGCCTCGTTTCTGCGAATCCTCCGCTTTCCGTTTGCAGATATGGCCGGAGTACTCGAACCTCAGGTCGGTGAGCCCACGGTGCACTGGGGTCAGGGCTCGGGCCTTTGGTATTCCAGCTCATTGTCACGCAGAGCGGTTCGTCATTTTCGTGTGTTGGAACGTCCTTTGCACTAAGAGCCACGAGTATAAGGCGGCATAGCGGACAACCGGTCTTCTTCTTCATGTCTTCGACTTTACCCAAGGACATGCTCAGATCATCGGGTTCGTTCCACTTGCCGTACTCTTTGTCTCCTGGTAGGACGACAAAGCGTTTGGCTTCGAGTTTCAGCGCTCTGCAGACGTCGCATAAGGCATCGCCAGGACGTGAGATGCCGTCTGGAACGGGGAGTAGCGGGGGCGGTGCTTCTGCGTCAGGTTCAGGAGGACCCGACTCGTCTGTCTCCCAGTAGTCAGAATCGGATGACATGATTGCTGTTGTTACAAGTTTGTTGGTTGCTGATGGTTCTATCACATATAAGTGTGTGGGAGAAGGGACAATCCTAGGGCGGTCAATGTCGCTCCCAGCTGGCTTCATAAAAACTTAAATTACGCCAGTTGCATGCACGCTCTTAAAGGTAAATCATAGTGAAAGACAAGATCAAATTGACTGGGTTACGGAACACAGAACTGAGTGCAGTGGACCAGACACTGTGGCTACTAGGATTGTGAGGCTCAAAGTGGGGGTGGTCGGGCCGCTTGGAACTGTCAGTCAGCCACAAAACAGTTGAAGTGCAGTGTCAAGGTTGAAATATCGAATGATGTTGCTGCTAGATGGCACTATGAAAGACGGTAGACGATGCGCCTACCATTTCTGGCACTTGCAGCTACTAGCTTAGCTTTGCATGTGCTGTTGACGTGGTCGTTTAGCCTTCCGGTGAGACAAAACAGGCGACATGCAGCTCCCGTCAAGCGCTTTCCCCAGCGCTCAAAAGAGACGAGTCAGAAGTTAAGCGATGGCTTCGTGTTCGCAGAGCCATTAGAGGCGGGTCTGGCAAGTTCGGCGGGGGCAGTGGAGGCATGTTTTGTAGCGTTCGGAGGACCTTTGCGGCGACTTCGACAGCTTCTTTCGGGAGACCTGAGTTATGTTAGTTAGATGTAAATGTTCTATTCAAAGATCAGCTCACCAGCGAGCCCTGCTACCTTCAAAGCATGGCTCTCCCTATTCACACCCCTCCGTAACCGATGCACAAATGTCCAACTCCCATCGCCTTCTCTGCTCTCTGCCACATCAGTGCAATAACACGCAATGCCTTCAACGCCTTGGACCATATCCGTCAGAGTGTGGAAATGCGTCGCAAAAAGTACCCTACTCTTATTGACGTGGTATAAATGGTGCAGTGCCGCAAATCCGACTGCAACGCCGTCCTCTGGTGTTGTCCCACGACCTACCTCGTCCATTACCACAAAGCTTCTCGGTGTCGCGGAGCGCAGGATCTCAGCAGTCTCTAGCATCTCGACCATGAATGTCGACTGGTCGGCATACAGATTATCTGCCGAGCCGACGCGTGAGAAGATCTTGTCGACAAGGCCAATTTCAGCGTACTCGGCAGGGACATAGCTTCCTGTCTGCGCTAGAATGCAGATGAGTGCGTTTTGTCTGAGAAAGGTGCTCTTGCCGCCCATGTTGGGACCCGTGATAAGGTGAATGCGCTCTGCATCCGTCATGCTGAGATCATTCGATGTGAAGTTGCGCCCTTGTTTCATCAGTCCGGCTTCAACAGTATGATGGCGGCCGCCCACAATGTTCACATTCATTCCCGCGTTTAAGATCGGCCGAACAAGGCGCTGCTCTCTTGCGAGGGTCGCAGATGAGCATGCGACGTCCAGCTCGTCGAGAACGGCAGCGTTGCGGCGGATCTCAATGAGATTTCGCACGACTTCTGCGCGCAATGTGGCAAAAATGCGGGATTCTTCGGCCTGGATGCGATGCTTCGCCTCCTCTGTGCGGTTGCCGAGTTGTGTCCATTCTGGAACATGGAAGGACTGCGTCGACTTGCTTGATTGTAGAATGCGTACCGACCGGAGTGCTGCAACGGAGGCTCTCTCTTTAACGCCGCCTTTGACGTGGCAGATATGACCAAGTTTGGGTGTCCAGCGTAGTGTGAGACTTGCAGCCCCAAGCTCGATTCGCAAACGCGATTCCAAAGAGTCCTTCTCTTCTTTGAGAGCATCAAGTTTACGGTGTAGGCGAGAGAGCATAGCGCTGGCATTTCGTTGCATAATCCAATTATTACTCTCTGCGTCAACAGATTTACCGATGCCATTCCCATTATGCGCTTGCGCGCGGACACTCTTTGGTACACCCTTCAGATGCTGCTCTCCTTCCTGGTTTAACACATCTTCTGCAAGCTCCACCATCTCAGCGGCTTCTGAATCTTCGATACGGTGCTGCTCCATAAGCTTTTCTTCATCAATAGTGTTTAGGATCCGCAACGAGAGGTCCATTGGCCCATCTAGTGACAGTCTATGAAGAAGACTCTCAAACTTAAGCCATCGAGGCTTTGCAGTAGAGATTTGCTCCCCCGAAGCTTGATGAGTCCAAAGGGTGTCTGAAATCTTGTCGGTTACTTGGATTGTCCGCGATAGTCCGAGCAGGTCATCTGCATCGCCTCTTCCAAAGGAGAATTTCTGCACGAGGCGCAAGGAGTCGAAAGTGTCACGCAGAAGGACCAGCAAGTTGTGGTGAAGGTCGGGATTTTCCAGAAACTCTGCAACGAGGTCAAGACGGCTATTGATCTCATCAAGAGACATTGACGGCGATACTGCTTGAGATAAGCCTCTAATCGATTAACCAATGTAGCTAATTAGAACTTACAAAGTCTTTGGCCCAGGAGACGCGAGCCACTTTTCGTCACTGTCCTCCGCACTGCATGAAGGAGACTCCCTTGGAAAGTGCCATCACGTAGAGTTTCGCGAATCTCGAGTGCTCGTATTGTGTTCTTGTCTAAAGCCATGAATTCGTCCTCCCGTCTCTGTAAGGGAGCTTGCAGGCGTGGTTTGGTCCCCTGGAGTTGTGTATTCACGTAGTGCAGTATTGTATTGCCTGCAGCAATCTCCAAAGCCGAAAAATTGGAGACAGCCGGCCTCTCACCCTGTGCTTCGATCATTGAGAGCCAGTTGTCCGAAGCCAGGTCACTAAGGACTGAGGTGATATAAGTGATGATATGTCGATCGTCCCGACAGAGCGCTGTCAGTCGCTTATCCTGTAAATCCTGCAGAGCTTGGTCAAGCAGTATCTCTCTTGGAGCTATTCTTGCTAAGACGGTTCCTAGAGCGTCTAGATTCGTACGCTGTGTGAAGAAATCGCCACTTGATAAATCCAGCCATGCCAGACCGACCTCCGGAGTTTTCGAATTCTCAGCGTCGACATTCCTTTGCTCGAGAATCTCAGGATCGCATTGAATGCTAAGTAGATAATTGTTTTCGAAAGGATCCATGAAATTTTCGTCAATCAATGTTCCAGGAGTGATTATGCGAGACACTCTCCTGTCATATTGCAGGCCTCCGGATTTGGCTTTGGCTTCAGCGTCCTTTTCGAACTCCTCGACAATTGCAACATGCTTGTTCAGATCTTGCACAAGTATCTTCAAGAAGCGGTCTAATTGGAAGAAGGGGAAACCAGACATGGGCACAATTCCAGCATTTGTGCTCTTCTTGCCAACTTTTAGGTTGAGCAACGGTCCATATTCCTCAGCCTGCTCGAAGTACAGCTCATAGAAGCCTCCAACTCGTGTCAAGACAACGCAATGAGCGAACTTTTTCATATTATTCCTTGCCCCTTGGATTACGGCCGGATATGCTGGGCCATCCTCTCTCTCCACGGCAACGGGAGTACCTTGTGGCAACGCTCCTTGATGCAAGGGCGTGATCTTCACTGAAGTCTTCGTTTTGGCACCTCTGATCCATGTTGTCGACCCAGATTTGCAAAAAATCGCGTCCTGATGTAGCGTGTGCGAGCATGAGCTTCGAGCAAACGCGAGGTCACGTTTTCTGTGAATGGCTCGCGTGGCAACGAGAGTTGCGTTGCAGCGCTTGATGTAACTTGTACGACCTGAGAGGCATCTTTGACTGATGCGCATGCTCAGGCAGATTGACTCAACATCGAATTTGACACTTTGAATTAAAAATGGTCTGGCATTTGGGAAGGTCGGCCTCCAAGAAGGCGAAGATGCAAACGCAAATCGGATCCCCTGAGATCAGCGCAAGCCACAGCCCTACAGCCACGCCAAGTCCGGGGAAAGCTAGCACCAAATTCAACAGCCCACTAAGGTCCAGGCGAGAAACTTTTGAAATACGACAAGAATCTCCATACGCCGTCATGGCTACTCAATTTGAACCTCTGAAAAATGACCGTTTATTAAGAGCAGCTCGAGGTAGATATAAACGCGCTTTCAAAAGGCATCGAGCTGATCATGGAACTGCAGGAGAGAAAGTCGATCGTCCTCCAGCATGGGTAATGCGTCAAGGTATTGACGTCCTCCAAGTCAACATGCTTCTCTGCTGACGCGAATTGAAGCTGGCAGATACCTCCCCGAATACCACAAAGCCAAAGGAGACCATGACTTCTTCGATTGTTGCCGCTCCCCCGAGATAGCCTCCACTCTCACATTACAGCCTATTGAGCGTTACCATGGCTTGATCGACGCTGCTATAATATTCTCAGACATTCTCGTGATACCACAAGCTATGGGTATGGAGGTCATAATGGTTGACAAGAAGGGTCCGCATTTCCCGGACCCATTGCAAAGTCCAGAGGACAAGCAATACAAGGAGGTCATGGAGCGGCCGGTCGACGTCAAGAAGAGCCTGGATTACGTATACAAGGCAATAACATTAACCAGACATAAATTAAAAGGCCGGGTACCGCTGATTGGATTCTGTGGTGCGCCTTGGACTTTGCTATGCTATATGGTCGAAGGCGGAGGCACGAAGCTGTTCGTCCAGTCGAAGACATGGGTCTACAAATATGCAGAGGAGAGCAAAGAGATACTGTTCAAAATCGCTCAGATATGTGTAGACCATCTCGCACAGCAAGTTGTGGCAGGCGCTCAGGTATGTTACTGTTAGTATATAACTCCACGTCGATGCTTACTATATGTAGATGATCCAAGTATTTGATTCCTGGGCAGGAGAGCTTTCACCATCGACCTTCAAGGAATTTTCTCTACCTTTTCTCAAATATATAGCAGATACTCTCCCCATCAAACTCCAGGAACTGAAGCAAGAGGTTGTGCCAATGACGGTTTTCGCTAAAGGCGCATGGTATGCTCTGGAAGACTTGTGCGACCTGAAGTACAACGTCATAAGCCTTGACTGGCTTCACGATCCTGCCGAAGCATTCAAGGTTGCTCAGAGGAAGGGCAAGGTCCTGCAGGGAAATGCCGACCCTGGAGTACTGTATGGCGGGAGGGAAGCGATCACAAAGGTCGTGGAGGAGATGGTGGCGGGCTTTCAAGGTGGCAAGCAGGGCTGGATAGCAAATCTCGGTCACGGTATGTAATTGATGTGTCGCCCATGATATATACTTCAAGCTGACCAGAGCAGGTATCACACCTTTTGTAGATCCGGATGACTTGCGTCACTTCTTCCAAGAGATCGACAGACTTTCTAGCAAGTATGGGCGTGCTTCGACTATCGATGGTGGAGAGAGCGCATCATTTGTCACTGGCAAAGACAAAGTACAAGAGAAAGATGAAGAGCCAGAAGCAATCGGTGACCCGTTCAGTGAACAGCAGGTTTAGTCCTCTAACAGGCTATTTTGGCGGTTCATCTCCAATGTCTTCATACCTACGATATCATGAGCGAACATCCGATATAGACGCAGCGAATCATCATCCTTACCAGTCTTTAGGATTCTCCTTGATATACTTCCCCATCATCTTTATGCATTCCTCATTGTCCAGGTTGACAAGCTCAATGCCTCTTGCTTTGAGGTATTCGTGGGGTCCGACATGGTTCACTTGCTCTCCCATTACAACCCTCTTCACACCGTACATAATGCATGCTCCAGAGCACATGTCGCAGGGGGAGAGCGTTGTATACATAGTGGCGCCTTTATATGAAGATCCAGGCAATCTACCTGCGTCCTCTAGAGCCGCCATTTCACCCTGTTATATCGAACAGTGAGATACATCATCATATATTGAGAACTACTATCTGCAACCTGTTTAGGAATACGTTGCACTCACGTGTAGGATGGCGCTGCTGTTCTGGATCCTCATATTGTGGCCTCTGCCCAAAATCTTGCCATCCTTATTCACCAGTGCAGCGCCAATAGGGATTCCTCCCTCCTCAAGCCCCTTCTTTGCCTCCTCGAATGCAGCCTTAAATCCAGGATCGCTGCTAGCCATGCTGTCAAGAACCAATGTGGATGCTTAGGAACAACGAAAGCTTGCAGAAGCTATATGCACGGCCGAATTGGGTTTAGCGCGGAGCCATCCGCGCGACTTCCATTTCGACGAAGGTGCGATGAGCTTAACTTCACGTCGTTCCTGTGGCGATATTGAGGCTCTTCTAACTATTGCCTTCTTTCTTGCGGCATCTTGCTCACTCGTTTGGAGTGTTTTGTGTTCGGAAGTGACGTGTTTCCTTCGCTTTCTCTAACAATAGGCAAGCGATTCCATCGGATTCCACCCAGCTCCACAGCCAATCGCCAATCGCGCGGCGGGCAAAAACGCCGCCGATGCGCCATTCACTTTTAACTCTCACTGCCTGACGACAATCTTCAAACTTTTTGGTGCATCTCCGTCGACGCTTTCTTTCCGACTATATAGAAGCTACCACAAGTTCATCTCGACTGCTAACTGAGGCACACGATACGGTAAGTAGAAAGGAAGTCCCTTACGCCGCCTCCGGCCACCCCTGCAGCTGCCACTCCCGCCGCCGGTGTTCAACTGTATTTCTAAACTCTTAACTGCGACAAGGCTAACACTTTCCACGCCAGAACCTTCCAACAGTTGTGCCACTTTCCGCCTTTCGTCGCCCTACATCTACAACCTCACCTTCCTCTTCTCTCCCCCACTTCTTTTTCATCAAACAAAGCCGACACCGATAAGAAAAAGAGCAAACCTCGGCCTCCTCAACCATGCCTAAGGAAACCAAGTTTTACGACATCCTCGGGGTAAGCGATCATAATCATATCCCCTCTATCATTGTATATGTCTAACTTGTTCAAAGGTTTCCGCCGACTGCACCGATGCACAACTCAAGTCAGCGTACAAGAAGGGTGCGCTAAAGTATCATCCAGGTTAGTATCCTTCCAGCTGTATTTTGATTGCGATAACCTGATACACAGGAAGACAAAAATGCGCACAACCCTGAAGCCGCCGACACGTTCAAAGAACTCTCCCATGCCTACGAAGTCCTCTCAGATCCGCAAAAGCGACAACTGTATGACCAATATGGCGAGGAAGGCTTAGAGCAGGGTGGTATGGGCGGTGGAATGGCCGCTGAAGACCTCTTCGCCCAATTCTTCGGAGGAGGCGGTGCATTCGGCGGCATGTTCGGTGGAGGCATGGGTGGCATGCGCGAAACCGGTCCCCGCAAAGCACGAACCATCTCCCACGTCCACAAGGTCTCGCTGGAGGACATCTACCGGGGCAAGACCTCGAAGCTGGCGCTGCAAAAGTCCGTCATCTGCCCGAAGTGCGAGGGCCGTGGCGGTAAAGAAGGTGCGGTCAAGAAGTGCACTGGCTGTGATGGTCGGGGTATGAAGACCATGATGCGTCAAATGGGTCCTATGATCCAACGCTTCCAGACTGTCTGCCCTGACTGCCAAGGTGAGGGCGAGATCATCCGAGACCGTGACCGATGCAAGCAGTGCCAGGGCAAGAAGACGATCATCGAGCGCAAGGTGCTGCACGTCAATGTCGACCGTGGCGTGAAGAGCGGGCAGAAGATCACCTTTTATGGCGATGGCGACCAGATGCCTGGAGTTGAGCCTGGCGATGTGGTCTTTGAAATTGAGCAGAAGCCACACCCGAGATTCCAACGCAAGGATGACGACCTCTTCTACCACGCCGAGATTGACCTGCTCACGGCTCTTGCTGGTGGAACAATTCATATTGAGCATCTGGATGACAGATGGTTGGTGGTTGAGATTATTCCTGGCGAAGTCATCGCTCCTGGTATGTCATGGGTCCCCTGAAGTTTGTCAATGTTCGTTTAGCTAATCACTCCACTAGGTGCCATCAAGGTCATCCGCGGCCAAGGTATGCCGTCGTACCGTCATCACGACTTCGGCAATCTCTATATCCAATTCGACGTCAAATTCCCCGAACGCATCGCTGGACCAGACGGAATGGGCATGACGGAGGACCAAATCAAGGCCCTCGAGCAGGTCCTCCCAACTCGCAATAACGACCAACCTCCACCACCGGACGCCATGACGGAAGATTTCGTGCTGGAAGACCCGACTGCAGGCGAGGCTGGCCGCTCAACAGGCCAAGCATTCGAGGATGATGATGACGACGTTCCACCAGGTGCCGAGCGGGTGCAGTGTGCGTCACAGTAAACGAGTTACGATGCATGAAGAGGTTACGAAAAAAAGCGCGTGAAGCACGACAGTCTAAACGAGAGAATCCAGCGTCACGATATGACGATGCCATCCCCCTTTCCTGTTTTCATGTTTTTCTAGGTCCTGCGTAGATGGACTACTTCCCCGAGTACCCCAGATGCTCTTTTCCTTGCTGGTCTTTAGAAGGTTGCATACTTTGTTCTCACTAGCATCCTGGCCTTACCTGCTAGCCCTCGAGACTTCTCAGACTCGAGCAGAAACTAGTAGAGGCGCATATATGCGCTCTTTGCTGGCTATTCCGATATGACACGCATACGGAGTATGGCGCAACGGGAGGGCGTTTTGCAGAAGTGCATTGGGCTAGGTAGATAATGGAAAGTTGTTCGGTCGATTAAGATGGTGTGCACCGGATCGTTTCGTGATAGACGTTTGCTTGAAATAAGGTGATGTTTCAAATTTCTCTCGTCATATGTTTATGCTCCAATCGCGACATGCCATTCGACGTTGTTGCCTTGGGTAGTATTCCGCATAGTTTGTCCCTAATAAGCCCTTGGTTGCAGTCACCAGGACAGCAGAAGCCTCGAGAAATTCAGCTCTCAACAGTGTCGATTAATGCAGACCTCATGCCGCAGCGAGGCAGCAGAACGAGGCTGAAAAGCAGTTTGCAGGCTGACTGATGCGAAGAATTCAAGATCACGATTGCCAGGTCGGGAAGGGCCAGCCAAGTGATTTGACGAGGCCCCCTGAAACCCCCAAGTTGAGGCTGTGGCGGGACTAGCGGACGCCCGCGGACGTGGAAAGTTTTCTTCTCTGCCTGACTCGCGCGACTCGAGAGCTGGACGCGCCGACACGAACTTCCAGGACGCAGCATTCGTCCCCTCGTCCTTTAGCGTTGCAAAGTGCGTCTTGTAGACGGATGCTCAGCCTCGAAAATAGACGCTACACACATGTACACCACCAGAGTTGTCGTCAGCTTCTGCCGCGCCCGCATATGCTGTGGAAGAGCAGGCGCTGGGGTTTGCACGCTTCCCCCGCAAACCTGACCCAATTTCCACCAAACCGTTGCAGCTCGAGGCGCCGGTTGCCACCACCGCCATGCTCGCTCCTCCTCGAAGCGGTTCAGCCTCGTGCTGCTTGTGCAAGCAGCTGCGACGGGCGCGCGCGACTCGCCATAAGCGGACAGTTTCTTACAGCCGCACGACCAGGAGGGCAAATCTCAACGCCCTGCGAGCCAGTCAAGGCTTGTTTATATTTCGATGGTGTGCTGCGCTCCCATTGACCAATGGTGTGGCGCTCGCCTGCAGGGACTAAAGGAAGACCCCTGCCCGGTGGTCTGGGGGCATTCCTCGTCCATTAAATCGCGACATCCCCCTTCTGCCGGCTCTCCTCTTCTTCTTTTCTCACTTCGTGTCGAAACGTCTCCTCGTCTCACGTCAATTCTTACTTTCGCTGTCCTATCGAGGTGCGCTCGTTATCGCCTCTTTGAAGCACACAGCTACTTTTACACCCTTTGTAATAGTCCCATTTGACGCGTGAACGCCTTTTCTCGTTCAGGAGTAAACAATCAGCAACAATGCACTTCTTCAAGTCCCTCATTGTTTGCGCTTCCGCGCTCGCGACTCTTGTCGCTGCCGACATTCAGTTCACCAGTGCGCCCAATGGTGCCGAGGCCGGCCACACATACGACCTGGCCTGGTCCGGCGCCGACAGCAGCTCGGTACGTCTTCTTCTTAGATCTCGAGTCTTTCGTTGAAGAACCGCGAGCGCTAACAATCTGTTGCTTAGCCTGTGACTATCCTCCTCCGCAAGGGACCGAGCAACGACCTCACGACTGTCTCTACTATCACCAGTATGACCCTCTTTGCCCCTGAATTGGATGGTACAATGGTGCTGACAAGATGACAGCCGCGGCAACTGGCGGAAAATACCAGTGGACGGTCCCAGCAAACCTCCCCGCTGATGGTGACTACGCCCTTCAGATCTCCCAGGGCAGCCAGACCAACTACTGGTCCGTTGGTGCCATCGCCGGTGGCGTCGCGTCTGCTTCTGCTTCCGCTTCCGCTTCGTCCGCTGCTTCCTCTGCCTCTGCCAGCGCTTCCTCCACTGCGTCGTCCGCCTCCGCCAGCCTCTCCAGCGCCGAATCCTCGCTCAGCTCCAAGATCAGCAGCGAGATCGCCTCCAAGACTATCTCGAGCGTGAGCGCCGGCACCACCGGCCTGTCCTCCTCGAGCCGCAACGGCACCACCATCTCCCGTGCCACCCTCACCAGGACCAGCACGCACTCTGCCTCCGCCTCCGGCTCTCCCAGCTCCACCGAGAGCTCCTCCGAGACCGCTGCCTCAACCTCCGCTGAGGCCGCTCCCACCACCGGCGCCGCATCCCACGTCGGCCTCAAGAGCAACGCCGCGCTCGTCCTGGGCGCCGTCGCCGCCATGGTGTACCTCGGATAAGCGCATACTCCATCGCTTCAATCGCGCAATGTCAGCACCGTTTTCCGGCAGGGGCGGGTTAAAAAGCCTATTCATGACGAGCATTGGGCCGGAGTCAAAAGTCCTTCATTCATCCTTTCCGCTTCGTTACGCCGCAGCTATGCAGCGGCAAATGTGTTCATTACTCTGTTTTGCGATGACGGGACGAGGGGCGGGGTCGTCCATGGATGCGTACACGAGCGAACTGCGCATCGACTGTGCTCTTATTGCTAATTGTAGTCGAAGGGAAAAAGAGGGGTGGAGAGTAATGGCGGGTTGGGGTCTTAGTGTATAGTCTGGTCTGGTTAGGTACAGTCTGTAGCGTATCGACAGCTTTGCATTTTACGCGCGCCGATTGAACCAAGTCACTTTCATCCTCCTGAACTACTTGCTATGAGTGGATGACGCCATGGCTCGTGCCAAGGTCGTTGGTCTCGCACATCGCAATCTCGAGTCTTGACACGCGAAATTCGCACGCGGCCGCCGACGCGACCAAGATCGGGGCTTGCAGCTTGCTTGGTCCATCGTGCGTCGCTAGCGTACGCCGCAGCAGGGTTGCGAAGTCAGCCATGCATGACGCTTCATCCTTCTCTAACGTCCGTCCTTCGAGGCTGGAGCAAATTGCGAATTTCCAGCTAAATGGAATTATGAGAGATCCGCTCTGACTCTCCTGCACTACTCCTACGTAGCTGGATGCAGCCTGTCTCCCGCCGCAGCGCACGACTTAATCGAAGACATAATATACCAAACGAAGTCTGCGACAGCGCCGTCATCAGTGCACCTGGAGCATGCAGTTATCGAAATCCGCTCTGAAACCCTTGCCGTCAAAATGCTGGAGTGTAAATTCCGACGACTAAATGCTTGAGCAGAGAAGTCATGGGCAATGTCGGTTTTCCTGCTAGTCTGGCCGAGGTTGACAAAGCCTCACTCCTCAAGGTAAAATGGGCAACGTTTCATCGTGCTTTGAGGTTTCGCATCTTTCCTTTCGGGTTGTATCATCACGAGTCTTGATCACGAAGAGACGAGCAAGTAAAAGTCGATCGAAAACGACGGATCCATTGAAAGCCTATGGAAACGCACATCACTCGAGATAACTATAATGAGCGACTTCCCATCACCGCGAAAGAGTTGCCAAAGAAGGCTGTCTAACCGCAACGACCAAGGGTGCACCAGTCCCGTAGAGAGGGCTCTGCATGCTCAGATAACGAAGGCGTGGATGTTTTCGGCGTCAGCCAGATCATCGCTTCGCTTCTCAATGTCGGGTTCGATGATGAAGACTTCAGAAGTATTGTCAGTAGCCTGATCATCGCTGGAAGCGCTACGCTTCACAGTGAGAAACTTGACGTTTTCGGCCTCAGACTTCTCCTGAATTTGGTTGGTATCGCGCTTGTTAACTCTAACTATCCAGCCGTCGCTCTCGGAGCCGTCACGCTTGTTGGCTTTGACCAGCCAGCCGTCGCTCTCGGAATCGTCGCGCTCCGTGACTTTAAAATTGTTATTGGTATCAAACCAGTTGGCTGCACTCTCGCTGCGAGTGCCGAGAACATCGCTTGGATTTGCTGCTTCGATGTCTTTCGTGTACGCACTCTGGCCTGACATGCCGTTAGCATGGACAGGACTGACATTCTTTGCGTAGGGCTCAATCAAATATCACACAGCGGTATGAGATACAACACTCGATCTCCGCTTTCCTCTTGGAAGACTCACCTGGAAGGGGCTGTGCCACTGGTACAGCAATGGCGGCAGCCGCCATGGCTGCAATGAGCATGTTGTTGAATGCGAGACACATGATGTTCTAACCAAGATTTGCTTTGGTGGAAGCTTGTCTGTTGCAAGTATAGTGGAAGTTTAGAAAAGGTTAATGCAGGACTTTGACTTGGAGACTGAAGTGCGACGTTGCTCTTTTTATACATGTTGGTTTGATTCTTCTTGATCTTGAGGAACGATCACTAACCTTGTTGGAAGGCCCAGAGGACTCGTACATTTCTCACCGCTAGCATGCACAATTTCCTCTCAGGAATAACCATGTACAGCAACGCTGGTGCCATAGTCGATGAGGCCATTCCGATATCGAGGACGGCCCGTCGTCCTGGCCGACGAACCTTTTTGCCTGTTGCATCTTGCGGGTCAATCGCGGGCAACGAACAAGTCGAAACCCCTCATGTCGAGGATTGATGCTGCTGATGCCGGTATCCTATCTAATCTGAAGCGCTGCGTCTTGTGAATCAAGGTGCCGCTGATAAATGAAAATCTTGGGCAGCAGTTGACGTTTTGTCAGCGTTCAGTGACCGCTCGGCTGAGGGGTTTCTGGGGAGTTCTTGAAAGATGAGATCGTGAACAGACGGTGAGTAGCATCGGGCGATGGCATGCACGTACGGATGTTGTTACGAGATGTACGTCCTGGCTGAGCAGTGCAGATACTGATGTTGTGTGCTACTTGGTCACTACATGAACGGCCAAAATGGCGTGCCAGGATGATATAGATGCGAACATCGGGAGAGATACACATGGTGACGATCCCGAAAAGAAGTCTTGGACTCCTGCACGCAGGAAGTTCGCCGCTTTGTCTCGTTGTGGAGAATGCGGGGATATTACGTTGACGCAGTTTGCTCCCAAAGAGTAGGCGGAGGTTGAACGGGCAGCCGCACTTGAGTTTCACAGAGACGGCCTGCATGTAACATGCCAACACCGCTTCCTTCAGGAGCTCAGTTTGTGTGTTCTAGACCGCATGGTAGTATCTTTCGAATCTTCATGGTACTACAGCAAGGAATGTGTATCGCTTCGGCAAGTTTCAATCGCCTGGCTGAGTTTTCCTCATAATCAGTTTACGCATTGCCCTCTCTTTCTTACATGGTTAAGTATAAAGATTCTCCACAGCGCGCTGACATTGATCATAGCTATGATCCCCATTGCACTCTGTGCAACAGCTATGTCAAAACTGACCGGCTATCAGAAACTCCCCGTCACATGGAAAGAGGCACGATCGGAATCAGATGAAGAGGGGCTCCCTTTTCTCGATCACCCCACAGTTCGGAAGGTTGAAGACTCTGGCTTCCTCGTCCGACAGGCCATTCGATATCCGCAAGTCTGGGTGCCATGGATACTCGTCGCTTCTCTTGTTGGATTCATCGTCTATCAGAACACCATCGGGCCCAGCGAACTAGCTTGCACTCGTCTCTTGAACCCATATTGTATGTCATTTTGCGTATCAGTCATTTCTTTCCCTGCTAACTGGTAACTACTATCTGGCAGCGCCACTCATCGAAGCCGGCGTAGTTTCATACTACGACACGGAGTTCGAGAATGAATTCGCACACAAGACAAAGTATCGTGGCCCCCCTACTCCAGAGCTTGAAGAAGCCTGGGATCAGCTTTGGAATCGTAAGGAATTTCACCCTTCTGCTTCAGTCAGTACACTGACCTTAACAAAGGCGGTGCGTTCGAGGTATCTCTTGATGGGCCCGCTCGACTGAACAAGTCGGGCGAAAGTTTGAAGCACGTTCACTGGGACCAAAAGAGGGGCTACTCTGCGTTGATGGAAGGGTTCATCAGCTTCACTGCCTCGTAAGGCATGCATCCCGCGCTTTATCGAGAATATGCTAACTGTCCATTAGAACTTGATCAGGCAGTATACCTGGAAAGATTACTACGCGAAGCACAACCATCTAATGGAATGGATGCACCGACCGGAGAATAAGCTAAAAGTGGACCTCAACGTGACGCATGCACAGGACGTGGGCGATCGGATGCATGTTGACCATTGCATTGAGACACTGCGCCTCCAATTGATGTGCAATGGCGATGTGACACCATTGCTGATCAACGTGGATAGCGAAAGTCCGCTTGGGAGTTCGGCGGATTTCAACACACATCACAAGTGCAGAGATTGGAATAAATTGGTCGAATGGCAAGACAAGCACAACATAGACATGGAGACGAGATCGTAAACCATGAACGAAGCTGCCCAAGAATTAAATCTTTGAGGAGGAGGAATCCGAATGTCCCAGGGAGCATTGACGGACGCTCCCGCATACCTCTCGGCCACACCAAGAAACTGTTTCGTACTATCCAGTGCTGATGCAAGAAAGAAGTCTCACTTTGACTGCGAAGAACCGTCCGATATCTCAACAAGCGGTCTAAATCCGAGGTTCCCATCTCACGAGCTTCGCACTCTGCGCGCATCGAAGCTTCACACACGTCATCCATCGCCGAGAAACAGATCTTTCTGACCCCAGCGACCTTGTATGCTCTCAGCGACACTTGTCTTGATCTTGCAGTTGCTCATTCGAGTGCAAACGTTCTCAATTTGACACCTCTCGCCCGTAGAGCATCTGGAAGCATCCTGGGGTCTGAGTTGATAATCTCTCCAGTGATTTTGTTTCTGAAGCAAAGAGGTGTTTGCGATGCATCTAAAGTTGTTGGCCGCTCATCTGTGAATCCCCATTCTTCAGGTAATGGGCCCAGACGAGGATCATCCGTGATGTCAACGACCTCGCCTGTCGATATATTAATGAAACGGTTGTAGATAGACACGTGGTTCACTGGAGTCGATTCGAATTTCCATGAATCGGGTAAACTCCCTAGCAATGCCTCACCATCATGAACGCCATGAACGTAGGCACTACCAATGACTTGGTATCTCTCTCCAGGGCGAGGACGAAGGACCATGGGTGTCCTTGACCCCAGAAAAATGCAAATGAGGTCTCCTGTTGCCTGGACTAAGCCGCTAAAGAGCGCGTACACTGTGTAGATCCGATTCAAAACTCACCAGGCTCTGAAAATTTTGATCCAATCGCCATTAGACTCCCTGACCTCAGGAATCTGTAGCCTTTCAAGTCGTAGAGCAGGGCATGAAGGGCATCATCTACCTTCCTCATTGAGCCATTGCGGCTCTCCATCCATCTCAGATAAGCGGATTTGTACTCGTCTAGGGGACGATATGGACTGGCGCCTTCATCTGTCTTGAATCTTTCAGAGATCCAGTTTCCGCAAAGAGTTAATATGTAGGCATCAAGCAGCGGTTGGTTGTCAAGGTACAGCTTATGTGGATCTAACAAGCCTGCGGGCTCCCAAGTCCGGACTACTGTCAGAACTTCTCCCGTATCGGCTGGAGCTGGCCGACTGACGCTATTGATGATACCGCAGAGCACTCCCGTCATTTCGAGAACATTGGAGTTGCGAAGGTTCATATCCACGCAAGAATTGCCGCTGGCGTTCTGCATATATAACAGACGCTCACCGCTCCCGTTCTCCGGGGCTCGCGACGGGTCTAGGACCCATGTTGGAAGTACAGTATTGCGACGCTCAAAATCGGATCTGAGAACGTCTAGCCGGCGAGACCACTGTATAAGCTGTATGAACGCCTGAACATATACTTCCTTAACAGAGAGAGAGTAGTCGACGGTGATGAGATCTGTATAGCTGGCATCCATGATTCCTAGCAATCCATACACCTTATCTCGTGGGTCAGCGCATTTCTTGCTTCGTCCTTCCAAAAGAACAAGTATCGGGTTTCGTCCGGCCTGATGGATAACAAGAGGAGTGAGAATTTCCGTCCTCGCAAAGATATTTCTCTTGCCTAGCTCCGTTCTAGTGGACCACCTCAGGTGCATTACAGCTCGCGCGAATCGACTCCATTGAAGCTGGTCACATCCGCACTGTAATAAGGAGCCACGGCCCGCAAAGTTGATCTCTTGCCAGATCCAGAGTCGGTCAAACCATGACCTTTCGAGGAGATCCTGTATCGCTTGCCATGTCTCGCTCTGGTAAGGAAGTTTTCGGGCAACACGCCTGTACAATAGTGGTTCTGCAGCGTTCGGAGATGGTAGAATCATTAAATTGTCTGCGATCTCAACCTGACTCCCAATGAAACCCATTGCCTTGACTGCTAATCTGCTATCAGGAGACTCTGGACCGAGCCACGCCACGACTCTAGATGAGCATTTGAAGATTGTCGCCATACGCTGGACCTGGCGGCTACGCTCTGTGGTGTCGCTTTGATTGATGCATATCTGATCGACCCATAATCTACGAGTCTCTTTTTCCCTTCGCATGTGTTTCAATGCCTCGTACAAGTTCTGGCCAATCTGCATCGTTGAGCTCGATGACAGCTCGTCTACTTGGATAGTCTCAGGAGTTGTCACCGAGCCCCACGTGTACGATAGAGCTTCGTATCGAGGTTCGAAACCTTCTCCTGGATATTGTGGTAATGGGGCGTATAGCTCCCGAGCTACACTGGGGTCGGGATGGTCGAACGAAGTGGTTTCCGACTGAAAGTGCCAAAAGATGTAGTCGCCCACCACATTGCGATGAGCTGTCCAGCCCGAACCAGCTGGCAGAGTTCTTTTTAGCGCTGCCAGCACTAACCTCTGAGATTTTGCGTTGATGGCTTCCTCGTCTGGCGGACTTAGCTGCATATGGAAGATCCTAATGCGGATAGGGTCGTTGAAGTTCCCGGGGATCAGGTCAAACAGCCGAATCTCTGTCTCGGCGTCAAGTGGGGAGTATGAAAATGGTGACAATTTGAGAGGGGATCTTGCTGCGGTTGCGAAGCTCTTCAGCTTTCTGAATGGAGAACGCCCCATATGCGGGAGCCGAAGGCCAAATGCCGGTCTTCTCGAACCATCGCGCTCCATCTTCGAGTGATTCTACTCTTGAATCTTGATTTGGACGCATACGTTCGTGCTCGAATGAAGTTGAACACTCACATTGAGTAGCTAGGCAGCTATTTGGGAGATGTCTCTCGCAAGGCTGAACGATGCGGTCAGATGTTGACACGGCCCAATCAACAGAGGACTTGAAGCGCACCTATCGCAAGGCTGGTCAAATCGAGCATCATGCAACTCTCCAGCTGCCAACAACGATCACTTCAACAACATTCCTAATAGTCTCCTAGTAGTCTCGATAGGACATCGTGCGAATGCCACACTTGACCTTTCCACAAAGTAGGAGAGATGCATATGAATCGTGGAACGCAACGCGACTACGGAGTACCCAGGATCAATATGCTCGTATGATGTTCATTGCCGTGCCGTGAGGCGCAGCAGGGGAAAACGGCTCTTTTTGGGCCCGTGAGTGCGGTCAATCCTTTAAGGAGACCAACCAGGACCAGCAGGGACGTATCCCAGATGTCCGTACAAGATTGAAGAGATGGAAGTTGAAACAGGATTCTGCACAACATGTGTCGAAACCAATCAAACTGCCTGATTGGGCTCGTTTCTCGTGGAGCGGAACACAGCATAGAGACTACCCAGAATCCGGTCAAGTGAGTTATCCTACCCCGTATTCCGTGCTCCACGCCTGAAAACATTGAAGTTCTGCCATCTCAAGCAGTGCTGCTGTGCCAGTCGGTGCTTTCATAATAAGTTGCTCTCGTTCCTCTGTTCTCAATTCACACTCGTTTTGCCTGATGAGGATCTCATTCGTTCTCGCCCTATTGGGCTTGTTCCGCTTCGCAATAGCGATTTCTGAGAATTGTACTGTGGATGAGATATCTCCTTCAAAGACGCTTACCTGGTGTCCTTGCAACGACGGGCTTTTCTGTGCTAAGCTTGATGTTGGCTCGCTTTTCCATAGTATTTTGTGTCGCATGCTAAAAGTTCTCTAGGTACCGCTTGATTATCAGAACCATCGTCTTGGTCGAGCTTCTGTCCCTCTAATCAAGGTTGCTGCCCATTCCAACTCCTCTGATGGACCCTACCAGGGCATCGTACCCCTGAACCCTGGCGGACCTGGAGGTTCGGGTATCAGCGAAGCTGTAGAAAATGGGAGCACCATTCAGGCCGTGTTGGGAACTAACTGGGATGTCGTCGGATTCGACCCAAGAGGCATGTGGCTCAGCGAGCCTGTAGCCAACTGCTCAGCCAACACCGTTCCACATCAAAATATTACCTTCCGGCCCCGATCGGTCCCCAGAGTCACCGATGAATATTTCAACAGCTATATCGAGTTCAGTAAGGAACTCGGTAAGCGATGTGAGAAAGAAACGGGAGGAGAAAGGGATGCCGGTCCACACATGTCTACCGCAGTTACCGCAAGGGACATGCTCAGCATCGTAAATGCGTTTTGCAAAAACAGAAGATGGTAAAGGAGCGTCTAAACCTTGTCATCTTTTGAATTACTACGGAATCAGCTATGGTACATTCCTCGGGCAGACTTTTGCTTCTATGTTTCCAGAAAGAGTGGGCAATGTGGTCTTGGATGGCGGTGTGAGTACGGAAGGTTACTTGGCCGATGCCACTTCCGCAGCCGTTTACCACCTGGACGGCATTATCGCAGCCTTCTTCATATACTGCCACGAGGCAGGACCATCAAATTGTTCGTACTACACTGGATCCACCCCCAAAGGCATTTATGAACGGTTCAATCGATCGTTTGTACAGCTTGATCCTCGCAAAGCGGAGGCCGAAAATTGGTCGAACGCTACAGATCTCGAATCAGCCTTGCTCACTTTGAAGGTTGCACTCTTGAGTGCAGCGGATGCGCTACTCTCATTTTTCGGCTTGTTACCTGAACTTTTCCTGGGCCTCGAAACCGCTGTTGCGTCACAGGATATCCGTCCGTGGACGGAACAAGTCCAGAAGATCCTAGCCGTTGGTGATCCTGGCCCGATCAGTTGGCAAAATCCAGAATGGAACCTCGGTGTTCTGTGCTCAGATCAGGGCAACAAGTGGTACAACAAGACGTTACAAGACTGGAGGCCCCCGCTCAAGGAGCTTGAGGACGAGAGCATCATTGGGGAGGTTTGGAGCAGGTCAGCGCTGGGATGTTCCGGCTGGTCGATCAAGTCCAACGACATCTTCACTGGACCATTTGGTGGTGACACGGCAACACCAATCCTCTTTGTGAGCAACACTTATGACCCGGTGACGCCTATTGAAAAGTTAGTAGTCTCCATTCACCAAAGTTTTCGAAGCTCATAGGGTTATAGCTCCTTCTCGTCGGCGCCCAATTATAAGGATGCTCAGGTGCCTACCGTTGATGGAATGGGTGTAAGTGCAGTATCAGTGATCAAAATGAACTGTTGATGCTAATCGATTCAAAGCACACAAGCTCCAGTTCGTATAACCTTTGCGGCTTCGCAAAGGTGAGAGCCTACTTCCAGACCAACCAGTTGCCTGGTAACGACTCTTTCTGTCCACTCGAAGCAGGCCCTTTCAATATTATCCTGAATGGAACATTGAAGGCAAGCATAGAGCGCGCCGGTCTATCGGATCTTGTTCATTGAGGGCGAAGGCTCGGACACACTCGAATAATTAAGGCTAGCTTAGATATATACTATGGATATCTACATATGGCGTCTTAGATTCTTTTGCCTTTCGATTAGATATTGTGATTTCCCTTTTCGTCGATAAGTCATATATTTAATGAGCCTAAGTTTGTGAGAATTTCTTCAATCAATCACCACTTTCTACCAATGAGCATGAAGGCGTGAGGGAAGGTGAGCATACATGATACGATATTACTATTTCCTCCACCAGTGCTGCTTTCTTTCCCTCTTCAATGTACATTTCTCTTCCTCCACATCCAGCTCCAATGCTTTGTCGGATCATTCATGAGCTCGTCCCACATGCCTAAATCCCGTCCGTGCGGCCCATATCTTTGCCCGCTTTTCTCTCGTGCCAACGTGGCATACTCCTTCGCACGTTTCTTGTCCCGGACAGCATTATACGCCAATGCCGCATGGCCGTACGCGACATCCATAAACGCGTCAAGCCCTTCAGACTCAGAGAGTTTAATAAGCTCCAAGGCCTTCTCCGGCGTGGCGTCTCGCGTTTTCCAATTCCCAAGCAGTCCTTGCAGCTCGTGGATCTGACCCAACGTCCGGTCAGAAGCTGCATCATTCGTGCACCGGCGGCATGTACAGGTGAATCCAAACGAAGACAGGTGCTCCTGGCGCCCGGCGTGTGTGGCAAAGGGATCAACGTAGGAAACGGTTATCTCTTCGCCCTCCGCAATTTCCCGCGAGGCGTGCACGTAATGCGTCAGTTGCGAGTGATCCAGGTAATATTGGGCGTTGGGTCCGCAGTCGTGGTTTAGCCGGCTGGGCTCTGGGATGAGGGACAAGTGCATCGTGGGGCCGACGGCGAGCTCGAAGGAGTTGGACTTGAGAATGTCTGAGCATATTATGTGGGGATTGTTGTATTGAGTTGAGAGGTTGAGGAAGTTAGCGCTTGTTGAAGGAGGAAGCTGGTCTACGGCAAGACGGATGAGGCCCTCCGCCGTATTTTTGAAACTGCTTATCTCGGGATGAACAAGAACCACCGGCTGGTAAGCTGCTATCAGGGAGCCGGCTGGGATGGATTCAGTGGCAACAAGGCCCATTCCCTTATTTGCGATCGGGGTTGCCTTCCAAGGCTGACGTGAAGGAGATGTGTTGACATTGGTAGGCGTATGATCCAGAACAAATGGCTCGAGGGACGCAAATTCCAAGGCTATGTCTTCGGTTGTAATGATTGATATGCCCCGACCTGAGCTGAAAGACGCGTTGGTGAAGATGCAGAGTGGGGCATTGAGGCTGCTGACGATGTCTGTGCAAATCGGTGGGTGCGTCCAAGGGAAAAAGTCAGAGATCGTATCAAAAGATTCACTCTTCTTGACCAACGAAGGGACGTCAATTTCTGACGCCCGTTCAGAGCCTCCAGATACCGAGCAGTCTAAATTTGAAGAGAGAGAGAGGACGAAATCCGGACATTGCTCCCATAAAACGGTGAGGGGCCATGCGACGTGCAGACACAAGAAGAACGCAACAAACGAGATAAATGGAAATGCGAATGGGCTAGACATTTGCTATGGCTAGCATCTATTGCGTATATGAAACGCTCTCATCAGCAAAGTTTTTGAAGAATGGAGTCCTAAAGGAACTCTTACGCCCAGCTTCAGGCGCTTACGGAAGGGGGCCTGGGGATGAACGAGATGCGCTAATCACAAATCAGGACTAGCGGCATTCATTCTGTAGTCCTTCCCGCAAGCTTTTGATCAGGTCAACTTTCAGTATTTAATCAATGGACGCTGAGAGACATGTTTCTCACATCGACCTTCTCTTGTGGCAGTCCACTTTCGGTCTGGCTCACGAGCTAACTGCCAAGACGAATTTCAACAGCGTCCTTTTCATACTTCGAACGTTTCAGTCAACTCGCAGTCTCGTTCACTTTTAAACTACAGAATCCAGCCTTCTTGGTCCAAATAAACTCAGTTGAAATCTGTCGACATGGACGACCCTGAGAACTCGCCCGCTGCTCAACATCTTCGAGATGCCATCTACCACGGAGACGTCACCCGAGTGATACAGCTTCTGGACGTCGAGCGCGCCCCGCTGTCGGTCCTGAACCACAGTACTGTCTCTCAGAATACATCAGTTGAACTGCTCGAAACCCTTGTCGATCGAGGCTACGACATCAATCGGCCCGGATTGCAGAACACCAACGAGCATGGCCGCACGCTCATCGACTATCCAGGCGTACTGAAGAAAGAAGCCGTAGTGCGCTGGCTCGTCGAGCACGGCGCGCGTCTTGACCGCGGGCAGGAAGAGTACATGGTGGTACCGATGCCTGCGCCCCTCCTCGAGACTGCTGCTGTTTATGCATCCGTCCCGACTTTCAAACTACTGCAGGAGCACGGAGCGAAACTGGGTA
The DNA here is from genome assembly GCA_010015805.1 of Rhizodiscina lignyota. Lineage (NCBI taxonomy): Eukaryota > Fungi > Ascomycota > Dothideomycetes > Aulographales > Rhizodiscinaceae > Rhizodiscina > Rhizodiscina lignyota. The sequence continues at coordinate 1,477,811 of ML978125.1, forward strand.
GACGGACACTCCATTGCGCTGTGGAGTACGCGGCAGGGATAAGTCTGGATCCGGTGGCAGATCTTGCATCTCCGATGTTCGATCCGAAGAAGAAGTTCGGCGAGGACAGGAAGCGCTTGGTCGAGATGTTGCCGTTCTTGGTCAATGAGCTTGGGCTGGACGTCAATGCGGTCGACACTGAGAAGGTTCCACGTCCCTCCGGTCATTACGGCACACCGTTGTGCTATGCCGCTTACAACAACGGCGTTGGTGTTGTGAAGTGGTTGTTGTCGAAGGGTGCAGATCCTATGTTGGGTGGTGACGAGGCGTTAGATGCCGGACTTATGGCGAAGGCGATGAAAAATGAGAAGGTTTTGAAGGTGCTTGAGGAGTGGCAGCAGAGCAGAAAGTCAACTTAGACCTGCTTGAATCTTTATTTGGCGCAGCACATTCAGGGTTTAGTCAAGGGATGGATTCTGAAAAGAACAAGGTTCAACCTTTCTACGTAAGTCTTGGGTATATACAATAGAATCGAAATATATCTAACGGCCCAACAGTACAACATTTTGTACCTTTAACCGGCATTTTCTAATGCCACGGGCAAGAGAACCAACAATCCATCTGTCGAACCCCAGGACAGTCCGGATCACTACAAGAGCAACCCCAGAAAGAGTCAGACAGCATATCCCATTTTCCAGTATTACACCAAGCCTGTGCCGTCTTATCACTATCCTTAGATGTCCAACTCTCGCCGGCTAGCGTGAATTGGACATAGTCGCCCTTGTGTTCTCCCGTGACAATGAGAGGATCCTGCAAGGGGCTGGTGAATGCATGACCACCTTGGTTTGCATTGATGGTCTCTTCATCGGTCGGCGCCAGGATCTGGGTGCCAACTGCATCCCAGATTTGGAGGACGGCGGCGAGATTGGTGGCGTCGTCGTTATCGCAGAGCAAGTGCTCCCATAGATGCAGGTGACATTTGTCGACATTACCAGCCGAATCAGTGCCGGTCGGTGCATAAGGTAACTGTGTGGTTGTGGATGGCGGAGGTGGTGGCATTGTCGTGGGACAGGTGTTACCAGGACCTCCGTCAGGCGTGATGGTGGTTGTTGTAGTACCTTGGGCACACGTGCAGAGGCCATCACCATCCTCTAAGCTAGGATTGCTGCAGCTGAAGCCTGTTGAAGAGGGTGCTGGCGGTGATGAAGTTGTTGCTGGCACAGTTTGGACTGGTCCAGAGGGGAAACCAGAGATCGTCGTTGGACAAGAGTTTCCAGGTCCTCCGGCAGGAGTGACAGTAGTTGTTTGGGTGCCCACATTGCACGTGCAGAGCCCATCGCCATCTTCCAAGCTAGGATTGCTGCAATACATAGAAGCTGTGACCGGAGCGGAGCTTGATCCAGTCGAGAGTGGAACGGTTGCCCCCGTGGACAATGGCACGGTTGCACCGGTCGAAAGTGGCACGCTATGTGGGACGCTACCCGACGTCGCACCAGTGCTGAGAGGAATCGAGGTGGGCGCGTTGGAGGTGGAGTTAGCGGGTAGAGCGCTAGACGTGCCAACGGAGACGGGCTGTGTGTTCGAGATTGGCGGAACAACAGTGCCAGACTGTGAGCCCGAGGCAGAAGCAGATGCGGAGGCCGATATAGAGGAACTGGGGTTAAGAGGACATGAACCATCACGTTTCTGCTTCTGGGAGCATGCGGTCCACTGGTACTCATAAGGTTGATCTTCCAACCACACCCGATAGACTTTTTGGCTCGAGTCCGACGTTGTTCCAGCCGGGTCGTATTCGACGAGCACTTTGCCAACTATAATGGTATTAGTTCATGTTGATGGCAATGGAAACATCTGGGGAAAGTATAACAACTCACCTGCTGCACTGTCGCTGTCAGTTGGATGCTCGTAGAACCTCTGGGTGACCGGAACATTGGGGAAAGGTGCGCCATCTCCAGTCTTCAGTACATCGAGAATGTCATTCAGCTTGTCTTTATAACGTGGCTCAAGGGGGAGGGGGTCGAAGTTCTCATCGAAATCTTCTGGCGCAGATGGCGTTGAAATGTAAATCTGGACATCGTTGTCCGTAGTCGGGTTCAATATCCCACCCTCGCCGGCGAGACTAGATGGTGCTTTCATGGGTCCCTTCAAACCCGGAACGACACCCCCTGAATAACCATTCTTTAGAGCATCCATGAGATTATTCCATCGTGTTACCTCTTCAGGGCTGCGGGATAGAAAGCCAGGTTCCATCAAGTGCGTAAACCAGAATCCACTTTTAGAGGCGATTACAATTGCAGTGCAGCCTCTTAGACCCTGGATCCATTTCGTCAACGCACTGTTGCCAAAATCGAAGTCCGCGGAGACCGCATCCGATGCAGCATAACCCCAATCAAGCTCTCCAGACGGATTGGCACTGATCTGCTGAGGCACGTACTGAGAACCCTGTATCGAGTTCAAATCTGGCACTGTCCGCTTGTCCAGGGTGTCAGGATCAGCTTGGCGCTTGCGGGATGAGGCTCCCGTGTCTGTTGGCTCCGGTACACCAGTAGCTGGGGCTATGCATCCTGCCGAATGACAGTTGAAATCGCACACATTGTAGACCGATGAACTTCCAGTGCTCGTTGAGACAGTTGACGTGACGGTGGTTCCCGTAACACTGCAAGCTGTGATGGTTTCGCATGCCATGGTTGTGATTGTGTCTATATCCGATGTTGTGATGGTGCCAGTAACAAAAAAGGAGGTTGAGAGCGTGATGGTTTCTGAGCAAGAAGTAGCAGTGGTGCTCGAAGTGCAGGAAGCCGAAGATGTGCTGCTGCTTGCTGAACTGCTCGAGTGATTGTCGTCGTCATTCGAGTCATCGTCCAATTGTGTCTTGATATCATTGAGGGTATCGGTGAGAATCTCTATTTCGTCCAACGGAGGAGGGACAACTTTGACAGCGTTAACCAAATTGCCAACCACCTCAGTGGCACAGCTAATAAGGCTGGCCACATCGGTGAGTTCATTTATAATGCCTGAGATCAAGCTGCGCTTTCTCAGAGATGTTTGCGAGCATTCCGTTGGAGGCGTTGGTTTATTGTCCAAGTTGTTGAAGAGATTAAGAATATCCTCATTGGTCTGCTCCACATCATCAATGTATTCCTGCTTGTGGTCGTCATCATTGATCCAGTCTCTATTACTCCAGAGACGGAAGAGTAGAGGACCTATGTCAACAGCAGCCGAGGTTTCAGCAGCTCCAGAGACTGTTGACGTTGGCGGACTGTAGACTGGGAAAGCTGATGTTACAGGTGTAGGCTCTGGTGAACTACTTGATGTGCTAGATCCCGTCGAGCTTGAAGAAAAGCCAGTTCCAAGTGGGACCGATGAAGCTGATGAAATCGGACCTGTTCCAAGAGGAATGCTCACTGAAGAGCTTGAGCCAGTGCCGAGGGGGATGCTGACTGACGAACTTGAGCCTGTGCCGAGGGGAACGCTCACTGAAGAGCTCGCGCCCGTGCCAAGGGGAATGGTCACCGACGAACTCGCGCCTGTGCCAAGTGGAACACTGATTGATGAACTCGCGCCTGTGCCGAGGGGAATCGAGACCGACGAAGTTGGACCTGTGCCAAGGGGAATAGAAACTGATGAACTCGCGCCTGTCCCAAGAGGAACGCTTATTGATGAGCTCGGACCAGTTCCAAGAGGAATGCTAACTGAGGAAGTTGGGCCGGTCCCAAGAGGAACGCTAACTGGTGAACTCGAGCCTGTGCCGAGCGGAACGCTTATTGACGGACTTGGACCTGTCGAAAGAGGGATGGTCACAGAGGAACTCGGTGCTGTGAAGAGAGGGACACTCGATGCGGTGGTTATTGGATTTGTCGAAAGAATAATACTGGAGGAAGTGGAGGAAGTCGAAACCGAGGTCGAAGTGACGCTGCTGTTGCTGTAAACCGGATAGGACGTTGCGGCGCCTGGCACGCCGGTTGAAAGATCCACTACATCTCGTGGGAATTTGAAGTTTGATGCTTGAATGAAAGGCACAAGTAGAGTAAGGAGTGTAAGAAGATACGCCATATTGAAAAGAATGGACGCGAAAAGAAACGAATGACACGGATCTCAAAATCAATATCAAACGGATGGCAATGCGGAGGTCAAGGAGTACATATTGTAGCATCCGCCTTGAAATTGTGCTCGTTCAAATCCTTGCCTTTGCACATCGTCCATGGCTATAATTGCTCAAGCCTACGATTGTTAGATTAGCTAAACGTCGGGCTGAAGGAATCCTGCTCAACGATATCCGTGCCTGAGAGCTTCGACGAAAAGGTTTCCTGCGCGATGCGGCGATGCCGCATGGAACAACCCGTAGTTGTCGGCAGCCACAGCCTCTCTCAGCCGTGCAACGAGGTCCATATTCGCGAGAGTGATTGGATTTCGGCATACCGGGCTAAAGTAAAGCCTGTTGGTGGCAGGTCCTTTCACTTCGGAGACAAAAGAGAGCCAGGCATGCTAGGGAACCTAATGGCCAGGCGCGATGATCGCTCTAGAAGCGCACATTTACGGCACATTCGAGCAAGAGAGGCAATTCAGCCGTTCGTATAATTAGAAATCGGGAGAGCATATGGAAAGGGAATTTGGTTTGAAACGCACAAACGTTGTGCAGTCCATCCTCCCGCAACGCCACCAAAACGTAAATCACACGCCAAGTCCGTGGCTTCCGCATCACTTCCGCACATTTAGATCGAGAAACTACGTCAACTTCTGTTTCTTCCCATGTAAATCGTGCTTTTGTGGGCGCGAATCGCGAATCCGACTCACACATACTGAGACTCACCAAAATTTCCTCGCAGCAAGTCCTCTCCATCGTTATTTCGTGCTTAATCATTATGCCAGGCTGGGCTGAACTTCCTTGGGTACATCAGGGGCGCGGCGGAATTCGTTCGCGCTGTGGCGCTCCCTAGAGCATGGCCTACTCCACATTTCATATTGCGTAGCATCGCCGCGAAAAATCCTCGAAAATCCAATGTGCACCATCAATCCTGGTTTGGAGTCCAGCGAGTCGCACGCCCAATGGCTTCGTGGTCCAACAAGCTTGTACACGGTAACCTACGTCCGTTGGATGTCGCGCGATGTCGCTCGATGCTGCATCTCAGCGCTCGCGAGTGCTTGGGTCGGATTTGAGCTGCACTCCAGCGCCTGCGTTTAGGCGTAGCTAATAATGAACTTCGCGCAAAACAGAGGTTCGAACTTTCCACCGTACCGATGCTCCATATCCGGACCGAGTTCGACCCATCTCACGCTCCGCAGCTGAATAGTGAGGATTCCTCTTGACTGATGACTTCGTTCTCGCCAGTCCACCGCTGCGTTCATTGGGGAGACTCTACCGATAGGATGACGCGGAGGTGTGAGCTGGGCGATTCTCTCGAAAGAGTTTGCCCTGCATCACCTGCGATGCAGCGTCGAAGAACTCACAAATCATAGCTGCATGCTTGACTTCCGGTGAATTGAAGCAGCAGCTTGACCGCTGCAAATTGAATGTAATCGAAAGCCGTCGAAAAACGCAGTTTATGAGTTGCAGACCGCTAAGTAATTATAAGTCTCACATGAAAACTTTCAATCTCATATTGGATCTCTCTGCACTCTTGTATGTTACGAAATTCGCAATGTCTCGCTCCAAAAGAGCACGTTCTGCTCCCAAGGGGGCGGTCTCATCCCCACCAAGGCCAGTGGACGACTTCCCACCAAAGTACAAGAAGCTAATCAATCGCTTCTACGAACCATTAATTCTGCTTCGCGTTCTCGGCCAGACCAGGGGTGGTCATTCTACTGTTCAAGAGCATGATACTAGAAGTCTACAGTGTACTCGGCGTCGCTTCCTCGCATGCCTGGCTTATGTCTGTGATTACGACAAAGGCGGCGACACTACGACGGCAATTGCGATAGAACACAATCCGCAGAACAATGTGTTTTAGGTTGCCTCGAACGCCAAGAGAAAGAAAATATCAGAATTTTTGGCGAAGCTACTGGAAAGGCTTCGAGTCATAGCCACTTCTACGGCCGATGGGGATGGAGAAGATGAAATAGCCACCAAGTGTATCGACTTTGCAACACCAAGGATCAAGAAGGAAGTGGGGCTCTTGCGCAGTCGTATTGCACAATATCACAAGCGTTCAGCCGCTAGAGCGACTGAGCAAGGTAAGTGTAGACTGCCAATTGCAGCGTTAAGTTAGCAGTTCATTGACGCAACAGATATGATGCTCCTTGGCTGGCTTGGATACTTTCAGAATCCTGAAGCCCTTGTTTCCATATGTCAGTTTGCTTACGATGAAAGACGATCGACATGGATGAAAGAGTTGGAGCAAAGGAGCCGTTCACCGCGGTACAAAAGCAGTGACGACGCGTCCCACGTAATGTTCAATTACATTAGGCATTACGTAGGAAGGCTTGCCGATCATATTCGCAAACCGAAACATCTCATCCAACATTGTCAGCAGTTGATATTTCTATTCGACAATTGGACTGTCAAGGGGGTGGAAGCTATGCAAGCGACACCGCGTCCGGAACACAGCCCTCAAACGAGCTTGCCCAATATTCTCAAACGGATGCTCCCGAAGGACGACCCAAAGCTACCCGAGTACGAAGGCGCCCTCACAGTTATGGACAGAGGCCACCATATCTCAGATGGCCTTCGGGAGTACTGGTCCGATCCTACTTTCCAGCCCAAGGTGCATGCCGAGATTCAGATACTAGAGCAATTCTACAACAACGGCCTAGCATTTGAGGATAACGATCCATATATCGCATGTAGTAAGCCAGCGTGCTTCTGCTGCCACTTGTACTTCCGCCACCACCCCTTGAAATGTGTGGAAGCAGACTCGCATCAGAAGGTCTATCACAACTGGGGTCCGCCAATGATCAATACGAAGGACGAGAAAGAATTCATGAGGCAGAGGGATATTCTGAATGAGATGGTAAAGGACATACGCAACGATGCTCTGAACCAGATCATTCAGCGGAGAGGCAGCCTCGCATGGCATGCGGACTCGGTAACCGGTATTACGGAATCCGTACTCGCCGAAAGGGAACAAGCCGATGAATTGGACTCAGTAGATGGTAGTGCTCCGTCATACAATCCAGACTCAGGTAAGCTCTAATAGATTCTGCTAATGTAACTCTTCACTAACGTTCGATATAAACAGATGAGCTCTTTGACATGCCCGAGATTGATTCCGAAGCCGTCTCTTTCTGCTCCGATGCAGACGATCCCGAGTCAGACTCAGATGGCGGAGTCGCACTCGATATTACTGAACTGAGCGTATCACAGTGATGCTCGGCGTATCATGTGTTGCCCGAGCATGCTAAGGCGTATGTTACTGGGACATTTGTTTCTTGTATTTCCTCTTATTTCACCTTTGCGGCTTGAACTCGTGATTCAAAGGCTAGACAAACTGGGCTGTCTTATTCATAATGTTAATGCTCTAGAGTCTGGATCGTGGCCGGCCTTGTCCTCCGTTTTTATAGCTGAGTATGACTTTCTCCCAATTGCGCACGATTTGTCGTTGACCTTTGTCAAGATTTTCGCTCATCTTCTTACCGAGCCAAATTGGTTGCGACTCATGCAACTTATCTTCCAATTCGACAATCTCACCTCCTCCCACCCAGAACGACTTCCCATTGACTTCTGGACATACCGCCGGCAATAATAGCGCCCTTGCAATATCTGACGTCTGATTCAAAGGCAGATCGCCCCAAGGATCTCTCATTTCTTGCCGAAGCATAGCAGTGTCTATGTTACAAGCGTTAGCAATTTTTTGGGCGCAGAGTTAGCAGGCTTCGTTTACCGGTCGCCCAAGGAGCCACGAGATTAATTGTCATATTCTTCTCTACCACCCATGTTCGGAGCCCCCTCATTAGACCCAATACCCCAGTCTTTGATGCCATATACAAATGCATATCGTAACCGTCAATGAAGCTTCCGACGCTGCCAGTTATAACAATCTGGCATTTCGTCTGCGGCCATTTGCCAAAGTAGTGGAGCGCACATTTGACAGCGTACACCACGCCGTACAGATTGACATCGAGGACATTCATGTTTGGAGCTTGCAGCCGGCCTGTTTTTGAATCGATTTTGTCCTCATCGAACTCTCGTGAGTTGATGCCGGCATTGCAGATGACGGTATGTATGATTCCGAACTTCGCAATGCCTGCCTCGAAAAGGTCGACCACATCGTCCCATTTTGAGACGTCACACTTGTGGAATAATATGCGTCTGGAGGAATCAACATTACTTCGACGAGGCCTCCTAGGAGGAATATCTCATGAGGCACGGTACGTACTCCTTCAGTCTTTGTGACAACTCGACACCTTCGCGCTCTTTCCAATCTCCGAGGACGACGTTTGCACCCTTCCCTGAAATACATCCGTGAAATTAGACATATGAGTAAGTCTTGTGCGGGGATAACATACTATGCGCCAACTCGACAGTTGCAAGCCCAATTCCCTGGACGCCTCCAGTAATCAACACCGTCTTTCCACGCAAGACATCAAAGTCCGAATCTGAGACTTGATACGTCGTCATGGCCTGCCATTCGTATACGCTATCCTACTGAAATTCCGGTCAAGGAGGCGATACGAGGCTTTGCGGAGGATCTGGCGGCCGCAACATTGTACATATGGACCGCCGGCCTTAAGACCCGGCACAATCATTCCCAAAGCCCCACGCGCTCTCTATACCGCCTTTCTCGAATGGCCGATCTCGTTGGTCTTGAGCGGTGCATGGCGCATGGCGCTTTCGAACTGCCGAACCCCACATGCACAGGGCGAGCTTGCAGGTCGCACTTCTGCCCCACACTCGATACGGAGTAGTCAGCGTGCCACTTTCCGACAATGGTGGTAGACTTGGAGCCGAGATGTTCAAATATTTACTGCTCGAATTTCTCTGAATCGAAGTTCTTCTGCGTATTTTCGACAAAATGGCTGATACTACAGGTGAAACTACTTCATTTCAGCACGCATCGATCGGTACGATTCGCGGAATCGTTCGCTCTCCGAGCGTGAGCCAGTTTTTGGGCATTCAATATGCGACGTTGAAGAATCGATTTGCTCGTGCACAGCTCATCGAAAGCTATGAAAATTACGCAGATAATGATAAGGCACTGGATGCGACCAAATATGGGTACGATAAACGCTCTCTCTATGAGAGTGTACCATACTCTGTAGGCTGATCCGGATACTGCTCTAGTCCACTTCCGCTTTGCCACCCACAGGCCTGTTATATGGAGCAGCTCCTGATACAACATGCACTCCCACACCCAGAGTATCGGCAATCGGATATCGACTGCCTGACTGTCAACATAGTAACCCCATCAGAAGATCAAGTTCCTCCGAACCAAGCTCTCCCGGTCCTGGTATTCGTCCATGGCGGTGGTTTCGTTACCGGGAGCACCAGTTGGCCACAATCCGACCTTTCTGAGCTTGTGAATCTGAGTGTGAAAAATGGGATGCCGATAGTTGCTGTAGGGGTGAAGTAAGTCCACAATTTCCGACAATACATGTTCATTCAGCCCTGCTCTTGTCCATCTTGGTGACCCAGGGGATGCATTACTGAGCTAGCGGAAAGTTATCGGCTTGGGGCGCCCGGATTCTTGACTTCGCAAGCGATGAGAGAGGCTGGATATGAAGCGAACAATGGTTTGCACGATCAACGTCTAGCTCTACACTGGGTCCAAAGATATATCGGCGGCTTCGGAGGAGATCCTGAAAGAGTGACATTCCTCGGGGAGAGCGCAGGTGGAAGTAAGCCAGCTCATCACTTGACAAGAGCTTTCTGATCAGGAAGATGCGATTTCAGAATGACGTAGCTAACATAAGATGCAACAAGCGTCCGGCTTTTTTCATCTACAGTCGAATGAGTCTCTCTTTCATCAGCTCATCTCCATGGCTGGCACTTCGATCATCATGCGCCCAATCCCAGATCCGGTGGCAGAAATGGCATATCAGATGGTAACCAAAGCCTTAGGGCTAGAAGATTTATCGTCAGAGCATCAAGTAGAGGCTCTTCTTAAAGCACCTCCCGAAGACCTGGTGATGAAAATTCCTCCGGGGACTCCAATAATACCCATCCTGGATGACGAGATGTTGCGTGGGATGACGACGTACAACATTCTCTCCGACCCAGAATCTACAGCGAAATTGTTTCCCGCCATGGATGCATGCAAGAGGATCTTAGTCGGAGACAGCCAGTTTGATGTAGGTGAACTGGAGGATTTGATTTGAGGAGAGCTGTTCAAGCAGAGCCTCGCGCTAATCGTTGATCTCTAAAGGCTTCGGTTTTCATGGTAACCGCTTTGGCACATCGCTCAGATCGGTTTTCTCGGACAATTGAAAAATGCCTGTACACGGCGCTTGGCTCCGACAATTCCTCAACGGTTCAAGCCCTCCTTTTGGCTTACGGCATCGACGTGTCCAATACATCCAATGATCCAGAAGCCATCAAACCAGTCCTGGAGTTCGGCCACGACATCTGCTTCTACCATGCGGCAAAGGCATTTGCCAAGGTGTGGAGCGCATCTTCCGACAGCAAAGCGTTTCTGTATCATTTCAATGCCCCAAATCCATGGGACGGTGTTTGGAAAGGTCATGCAGGCCATGTCCTTGATATAGCGTTCTTGTTCCAGAATTATAACGTCTATCTGTCACCTGGCCAGCTGGCGTGCGCTCAGCGCGTGGCCAATGATTTCATAACGTTTATCAATGGCCATGAGCCGTGGAAGGAGTATGAAGAGAAGGCAAATGCTGGCGCCATGGTGTATAACGCCGCTCCTGGTAGCCAAGAGGATGAATCTGGGTACGTACGGGAGGAGGAAGGAGCTAGAATAGCTCGGCGAGATATCCTCCAGTCCTTCGAAAACGACCCGGGGCTGGACAAGTTGATGGATGCTTGGACTATATTCTTGTCTGGAGCAGTACAATAGACTGCTCAGATCACTAGGTTTCGGCGTCTAATTTCTGCGCTAGTGTCTACTGTGCCGCATGTGCTGGCGACATTTCTCGCTGTGGGTCTTACGCTGCCGGACTTAGAGCGTCTTGCCAGTGAGAGTTGTAAAATTTGGCGAACTCGCGCAGAACCCAGGCCATGCGAGGTGTCACTATGGAATTGAGTGAGCCCAACAGAAAGATCATAGATGGGAGAAGGGTTATGCATACCGCCCCAGACCCAGGTATCATCAAGAAAGCTAGCCCAGACCCGAGCGACAGCAGCAGCAAGCGGCGAGTTGGCCTCGGGTTCGATATCACTTTCGGAATGCATGAAATTATAGATTTTACGCAACGCTTGATCTTCGTCCGGATGCAACACGGTATTCTGGCGTTGCAAGCACTCGGTTGAATATACCCAACGGGTGAAAAAGAGGCCTGGAAGATTGTCAACCGAAGTTTACTTGTAGAAGTCATGTTCCAAACATACCGGTGTCCCACCAAGCAATGGCATGCTCGATGCTCCACGTAAGAGCTGCTGTTTTCCTGACCAAGTTTGCACCTGCTCGCATTGGGAGCATCATTGCCAAAAATGCTCTCGTGACCGCCTCCGTTACTCGTGGGCCGCGCTGCTGCTCGCTGAGTACATAGGCACGTATCTCAGTGCATACAGTTGTTGGATCGCAACTCAGAAGGACTCTGCGATTGAACGACTTCTGACCATCTGTGTATTCCCTCATGAATGCGATCCTCAGCACTGCGAGACAGTTGAAAAGTAGAGGATCTTGCCACGGGTCACTTTCGGTTTTGCCTTGGTTGAAAGCCCTTTGACATTTGTTGAGCGCTTTGTTCATGTCCGTCCAGAATGTCGTTCGCATCGATTCCTGTCTGTTTAGAGGAAGAACCCTGAGCGACTCCGCTGCCAGAGCAATGTGCAGTATATGCACGTTCAGGGCATGCATTGCTACTATCACAGCAAACAATGATGAATACCATCTCTCTCGCATGTTTTCTGCCCCAGCGTCTTCATTCATAATGTGAGCAAGCAGTTGCTCAACATTCATGGTGGGGTTGATGGACCGAGCATCAACCTCGTAATGCCACTGCGCCGAAGTCAGGCATCTCCAGAGGCGATCATCCCCTGGCATATCCATAGCGGCTTCTTCATAGTAATATCCAGGCAGAGAACCGTACGTGACAGCAGAAAGGCTGTCAACGATAAGTATGGCGCACATTGTCCTGAACAATTCGTTAGATTTGAACAGAAAAGGTAGGGAATGTTTGGAACTTGCAGAGCACTTGCCTCTTTGTTGATTCTGCTTCAATCCAAGATTGCCAACATGGCCACCTGTCTGCTTGTTTGTTTCTCTCCAGCAGCGGAGCACGCCTACGGAATTCCTAAATTGGTCAGAATGCGGGCACAAGTCATATCTCATGAGTGTAGGTCATACCTGGGCAAGTGCCATTTGATCGTTCAAAGCTTCCTGGACCAGTCCACCATCCCAGGCGAAGAGTGCAAAGACATTCAGAAGAAGTCTACATTGTACTGCCCATATGGGTCTCTCTAGATCTTGTGCAGCCTCGAATGGTTGTCGGGGAGACGCAAAAACGTTAGAAAGGCGCCGGAGTCGAGGCTTCGCATGCATCTCCGACGAAGATATCAAGTCTTCCGCTAGAGAATAGAAATCGCCCGCGACCTTTCGCTCAAGTCGATAAAGTGATCCAATTGCACACATTGCAAGAATCAGTGGACTTGGTGAACCTTGCAAAACGAGTGTAGGAATATGTATGAACGGCAAGTGTGGATCGAAGCAGTCGATATATGTTCGAATGCAAGCTTGGATAATTGACGCGCGGGGAACTGCGATATTGCCGGCGAAGGTCGCCATAGACCGGGCCCTGATGTCACGCAACAGATCCTGACGCATGTCTTCGGAAAAGGAGAATTTCGAAGGCTTCTCGGCTGCTTGTTCAAGCTTCGTATGATCTAAGGGCGCCCGAATGTTCCCATTGCTAGCTGCCAGGCTCTGCGTTGCGCCCGTTATTGCTGGAGGCGTGTTGAGAATCGCATCGTCTTGATATGTAGCAGAATTTCCCGAGTCAGAGAAGGGATGGTCGAGGTGCAACAGAGGAGCAAGGTTGATGTCCGGCTGCAGAAGAGCGTTTGCAGCCATGTCATCGAAACTGACCATTGCATTCAGCTCGAAATCTGTAAACGGAGAAAACATATTCGAATTCGATTGGACAGCGTTTGATATCACAGAGTCTCTCGTACTAGACTCCGCTGCACTGCCCACGGCGGGTTGGTCAGGGGACAACTCCGTTATGGTAGTAATGCAGGTTTCACCTAATCCATGGCCATTTGGGCGAATGCTGCTCGCAGAAGTATCTGAGTAGGGTAATCGCGTCACGTTGTCTATGCCTTGGGGAGTCGAGATTTCGACAATTCCGGCTACTGGAGCGCCAGCTTGGTGTCCATTTGGCCGACCTTGGCCAGGGCTGTGAAAGTGTGGGCTAATCGGCGGAGATTCTGTCCAGTGTAAGCTGTTACTATCTCGGTCTTTATGAGTAACTGCTAACCGCGTTGCACTCCCGGATTTGGTTGAAGACGACCTTCCGCTATGTCCCTGGCCTGTTGTTCGGCGTGGATCGTTCTCTCATGTCGGACAACAAGATCACTTTAATATCCCGGTCAAACAGAGCCAGAGGAGTCCTGTAGTACACTTACGTCCTTGCATATCTGTGCTTGCAATATCTACAACTGTAAGGCTTCTCTCGACTGTCTACAGAGCATCTTCGTTAGTACATAAGCTGGTGTACGGATATCAATGAGCTTTGACTGACGAGAGCGCTCATGACGGATGCAGTGTTCGCTTCTTTTGAATTTCTTAAGACAAAATTTACAAGAGTACGGGGTCTTAGGCTTGGAACCCGGGGCTTCGATCGCCACCGTAGCCATAGTTGAAATGACGGTCAATGTGGAGAGTCCAAGCTCATGAGTAACGGGTTCACTTCAAGGTCCAGCGAAGATGTCATGATGGACTCTCGCTACAGAAGCAGAATCTGCTTTCGGGCGAGCGAAGGGAGTGGGCCAAAGCATTGCCCGTGACTGGTCATAGTGCCAGGCCATGGGGCCATGGTAACGAGCTGCACGAGGTACCAGGAGGAACTCTTCGGAGTCCATCCGTTCCCTCCTCTCGTCCCTCTAAAGCCGGCACACTCCCTGCATCGATCGTTCTGGGGACGCGGGGTAGAGGGATGTACAGGCTGTTGCGGTTGGAGAACTGGAGGTGGAGGTCAAGGGGTGCCACGGGATTCTCCGCATCGGCAGTTGAACTGCGCGCCGAAGAACAGGAGACACCTGGAAGACTTTATTCGGCACTAAAATTGGAGAGAATTGTATACACACTACTGTTCGTAAATCTCCGTTGACACGAGCTAACATCTCTCATATGAATTGCCGATGGACGGTCTATGGCACAGCTAGATGGCTTCGGATATCGCAACACCACGGGCGCTGCTAACGGGCTCGATAGGACCTTGATACATGAGTCTGTCCACGGAATGAAAGATGCGGCGAGTCGCTATGGGCGTCTGGTTCTTTTGTCCTCTGAGAACCCTTTGCCCCCAGTGCTGTGTACCCCACATCCCCGCCTTTGCGACTTTTCCTATTATCTGAAGACGCGGCACATGATTCTAAGAGCAGTTCCATATTTCTGTCGAGCTTCTTTTATTGGTCCTCAATATCTTCTTTATTTTTCTTTGATGTGTAAACTGTCAGACTCTCATCAGCTCGGGGCGTCCAGTGGATACACTTCACATACTTTCAAGTTCTGCATGAAAGAAATTAACTCCGTTTAATTAGACCGTTCTGATTCGATGCTTCCTCGCATCATATATCATCCGAACGGCCAAACTACACATTGTTTAGATGATGACTTCACCGATCCGTGGAAAGCCAGCGAGATCATAGTCATCCAACACGGCTTTGGCAGGCACGCCGGATTTTGGTACCATTGGGTTCCAGCGCTTTCCCGTCAATATCGCGTCATCAGACGTGATACACGTGGTCATGGACGCTCGTCTTTCCCCAAAACCTATACGACGAACGACAGAGGCGCAGGAGCAGAAAGCTATCAGTACACGCTGGACACTATCCTTGGTGAAATCATCGATACATTGGATCAGCTTGGGCTGGAGAGAGTCCATTTTCTCGGCGAATCTACAAGCGGCATGCTCGGTATTGCACTTGCTGCAAAGTACCCTGAACGTCTTCATTCGCTTACGATCTGCTCTTCACCGACCTTTCTCCCATCGGCTGTTTTAAAGCTCTTTGCTTTTGGTCATTCCAGCTGGCCGGATGCTTGTCGAGTCCTCGGGTCTCGCGGTTGGGCTAACGAACTGTCTAAGATACCTGGAACTGCTCCTGTCCATGACCCCGCGTACATGGCATGGTGGACGGATCAAGTCGCTGTGTCTGATGGAGAAGGGTTGGCCGGATATGCCGAGTTCCTCTCATCTTTAGATGCTAGACCATTCCTCGATAATGTCCAGGTGCCAACGCTGATTCTGGCTCCTGCAAACAGTGCAGCGACAAAGGTTGAGGAACAGAAAGCAGTGTCGGGGAGGATCCATGGTTCGAAGCTAGTTATCGTAGACGCCCCCGGTCACGAAATATACGTGGAGCAGGCTGAATTATGCCAAAAGGAATTGTTACAATTCCTAAGCGGCCTGAAATAAGAGAAGAGAACGGCCGTGTATCGAGAAGTTATTACGGACAATTATAGATATCCAGTTAGAAGACGTCGATAAATTCATCACGTGAACTCCTCGAAATGCTCATCCCACTTCCGCAAGACACAATCCAGCATCCTAGTTCAATTGCACGGAACGAAGAACGAAAACGTACATCGTGAGACTGAGAGCCGCACCACATTTACAACTACCCACCTCATGGGTCATGTTTCCGGTTTCAAGTTGGGGAATGCCTGACGCCAAACGCATGTTTCATCTGGGCTCCCAGACTATGCATGCGGCTCTCCGTCAAAGCATTTGCTTTAGCTGCATGGGGCGGCAAAGTGCAAAAATTGAAGATCCGAGCGGGAGGATTGGAGCTCGGTTAGGTTCGTCAGAAGTACAGCTCCGGCTCGGAGTCAATGTGGAACCACGGCAAAGCAAGAGACGATGCTGGTATACTTGGTAGAACATATGGGATTTGTGAATATTGTAAGGACGGACACTAGGAGCTAGGAGCCTATCTGAAATAGCTCAATCTTAGTCTATATCGCATTTGTCTCATGTGAATTCATATATGTGACTATATCCATGGCAGGACTCCTGACCCTGAAGTGTCCCGAGCTGCCAAGTGCCTGATGTCCACTTCATCTAGCGCATTCTATCCTTCTTTCACGCCCGATACCTCACTGACCTTTTTACTGGTGCTGGCGCAAGGGGCGAGATTGCCGCAAGTGCACTAGACGGGCTCGCGGCAGGTACTGCCGCAGCAGCAGAAGGTGAAGCGACACTAGCACTCGCAGCGGAGCCGGCAGGTGGCGCGGCTGGAGCAGCAGCAGCCGGAGCCGGAGCTGCAAGGCCTCCAGTTAAGCCAGTTGACGCCGTCGAACCAGCTTGTGCACTGGATAGACCATCAACACTAGTGAGCATCTGCCCGATGAGAAGAGCGCCGCCTTGCTGTTGGATTTGTGCCATTGCTTGGATCTGTGCCATGGATAGGACAATGCCTTGGCCTCCCTGCTGAGCTGTGGGGGAGAGGAGTGTAGCAGCTTGTCGTTTCTTGAAGCTTCCACTCAGAGCTGCTGCCGCCGCTGCCGCTGCAGGATCTGCGGGAGTAACAGCATCCTGTGATGGAGCTGCTGAGCTCGCGGAAGGTTCAGCAACAGATGCGGAAGAGGAAGATGTGTCTGCGGCAGCCGACGATGCTGAGGCGGCATCTGTGGAGGACGATGGTGCTGAAGAAGCAGCTTCAGCAGCTACAGAGGATGATGCGATCGGTGAGGCTTGGGTAGCAGCCGAAGATGATGTAGCCGCTGCTGCGCTTAGAGCGGCTGAGGAAGATGCCAGGGGAGCGGCACTAGCTGCAGGTTGTGGTGCCGCGCCAGGTTGAGGCTGAGCTTGGCTTTGTCCACTCTGCATCTGGACGGTAATGATGTACTCTCCATCGAGCTGGCTGACTGGGACTGCGATACGCATATTCAGTGGGTCAAAGAGGGCGTTATTTGCGATCGGTGTGAATGTCGGCGAGAGCAAGAGTTGAGTAGCAGCGGGATTTGCAGCGACACCTGAGGTAGTCGTCGAAGAAGTGGTGGAAGAAGTAGACGAAGTGGAGGAAGACGATGAGGTGGACTCGGAAGACGAGGAGGAAGTAGAAGATGAGGCGGACTCAGAAGACGAGGAGGAAGAAGCTGAGGTTGAAGAGACGCTGCTCGAAGAGCCTGTTTCTGGCTGTTAGCTATGTACGATGATAAGTGCTGGGTGAAGTGGTTGGAGAGTTTGGGTTGATGGATATGGTAGAGGATCGAGAAGTAGACATGCTGTTGGAGGTTGCAGTGCTTTGTGTGATAGAACTGGATGAGGTAGTACTTGGAGTGGTGGAGTTCGTACTAGATGAATTTTGACGTCTCATCCGGCGCTTGTTTGTTGCACCAGTTGCGCCCTGTGGAAGACTGACACTCGCCAATGTGCCCGTAGCTCCGCCGGGATTGGCCTGAATAGGCCTCTGAGCAATCGCAAGGACCATGTTAGATGATGCCGTTGCACCCAATTGCTGGGCAATGCTTTGGAGTCTGACGGCATTTACTATATACTGTAAGTTTCTGTCGGAACTCTATACCATTCCAGATTTGGAGGGAGCCTTACGCGGTATTTGGACCACTGCGGCCAGATTGTTCAAAGTGGGCACAACACCACCCAAGTTTGTTGTGACAAGATAGCGGAAGTTGTCTATGAGATAGGTTAGTAGATTACAAACAATCAATTTGAGAAGCAGGATATACGTACTGACGCTCATAGTGCCAGGGCCCAATGCAGCCAACATGGTCGTGGCAATGCCGTTCTTCGGTACGGTGGTCATCTGCATGGGCTGCGAAGCCCTGATAGACATGCGGAAGCCGTCCGTAAATTCGACCTCCTGGATTCCAGAGCCGGGAATTGGAACGACAGCATTACCGGAAGTGCCGAACGGCACGAGAAAATCGTCAACCTCTGTGGTCACTCGGCCTAGGATTTGGTATTCGCCGTCTATCATAGTCATCTTGACCATGCGCGTAGTCATGTCCGTACTGTACGTATATTAACCCTATGCTTCAAATATATAGTTCAACACGTACGAGTTGATTGACCGAAGTGACTCTTGGATCTGCCATGACTGCCGGTCTACCGAGAGCTTTGCAACAAAGGTGTTGTCAGGGTTTATTCCCATTTGCTGAATTGTTTGCATGTTCATTGGTAGCTCTATTTGAGCGCCGACCAGATCAGTGGCACCATTGGTCTGGACTACTACCGAGTTCTGCTGTAAGGCCATGAATGGCTGGCCAGTTGATCCTGTCACCATATTGGCGCTCAAAGGATTGGGATTCTGGTTCACTATGACCTGGCGCTGTGTCTGAGAGAAGGTCTCCAGCTTTGTTCCGTCCGGGAACTGGAAAGAGTTCAAGGTCATCTATACTACTGTCATCCTTTGTGTCCTTCAATATGATGCCTATGCAGAAATACTCACGTCGCCATTGACGTTGAGGACTTGATTAAATTGAACCGATTGAGACTGGGCGTATGCACCGCAGCCCATCAAAATCGTGAAAAGAAACGATCGAGACGCCATAGTGATTGAATAGAAGCCGCCGGGGCCGATGAAAAATAATAATTAATACAAATTCAATGAATAGAACCGTTGACCTCCCAGCGGCCAAACTGAAGATGACGAAAAAAACTCAGAGTGAGGAGGAGTTTTAGAGGTTCATATTGCAAGCAACACTAGCAGAACTTGACCACGTAAACGTAAGAGTTCACAGGTACCATTCCGAATTCATTCTACCAAGCCGGTAGTTCACCTACCTGTCGATCACTTCGAGCCCCAATACGCGGCGGATGAGGGTTATCCGATGTCTGGAGGAAGCTTGCCAGAGGTTAGATGCCCAGCGATGACTAGAATTGGCCTGATGGTTGTCGCGGACAAGCTTCCAAAACGCAAGTCGGCGAGAGGGATCAATGCCACTACGCTATAGTAGGCGAGTGAGGTTGTGTGGAGACGTTTAGGGCGTTTGAGGCTCCGTTCCAGGAAAGTTCTTGGCTTCAAGCGGAGCCGCTATCGGAGGGAAACAAGCGCATATTCCCCGCGCGAAGGCCATACGATACATGAAAAGCTTCAGTTCTCGAATTCGTCCCCCGATTCGAGGGCAAGACACTACCAAACTCAGGGCTAATGCTTAGCGAGTTCCTCCAGAAGTCGAGATGGATTCCACTCGCCGAAATCGCACGTTAGGACGTCTCCCGTTGTTTGACCCTGCTAGCGCCCTAAGCCAATCTAGTGCTAGCTCTACCACGTTCTCTTGGCGCACGCTGTTTGATCTCCAATCGGCTCCCTTCCGCGTTTTCCTCACAACATCACCAACCAACCCTCGATGGCCGGTGAGACAGCTTTTGCTTCGACCTGGTATTCGCGCAGGCTCCCGATCTTCAGAGCTTCCAGAACCTCTTCTCCACATACCGCCGCGGGCTCTCGAGATTTCTCTCGAGTGCATGCCTCTCGTTGACTATCCAAGTTCTGAGAGCGAAAATGACCAAGACGATCGTCAAGTCCAGGTGGCCTCCATAGCGAGTCAGCCTCAGCCAGAAGCACAACAGAAACGAAAGCTCAGTGACAGCGACAAGAAAGGCGGCCCCCGTAAGAAGGTTGGCGTCCGTTTCAAAATTCCATCGGTCGCCCAAGCGGACTCTTCTGCAAGTACACCAGTTACAGATACAGGCATTCTAGCTCCAGCCACAACAGCCACAAGTAGCGATGCTACAACCCTGTCAACGTCTCTGGTAACATACGCCAATCCAAATAATGAAGACGAACAATGGACGCGCCCACCTTCGCCAAAACCGATTCGCAATGTGCCGCATCGAGAGGGCTTTTTTGCCACCCACTTGTCCATCGTCTGTAAGTTTCGGTAATTCCCTGTATTCGAGTACAGTTTAACTAATAAACTCCAACAGGGGACCCTAAACGAGAGGAACATCTCGCACTAATGAACGTCCTAAAGCAGCTCCAAATTGCTGCATCAGAAATGAGGGATTCCAAGGGTGAAAAGGTATGAGTTTTGCGACTACTCTTGAAGATATACTAACTCAAATCTTGAGATCAACCTCACTCTCTATTACAATCTTCTTGAAAGCGGGCTGGGCGCTCCCCAGACCCTGCACATCTCTCTATCGCAGACTCTCTACCTGAGGAAGCACGAGCTCGAGAGGTGTCAGAAGGGCTTTGAAACGGCCATCAAAGAGATTGGGGTGCGGCCGTTCGAGGTCTCCTTGGGGGGCCTGGAATGGGTGTGGAACCATCAGCACAATCGCTGTTTCTTGGTGTTGGGCGTGAATCGACCAGTAAGAGATGGTCTGAACCATCTTCTCAGCGCGTGCAACAAAGTATGCCGCGCAATTGACCAACCAGAGCTGTACGCGCGTGCTGGCAGCGACGAGGATATGGTTCAGGGATGCCCTGGGGGCTTCCACATCAGCATTGGCTGGAATCTCGAGGGTCCGCCCAAGGAGTTCCAGCTGCTGATGGAGGCCCCTAGGATCAAGAAGGTGCTGGAGGATTTGAAGAGCATCACCTTCAAGGTGGATACAGTGAGCCTAAAGATCGGTAATAGGTCTTCTGCAATTCCCTTGGGAGTTGGGAACAGGCATAGGTTAGGTAGCCTAGACTACGCTGTGCACCAACAGAAGCTTAGACAAGCAAATAAATAGCTTGCTGCTGATCCGCAGCGTAATCTAGCGCTACCTACACAAAATGCACATAACGTATGAATAGATGATTCGGCGTCTCCCAGACTAGCTCAATTACTCGTCCACCTCAGTGATCGTCGAGTGAGCTTGGCTGGATTGAAGCTGTTTGAATAAGTTTGTGCACCTCGACGATGGGCTATTTCTTTTTGGACTACGTCACAATTAACTGTGTGATCGAAAATGGAGCCTTCTCATTGGCGCTTTTAACTTAGAACGAAGAAATGCTATATGCGGAGGTCCAAGTCTGACTTTCAATGGAAGTAAGCGCACGGGCCGTTTCCGTACCCACGTCATCATTGGACAGCTTCAAGCACCCACCAACATCTTCAACCTCGCCTCTCTCGTGAACTCACGACCCAATCTCCGCACATCCTCTTTACAGCACATCTATTCCAATGGACCACGAAGATCTCAGCGAAGGTCGGTTAGAATGCACCGTCGGCGATCCGCGAAAAGAGAATGATGGCACCAAAAATGCCTACATTTCCTACCTAGTTACCACCAATGTATGCCTAGCCTCTCCTCCCATCCATCCTAATTCCACACTCAAGATGCAGACGCTTATTAGAGGTCTCCCATTCACTCGAGCGCAATCTATTCTCATCTCACACAAAAGCTGCAAGCAAGATGCTAACAGAAACAGACCGACTTTCAAACCTTCCAATCGCCCAATGTCTCCGTCCGCCGCCGCTTCACCGACTTCGTCTTCCTCTACAAGACCCTCGTGCGCGAATACCAGCACCTCGCCGTGCCTCCGCTGCCGGACAAGCACAACATGGAGTATGTGCGCGGCGACCGCTTCGGTGCCGACTTCACGCGCCGCCGCGCCTCGTCCTTGTCGCGCTTCCTGAAGCGCCTGGCCCAGCACCCGCAGCTGCGCAGGGCGGCGATCCTGCTGACGTTTCTGGAGAGCTCCGACTGGAATGCGACAATGAAGGCGCGGCCGAACCGGGGCGCGAGCGTGACGAGCGAGAGCGGAGGCGCGGGGGTGTTTGAGAGCTTTACGGACAGCTTTCTTAATGCGTTTAGTAAGGTGCACAAGGCGGATAAGCGGTTCATTGAGGTGCGCGAGCGGGCGGATAAGCTCGATGACGACCTGAACAATGTGGAGAAGGTGGTTGCGAGAGTTGCGCGGAGACAAGGCGACCTCGAAACGGACTACTCCGATCTCGCGACGCAATTCCAGAAGCTGGTGAACCTCGAGCCAGGCGTGGAGGGAGAGCTCACGAGCTTCGCGGCCAGCGTGGAGACGAATGCGCAGGACTGGAAGAAGCTGAGGGAGCACACAGATCAGGACTACTTGAGCAGCCTGCGGGACATGGAGTCGTATGTCATTACTGTAAAGGCGCTTCTCAAGGCCAGGGATCAGAAGCAGATCGACTTTGAAGAGCTGACGAGCTACCTCCAACGGGCTGTGTCCGATCGCGATCAGCTGGCGAACCAGCACGGCTCATCGGGGCTTGGTGCATCTGGATTCCTGCGCTCGAAGATCGAAGATGTGAGGGGCGTGGATCACGAGCAGTCACGTCGCGAAAGAGTCAGGAAGCTGGATCTGCAAATTGAGAGGCTGACGAAGGAGGTCGACGACGCAAAGAGTGTCAGCGAGCTGTTCGATGAGAACGTGGTGAGGGAGACGCAGGAGTTTGAGCGGATCAAGGCGATTGAGTTTAGGGATACGTTGGGCGGCTTTGCGGATGCGAACATCGATTTCTTCAAGGGCACGATTGAGACATGGGAGAAATTCCTTGAGGGGATGAAGACGGAGGAAGTGGCTTCATGATATGGGTTCCGGAGGTGTAATGAACTTGGTGGCAGTGTCGATCGGTTCTGCTGAGATACGGCGTTTATGAAGCGTACGGGGATCGTGTCTTTTCAAATGTAAATATTCTATTTGTACGGAAGCCTGGCCAGATGAAGCCAGGTCAGCTATTGAGAAAGGTAATTCAATGAGATCCAAGACTCCGATGAGGTTTCTGCACTGCTTCGTGTACGGAAGACCTCCTGCTGCAATGGTGTCAGCCTTAGAATCTCCCTCAGACGCCTTCCTCACAAAATTACTCTCTGAGCCAGATGAGATGAGATGAAGGTACTTAGGTACATTCACGGGATGTTCAGGGACTGCACACGTTCCAGGCGCCCCGGATGATCGCTGCGCTGGGGCTGCGGGCACGTCCCACCCCGCAGCCAGACCATATCGTAATCCGTGCGACAGCATGGCGACATTTTCCGAAGCATCTCCTCAACAGCTCGCGCGACCATCTCTCCTTGACTTCCCTCCCACCGAGTCGCCATTAAATCTCCCAGCACGGCTGCGGCCTGCCTGCTCCATCATCGTTCCCATTGGACCTTGCGATCAACGTTCCGCGGCCCATCATGGCATTCCTCTGACGTTTCCCGATATCTATCTACCTGTTGAGATACCTCCGAGTTCCGATACCAAATACCTAAATACCTTTATCATCAGTTCACATAATGTCGCGCTTCCTGGATAATCAAGTTAAGAAGCTCTCGCGAGCAGCTCGCGTTATCCTCGTTGGCGCACCCGGAGTTGGCAAAGGGACGCAGACGGAGAGGTTGATGAAGCGATTTCCACAATTGTCGGCGATAAGCTCGGGTGACCTTTTGCGCGACAATGTTCGAAACCGGACGCCTCTGGGTATGTCGGATATGCTGTAAAGAATATCGGTATTCGCATTGTAGCTAATGGATAGATAGGCATTCGAGCCGAAGCGAAGATGAAGTCCGGCGACCTCGTTCCAGATATGATGATACTGCGACTCATTCTCAACGAATTGGACAAGCGTGGATGGGTAAAGCGAGGGCCTGTCGTTCCATACACTCTCAACTACGCTGCGGAGGATGCTGCGATCGAGCAAGCCGCAGACGAAGCTTCTATCCTACCTACCCTGCCAACCGAGTCTTTCCATTACTCCGATGCTCCCAGCGCCTCGTTCATCCTCGACGGCTTCCCTCGCAATGCTGCTCAGGCAGCTCAAATTGACAAAATCGTCCCAATCAACCTCGTCGTCAATATCAGTACGCCTACCGAAATCATACTCGATCGGATTTGTAATCGATGGGTCCACGCGCCATCGGGCCGTGTCTACAACACGACATTCAATGCTCCCAAAGTTCCTGGAAAGGACGACGTCACCGGCGAGCCTCTGACGAGGCGGCCAGACGACGAGCCAGAAGTGTGGAAGGCGCGGCTAGCAAAGCATGAAGAATCAAGCTTGTCGCTCCTCGAGCACTACGACAAGAAGGGTGTGTTGTGGACTGTACGCGGGAATAGCAGCAATGAAATCAGCCCGAAGCTATATGCCGAATTTGAGAGGCGATTCAGCGAAGAATGAGCTCATTGACTATTACAGCGTGGCGTCCGGGCGTTTAATCTTGTCTCGGCTTGTAAATATGGGCATTATCGGTGGACTTTTGACGACAACACAGTCGATTGATAGGTATCCTGGTGTTGTATGATACGATTCAGCTCCATACCTATTGTACCATTTAATATTTCTATTGACAACGATCTTTAGCTTAGACGTGTCTATTGAGCTTTTGGCCATCCAGTACTGCACAGAATGGAGAACAATTGGTATTGTTCATTCTATCAATTGTCACTCCCAACTTCTATTGTCAAAGGTTTCTATATAGCATTTTATCTCTTCCTCGAAACTCTTGCTTTCTTTCTCTCCAGAATTGACAACCAAGCATCCTCCTCTCCAAGTCGTACTAAGCAACAAGCAATTGAAGCTAATTTGCCCAAGTCACGAGCTTTGAGTAGAGGTGTTACACTATCAAACCCTTTCCCGAACAACACTTTCGGCTGAGCATTA
Source organism: Rhizodiscina lignyota (assembly GCA_010015805.1). NCBI lineage: Eukaryota > Fungi > Ascomycota > Dothideomycetes > Aulographales > Rhizodiscinaceae > Rhizodiscina > Rhizodiscina lignyota. The sequence goes on from ML978125.1 coordinate 1,502,584, forward strand.
ACGCTAGTCCTTCCCTATACCCTCTTCTCTTTACTTCCTCCTCTCTCCCTACAACACCTCCGCTCTCCAACCATGGCTGGCTACCTCAACCCCCGCAATCTCGTCGCGACACTCGCAACGGTCGGTGTCGGCTACCTGTTCCGCTTCTTCACAGAGCAAGCGCCGGAGTCGAGCGACGAGATCATTCCAACCACCACCATCGTCTACGACTGGGCGCCAACGCCCACATACACTCCAGCCCCCGTCACCTCCATGGTCTATGTGACCATCGTCCCCACCGCCAGCTCCTGCACTTACTTCCCTGATGAGCCCCTCGAAACACCTATCTACGAGGAAGCCAACACTCCAGTGACTGTCAACCCGCGTGTTGACAGCGCGTTCAATTCCGTGTTGCTACAGCTCTTCCCCATCGACCAATGGGTGCAGCAGTACTCCTCTCACAACCTCGCCGCCCTCTTCACCTCCGTTCTCTTCTGGCTTCTCAATGCCAGAACCCTCTTCCGCTCTCTCCTCGCTCTCCTCTGCCGTCTCCTCACCCGAACCCCGAAGCTGTCCGCGATGCAGCAGCGCCTCCGGTACGAGCGTTTATCCCGGCAGGCACGGGCAGACAACACCACGCAGCGAGACATGGAACGCGGATGGGAGCTCGCATACAAACTCAGTGTGCGGTTCCATCAAACATCCATGGAAATCTTCCACGCCAGGTCAGACCTCGCCACCGCAGACGCCATGCACGCCGCCGCGCTCTCCGACCTCGGTGCCTTCACCAACCCGAAGCTCCTCCGCGCAACCGATGCATGCGCCGTCATGCTGCAGCACTCCTCCCGCCAAACCGCCTCCCTCCAGTCGCAGCTGGCCGCCAAGACCGAGCGCGCCGTGTCACTGACCGCCCAGGTCGCGCAGCACTGGAGGGAGATCGACGAGCTCAACAAGGCCAACAAGGGGCTCACGCGCAGCCTGGAGTACGCTGAGGGCGACATCGCCACGCTCAGGTCGTCCGCCCAGAAGCGACGCGCTGCGTACAAGGCTCGTGCGGACGAGCTGGCGCAGCTCGCGCGGGAGAAGGCCGATCTGGAGATGCAGCGCGACGACGCCCGGCGTGCTCTCAGCCTCGCGGACACAAAGCTCGACATGACGGAGCGGTCGTTGGCCGCGGTCTACCGGCAGATGGAGGACAAGGACCGGCTCGGGGCGCACGTCACCGAGGGCCTGATTGCGGCACGGTGGACCGCCAAGCGCACTCTGGAGAAGCGGACAGCGGAGCTGCGGAAAGCCAGGGAGCAGGTCAATGCGCTGGCGCATGCAAGGGAGTTCTTGATGGAGAAGGTGGAGAGGTTGGAGGGTAGGGCGTAGGCGGATAGGGGCTAGGGTTTGGGTAGATGGTTTGGGATTGGTTTCTTTCGGGTTTGATTGTTGTTGTATAGGATTTGGAGTAGAGGCTTTTGAATGGCAGATATTTCGCTGGCGACTATGTTTGAGGTTGGGGTTAACACTCCTGTGATGTTCGAAGTGAGGCTCAACACTCAGTGTCGGCTTGGTTGAACAGTGTGTTTGAGACAGAGAATAGAACACCCAGACTGATAGAGATGTTCGAACGCAGAGCCCAAAATATCCCGTTCGGACCGTAAGAGTTGCGTTCCCCTTAAGATTTTCAGAGAATGGAGGGCATGAATACCCGCATTCTGCCCCGGTTCTACTCACATCTTTAGTTCACGTTCTACTATACTCACTTCTTAATATATCTTTTACATAAAGTGGTAACTTAAGATTGGATATTATAACTAGTGATTTGATACACGACGCTAATTCCTTCTAGTGAGCATCTCTTATCCGTTATTTACTGATTCTGTACCTGGAAAATTGAAGGCGCTCTGAATACCTTCGAAAACGTCCTGTGGATGTGCACCTGCTAGATCTGGCGTATTGGGACCTTGGTCAGGGGAAAGCGCACAAGTCTACGTTCACGCACATCAGTACCCTGCAGCACACAAATGAACCTCGATATGTTTTCTGGAATCACTCACACTTTCGCAATCCGACGTATTTTCGTCGTCGGTAGCCCCACAAGCCGCCGGTGGGTTCTTGCTCGTATCAACAGCTACACCAGCGCCAGAGAGTTGCGAGAAGCAGCCTCCTTGCTGATCAGGGCACATGTTGCAACACCAGCGGATAGCGGAGGCGCAAGCGCTTACGCAATTTGTGATCGTCGGTGGTGACTGGTTCGGCGCCGTACACGTAGGAGTCTCCGTTGTAGTTGGGGTATCTGATGGCGTCGAGGTTGTCGAGATTGTGGATGTAGTCGATGTAGTCGATGTAGTTGTCGGTGCTCCTGAATCGGCGCCGGGGATGAGAGGATTATTCGGGTATATGATATTCGTGATATTATAGAGTTCGCCGTCGATCTGAGCGATGCCGCCATAGTCCACACTTCCCAGGATGCACGTCTGAACGATGGCAGTCAAAGATTCATTGCAGTGGGTGAGTTCCTGCGTGTCCGACGAGCGTTGTACAAGGATGTTGAGGAAGCCGTGGTTGAATGTCATATGTGTAGAGTCACCAGAGCCATCAAATTTGGCGGCGCAGTCTTGAGAAAATCCCGGCAAAAGCGCATTTGCAACATCGGACGGAGATGGGCCACCAGTCGGAATATTTTGCTTACAGTTCACTGTAAGGCTCGCCGAAGTTGAGGTCGACGACGATGAGGACGATGAGGACGACGAGGAAGAGCTTAGTGCCGTAGTAGAGAGCTGATTTATCGGTATTTGCTCAAGGTGGGTGATAAAGCTATTGCTTCCGCCAATGTTTCCAACGACATCACTAACAGCGGCGGTGATTGTAGTTGTGATTGTAACGGTAACTCCAGAGGACGACGAAGAGGACGACGAAGACGAGGATGAGGATGCGGTTGATTCACCAGTAGATGTGGGGTTATTTCCATCGTCTGGAAACTCTTCAACGGCGGGATATAGCGAGCTTTCAAATCAGCTTCGTTCCTCTGACATGTATTTTATTGACTTACAGAGTCAACCAAGGAGGAGCCGCCCCTGAGAGGATTGGGAAAACAAATGTGAAGTCCCCAAACAAAAGGACTGTAAAGGAGAACCCAAGAAGCGCCAGCGCTGCCGGAGCAGCGTCGCTTGCATCGGGAAGATTGGATCTTTGGGCAGGTGGTACGGTAGTTGTGCTGAATGCTACGCTTGAAGAACTGTCTGACGGATCAAACACTACGACCGGCGTGACGCTTGCACTGGCAGAAGTAGTGGTGGGGAGTTGGATGGCGATGGAAACAGAATCCGTGGATGTAGGAACAACAAATGTAGTCGATTGACCTGCTGTCGGAGGCGTTGTTGTCCCTCCAGGCGTTGTTGTCCCTCCAGGCGTCGTCCCAGATACCGTCGTGTCAGAGGTCGTACCTCCAGGCGTTGTCGTCCCTCCAGACGTCGTCCCAGATGCCGTCGTGGTGCTATTGGAAAGGCTCATAGATGGAAAGCCATTTGATTGAGCAGACGTCAAACAAAGACAAGAAATGAAAATGACAATGAGCGAGTGCGCTATAATCAAAACCATGATTGAGTGATCCTGTAGAACGCAATTCACTTCGTTGAATCCATTTCTTATGATTCACCTACCCTTTTTATAAATCTGTTAATGCGCCGGCTTCGATACTAGATGTCTTCAAGGATATAAAATTATTATTAGAAACGAGACTGTGGCAATCAGACCTACGGAGTGGATCGTAAGCCACCAATGAGATGTCTTGCATCGTCATTTTGTAACTTTTTATTATTATCTGCTTCTATACTATATCAGGATTCGTGCGCGATTCGAATTCCATGCACTTGCGAGAAGACGTATGTTTAAGCTCTGAATGCAGGGCTAAACAGACCAATTAGAGAGCAGCAATAAAGCTAAAAGACTTCCGAGCGGGGCATTTAGTAAACGAGAAGGCTGTGACACTCTAAGGCTGACTATGCTGGCTGTGGTATAGGAGGCTTATATTTGCTGTTTCAGGATACGATAGCTTATTTCGGCATTCGCTATTATCAGAATGCGGCTGCCTCCGCGCTACCACAAGAGTACAATAGTATCCATTCTCGAATAGAGCCTCTTACGAGTGTTCATGATAGCCCCTTCTTTTCTATCTTATGTAGTGTAGTACGAAATAACGTCTACTGAGAGGGCTAGGCTCTGCTAACTCTTCGGCGGAACCGCCGAGAGCCTTGTTGTCAGGAGGTGCCCAGAACGTCCTAGCGCGTGAGCACGTGCATTCGTGTATTATCATTTCTCCTTTAGAGATTTCTCTCTCTTTAATCAATCCACGAGATTCACCACTTCGTGCCTGCTACGTGCCCCCGATACTTGTGCCGGCCACGGTAGGCGTACGTGAGGCTCTCACACCCCAATTAGGAAAAGGTACGCAACCAGAATAATATTCCTAGATTTCCAATCATCCCCTCCCGAATACCCTCCGGAGTTGATGTGGATGAGGTGATGATCTCTTTTAGGCTAGCCCATGTGGGATGGAGCTTATAAGTTAAGCTTATTTCAAATTTGACTACCTTCGTTAGACAACGAGCTAGTTGAACGGGACCTTGCTTCAGAAATTTGGCTGCAAGCGAACCGTATTGTCGAACGAATCTCACATTAAATCGTTGAAATTAGTGAGCATTCTCGAAAAGGCTTAGAAAGCTTGTGAATTAAAGGATTGAGAGGGCTCAGGGAGGAGAGGGCTCCCTGACCGATTATATACACTAAAATAAGGAGAAAGGGATCTGAAATTAGGACTCCGAAGCCCACGGCGACTCCGAGCCGTGCCAGTTGACTGACTCGTTCAATACGTATAGCCCCTTCATCACTTGTTTCCGACAGCACTGATCTAAGCCTGGCTACTCTAGTGCTATTCACAGGGCGTACGACGCAACGACGACCTCTCGAGGTATCTTTGTCATCCTAAAGCAACGAATTCACCACGTACACTACAGCTATTCAAGAAAACAACGCCCCCGTGTGCGTGCTCTCCTCGAGCTAAGACTGGTCTGATTATTCAAAAAGGGCTCAGATAATCTATGCTGTATCCCCGGCATGTAGCTGCTCAGCCCCATTCCATTGCCTACTCCGCTTTTCAAACTTGTCCTCTTCTCCACATCTCGTGTGCTATTCTTTGCAGTCACCAAAATTATGTCTTGCGAGTTTTTGGGTCTGAAATTAGAAACCAGTCATAAAACGATATAAATCCACAAACCTCCACCCAGTAGTTGTCTACCGAACTCGCTTCAGACTAACATCAAAATGAAGCTTACCAATTTCCCTTGTCTTTTTTCTCTTGTAGCTTCGTCTTTGTTCAGCCAAACCTATGCTTTCCCTCCGGTACGGCGTCAAGCAGGTAGCTCTTCCGCATCAACTATCGCTGGAAGCTCGTGTGCCTCACCTTCTTGTACTGTCTCATTTGATGTCATCCCTACGTTAGTGGTGTCACCTTCTGCGGCGACAGTTCTGCCCAGCGGTGCAGGATCTCCCATCACCATCGACTTCGATCCACTCACAACGTCTGACATCACTCTTGGATCGATTGTCCTTCAAAACACCGACACTTCAGCAACGTTGACGCTCAGCAGCACGACTCTGCCTTCTCTCACTACAACTATTCATACGTCATTCGCCCCAAGTGAGAGTCCCACTCAGGTAACGGCACTGGAGGTTGTCGCCGTCATCGTTCCACAAGCACAAGAAGTCATATCGGACTCTGGAGCAACCTGCCCTATAGATCCTATCGGAGGCGAGAGCAGCTCCGTACAGTCTAAGAGAAGGAGCTTCGCAGACTCGCTGTTCAAGCGATCTAATTCTATCACCGGATGTAACACCGATGAGTCGAACTTAATACAGACATGGTTTTCAGATGCGCGAACAATCTTAAATACTGTTGTCCCAATAATGACAGCAGACGATGCCGCGTATGCTACCTCAAATCACTGTTTCGTATCCCGTAGACTAACAGGTGCTAGTTACAAGACTTATTTCGCCCCACAATTCTTCGACGTCGTAAAGCAAATGGGCTCGCAGATACTAACCGCCTTGGATCCGAATAGCGATGTCTATAACATTAGATGGTTGTGCGAAGCGGCATCAACAGCAGCTAGACAGAAATGCACGTGAGTTCAAGGGCATCCAATCGCCAACATTTACTTCACTACGGAACTGACATGTCGCAACACCCAGAGAAACGCGTACTCTCATTCCATTTGCTGTGAATGCTATAGATACAGCTCATACTGCCAATTGCTTCGATTCCATCACTTACCTCTGCAACACTCTGCTTCAGGCCACAGACCTGTCGACAAAATTAGGGGACTTCCCCAATATCTGCGACATTGATCTAGTAAATAATTGGGAAACATTCTCGAAACTCGGAGGTTCGTCTTGGGCCCGCTAAATATAAAGCCAGCATCTTCTCACCTTCATTAATATAGCAAAAACCATCATTCACGAATTAACCCACGCCAATGCCATCGGCCAAGCGGCTGGTGTCAATCAAGGGACCACTCGAGTTAACGGCCAGACAACTTTTGGGTAAGTGTAATGACTAATAGCATTTAGAGAACGTCACTCATATCCTTACTAGAACGAACCAAGGCTTTTTCAGCGAGGAATTTTATGGCCGCCCGCTTGCTTCCTCAAGGACCAACTTCGCTCAGATAAACAATGCGGACACTTACGCATGGTTCTTTTTGGGTACGTCTATTATAATATCTCGAATTAGCTGAATTGTAAATCTAATAATATTGCGTTAAATAGAGCGATACATTAACGCTAAATGCTAAGGAAGCGCCGCAAGATAGCAGCGCATCATTTTATCTGGAGTGTTAGCGGTTTTACCATAGACTATGCCGTGTAGCCTGATAGCTTTGTATCCTCACGACGAAAACATCTATAACCACCTATTATGTAACATTTCTGTGTCTTCTTCTAGAGTATGATCTGGAACGACTATAAAGACTTGCGCTCGATGTGGATCGCATCTCTGTCTAGGATGAGAGGGGATGCTCCACGAGAATCCAGCGCTTAGTGCAGTGGCTACACCCGCGAGGAATATAGGAGCATAGGAACAGAACGCAATACATCCTTAAGCCATCTCCTTGGAGATTTCGAAGAGGCCCCTAATACAAGTATACGTAAGCCTGGACGTTCATGAGCTAGTTAGAAGTCAAATTGCCACAAAGTAAATAGGCCATTCTCTGCGAGCTTCCTCAAAAAGGTGGACTGTACAAATAGGCTAACCTCCGCAGTCCGCATGTCGTGCGAGCTCAGCAGCACAAGGTGAAGCGGTAATAAAATAAAGTAGGCGCAACTTTCTTAAGCCTACGTCCCTAGTAATGTCAACTTATAATAGAAGCTTTGATATCTGATCCTAAGAATATCTAAGGATGGATAAATCGCTCTTACCTTTTGTAGATAGGGAATTCAAAGGTCATTCTCTAGATTCTCTCTAGATATTTGGATTACTAGCCTAATTAGGCTTAGCTTTTCCTATATTAGGCTAGCATCACAAATAACCTTATACAGGCTCTTCACCTAGAAGGTCAATCACTCCACCGCATTCTGATCCGTCTCCGGCTTCCCCTCAAACGGCTCTTCAAACCTCGCCTCAAACTCGACTTTATCATTTAATCCGACAATTGGAAACAACCTCCCCCGAATATCTTTAAACTCATCCTCAAACCTCTGCCCATTTTTACAAACCCAAATGGTATGCTTCACAAAGTCCACCCCGATGCCCACAACATCGCCCGGTCCATACCTCCGGACAGGGTTCGCGCCGAGATTCTTCCCATTGCTCGCGAACATGCCTCCATCATCTCCATGATAGCCCCACGAGCTCACTGCGGAAGGGAGCTTCTTCGGAGGCCAGCCGGGGAATTCGACGAACTCGCCTGCACGGGTCGCGAAGCCGATGCCGAGTACGGGGTTGGATGGCGACGCCATCCCCTCCCCGCTCGTGATCTTGATCTCGAAGTAATACTCTTGAAGGCCGGCGGGGACGGGGTGGTCGGCCTCGATGACGACTCTGGTGCCGCCGGGGTGCTTTACTTTCGTCCCATCGACAATGTCAAACGGGCCGTCGCGCTCTTTGAACTTGCCCGGCCAACTTCCAAAGGTAGCCTGGCGCGACAGGAAGTCAATGGCATCTTCCTGTTGATGCTGCTTTGCTAACGCGTATGGCGTCCAGCCGTACTCGTCAGGGCGATTCAAGTTGGCCTTTGCTTCGTTCAGCTTCTGAAGAATCATCTTGCTATTGTTCAGGACGGCAGTGGCCACCAGTTGGGTGTCTTCGGCCGCAGAATGGGGATCGTGATCGATGAGGATGGAGACCGCTTGCTCGAAGTCGCTGCTACCATGGACGCTCCATTGCTCGTAGCAAAGTTCCAGTGCAGTCTTCCCATCTTTGTTTGGGCCGCTCTTCATCTTGGAGTCGAATCCTGCGTCGAGCAAAAGCTTAACGCATTCCGGCTTGCCACGGAATGATGCTGCGTGGAGAGCATTGCGGCCCTTTTTCTCATCCGCGGCGCCGATTGCTTCGAGAGAAGGCGACTTCTCAATGAGAATTTTCACAATGTTGGTCATGCCATGTCGAGCAGCTTGTCTGATCGGACACCTGCCTCCCTCTGTTATCACGTTAATGTCTTCGAATTTATATCCCTGTGCCAAGAGCTCATCCAGAAGAAACTGGGCAGTCTCGGGCGGACGGCCGGTCCGATTCTGGCATGCGGCGAAGAACGGGGTACGGCCGTGCCCATCTTTGTAGTTGATTGATGCTTTCCCTTCCCCGACCAAGAACTCCGTCACCTGCTTTTGATTCGCCTGGGCAGCTTCAATAAGAGCCGTGCGACCTTTGTTGTCAGGGTCGTCCACGTCGGTGACGTGTGGCATGATTAGCTTCATTGCTTCTATTTCACCTTCAAAGGACAGTTCAAAGAGCGGCCGCTGCGAGTCGTGGTCCTCAGCGTTGACGTCTGCACCATGGTCTAGGAGGGTTTGAAGCATTGGTAAAGGGATGTTCCTCCTGCTGAGCAGCTTGTGTAGAGCCGTTTCACCGAAAGTGTCCTTGCAATTAATGATCTCCTTGATATCGGTGTCCTTCACGCTGTCAAGGAGCAATTGAAAAACAGCCGGGTCGTCCCCATCCCTGTCAAGGAAAGTCAGACACTATGCAAAAATTGTTATTGCATCCGCTTACTGAGCATATTCATGAATGGCTGTCCATCCCCAACCATCTTTCATCGAGCAGTTGCCACCGGCTTTGAAAAGCAGTTCCACTTGCTCTGCGGTTGGTGCGGCTTCGATCCACCAAAAGAATGCTGTAGCGGCCCACCAGTTGGGATCCTTGCGCGGATATGGTGGGAAAGTAATATCGGCGTTGTGTTCAAGAAACAGCTTGAGCAGCCCTGTTCTGTTCTCAGGCGCATCGGCAGCTCTGTGAAGAGCAGTGCATCCATCGCCATCTGCCTCCATGATATCTGCGCCTTGCGCAATCAACCTCTCTGCTACACTCACTAGGCCAAGTATACACGCAACAGCCAGTGGAGACCACAGAGAATCAGGCTCATTCTCCATGTGCTGTATCTGCCACTTGGCAAATACCTTTGTCTCATTTGTGAAAAATCGATCGAGCTCTTCGTAAAAAGCTTGCCACTCCTCACTGTGTTCACGTTCATCACGGGTCCATAATTTCTCCGCCTGTCTTGCGTGGTAGTACCATTTCTTGATCTCGTGGCGCTCCAATTTAGTTGGACTACCCCATCCTCCGCTGCTTTCTGAGGAGATGTGGTTATCATCGGAGAAATCCTCACTGTCAACGGACGGGTCCTTATCATCTTCCTTCTTTTCTTCGGCATCATCTTCGTCTTCGGAATCACCCTTGGCTTCGATATTATCTTTGACTTCAGCATCGTCTTTGGCCTTTGCGGTATCGTCATCTTTGGTCTCTCCAACCGGTTCAGTGCTAGCATCAACTTTAAGATCTTCTTCCGCTTTGCTTGCGGGTTCCGCTTCAGTTTTACCTTCCTCCTTATTCTCCGCATCGGTTCTTAGCTCGGTTTCTTCTTTCTTTTCTTGTTCTTCCCCAGCTGCAGGTTCTTCTTTCGTGCCATTCGCTTCCCCCGACTGATCTTCTTGTTTTGCCGAGTCCTTCTCCTCTATCTCAACTTTGAAGAATCGCTTCTGGAATTGCGAAGAATTTAGGGATCGCACTGCCAACAACTTCTGTTAGTGCTTTTCACGTCAGCCAGGAGCGTCACATAAACATACCCGCGTTGAGTGCAATCTGCAGATGTCCATGCTTTGGGGATACGGATAGAGGCCGTACAGTTGCAGAGCTGCGTCTGCAATTAGCACACCCTGAGTCCTCGTTTCCGTTCTTGATCGTGCCATTCGCCTCTTCATCAAGGACGCAGAATGCTCGAATTGCGGCAGGATCGCGCAACTTCACAATGTCCTGCCCATTTTGTGGCTCGACGTCGAGAAAAGCGCTTCCAGCGATCCTGATCTGCTGGCTGTACAGGCTCAAATCAACTTTCGCATTCGAAGTGTCTAAAGTGACCTCGTTGTCCAGATCATAAGAACCACTGTATGCATTCATGATCTCTTCTGCGGTAACCGGGCAGTCGGCCAGTAGCGTGTACGTCAAAGCTGTACACAACACATCCAAATAATTCGGTGCAAGCTGTTTGATGGCCTGGATATATGCTTCATTGACACCTTCCGGTAGCTGGGCCAACCGCTTAGAAAGCGGACGCTGCCATGGCTGCGCTAAGAAGGGAAGGGCAACCTGTGCAACATATTTGAACGATGCGCCAGCCTTTTCAAGGACCACTTTTCTCGCCTCTTCTCTCTCTGCATCTGACCAACCCGGATAGCTGTTCAGCTTGACCTTGATTGTCGTATCAATGTCATCTCTGTTGTGCTCGTGCATTGCGATAGCTGGAAATGCTTCCTTGAGAATGCGATCGTAGAATGGTCCATCTGAGCGACGACAGGAGACAACGATTTTGACATGGCTATCAGGAGCGCCGACCACTGAGCAGAGGCTTTCTGCCAAGGTTGTCTGATCTTTTTCCGAGAGTCGGTCAACCGAATCCAGCACGAAAATGAACTTCCGATTCAGAATGTCCGCGAGAGTTCCAATCGCCTCATCGAGTTCCGGAAGTTCGTCCTTTTTGGCCTTGCTAGAAGTGTCGCCTTTGCCGGTCTTGTTGGGAGATGCGCCTTTACTCTTGTCCTTCTTCGGATTCTTGAACAAATCGTTTGCACGTTCAAGGACATTAGGCGAATCGCTATGGTATGCCATCTCATAGATCTGATAGATGAGCGTGTGGGCAATGTCCTCGTATTTGAGGGATGCGATTCCGCCAGTCTCGCTTCTTCCGCCAAAGTTTGGATCGCAACTGATGGATTGCACAGTGAAACCATCACCATCGGACTCACTCTCGAGTTTCTTGATCAACGTAGCTAGAAGGTGTGACTTGCCAGTCCCCTCCTCTCCCCTGATGCTAAGGACTTGATTCTTCTCTGAATGTCGCCATTGCTTGTACTCATCAACATCAAAGATCCATTGGCATGTACCGTCTTGGATGTCTTCGTAGTACTCATCAAAGCAGCTCCCAGGATCAGAGAGTGGGTCCAATGCCTTCTTGTGCTTTTCGAAATCCGCCCTGGCCCAGTCCAATCGCGACTTGGGTTTCATGGTGTTTACGAGCTCGTCGATAGAAACCTTCAGTTCACTTTGCATATCCAAGCCGCGTTTGACAAGAACCTCAAGTGCGTCAAACTTGCCAAAGGTCTCCTTCTGGAACGCGGTCTGCGAGGTTTCAAGAATCTTCGCTTTCAACCCCATGATCGTATCGACCTTTGACTGGAAGATTGTCAATTCTGCTCCAAATATGTCTTGAAGAGCATGCTTGAAACGGCCAAGCTTTCCAGCCGTCAGGTGCTTGTGAACAGAGAACGAGTATCCGAGGATTGCCGAATACACCTTGCGGATATTTTCAAACAGTTGCTCGACAATGTCGCTGGTCTTGAAGTCTGAGGATCCGCGTTCATCGTATAGTTTGTCGTACGTCCGAATGACGACCATCATGTATGTGATGTCCGACAGCGATGCTCCAAACAGATTGTAGAGCTTGTAGTTGCTCTGAATGGCGTTTAGAACTCCCTTTACTGCAAACCAAGCTATACCGACACTTTCAGGAGCACCCTGCATGGCGAAGTTCGTAATGTTGACGAACATATCCATGTTGGACATGATGTTCGCGATGAACGACGTCGGCACAGTCTTTCCTGCCACCTCTATTTCGCCGTACTTGCGCCTCGACTCTGACTGCAACATTTGACAGCTGTCTCGCACATCTTCGTAGGATGCTTGGTCCTTGAGAAATTCCTGGATGAAGAGTTCGTCGTAGCCCCTGCCTTTGAGCTCCGCCACGAACGTGTTTCTGCCTTCCTCCCAAAGAGTCGGCATAGTCTACGAAGCTGCTATACAGCAGCAAACGCGTGACAACTAGATTATAGAAAGAAGTACATTTACAGAACGAACGGCCATCAACAGTGCAAGATGTAAATGGGGAAATGAACAGCCTTGCCATACACAGTTGGCTCGAACGAACAATTAATAGAAAACCTACCTACGCAGAAGGTAACCACATCGATGCACCTCAATATTCATAGTCTCAGCTTCTCCACGCGTCAGGAGACGCATCACCTGAGCGGCTCCAGAGATTACCAATTAAGAACTTCAATCTTGGCCGGTGAAGGCAAAAGGTAGGGTTGGGGCCAGGTGGAGAGAGCAGATTGCATGTCTCCATAATTGCAACAATAGAAGTTGCATAGGCCAGCCAGGGACCTCTTAACGAGCGAGATTAAGTTTAACCAGCGAGCGGTAGTGTCGGAGGACTGCAGGATTCGAGGTATCAGTTCCGCTCCCTGTAAGGCAGAAAGGGAGATGGCAGACAAGCAATGAAATGAGCCCTATCAAAGACGCGTTAGCAACAGACCCCTATTATTAAACCAACCCTGAGGCTCGAAGGATAGGGTAGCCTTGTGTTACAGCTGAACGCCATGGCGTCCATTGTGCATGATCAAGGAATCGGGCATGCAGTGAAAAAGCGTCCGAAGCCTCCATTTTCCTTTGCGAGAATACGAAAAGTTGATGTTGTGGTTCGGTCCGAACATTCTTGAGGATGTCTGCTAGCATGGGTGCATTGCGGGTGGTCCATTGGGAGCTCCGTGCCCAAACTTAGGTACGGGGCCACCCAAGGGCTAGGTGCATCAGCGCCTCTTTGGTACGACGGCTTTGCACCAACCAAAACTGAGACAGTTGCTCCATAGTTTGCGTGCGACGAGAGTACAGAGCGCAATACGATAATCGTCTTATGCAGCATTAGAGAGCAGAGCACATGATCAGAGCAAGCCTAGCACTCCACGCAGCGTCCAACATCGACAAAGTGTCTCGCAGCACATGGGCATGACGAAAAGCGCGGGTAGCGGTGCATGCCACCGCGCAAAGCCCATCAGTCACCCAACGCCTTACCTTTTGCGAAGCACCACCGCCGGCCAACGCCCTGCATCAGCCCAACGCACTGCCAGACGACAAAACCCGCAACAAATGTCCGATCGCGGCAAATAAGCGGGCAAGCACGAAACCCCGATCCAAAGATGAGAGCTCAACCCGCGGCAAACGATGGTCGACTCCCTCAGGCCATTGTCGCGCGCTGGCCGATCAACGAGACTGCATCCCCATCCCGCTGACGCTCCTCCTGAACCCACCACGCGCGAACACAAACCCCCGACCGCGACCGCTGGCAGCAAGGCGGCGCGAGCGAACAACCACACACACAGCGACACGCCGGCGCGCGCGACGCGATCGCACAAGATCGAGAGACCGGTGCAGAACGGGGTGGAAAAGAGGGTGCTGAGGGCAGATAATACTGTCGCGGGTCGTAAACGCACGCGGGCTCACACAGCCACGGAGCACGATGGTCGTGGAGGCCTGGAGAAGAGAGCGCCGATCAAGCACGAGCACGCGGTCGTACAGAAGCAGGGAGTAGCGCAGAAGCCTCCGCCTGCAAACGGTATTCACGCACCGCGCAAGTCTGATAAAGAGCTGGAGGTGAAGTTCGTGCAAGGCGGTGTTGCTGCACCGCCGAAGCAGCAGAATGGGGCACCGACCGCACCAGCGTCAACAACAACGGTGCAGACTGGAGGCGCAAACAACCAGGACAAGCGCACTCTGAGGTCACAAGATGGTGCGTCACGACTTAAAAGTGATCTTGCGATCTATTTCCCCAATTTCGACGACATCATCAACGATGTTCCCCCAGAGCCAGAGTTCCTAGGCATCGAGACCCCTGTGCTCGTCGTCGACGAGCCGATCAAGAGCAACAATGCCTCTCCGCAAGATCTTCCAACGCGTAATAAGGGTGGTAGTAGTGAGAAGGGTCCCGTTAGCCCCAACATGTCGAAGAGCTCTCGGCGTGTCTCCATAAACGGTGCGACAACTGCTCAAGCCTCATCGATGGCAGCAGACTCTCTACAATTCAACGGTACACAAACCCTTGATCTTGAATCCTTAAGCCGGAAACTCTCCGTCGCCTCTTCAGCCTCCTCATCGCAAACGGATCCTCTTTCCGACAGCGTCTATTTCAAAGCACACCGTCGCGCCGAACGTAAGGAGAAGCAGCTGCGCAACATCGAGAAGGAGCGGGCACAGCATGAGAAGGTCCAACTGGAGGGGTTGCTAGAAGGACTGCAAGGCCCGGACTGGTTGAAAGTTATGGGTATAACAGCGATTACTGATGGTGAGAAGAAGGAATGGGAGGGCAAGAGACAGTACTTCATACGAGAAGTAGATGCTCTGTTGGACAAGTTCCGGTTATGGAGGGAGGAGGAGAAGCGATTGAAGGCAGAGAGGGAAGAGAAAAGGCTCGCTGAAGAAGAGGAGGAGGAAGAGGAAGAGGAAGAGGAGGAGGACGTGGCAGACGAAGACGAGGAGGAGCAAGATGTAGCGAGCACCGGACCCAACTCTAGCGATCTGGACGCTTCTGCTGCACAGCAACTACTCCTTGAAGCGAGCATTTCGAGAAAGCGGCCGCCCAAGCCCAAGCTGGCCGAAATCAAGAAGCCTCCGCCTGACACGCCCTTCACCTCGTTCTACTCCAAGCCATATCTGCGTGCACAGGCCCTCGGAAAGACTAGGCATGGCAGAAGCGAACTCGCATTTGGCGTGCCACTTCCTGAGTTTCCCGAAGAAGATTTCGAGTTGCCCGAGGACTTTATGACGCCGGAGGCAATGAACGCGCATGCACGAAAGAGGAGAAAGAAACGGAGGGAGAGTGCGGTTGAGAAGGCGGAGCATGGTAAGGGTAAGAGTAAGGTGTGATCAGACGCCATCCTTTCGTCTATGGAGTTCGATGCCATGGCGTTGCGGCGAAGGGGAGTGTGACTGGCACAACGTTATGCTTGCTCAATGGAGTTGAAAAGCCCGGCGTTGATATTAATGGCACACGGGGTTTCGGCTTCTTCGAGATATCATCTGCTTAGTTGCTGAACGCTGTATCATAGAAATACCCAGCAAATTCGTCGAACCTTTCATGCAGTCTCTCCTTCGTGATTATTAGAAAAGCATGTACATCTCATACCCTCGCTTCTGTAGAAAACACACGTGTTTGCCAAGATTCGGGCATTTATTGTCAGTCACGTGATTGACAATATCATCATTTCCCAATACGGCAGAAACCACCGACCTACGAGGCAGCCAATTTCTCGCGAGCAACACGCCACACGTGGCTAATCTCCGGCAAATTATCGCTCCCGACAAGGTAGTCATTTCATACGGCATTGCAACAAGTACAAACACCATGTCATGTTCATTGTCGAGAATGAGCATTCAAGATGAGGCGGGATTATCTCCTTCCCGGTGATATGTTCCTCTGGACATGCCTAGGTATATCCTCACCGGTCCCACATTTTGCTTGCTTGCCTTCAGTTAACACAGCTATAGGTGTGATCTTCTTCGTTGTTGGCACCGAGGTCGGGCGCACACTGCACAGGCTCGCGGAGCTACCTGAGGAGGAGGAGGAGCTTCAAGAAGATCTCCCGAAACCGGCGCAGAACAATGATGAGCAGGTGAACGGTGAATTCAACCTACTGAAGTTGTCTCATCTATGACACATCCATACTAACAACGATACAGCTATAAGCAACGAGTCACTCGCCCTCCTAGCCACACATCAGAACCCCAATATCCGCAACCCGTAAGCCCTACACCATCCTCCCTCTTGGAACTATGACGTCCTCGCTCACAACCTATTAACAGCGCCACACAAATCTTCATCGAACGCTTCCTCGGAAACGACGAAGCCCGCGCGATCTTCATCCATGACCTCACCTCCCCCGACACACCGCCAGACATCCGCGAAAAAGCGATCCGCGCTCTCAGGCTTCTCCACCGCTCTGGCTTCGGCGACGAGATCCGCGACCTCCTCCGCTTCGCCGAGTTCGGCGACCTCCACGAGCAACACGCGCGCACGCGCAGTCTGGACGCAGGCAGCGACGGCGCGAACGATGGCGATACAGACGGCTCAAGAGATGGAAGTGCCGAGGACAGGCTAGACCGCGCGTTCAGCAACGACATAAGGATTGCGCAGCAGCTGCGGGATGAGTTACCTCCGGGCTGGTCTCACGTGTCCGCGCCGGAGGAAGGGCTACTATCGGCCGATGGGAGATTCGTCCGCGCGCCCGGGCTGCGGAACATATTCTGCAAGATGATGGCGCTGGTGTATCTGCTCGAGAATGAGGAGTACCAGGCGCTGGAGGCGGAGGAGCAGATACGGCAGATTGCCCGCGCCACTCGGGACAGAGTGGACGGTGGGGATGCGGATCCAGCGCCGCTGTACCCAGCGAGATTCGACCATCCGGCCGCCGTCGCGCATTCGATCGTGGAATGCGGGTTCCTGGGCAATCGTGCGGCGGCGATGCTCCGCGCGCGGCTCCTAGGCTCCGGGTTGCGGATGCACGAGCGCCTCGTCATCCAGCAGTTTCTTGGGGAGATAGAGTCGGACGACGCTGCAGAGGCGGTGGGTGCAGCTCAGGCCAGTCGAGACGTCCAGCAGCAGATGGTGGTGCAATTCATGCTTACCTTCCAACCGCAGTCTCAAGCGGAGGTACAGGCCCGTCCGCGGCCGCAGGAGGAGAGTGTGGAGGAGGTGGCGAGGAGACGTCGGCGCAGGGAGGCGATGGTGCTGAATGAGGGCGATCGGCCGGTTAGTGAGAGGGATATCATCCAGAGGAGGAGGACGGATGAGATCCTTAGGGGGATGAGGGCGCAGGGGAGGATTCCGATTGGTGGAGGCGCGAACGGACAAGGTACGACGAATGGCGAAGCAAATGCTGGATCGACAGCGGCATGGGGAGGCTTCTGGAGAAGTTTGGCTGTTCGTTGGGGATGAGTACGCAGCTTGGAATTGGCGCACGAGGTTTGACTTTGTATTGGACGACTGCACGGTTGCATGGCACTGGAGTACGACGGGTGGAATTTTGAAGTTCAGTTGAATTGAGGATAGTTCAAGTCTCAAACAATGGCAGCAAGTGCTCTCAACAACAAATCGCTTTGCGTATGCTCATGCCGGAATCAATGACGAAACGAACATGGAGATATATGCGCGAAGAGAAAAGCATCAATCCATGCACCAATGCTTTGCTGAAGGAACAAGAAACCTCGTATCCTGCCAAAAGGGAGCCAATAACGCCATATATTCGTCGCCTCATGCCAACCACATATACCCCCTTCAATCCTTCGCCTCGCGCATCAACATCCCTAATCCCCGCTCCATGGCATCCCTCCCCTCCAGCGTCTTCCACACCTCATGCGGCGCCTTGCGCACAACCGTCCACTCCAAACACTTGCTCGTAATCTTCGTCAAATCTCGCTGCTTGCGCTCCCACTCGCCGTCTCTCTTCACCTCAATCCCACTGCTTACAAGCACGAGCGGCACCTCCTTATCTTGAATCGTCCTCGCGCTCGCAACCTCGTTCTTCGTCAGCGAGTCGGCCACCAGGTTCTCCTGGAGCTGCGCCTTGATGAACTTCCCGCTCTGATACGCCGAGCGGCCGTACACACGGTCCTCGCGCGTGCGGCCTTGGAAGATGGTGCCCACGAGGCGCGTGATGCCCAGCGGGCTGATGACGCCCCAGCCCCATAAGACGAAGCCGCGACCTGGGGACGCGATGCGGTGCAAAAGATCTTCATGTAGCGGGTCGATCATCATGATGCCCTTGATCCCAGGCCCGTGGTTCGAGCTGAAGATGCGGCTGACGATACTGCCATACCCGGCGGACACAAGCACATACGGCCCGTCTTCACCTGCTCGAGCCAGTGCTTCGGCTAGAGCGCGCGCAGACATGCCGGCAGAGTGCGGGGAGGGCGCGTTGTCGCTCCATGCGTAGCCTGGACGGTCCCAGTAGCAGTATCGCTCGATAGTCTTGTTTTGAAACGCGTTATACAGCCAGCCCTCGAAGTCTCTCTCGGACGGGTACTCGCCCGCTTCCAGGATCACGGTGGGGGTGAGTTTGTAGCCGTCCTTGTCGAACGTGGCGTTACCGAGGCAGTTGAGGTGGACTTCGTATTTCGTGCCGTCGACGTAGTACCGCTCTCCAGGCGGTGCAAGGCTCGCGTCTCTGGCACGCAGGATCAGCGTTGCCGTCATGAGCACTGCGATTACGATGTATATGGCGAGGATGATGGTCGCGAGGAGAACGGCGAGCCACTCGCGCAGCGTGCGGCGGTTCTCCGGACGGCCTGTGAGCCGCTCTTCCTCCTCCCGTTTGCCCCATGCCACGATACGGTCGACAGTGGTGCACCACGCTGCAATCACAGTGGCGTATACGACGCTCGCTATCCCCACCCATCCTTCCTCCACGCGTATCTTCGACACCGCCAGTATCATGATCATGTCCACAAGCAGTAGCACCGAGATGACGGCCAACAAGATGCGCATCACCCTGCTGGGCGTGAGGAAGAACAGTAGCGTAACCAGCAGGTTCCCGGCCGTCAGCGTTGTGTAGGAGAAGTCGAAGAAGCCGCTGCCACGGCTGTGCAGGCCGGGCGGGCTGACGAAGATGCTCACAAGCAGCAGCACCCACCAGAAGAAGGTGAGCATGAACAGGAAGACTGTAGTGTAGCGGCTCAGGCGCACCGTCCACAGGTTGTTCGGCGACACGGCCGGGTCGTCGGGGTCGAGGTAGCCATCGTTACGGGGCCGATGTGGAGGAGGCTGGCGCGGGAGAAGACGCGTGCGCTCTGTAGGTTCGTCATGATGGTCTTGAGATGGACGGGGTGTTTCGTCGGATTCTTGAGGTTGTTGCTGGTCTTCTTCGGAGGGGTGGCCGTTCTTGCCGTCCTTCTTCGTGGACCAGAGGGAGACCATTATCGCGGAGCTTTATATGCAGCTCTCAGCGAAGGTGTAGGGAGTTTAGGACAGGACGAGGCACAAGCGGCTCTGCCCGGGAAATGAGGTGATGTTGACGAAGGCCAAACCCCAAATGCAATTCCACAAGGCGAAAGCAAAAGGAAAAGAAGACAGGGAAGGAAGGGAATGGTGCAGCAGTGCGCAATCAATTACGCCTTCTGCCTGGTGGTGGTGGAGAGATACCCCGCGACGGAGAGTTGAAGTCTGGTGATGCATCGTGAGGTCGACGCGGGCTGCGATTGGCGTATGAGGTCATGGAATCGGCACAGGGAGTGGCTGGGATCGGCGCACGGTTCGCAGTCTAGATCTGGGGGCGCGCTGCACATCACAACATCGCATGTCGAGCGGCACAAAAGCAATCGTTATCGTCAATCGCTGGTGGTGTGGGTCTGCCGCTACTGTGGGCCAAGCATCCTTTTGAACGTCATGGGAGTGTTAAACAGGGCACTGGGACTTTGTGCTCAGGACTTGTACCGCTAGCACACTGTAAGTTGCATACTTCTCTATCTCATCAGGCTTTGTTTACCTCTAGCTGCGCTATGTGCGGAAGATTGGTTTGGATGTCATTGGCCTGTTAAACAGGCCTTTGGGATTTGCAATCAAGTCTCTATAGTCGCCGCGCTGTCTCTCTAATAGAAATGTCAAATCACCTCGCCTGAGCTCAACTCGAGAACAGTGCCTAAACACGTAACCCTAACCCTACCAACCGATCGAAACACGTTTGGAGTATGTTAGCTAGGGTTACTCAACCCTATCCGCCAACACAAACACCTTTGGAACATGTTGACTTAAGGTTTCGCAACCCTAACCATCCACCCCAAACACTATTGCGCATTTACAACAGCGTATCTTTATCTACAGCCATCTCGTATATGGAGGAATGGTTTGGGCCTGGCCGGAGTAACCAGAACACCGCTGGAACCTCGCAACTACTATATGAAATGCTTTGTTGGCGGTGTAGTCTTGATGGGGACCAGTCATCGGCCTCATCTTTCCAGGGTCGCTACTCTGGTGTAAATACCAGCACGTATGGCATCCATCATTTGCCCTTCTAGATACGTGGCCCAAAAGTCATTCTCACGCGTTGTCGCCCCGCACACATTGCAAGGTGCGAAGCGTCTCAGATTGGCGATGTGAACTTTATGTAAAGGGGTATTTAAATATCGTTTCTGCTTACCTGGTGTCCTTAGTATCTACACGCAGAACACGAAGTTGGGTAAAGCGCACGGAGTCCACTAGCGTTGCAGAGAGAATACCGGGATCTAAGCAACAGCACCACTGAAACATGATGATGCTATGGGGTCACCTCTGCTGATGATGAGCAAGAGCGAAACATAAAGATGCTTGTTGTCAAATAACACGCGGCCGTTTGGCAAAGCGCGTCAGAGATTGTACGGCCGTGCTGCTGCCGCGAACATTGTAACAGCGGCAACCGTGGCTGAGGATGAGTGGGTAGCGGAGGATGATGAGAACGGAATCAAGTTGGGAGCGCCTGGAAGATATAAAGGGTTGAAGTCGAGTTTGCGGCCTTCGCAACATTGATGTTCTTGTGGACCTTCACAAAGGGAAACCGGATATGCATACAACTATTGTCGGCATTGTCTTGGAGCGAATTCGAACGCATTCGAATCACGGGCCAGGATTTGGACAGTAGCATCACCAGGACATGATACTATAAAGGTATCTCTGATGACAACGAGTAAGAGCAAAATGCGAAGACGCTTGCTGCCTTGAAGCTTTAACTAAGCCATTCAAGCCCCACTGATGAAGGGGCTGAAGTACACATTCAGCCGTTAACCAACTCGCATCCGTCAAATCCTCCAAAGACGCGTATCGCCGACGCGGATGATTATATACATATTAGAGAAATGAAGCTAAACGTACATGCATCAATTAAACCAAACCGAGAGAGTCATAACATTCCACATCATAGGAATGAAGACGGAGAGTAAATGGAAAATGGGGGGAAATGTAGCAAGGTGAGTGCAACAAAATCAAAAAGGGTGCGTTATACTTTCGTTCAATCGTGATCGGTCGTGAGATTATCATCATCAGGTTGTGCATCACGTGCACGGCGTCGACAGAAAAACAGCCCGCCACCCATCTAAATCTACGAAAGCGTAGCTATGGATGAGAGCGAGAACCATCAGACCAGAAACGCCGCGCAGAGACCAACAGTACCAGTGACGCTGATAAGCGTGCAAGAACAGATCTACCGCAAGAGAAAACCTACCCCGATCTGTCTCACGAGACACGTTGAGATACGAAAATGAGGAGAAGGAAGAACCAACAACCAGAGATTACAAGGTCGTGGGAGAGTGCAAGGATAATGGAAGTGCAAGGATCACGCAAACATGATGGTACAAGAGAGGAGGATCCATGTAGCTCACTGCTGCATGAATAGAGGCTCGAGATGAACTGCAGTAGGCATACCCTGCTGCTGAGAATTGAAATAGAGAGATGCGCTGTCTATACCGCACGTCTGAGGTGGGTTGTAGACATTGAAAAAATCGGTATTGTCGAATTGCGACACCGCGAAGTCATTGGAGTAGGACACTCCGTCAGCTTCGACGATGTAGGGACCAGTGACAGGTTGGTTGCTGACAGGTTGGTTGCTGACAGGTTGGAGGTTCGTGCCGGCACTTCGCGGATCTTGGAATTGAGTCGGCATTGGGGTGCTGAAGGTGGAGGTCGGGGCAGATGTTGATAGATTGTTCATCGCATACTGCCCGTCGAACTCTTCCGAGTCGTCAAACGGAACGACAGAATCAGGGAGGACCTCCTCTTCAACTTCTTTGATCCACCCCTGCTCTTTCAACTCCTCAATGCTGGGCGTGTCACCACCAGACTTGCCACCTTTCTTTTCGTCATCAGGAATCGGCGCACCTCTTCTTCTTCGGCCGCGACCATGGCCCTTGTCTCGTTTGTTGAAATGTAACCGGCGCAAATGGGCCGCAAGGTTGTAGTATGCGTAGTATTTCTTCCCGTTACGGCAATGCTTGCAGTTTGCGAGCATCTTCTTGTCCTTCGAGACATCCACAGCAATCCAGCACTTGCGACTCGTGGCATGTTGACGTTGTATATGCCTTGTGAGCTCATGATCGCCACGGAAGCCGTCAGGATGATCGGAGCAGTGCGGACATAAGAGCTTGGGCTTTTGCGGCCGCCGGTATGGGGCGCGTGGGATGGAAGCAACAGAGCGCGTTGTTTTACCATCAGCTGACGGTATTCTGATCGGCATTGGATTCGACATGGCTAGCTGCGGCCGTGCAACATGCGAGGTTGGTTGGGGAAAGGAGACGCCACGGCGACGGAGTTGCGGTTTAGAGTCGTTCGATTGCGAAATCTGGCCGACATATGCACCCTCATGCTCAATGCGACGTTGCAATGTCGCGTCAGGCGCATTGAGTGAGGAGATGTCTGAGTGAGGCTGGATAGATGGAGTTATTGGCGTTGACGAGGGACATAATGAAAGCGGCGACGAGACCGCACCACCATAAACACCACTATCGAAATTTGCGTGATTGACGATATGTGAATGAGAATTAGCTGTCAAGTCGTTGGACTTCACAGCAGATGAATCATAATTGCTGAAGGGTGACTCTTCGGCAATGTGAAGATTAGAGAAAGAAGAGGCATTCGACTCAAGACGAAGCATGTTCATGTGACCACCTATGCTTGTTTGACGACTCATGTCGCTGTCAAGAGTTGTGGCTTGCGTCAAAGCACAGCTCTGTGGGGTAGGGGGGAAGTTGCAGTCTTCGAATTCTGCAGTCCACTGGCTCTGAGCCGAGGACGGTGAAGGTCGTGGGGCTTGCAAAGATGAAGCTCGTCCGCTTCCGTCAGTGACGAGATGGAGTTGCGGTGGATATTGCTGCGTCTCGCCCGACTCGCTCTGCATATGCTCAACGAACGCAGCGGGCTCGAATTCTTGAACGTTTGTGTGGAACACAGCGTGGGTTGGACGAGCAGTAGTGTTCGATGTAGTCCAGGTGTAGTGACCACCTTGCTCATCAACACACTCGTAGCCCGGGTCAGACTGTTGCGGAGCCTGTACGTTGTTGACGAATTGGGGCGAATATGAGGGCGCGTCGACTGGCGAGTAGGTATGGTTGCGTGACATGGAAGGTGCGGCTGGAGCAGACTGAACGGACATTCCTTCGTTTCTGCTCATATCATTACAATTTGAAGAGTCCTGCTGAGGTTAATTCGGAGTAGGAACTTGAGAGCCACTGGACTTACAGTAGTTTGAGCCTGAAAGAAGGCAGGCTGTGTGAAGCTTCGAGGGACGTGGGGTGCGTTTGATATAGTTGGAGCGTTCGCAACAAGAGAGCAGAGAACGTCATGCTCGTGGAGGCTCCAAAGAGTCATTCGCTGGTCCTCTGAAGTATTTGAATGATTTTGCCAGAATGTTTGCTTTGCCTGTTTCCAAGCTTCGATGAAGGGGTGATCTGACAGAAGGGTTGCCATTACTGAAGGCTGAAGAAGATCAGGTACAATGCGAACTGCAGATCAGTCTGCAAACACACGCGCAGTAACAAAACGTTTGAAGTGATCTGCTGCGTGGCGAAGGATTATGAGGGATGGAAATAATGTTCAACGTCGCAAATGAAAGACGAGGATAGGTAGTGAAGCGATAAAGTTAAGGCGATGAGTGAGAAGTAGAGCAGAGGGCGGACAACGGCCGGATCGCCAGTTCATAAAACGTGGGAGACTCGCACCTAACCCTCACCCGGGCGTGATGGACGCCTGCTTTGCTGTCGCATCCTTCTTGACAGGCCTAGCTATTGGCTTTGGCTTGATCAGGTGGATGATTGTCGCCCGGCTCGCGCTGATTGGGAGGCGCCTCGGGCGGAAGACGGCTCGAACAATGCTGTGGAGTCGGCGTGGAAGTGAGGCCACGAATGGCAGCGAGCCGAGCCTCAACCCCGGCCGCGACCACGCCAGCCCATTGATCCACCATGACGGCCGCCCTCTGCCTTACCAACGCCCGCGCTCACCGATTCTAGTATTCGTGATAGGGATCGTCAGTCGCTTGAAACTCTTCCCGCAGCTTGACGCCTTCAGAATCCGGGGTCCCTCAGCCATTTACGCCCAGCCCTGACGCTCTTCACCCCACCCGCCACGACAATCCGCCCACGCTTGCGCAATTGTTCATCATGTACGCCATATTTGGGCTCGAAAGCTGGAACAGCCAACTAAATTTCCGACTTACGGGTTTTCGGGCCGCCTTCCACGCAAGTATCACAATTTTCTGCTTCATATGTATCATATCAAACGCCAACTTGATACATCAGGCCAGCCACTTTCGTGTGCGTCATTCCGCCACAACATAATACTTTTCCTGAACTTCGCCACTCTACAAGCATCTCTGCTCGTAAATGCGATATATCACAATGATCGTCCCCAACAGGTCTTGTTTCGTTCAAATCTCCATCATTCAATGAAAGAAAACTCTGCCATAAGGCTGTAGCCGACCCCATAGACGCATCGAGATCGCACTTCATCACAACGACCCTTACAACAGAAACGTCTGCGGCACCGGCGGTCCCCAAATGTGCAAATTATCAGGTCCAGCCTCAGAGCGGGCAATTGGCGTGGTTTCGTTGACCAAGTCTCCGTCCACTATCAACTGTCAGAAAAAAAACGTCATAATCGGACCATGAGGCTCACCGTAGTGTTCTAGAATGAATTTCGACGGGTCATACCTGTCCTTGTCGTCAGCGCATCAATTTACAACAAGCGAAGTTAGCGACAGGACGGTACGTACCAATAGTCGAAGATCTGGGAACCCAGGACATGTCTGCCAACTCCCCAGACAAGCTCATAGTTCTTCTCTCGTAGCCACTGGTGCCCAAGAGATTGAATATCAAAGTCGTGGACTTCAAAGCTGGAGTGGTGGACATGGAATTTCGGTCCCTCGAAAAAGAAGAAGACATGATGGTCCACTTGTTCCATACCTCTGTCGAGGTGCATGAACACGCTGATGTCCTTCCCCTCATGAGAGATGAGATCGCTCGGCTTAAAATTGAAACGGCTAGTATAGAACTCGAGCGCCTTTGCAAAGTCCGTTACGCAACATCCAAAATGGCCAAGTTTGTGAACTGGAGCTGGACCGTGTTTGAAGCGTTGCGTCTTGTTGACGGGACGATGCTTTGCTTCGGGGAAGTTGAAGTCGAGCTCAGGGAGATGTGCCAACATCTCTATTTCGGCCTGGCCGTACACAAGGTGGAATGGGAATCCGTCTACCGGGTCATAGAAAGTCACACGCTTGCCTCCCCCGGGTGCATCAAGATCGTGGATCGCCGTCGCTTCTGGGAGTATCCTCGTTGCGAGCTCAAGGTCTTCCATGGAGTCGACCACGAAAGCAGCGCCTCCGAAGGCATCTTCATCCCCTTTGGTCCCACAGTATACAAAAGGCGCTGTGCCATAGCCTTTGTAGAAGATTTTATCAGATTGCTTGTCTGTCACCGTGAACCCAAAGTCCAGACAGAACTGATGAGCCTTATCAAGGTCTTTGTGTGTATAATACACATGCGCTATGCGTTTAAGGCTGATCTTGTCCTGGGCATGAGGCATCGCGCAGAAGACGGCAGGAAGAGGATATGCAGTGTGAAGTGACTAATGTATTGCCAATCCATCAGATGCTTCAGAGAATTCTCCATTTGATATGTCCCTTCGTTGAACCCGCGGAACACCGTGTATCACCTAAACAATTCGTCAACTGGTGTCATCTTCGCCCTTTCTTCCTACAATTGAGTTCCCCGCAAAGATGTTGATGCGGAGATATGCCGAAAGCGGGCGAATTTCGACCTATTCCAGATTGCACGGCAAAACAGATGTGCCGTCATGGGTCCTTCTTCCTAAGATGGTCGTTGGTGACATGCATCGCTATACGCTATCATTTGCGAGAGCAGGGAGGGCCTTGAATTGGCTCCTCCACCAATTTTATCTCTGGGGCTGAAACTTGGTGGGGGAACTCAAGCTGTGGGGTCCCGTTTGCTGTGGCCACGCGACTTCGTTATTATTTTGAAGGCATGGCTGCCACGAGCATTTCGCGGAAGGAGCGCACTTCCGCGGAAAGAAGATATCTCCAATAGCCCTCTTCGGCCGCCTCTGTGCGTCGAATACACCAGTCAGGCGACCTCCCGGCTACGCTCTAACGTGAGAGCAAACTGAGTTTGTCAGTGATTATCAAACTATTTTCGCCCACATAGATCGTCATTTACTGCCAGAAAGGGCAGCTCTAAGGAACTTGGGTACTTCATCGCTTCATGATATATTCTGTGCGTTCGGTCACTGAATGTAGCCCCAGCAAACATGGCTTCAACAACAGAGGGAGAGACTGTGAAGACGGAGCTCCTCATTGTCGGAGCTGGCCCAGCGGGCGCATCGCTGGCCTGCTTCTTGGCCTCTCATGGTTGGTTGCTCTGCAGGAGAAGCTCCACGAGTGGCTAATGTAGCGACAGGCCTGAAAGGCATAATGATCGCGGCCACTTCAGGCACATCAGAGACTCCAAGAGCTCATATAACCAACATGGCTGGACTTGGTACAGTTGTTCCAAATTAAAGAGATTAAAAAATCTTCGATACTGACATGAGACGATAGAGACTCTGAGAGACATTGGCCTGGACGAACAATGCATCCAAGCTGCGACTCACGGCGAGAACATGGTGCACACGCGCTGGTGCAATACCATGGCCGGCGAGGAATATGCTCGTATTTATTCGTGGGGAAACGATCCCGCTCGAAAGGTGCGAAGCAATCAATTCGACGCATTCATATCAATTCCACTTTATTGATATGTCGATTAGGGTGACTATGAAGCCGCAAGTCCATGCGATCATGTCGATCTGCCTCAGACGGAACTCGAACCCATTCTCACCAGACGCGCTATCCACGGAGGCTGGACCATGCGATTCAATACGGAATTTGTGCGCTTTTCTAGACCATCTCCGGACGTCGTCATCAGCGAGGTCCGCGACCGTGTCACAAACCACACGTACAAGATCCAATCCCGTTTCCTCTTCGGTTGCGACGGCGCTCGCAGCCAGGTCGTCCGCGAGCTCAAGATCCCGCTGATCAAGAAGCCTGGCCAAGGACTTGCTCTCAATGTGCTTGCTAAAGTGGATTTGTCCAAAGTCGTTGAGAATCGCATGGGCAATCTGCACTGGGTGTTCCGGCCAGAAAGAGAATACCCCATATGGGGTTGGTCGCTAGTTCTACGGATGGTGCGGCCGTGGAAGGAGTGGATGTTCATATTCCTCCCACCTCCATGGGCTGATGTGACCGTTGATGCCATGAATCCGACCCACGAAGAGTGCATCGCCCGAATTAAAGAATTAATTGGAGATGATTCGTTGCCGGTGGAGATTATGGATATGAGCAAGTGGTGGATTAACGAAACCGTCGCAGAATACTACTCGGACGGTAATATGTGGGTGTGCCTGCTTTCAAACAGTGGCTCTAGTCCAGGCAACTGATACTCGTGTCCTCAGATTCTGTTTCGGCGATGCTACGCACCGACATCCTCCATTCAACGGCCTTGGATCCAATACCTGCTTGCAAGACGCCTTCAACTTGGCCTGGAAAATCTCATATGTAATGTCCGGTCGTGCTGGTCCAGAGCTGCTCGACTCCTTCAACGTCGAAAGACAGCCAGTTGGAGTCGATGTAATCACACGCGCTAATCAAGGCCTTCGGGATCACGCACTGTGGTTAGAGGCCATCGGTATGATGGAGGATGACGTGGAGAAACGGAAGAAAATCCTTGCAGAGTTCGATGATCCTGGCGAGAAGGGGAAAAGGAAGAGAGAGGCATTCCAAAAGGGCATCGAGAATACTGCTACCGAATTCCATGGACTGGGCATTGAAATGAACCAGCGGTACTTTTCAAAAGCTGTCTACGCAGCCGATGAACCTTCTCCGATGCCACCGCCTCCGGAAGACAAAGTGCGGGAGCATCAGATCACGACTTATCCTGGGAAACGGCTGCCGCACGCATGGCTAAATACACGCTTACCTGGCAAGCCATTCTCAACTATTGATCTCGCCGGTCACGGCTGCTTTTGTCTTTTCACTGGACCGAGTGGAATGGCATGGAAAGATGCTGCATCCAATGTCTCAAAGCGTTTGGGAGTAGAGATCAGAGCCTACAACATCGGTTGGAAAGGGGATTACGAGGACGTGTACTTTGATTGGGCGAGAAGGAGGGAGGTTGACGAAGATGGCTGCGTGCTTGCTCGGCCGGATCGTTTCGTAGCTTGGAGGTCAAAGAGCATGATCCGGAATTGCGACGTGAAACTGGAACAAGTTATGAAGAGCATTCTGGCATTGTAGATAAGCGTGCTCGAGGGTAACAAAATTATTGGCCGCAGCTTTCAAGGCACTGAGCATCTGTTGTACATAACCTTTGCTAGCAATTTAGCGCGCAAGTTTTTCAATGTTGCGCTATTGTGAAATACACTTCAACATAGAACCAAGCTTTCGGAGGTAATTTCATCTGCTTTGCAGTGCGAGAGGAACATACCATGAAGTGTTACAGTTTGCTCAGCTACCAGGTACTTTATCATTCTCGACACACGGCACAAAAAAGGCAAGCGACTACGCGAATGCACAATGTTGTCTTGGCCAAGAAATTTGATTCTCAAACGAGCGTATGGTTACTGAAATAGCACTTAGTGTCAAACTAGAATCTCCCCAAGCCCCTCGGGCGAATTATCGAAGACAACATTTGCCCGCGCCTCATTGATCTTCTCACTTCTGTCCGCTTTGCTGGCCTTGCTGGCCCTGAGTTCCACCGGTGCCAGCTCCAGAAGAAGCTGCGTCGTTCTGGTTCTCATCATCGGCGCTTTGTGCACGAGCTGCAAAGCCACTGGAAGACATGTCCTTGTCGCCTTGGGCCTGGGAGAATATTAGCTTGAACAGATAGTCAAGAGGGAGAGATAATCGCTCCGCGTCGCTGCTCACCTGCGCAGACTGGATTCGGCTCGAGTCGTCTTTTGTCGTCGGAGTCTTCTGATCCCACCGAGTTGTTTTCTTGTCTGCCATTGTTGTATCTTCCACGATTGTATTGAATTTTGAGAGGAGAATGTGTTCTGCCGCAAATTGAGGTTCGTCGAGATGCAGATGTGGTCTACTCCACAAAGACGAGAGAAGGAATGCTCCTTTTATATTCAAATTGAGAGTGGCATACTCATGAGAGATATTGAACGCAAACTTCATACTCCAGCTCTGTGGTATCCGAAGACCCCAGGCAAACAATAACGAATTCAACTTAAGCAACTGAAATCATTTGTGAAGACATTTGCTCCAATAACTCGGAACTTAAAATATTAAATGGACTGCAAGATTGCTTGCTTCAGTGGCATAAAGACATGTGCTATTCGGAAGTTCCCAATCGATACATATCGCCAACTTTGAAGAAGCTGTTCCTAAGGCCAAACTCACACTTAGCATCGCATTCGTACAGAATAGAAGACTCCTCAACCTGCTGGGCAATTTGAGTGAAAAGGTGGTGTCGAGACTCCACTTGGACATCGCAGTAGCTGCCGCAGTTTGTTTGTGCGAGGAAGCGAACTCTTTTGATCAACTGCTCATTGAGGACGGCTTGAGATAGTCATGAGTTCCCATACTCGAGAAGTGAAAACAAGCAAGAGATCATTTGCCGTAAATTATCACACCTCGGCCCTATGGATTGGAAGATCAGTCTTGGAGCATAAATTTTGATAGAAGATAAACAATGGGCCGCAATTTTCTTGGTACCCCTAACCTTTTTCGGACTTCGAGGTGGAGATGCGGGGAAGCGAGGACGGCACCCTGCATGGCGGTCAATTTATGATTGGCCATCCTGAACCTTGATTAGGCCGCAATATCAAACCTCACTTCTTCCGATCACTACTCTTGAAGTTACACGAGATATATGAGAGTAGTACAGACTGCATCTTGAATTCTAATGGAGCAACCATAATAGCTTGCATCTATTATTCCATTTAGCGATACCCACACAGCCAATTACTGCACAGTTTGCGCTTTCGACTAATATCAACATGCTCGTCATTAGCGGATTTGCCGTCTTGCTAGCGGGTACTCTGCTCTACCTTTTATTGTTTGTTGGGAGGAGAGACCGAAGGCTGCCACCCGGTTTGTCGTTTCACCTAAACTCATAACAAGTAATAGCATCTCCACTTACAAATGACCAGGTCCACCGACGCTCCCAGTCATCGGCAACCTGCATCAGATTCCAACCCAGCGAGCTCACTTGACGTAAGCTTCTTCTGATCCGACTTAATTTCTTTCACTAACCCGAGCGCACAGTTTCACAGAATGGGCAAAGAAGTATGGAGAGATTTTCTCACTCAAAGTCGGTCCGGGCAACGCCATTGTCATCACTTCGCCACGACTCATCAAGCAGCTAGTCGATAAGAAGTCAAGCATCTACAGCAATCGACCGCCATCTTATGTTGGCAATGGCATCATTGCAAGGAACGATCATATCCTCATCATGCAGTATTCAGACAGATGGCGGACCTGTCGGAAGTTAATCCACCAATACTTCATGGAGAAGATGGTGATAGAAAATCATTTGGCACTCGTAGATGCAGAGGCAGTACAGATGCTACGAGACTTTCTCGTTGTGCCGCAAAGGCACATGAGACACCCGAAACGATTTAGCAACAGCATTATCATGAGTCTTAGTAAGTCAAAAGCTCTGGCTGAAGTGGCTGCCACTCGTTTCTGACGAAGTTCAAGTTTATGGCGTCCGCACGCCGACAATTGAGACAGAGCACATGCAGAAGCTCTACCATCTCATGGAGAACTGGTCCAAGGTCATGGAGCCAGGCAATGCACCACCTGTCGATATCATTCCATTCTTGAAATATGTCCCAGAGCGGCTCTTGGGCATGTGGCGGTCTCGTGCACAAGACGTCAGCAATGAGATGAACAAGCTCTATAACCAATGGTTGACTCATGTCAAGGAGCGCCGCGAGAGCTCTGGTAGTCGGGACTGTTTCCTCGATCGGGTACTGGACCAGGAAGAGAAGCTTGGGTTCGACGCGCATTCCATTTATTTCCTGTGTGGGACATTGATGGAAGGTGGATCTGACACGACCAGCTCAATTGTCATAGCATTCGTGCACGCCATGACGAAGTGGCCCGAAATCCAGAAAAAGGCACAGACGCAGATTGACGAGGTCGTTGGCGAGGACAGATCTCCCACATGGGCGGATTACGACAAGCTTCCATATGTGGCCGGGTGCGTAAAGGAAGCAATGCGGTGGAGACCAGTGGTACCTCTCGCTTTTCCTCACGCACTCGCGGAGGACGACTGGGTCGACGGAATGTTGCTGCCAAAGGGCAGCGACGTCATCATCAATGCTTTCGGCATGCACCACGACGAGAAGAAATTCCCGAATCCGGAGAGGTTTGACCCAGATCATTACAAAGGCCAGACAGCACTAGCTTCCGAGCTCGCGAATGGCGACTGGGAGAACCGTGATCACTACGGATACGGAAGTGGTCGGAGGCTCTGTCCTGGTATCCACCTCGCGGAAAGAAATCTGTTCCTGGCCATCTCCAAGTTACTCTGGGCGTTCAACATTGAAGCAGGTGTTGATGAAAATGGCGAGCGCATTGAGCCAGAAGTGAGCAATGAGAAAGCTTACAGCGCTGGATTCCTCGTCTGCGCCGAACCATACCCGTGCAACATTACTCCGAGGTCTGAAGAGAGAAGAGCAACGATTCTGAAAGAGTTCGACTCCGCGAACGCGGAGGTGTTCTCAAAGTTCGAGACCCCAAAAGCGTGAAAATATTTGCAAGTTACCTTCCTACGGACGGGGATCAGGCTGTACGATGACTCCAGGATTGATTAATAAAAATGATTGGATTGGCTCACTGATCTGTCGTTGATGGTGCGCCTCAAAGCTCGTCTTCCGCGTCCTCGAACTTGTGGTTGGGATGCTGTTTTAATGTGAACACTTTCTCTTCCACAGCCACTGTGCACGTAGCTGAACGATAGTCTGAGCTGACAACAGCTCTTCCGTGACCCTAACCCTGGCTGGTGACACAACACATAAATTGGGCCGGTCGCTTATCTGCGATTTTACACGCGTACTTGAAGCATAATGTGACTTCTCTTGTAGTCAATGTACAGCGTTGCGCACGAGTTCTGCACGGTTGACTTGATGTCCCACAGACTTCTCAATGCTCCTGAGCTTTAGAGTTAATTTGTTCTATCACCAGCACGCTCATGTTTCGATCTGACCTGACATTGACCGCCATTTGGCATATCGAAATATCGCTGGTTGCAGAACAGGCTCCATATCTCCAAAGCTGTAGATGCCTAACATGATGCCACAAAAGGCCATTCCAACCAGAGGTCCCTGTGTCATGGTCGCCATATTGATCTGAGCAACGTATTCCAAGTCCTCATTGCTCTCAAATTCCCTGAATCCGATCTTGTACCCTCGAGCATTACACAGAATGCTGAAGAGAAGCGCCCCGGAGCTGTGCACGAGGTCTCGTCTTGTGGTCTTGAAATTTCCCTTGCCATCAACTGGTGTTGTCACGACCAGCTCACGCCGGTCAGGACTGGGTCTCCGAAGTCCAATTGTTGCATAACAGTACTCGTGATGCCAGAGGATAGCGCCAGCTTCCCAGCGTGGGTTGGAGCGATTGAAGTCCATCTCCGTTGAAAACACGCCTTCCAGGTCTGATTGCTTTCGCAAGAGCATCGATGAGTTTTCCGCTGATCCCGGGGGATAGCTCCCACCCATCAGCTCAAGACCTCCAGACGAGAATGACCAATAGCGCTTCAAGGGTGTCTTATTATGGTACCAGCCGAGCTCAAGCTCCGGGCCTGAGAAAGTGTCTTCCCAGTCTTGGTTGATGCTCAGCTCATACGTGCCAGGCGATGGCACTCCTTCGAGAGAGACATTCCGACGGTGGTTGAAAACTGGCCAGTTGTCCTCCCAAGTGACAGGAACCAGGTACGTCTCTCTACCAAAAGGGCTGAATGTTTGGAGCCTTCCGTCTGCTATCGTGACTGGCCTTACACCAAGAAGCACTGCCCACCAATGGCCATTTGCGTCTTCCAGCACATCAGCATGTCCGGTGCATTGAACACGCTCTGTGCCATTGTTATACCACAATGGCTGGCCCTCACTTCCAGGTCGCTCTTCCCAGGGACCAAATGGTCCGTGAGTGCTCCGAAAACACCACTCAGTGTGTCCGCTCTCAGTACCACCTTCTGCCGTGAGCAGGAAGTAGAAGTGTCCATATTTGAAGATATGGCTGCCTTCGCTGACTCCAGGGGAAACGGAGCTAGATCTGATCATCTTCGGAGGGGTCAAAGACGCTCCAGAGCCCAGGTCTACTCTTGATATATGGATTGCAAAATTCTTTGGAAACTCCCTTCGGTATGACACATCATCCTCATGCATTCGGTATGTTGTAGAGAGATATACGGAGCCATCGTCATCCCAGAAGAGGTCCTGGTCGAAGCCTGGCTGATCAAAGTAAATCGGATCTGACCATGAGCTCGAGTCCCAAATATTATCCGTCCACACAAAGAAACCGCGAGGCCAGACACGGTCATCGGCTTGTGGTCTGTATCGATCCCATTTGCATGTGCATATGTACCATCTTCCGTTCTTATGCCGGATTGTACTTGCCCAGATACCGCCGCCAGGTTCACATGTCCGGAGATCCAGTTGCGGCCGCCGCGTCAGCGCGTGTCCTACAAGACGCCATGATATCAGATCTGTCGAGTGGTAGATTGGGATACCCGGGAAGTACTCGAACGACGACGTTATAAGGAAGATGTCGTTCCCTTTGCGAGCCCAGGAGGGATCGGGGTTGAACCCCGTAAGTATGGGATTTCTATACGGTCGAAGTTTGTGAGTATCTGCTGCCATTTCAATTCGAAATCGTGCTCACTGACACTTACCATTCGAATATTCCCAGGTACAGTACATAACGCTACCAATATATCGACATTATGGTGCAGAAGAGACGTTTCTCATTCATGGAATAATTGGCTCCGCTTTCGGCGCGACAGGGATGCAAGCTTGAGCGCGAGACGCGTCGGTGGTCGACATTCACGCGTCAATCTCGCTCTTTAAATCTCTAAGTGGCCCAAGTTTCATGCAACCAAAATATGTTCCCTCTTACGAATTTGTTCCACGGTTTTTATTTCATAAAGTGGTGCAGATCGTGGAGATTCCGTCAACTGGCGCACTGTTACACGGACGCATTTGAAAGGGCGGGCGACAGGTCAGCTAGCCTGAGAAGTAGAGCAAATGCTTTTCCTTTTCGGTTTTGGCCTGAAGTCAAAAAGTGCTCTCGATCAGAAAGACATGGGTTTTCGAAATCTCCAGCGTTCAGCATTACGAGCTTCATCCAAGAGGCTATATTTTCGACCCGACTCCTCTCAGATGGCGAGTAGTACTCTTTGCCAGCTGTAACAAGTCGGTCTGCTTTTTATCCGCTGTGGAGAGTCCAGTCCAGTGACTGTCGTATCAACTATGTATCATTTTCCTTCGGATTTACTCAAACACCATCTTGTTTCTGATCGATCCTATGCCGTCCACAGTAATTTCAACCACGTCCCCATTCTTTACGAAGCCTTTGGGCTCCATGAACAGACCAACACCACTAGGCGTGCCAGTTTGGATTGCTGTTCCTTTTCGTAGCGTTGTTCCGCGGCTCAGATGTGCAATGATCTGCCTCACTGTCCAGATCATGTCCGATGTCTCTGTCTCCTGCCTAAGCTCGCCATTTACCTTCGTAGTGTAGTGCAGCTTTTGTGGATCTGGGATGAGTTCTGCAGAGGTTATGCAAGGGCCAATGGGCGCAAATTTGTCGAACGACTTCGCATAGCCATGTTGGCCGCCTGACACATCAGGCATCTGAAAGTTTCTCGCGGACACGTCGTTTCCGACAGTATATCCAAGAACGTAATTCAGAGCATCAGCTTCGGATACGTTCTTCGCGTCCTTGCCAATGACGACTGTAAGTTCTCCTTCGTAGTCGAGATGGCTTTGGCATTCTGGATGAACGGGCACGTCTTCGTATGGTCCTGCTAATGCATCTGGCGGCTTCGTAAAGATAACCGGATTAGACGCGAGTTTGAGCTGCATGGTAATAAGCAAGGAACTCCAACCAAGATCTACTCCAAGATACAGTTGACGTACATTGGCCTCCGCTGCATGCTGTCGATAATTCAATCCGACACACATAACTATGGGGACACCGGGAAGAGGACATAGCAGCTGGGTATGGTCAATTTCGATTCCTCATGATTGAGAAAATGTGAAGTACTTTGTGTATCTTATCCGTCTTCCCCGCCCTTGAAAATTCCGAATGGAGGTCCCCATTCAGAACCTCAACTTCCGCACCTTCTAATGACCCACTACCAGGCGCTTGCTTCAGATCTCCGAAGTGAATATTTCCGCTTGAATCTGCATATCGCACAAGCCATTTGAAGCTCATGTTGCTACGGACTTTTGGCTGCGGAAATTACACTCTCAGAAAGATATGAGAATCAACTTTCTCTCTATGGTAGGAGTAGTTACATTTAATATGGGCGTCTGACATCCGACGTCTTCCCAAAGTGCCTCACTGTGCTTTCCAGAGTACTGACTAATGGAGCATGGGCGGAAATTGGCCGAGAACCCCGCGAGTGACCTGAAGTCAGCCTCTACAGATAGATTCAAAATCAGCTTCATGTGTACATACGGAAATTTAAAAATGTCATGTAGCCCAGTATGGAAATTCAGAAGCTAAGGGTTTCGAACCGAAAAAATGCTTGATCAGGGTTTACTACCTAGGAACTAGCGCATGAGGTCGAAACAGCTGACAAAGCAGGCTGTAGGGCTACCACCCCTCATCTGCGAACGGTGAGAAATTCGTCCGACACCCTCCACTGATCTCACCGTCATTCATAACGGAGCATTCGCCCTCACTTCGGTGTGTTCCTCCAAGGACGTCGTCTATCTCAATAAGCCGTCACCACGGGCCTTTTCAATACCGCAGATGGCCGATGAGGCTGAAAACAGTGGATCTGGAGAGCACGAGCATGTGGCTGAGAACGTCTCAGCAGATGGCTTGTCACCATTGGCGTGCTTCAGCTGCAAAAGGCGAAAAGTGAAATGGTAAGGGAGCACAAGTACTTCTTCAGAAGCTTCACGCGCTGAAGCGGTCGATATGTTGTTTCCCTTCTGATATTGAACACTGCATTCACTCCATCGCTCAATGGACGCGTCTGATATTATCGCGCTCGTGCCATTCGAAAAGGGACGTCAAGCACTAACTATGATAGCAACCGGGCATTGCCGACGTGCTCGTTATGCACCAAGATCGGGGCGGCATGCGAATACCCTACGCATGCTGAAAAACCTGGGCCTAAAGCTGGTATGTTCGATTCCATGCACTACTCCAACATATCTTACGGCCGGTCTTAGCTTCGTCATCGGGGTAATCAAGGCTGTTGTGCTCCCAATATTTTCCACGTCCATCTATAAGCGTAGCTGGATCAATCGGATCACAGTTTTGGGCACACTCTCGGAAACATTAGACGATCTGCTCGTTGCAATTCGTAGATTAATGAATCTGCAGGAACCCCACAAAAGAACAAGCGACGTCGAATAGGCGATGGCCCAACAGCCACATCTACATCGGCCACTGCACCATCCGAAGATGGCCCTTCTCCCCCCACGGGCTTTGGGCTCGATATTATGGGAGGCGTCCGGGGCCTATCATTTGGCCGCCATGAGGGTGACATAGATCACCCACGTAGACACAGTGAGAACAACACTGCGGCTACGGGTACTCTCTCAATTCCTTCTGAGAGAAAGACGAGCCATTCGAAGGCTCCAACCTTGGCTCAAATCATGTATCCATCTCATGAATTGCAAACTCGACCTCAATCACCATTCACCCCGGACCCCTCCCCTGAGCGGCCGAATAAGGCTGGAAAAATGACGGTCGAAAGTGTCTGCGAGGGCTTAAAAATATCTACCGATACATATCATTTCCTGTAAGCTCAAGCACCCGCTGTTTCCGCTGTTCCACCGCTGACGGATGGATTTCCTTAGTATGGAATGCTATTTCGCGAACATGACGACGTACTCGCTTTTTAAGCCGCATTCGATTGAGAGCAAACTACCCCAGATGCGAAGTCGAGCAGAAGCCGAAGCATTAATCGCTGCCATGTTTTCTTTTTCCGCCCGTTTCGACGGCGGCCACGACTTTGCCGGCCGTACTGAGGATTGCCCGGCGCCCAATTATTTTGCGCACATTGCGTCGTCCCAACTGGACCGCGCATTGAACGAGTGCGGTGACATGACACCTCCATTATGGGTGTTGCAAGCTTGTATACTGGTGACATTCTACCAGCTCACACGAAGTGTTCGCTCACGATCATGGCGAGCGCTTGGTAGCTGTATCCGGCTTGCTTATGACATGCAGTTGCATATTGTAGATGCTAACCATGATCGAGAGGCGGCAGCAGAAGGGCGTATTGACCTGAAGAAGTGGTCGGCCCAAGAAGAACGAAGAAGAGCCTGGTGGGCCATTTGGGAGATGGACGTTTTCGCCAGTACGATCCGGAGACTTCCCACAGCCATCGACTGGGCTCAGAATATGACCCTTCTACCAGTACACGATCACTACTGGTTCAACGATTTATTCCAGAACAGCACTTTCCTCGTGCATGATATCAACCTGCGCTGGAAATGTCTTGCCAAGAGTGGCAACAACAGCCCACGAGCTTGGTTCATCGTGATAAATTCGCTGATGAGAAATACGCAATTGATCGTTTACCCTCCCGGATCTGCAATGCAATCTCCGTATGAGAGACGAGCTGAATCCAGTCAGGCCGACCTTGACATCATGGCAAACTGCCTTTACTGCACAGTCGTGTCTCTCCCGCCGGAACTTTCGTACAGCGGTGAAACGCTTGACTTCCACACACGTGGCTCTCCTCGCGACATCAATCCGCGACAGTACCACTGCGACAAATACAGCCTGCACCTCATGACACAGCTGGCACGGTTCATGTTCTACCATCACAAAGTCAGCGCCCAAGCGCCGTGGGTTCGTCCCACTGGGGAAGAACAGGCAAACGAGAGCAACGCAACGACGTCGGAGTGGTCAAACTACATCAGTGCGGCAGACGAAATCGTCACAGCGATCAGGAACAGCTCAAAGGATCATTATAAATATGTGAACCCATTCCTCATGAACTGCGTCTGGTTTGCTGCTGCCGCACAATGCGCCTGCAAGGTCTTCGGTCCAGCCACCTTCGACAAACGTGTAGCAGATTCGAATCTTGCTTTGCTACGACTCACTGTGGAGCGCTTCATTACGTTCTGGGGCAGTGCGGATACATTGAAGAGCAAACTGGCTCGCATGGAGCAAGGCTTGAAGAGCTTGATGGCGAAGGAGAATGGAGAATCAGCCCCGAAGCAAGAACCGTCTTCCGCAACACGCCACGAGAGTAGTGCATCTCAACCGAGCTTCACGCCTCAAAGTACTGAGACATTGCCCGTGCCGTACCAAACTCCTGGTACGGATCAGTCCATGCCGTATACGGCTGTCGATCCCGGCGATCCGGATGCTTCGCAAGGCTTAATGAGCAATCCGTATGACTTCACGCAGCCGTTTTTGATGCCGGATGTGAGTGGGTTCTTGAGCGGACCCACAGAGTACTTCCCGTATGGGTTGGAAGAGCTGTTGATGTATGGATCTGCACCTGGACAACAGTTGCCTGCCCAAGCGCCGACATAGTGTCAGCCGGAACGATGGTGTAGATGACATTCTTTTGAATAGAGGCAAGCTATCATTTCGATGCTAGGCACACGTTATGTTAAAGGACATGAATCCGTTTACGTATTGATGTCGTAACTACCTGTAGAGTCTACCCTTCTTGTTGTTCACAAGTGATGGTCCGTGTTGTTCACCTGATGAGCGGAGGGTTCGGCCTTTACTATGGCACTTTCATGAATATCCAGTGATGAGCGCCATCAACAGGGATGCGGCGAAGGTAAGCTTCGGTGGACCTCCATGGCGTTGCTCAACGAGAAACATTGAGCAAAAGTTCACTTGGGTTGATTTAACTGGCACAATGACATTGCTGGAGTGAGAGGCATTGAGGAAGTCTCTGGTTCGTTCATTATTCAATGTTTAGATCTGGGTTTAAATAACCTTCACAAATTTAATGCAGCTAAGGTCGGTTGTTTCTGACTACTTGTGATTAACGGTGCACAGGTCAAAAGAACATCTGGAACCAATAACCCTGGTTCCATTGGACTTGCGGCAAGGCGCATTCTGTCTCTTCCCATGTTTTACCAACAAACGAACACCTGCACGCGCTTCACAATTTCCACGTGTGCATGGAAGCTTTATGACACTCCATCTCCCTTCATTCTCTTAAATTATTTTTCTCAAAGCTTCTACTTTGCAGACTTTCTGTCCCACCATACCAAACACCGCGTCACAGTGCGCCTGGTTCTCGTCAAGATGCTCGCGGGTGCACTGAAGATCGCTTTGCTCTGGTCCTTCGCGGGATTCTGGCAAATTGCGATGCTGTTCAAGTCGTTTGTCGGAATAGCGGTGTTGGTCGTTCTATCCATGGAAGGACTGCATACTGTGTGGAGATGGTACAAGACTTCAACTGCTTCGGCACTTCCTGTCATTCTGGTAAGTCTAGCGATATGGTCATCTTCTCCGCGTCGTATTACATTGAGTCTTCTGACAGCTTAACAGGAGCGCAAGGCCGATAAAGCCGCTGAGCGGAGGATCAGTGGCTTCCGGATCATGGATCTCCCCGCTGAAATTCGCGTTCAAATCCTTAATTACTGCGCAGAGATTCCGGTGTCGATCGATCAAAGACTCTTCCGCAAATATCAGCCAGTCATTGTCGCCACGACGATGGTCTCTCGCAAGCTCCGAAATGAGGCTGAAGAAACCTTCTATGCGCGCAACACTTTCGTTTACGACTTCGGCGCTCACCGCAATACCTTAGCAGAGAACTTCGAGGCCGTGCGAGACCGTAGAATGATGCGTCGCTACCTCCAACCCGACACGCCATACCCTTTCCCTCATCGCGTTCGCCCTATGATTCGACATCTCGCGCTTGTGCTTGTCGTGCCCAAGCCATCGGAGATGAGCCAGGCCGTCAAATTGTGGATGTCTCCACTGGTATCGCTGAAGCGTGATGGCTTCACGAAGTTGACGTCGCTGAAAGTGTCCTTCTCTGTAGTGTACGGACTTGCCGAGGGCAAACTGAAGCCTGCAGTGCGTGCCACGATGGAGCAGGCCGCGCGACGATTCGTCTCCGAGATCCAGCTTCCTGCGACCACTGTGGATATCGATTGGTCAGGTCTACAGTAGGTGACATGGAGGGAAGACTGCATCTACGTGAGAGATGTAGTGGAGCAATTTCATACATTACGGTTTCGTGACAAGAATGGCTTGGGACATTGAAGGCGTCAAGTTAAATGTCAGCATAGACATTAAGCAGGCGATCGGTGGCGTTTAGCGAGAATGTCTTCAGAGGATGTCAAATATACAACCTCAGTCGTTTCGGGGAGTTGCTAAAGTGGCTCTTTCTGCCTCTCGGAGTAGCAATAGCATAAGCTCTTGAAGGAGCAGGTACAACTCAATGATGAACATACTTACGCCACTTTACTCTCCTTGCTCCCATTGGGTTTCCACTTTCTCTCCTCATCTCGAAAGACCATCGTGGTTGTTCCCAATACAACATCCAAATCATCATTCTACTACTAATTCGAAAGTCTAGCATCACCAGCCTTTCCATTTCCCATTTCTGCTTTCTGATACCACGATGACAGCAGCAAGATCCATCGAGTTGCCGTCAGGGGACGAAGCACAGCTCGTCTCCCAGAAGATGCGCGAGGAAGGCGGTTCTCACAAGGGACCAATGGCTGCTCATGTCCAGTCCGACGTCGCAAAGAAGCATGTAAGTCTGCATGTAGCATGTGTACTGCCATTAGCTAAGCCGACGCGAGCAGAACTTCGAGAAGGTTGCCGAAGCGATCCAGACAAAGATGGACTCTAATCCAGCGTCTGTAACAACGGCGGATGCTAGTCACATCCAGAAGCTTGAGGCGAGGGTCACAGGGGGCTGTGTGCCGAAGCATGGAGTGTCTGCTCGCGCTCAGCATGTCGCTGCCGTGAACGGGCCAAAGACCGCAGAGGGCAGCGATAAGGCCGAGACAACCAAGGGAAACGGTTCATACGACGACAACCGCAGCGTCCTTGAGCGGTTCAAAGCCAAAAGCCGCCGTGAGAGGAAAGAGCGGGGCCACGATGATCATGAGATCGCTACTCTGAGCGCGGAGACGCAGGCAGCCTTTGATGGTCTCATGGCGGATCAACAACATCGTTATATAGCAGCTGGGACTATAGGGATAACGAAAGCTGCTCTTCTCGCTATGCACTCCACATGCCCGAGCGGAGATGGCTGGCGCAAGATATTGGAGGAAGTCTTTGAGGGACTTTGGGAAGAACCACAGAATAC
Source organism: Rhizodiscina lignyota (assembly GCA_010015805.1). Lineage (NCBI taxonomy): Eukaryota > Fungi > Ascomycota > Dothideomycetes > Aulographales > Rhizodiscinaceae > Rhizodiscina > Rhizodiscina lignyota. The sequence continues at coordinate 1,544,642 of ML978125.1, forward strand.
TGGAAACAATGAGCAGTTCAAAGATTTGATGGCTGCTTACGAGAAAGCGGCGGACAATGTCCTTAGGCAGACAATTCCGAACAAAGATCGTCAGGAGCAGCTTTGCAAGAAGTTCAGGGAATTAATGCAAGAGCAGCTGGAGATGAATCTTGACAAAATCGTGGAATCGTGGGACTCCCTGGAGAGCTGTACGGATGGCTCTGTGAAGAGATGAAGATTGCTTTAGATTACGGACGGACATCGTATACATGAAGGGGTAGAAGGCACAGAGGTACGGAGTAGAAGAGGATAAGAGTACAATCACGCTCCTTTATTAAATACTGCTTCTCCGTAAACTATGTGATGGACCTGCATTACCGAGGATTTGCAGCTCTCAAATGGCGTTTCACATGGCTGCAGGCATGTATTATAGTGTCGAGTACGCTCTCCAAAATAACAATGTTCCGCTGAGCTGTTGGTGGATTTATCTCGACACTGTAAGCGTGCAGGGATGGCAGGGGTCACGCTAGTCGCGGGGACACGAAATGCCCACCACCACCCAAAAACTGCTAGTAAACAACTCACCGCTCTCTGCAAGCGACCCACTACTCCAACCACTCCGTGAATTTCCACCTTCCACATACCTTTCGCAGCGAGCTGTGCTCTGTGAACATCTAGCAAGGTCATCAAAACTTCATCATGAGGGGCGAGGTACGTGATTTCAGCGCGTTTTTGCACGCGTCGCCGCAGGCATCAACAATTTCCCCTCTACGCCCCCTTTTGACACAATGAAACTGATAGAGCTCTTTCAATACAGGTTTGCCATATCCATATCGGCCAGGCTGGCACGCAGCTTGGCAACAGCGCGTGGGAGCTGTAAGCAGTCACTATCTTTACAGCGAGCTCGAAAATACAGCAATTGACGTCTCAAACACAGGTACCTCCTCGAGCATGGCCTCAAGGCGGACGGCAAGCCTGATCCCGACCACAAGGAAGGGATGGAGGGAGGCTCCTTCGAGACTTTCTTCACCGAGACGGGCAACGGCAAATACGTTCCTCGCTCCATTTTCGTCGACCTTGACCCTTCGGTACGTGAACGAGACGAATACACTCCAATGTCGTTAGTTGAGGACAATGACTGATATGTTCGTTAGCCAATTGATGAAATTCGCACTGGTGCATACCGCCAGCTCTTCCACCCTGAGCTGTTGATCAGCGGCAAGGAGGATGCGGCCAACAACTGTATGTTTGGGATTGGTCTTAATGGGGAGCAGATTGCTAATATCGGAGATAGATGCTCGTGGCCACTACACCATCGGCAAGGAGCTCGTTGATAACGTGATTGACCGCGTTCGTCGCGTTGCCGGTATATTTGCTTCGCTGTAAAGCCCTGGGGAAATTTGCTGAGAAATTTGTAGACAACTGCTCCTCCCTTCAGGGATTCCTCATCTTCCACTCCTTCGGCGGCGGCACTGGCTCTGGTTTCGGTGCTCTGCTTCTTGAGCGTCTCTCGACTGACTACGGCAAGAAGTCTAAGCTCGAGTTTGCCATCTACCCGGCTCCGCGTGTCTCCACCTCCATCGTCGAGCCCTACAACGCAGTCCTCTCGACCCACAGCACTATCGAGAACTCTGACTGCACGTTCCTTGTCGACAATGAGGCTGTCTACGACATCTGCCGTCGTAACCTTGATATCCCGCGCCCAAACTATGAGCATCTCAACCGTCTGATCGCTCAGGTTGTCAGCTCCATCACCTCCAGCTTGCGGTTCGATGGTGCTCTCAACGTCGACTTGAACGAGTTCCAGACGAACTTGGTGCCATACCCTCGCATTCACTACCCGCTCATCAGCTACGCGCCGGTCATCTCGACGAACAAGAGCGGCCATGAGAGCTTCAAGGTCAACGACCTGACCTTCCAATGTATGTTTCAGATTGTCGGGCGTATTTGTAATCTCCATCTAACACTCAGCAGGCTTCGAGCCTAACAACCAGATGGTTGTCTGCGATCCACGCAATGGCAAGTACATGGCCGTTGCCCTCCTCTACCGTGGCGACGTTGTGCCTCGCGACTGCAACGCGGCAGTTGCTGCTCTCAAGGCCAAGCAGTCCTTCAACTTGGTTGAGTGGTGCCCCACTGGGTTCAAGATCGGCATCAACTACACCAAGCCCCAGGCAGTCCCTGGTAGCGAGCTTGCCCCTGTCGACCGCAGCGTCTCCATGCTGTCCAACACGACTGCCATCGCCGAGGCTTGGAGCCGTCTCGACCACAAGTTCGACCTCATGTACTCGAAGCGGGCCTTCGTCCACTGGTACGTTGGTGAGGGTATGGAGGAGGGCGAGTTCAGCGAGGCTAGGGAGGACCTTGCGGCTCTCGAGAAGGACTACGAGGAGGTCGCTGCTGACAACCTCGAGGAGGGTGCCGATGAAGGCGAATACTAGACTGTCAAGTATAAAGATTGCGGTGTTGGGGAATGCACATTGGAGCAAGATGATCTCGACATGATTAATTGGATCGAGCACCCGTACGGCTGAATATTTCCTTTGTGCTTCTTGGACGGCTAGAGGTACATCAAGCAAAAGTGATATGAAGCGGGGGTTTTGTTGTTCAGATAGTATGAGTATCGAACAATGTTGATAGGAATTGGAAAGCCATCAATTGAGCAGTCTCACAAGCACAACTGAACGTCCAATAGAAGTAACTCTGATTATGTATATGCTGGAGATCATTGCATTCTTTGAGATCTGCACAACCATGCATTCGCGTCATCTGTCTTACCACCGACTATGTCCGATATGCACCCCGCCAAAAGACAATAGCTTCCCATCATCTCACCACCACGCAATTGCACTTCTTTCTCTTCTCTCCAACAGTCAATTTCATTGATTGATTTTCACCATGTCCATAATCAACATATCCCTCCCCTTCTTCTCTCGTCGCGCCACCCATTCCTCCTCCGACCCCTCAACCTCAATCAAACTCGACTCGGTCCCAATCCACAGAGTCGAGACACTCCATTCGAAGCCCGCACGAACGCTCAAGCACCTTATAAAAGCCAACCATGCAAACCACTCTGTCATATACCACGACCTCCGCTTCCACAACCACGCGCCTCACATCCTAGGCTCCGCATACATTCTCGGCGGCACATCAGAGCACCTCAACGCCATCTACGCTAAAGAAGATACTAAGCTCGAGCCATGGCACGACGCGCCGAGCGAGATCAGCAAGGAGGACTGGCGCGACTTCCTCGGGAAGCGGAACTACCAGCGCGCGTACATCGACTTCTTCGAGGACCAGCTGGTGCAGTATGGGTACGACTGGGAGAAGATGCTGCATGACTTCTTGTATGCGGAGGAGGGGGAGCCGGGGAAGGAGGGGTTCAAGGGGCCGTTGATCAATAATATGATCAGTGGGTTGGGACATCCGCTGATTCATTTGGGGTATGCGGTGGAGCTGCATTCGAAGACGGTGGCGATTGAGGCGTTGACGCTGGTGGCATGCTTCTACGATGACTGGCATAAGTACTTGGATGATCCGAAGTACACCAAGGCAGTGCCGGATACGTTCTGGGGCGCAGAGGCGGATGGGAAGGGCAAAGGGAAGAGCAAGCCAACACCGCTGGAGCTGCTGCACAAGGCAGAGCAGGACAAGCAATTCGATGGCATGTTCTCGGAGCCCGGCGGGGATAACCTCAGTGAGCTGTTTGAGAAGAAAGAAGATGCGCTACTGGAATACTGGAACGCATGGGAGCTGCACCCCGATCCAAAGGACCAGTTCCACCTCTCACAACGCGCAGCTGTTGCGATTCTTGTAGGCACGCACGATGCGAGCCATCAATACGACTTCTTCTTCTGCCATCTCCTGACCACGAGCCATGCCGTACGTATTCTACTGCCCGCAATTGAAAGCAGATGGCACAAGAACCTCGTCCGGCAGTGGTGGTTATTCACCGCCTCCGTATACATCGCCCAGACACGTCCCAGGATTTCCGAAGCGTCGATCAACGATGTGAAGCTCGACGGAAGAGACTGGAAATGGGTGGATCACCACATCTTGACGTCGAAGTGGAGTATGGATGCGCACCACGTCAAGGCAGCGCGGGCGATGAAGGAGGCAGCGGCGACGTGGGGCGATAAGGACCAGTTCTTCATGAAGGCGGCGGTGAAGTTTGTGAGCGAGTTCAATGGATGGGGTGGGTTCTCGGCGGCGGATAGGAAGGCCAGGGAGGAGAGGTTGTCGAAGACGGAGCTGTTGGGAACGACGATGGATTGAGGGATAGCTGGCTGGCATCATGATCAGGGTCAAATTGATCAGGCATGAGGATTATGCATGGCAAATTGACATTTGCTTGGTGTATTAATAATAATGATAATGGGCTATGGAGCTAATGATAACATTTCCCCTAATTAATAGCGAACTTTTCGCACAGAAGTTGAAGACAGACCCGCCAATTTTGCCTCTACTACACACCTGGGTATTTACCCACGACTCTATCTCCAACTCCATCTCCATTTCTACCTGTCCGCTGTCGGAAATTAGACTGCCGTATGAGAAGCTGAGAGGTTGGAATCGCTTGGTAAAATCATGCAAAATGGATTCTAGCCACTCTATATATAATTGCAGCATATTATGCATCTTTCATCCAGTCTCAGATAAACGCCTAGAAAAAGAAATATGATACAGAGAGCTTAAGAAAGCTGAATGCAACGGCCCATCAACATTACTCCATACACCGACATTGAAGCTGCCTAAGCCATAACAGTATGAGACTCGTAAGAAACACCCCTCTGGTGGCTAGCAGACGCCGTAATCCCAACCTTGTCAAAATCAAGCTCGCGCATGTTCACAACCTCTTTCGCGCGGAAGATGCCAACAGCCTTGCGTCCATTCAAGATATTCCTCATCTGGCTGGGGTGCTTGAGGATGAAGATGAATACCACGCACACCATCAGGCCAGCGTCAAAGGCGTACAAGCACCACTCGTGACTGAGACTGTAGCCGTCTTCGCCCTGGATGTACTCGACGACGCGGAAGACAGATCGGATCATGATGAGGATGCTGACCGTGTAGAGAGCGTAGATATGTGTGCGCCACGGGATGCGGTTGTACATCGAGCGCGGCGTGGGCCGACTGTGGAGTCGCGCGTGGAAGAGGATGGAGCAGAACATGAAGAAGCCGAAGAAGACGAGCTGCAGCACGAGGCCGCCGATGACGATGTATTTGCCGGTCTTCTGGGTATTGCCGTTCTTGCTTGTCAGCATTGAAGCACCGGTGGCCTGCGTCAGGAACGCGATGATGTCGCCGATGACAAAGATCTTTGTGAGGTAGCTCTCCCTGATCAGGCTGTGCTCTTCTGCATCGAGCACGAGGATGTAGTACCCGAACGTCATATATATGCTGGCCGCGAACAAGATTGGTGGTACGAGGATTAAGAGCTCTTGAACAATGTATACCCCAAGGCTATAATCTGGAGACTGATTGGCGGAGATCGTACGAGCCGCGAATCCACCGGTCTCGCAGAAGCAGCCGAGTAGAAGGGGGATCATGAACCATGATCGCGAGCGGAAGAGCTGGTATGTATGATGGAGAGAGCTGTAGCCGAATAGGATGGCGAATATCAGTGCAGCCGCGACAGAGGGAGTGTATTGGTAGTATGACGAGTCGGAAGTCATGGTGACAAGTCGGGTTTCGCCTGACGCCAATGAAGAGGAAGACTTGGAATGAAATTTAAAGGGGCTCAAATGTACGCCTTAAACGCTAGAATTGAGCAATTTAATGAGTGAATTGACTGTTGAGATTGAGAGTGGAAGACTTGATGTGATTGCGTTTGAAGACTGATTGATGGCCATTGTGACTATGTTCGTCGAGGCCCCTATATACCTACCTTCTTTCTGTACAGCCTCAAAATATCCAAGAATTCGTATACCAAATCCTCAGGGGCTTGCGAGGCTCCCATCGTACCTGAACGACGAGCGTCGGAGGCTCTCCGCAAAATTCACTGTTCGGTGTCCGGAGGCGCTGTCGTGCTCGTTGTCGTCCGCAATTGCACCCAAATAGGAATAGTGTACGGCGAACGGACCGCCTGAAAGCTCAGCCCTGCCGATGACAGCAACTTGCAGCGACTTAGCTATGCGACCGGATCGTACTCCTTTCCTACTTTGTCTTACGAAGCAACTGCTCGGAACAGCGACGCGTCTGGTTGGTTCCTCAATGCCTTGAACGTCGGCTTTTTTCAGAAATGCTTTCGTCAACCATTTCGTCTAAGCCGCCTTCCTCAGAGCGTACCTTTCAGTGATGAAGAGCTGGAGAAGCGGTCGAGTAGCGGTCGAAATGGTTGTCGGAAGTCTTAAAAAGCACTGCAATTGTCCAAAGAGTTGGCCCAAGCCAGTTCGAATTCGTCTATCAGTTTAGAGGAAATGCCCTCGCGAAGACAACATACCAAAAGCCGTCACGGCTGCAACACATGTAAGCAGCGAAAGGTTCGCTGCGACCAGACCCGACCGATCTGCGAGAACTGCACGCGACTCAAAAGGGAGTGCAGCTACCCTGAGACAATTATATCGGGACCATACACGCAATCTCATGAGCCATCGGCGGCATCTGCATCCTCGAGCAAGGATGCTGGCTTTGGGGATGTCTCGTCTATCACAGAAGAGAGCGCTCAGGACCTGGAACTCCTCCACCATTGGACAATGCATACGAGCAGCACCATGACCGACCACCCGGGAATGGAGGCGCTCTGGCGATCGAATGTGGTGGTGCATTCCTTCTCGCATAGATTCCTGCTGCACGGTCTCCTGGTGAGCAAACCCTGTTGCCTGAATTAGATCCATCTTGCAGTCCTTGCCCTGCCACTCCTGTAGAGTACTGTGGGAGTCTCCAAGTTTATGCACTTGTTCCGGCCACTGGAGTTGAAGGAGGGGCGATGCCCCCACCGAACTGTGTCAGATTAAGCGTTCAATAAGAGCGGAAAGCCCTCAAAGATCACTCGCTAATGCGTACGCATCACTTAGTCACTTGCTGCGCTGCACAAAGGCTATGAGGCTTATCCACCCGACCGAATCCGGTACACAGATCTAGCGAAGAAGCACCATGACCAGGCCTTGGCACAGTACATTCCACTACTGGGCTCCGTCAACGAATACAACTGCCACGCTCTCTTCGCACAATCCTCGCTCGTCGGCGGGATGTCCTTCGGGCTGATGCAGCTCTCGAACGACGACGAGTATGCGCCAGCAAATATCGTCCGGACCATGATCGGCTCGTTCGACTTGCTCCGAGGAGTCAGCGTCATGATTGAGCAAGGCCAAGAGTGGATCAAGCAGGGCGATCTGTCTCCGATGATTGGCCTTGAAAATCTGGAGACGATTCTTCAAAGCCCTGAAATTACTGGGTTTGACGGCGGCGAAACCTTCAACCCACTACTTCAGCAGGTTCATTCGATTATGCCCCTTTACGAAGCTGGTGCCGCTGGACTTTCCCAAGAAGAGTGCAACGTCGCCTTTACAAAAGCTGTCCAGATGCTCAATCGCCTCAAGTCATTGTCCGAGATGATCGGGAACGTATTGAAGATGAGGAGTGTCCTGGCGTGGCCAGCGCTTGTTGATGAGTCTTTCATCAGGCTTTTGAAGGCAGAGGATCCGATGGCGTTAATCATACTAAGTCACTTCGCCGCGGGACTGGTTCAACTCGATGACATCTGGTGGTTGAAGGGCATCGGAGTTCGCCTGAACAATGGACTGGCGGGTATGATACCACCGCAATGGCTGCCTTATCTGAGTAATATTTCTTAAGTGGACTTCCGACTGAGGCGTTTGGGGGGCTAATGATTTTTTTGTCGCCTCAGTTTTCGAAGTTTTCGAATAGATGCTCAAGGAAGTGAGTACGTGTGTGTTTCCTGCCGAAGTTGGGTTTGTACGATTGCATGTGGCGCATCTCCTATCAATTTCACCGCCTGGTGGGGAAAGCAATAGATTGTTTTCAGTCTCCACTTTCTCAATTAGATATATAGATGTAGAACAGCTGTGTGCACTAAGATTGGGCCATTCAGTAATTGCAGACATACCCATTTTGGCTGACCTGCGTGGGCTCACCTGCGCATTCTGCGCGACTTCCATGAGTGACTCTGGCTCAACGACGCGTCACAGAGTCAATAGACTCGAAGAAGGCATACGATTATATATGTTCGCGTTTATCGCTCGGATACTTCTCTTTAATAGGGAAGCTCGGAGTGTTGATCGTGCTGTAGGAGTCCAGAGGAGTACTAGTAGCGATTCGATAGGCAATACCTAGATTAATCTGCAATTCTTATCAACACCAAGGCGCTCCGATGCTGACAGCTAATCCCAAGGGTAATGGACAGTTACGGCATGGAAAATCGACACACCTCGAGAGGCCTCAAATCAACACGCCACGCGGCCCATCCCGCAATTGCTGTCGATCGGGGTCGCAATCCTTCTCACGCCACTCACCGCGCTCGCCCTTAAAGCCGCCCGCCTTGAGAGCGACCTCACGTCCGCTAGGAACACCGGAGTTCAGTGTGTATGCCGCATACCTTCACGGCTAATGCGACAAAGGAGCTCCCGCTTATACTCGAACAGGTGCTCGATCGTGCCGCGAGGCAGCAATATGAAAGGCCTTCTGTCCTCGGAGAAGAGAATACGGACGATTTAGCAAAGTGGTAGAAGATAGATCCGACGGAGTTTAAGAAGTTCTCGCGCGACATGGTGCAGATAGTCGGAAAAGGCTTCTTTAAACAGCAAATCGACTGATTTGGAATGTTTCACGCGACAGGGACGTTCTTCTACCGAATTCCCGTTGTTCGTACCCGAGTGAAGGCACGTCGAGATACACCGCAGCTGAATGTTTAAAGCCATTCTTGCGGCCACTGACAGGCCGAGACGGAATACCTAACGTTCAAACTGCCGTTTTGGCTTGACGCGGCGTGATTTATCATCCAAGCCGTAGTGGGCAAGAGTTCCGTCGACTGTCGATGAAAATTCGCTAAAAGCAAACGTTTTCAAATATTAGGACAGGCGGCCGCTTCTGCGATGTATGAGGATCTAAGATTGGCGTGTAGAAAATTTATGTAAGTCATTATCATACATGTAAGGGACCACAGTAGTCAGACGTCGGCAATGAGGTGCTCAGAAGGGACAGAGGTCGCGCTCGGTTAGGTAAAGCCTGGCTGCAAGAAGCTGCACTATCGCAGGGCGGTGGCTGTCCTTGAATGAGCCAGTGATAGATGACACTGGCGACGCATCCTAAGCTCCTACGGCCTTGGCGGACCAGCCGAGGGACCGAGAGCGTCTGATTGAGCATGCAGGGTTTAAGGCTTCTCGTGGAGGAGGCAGAATAGTCTCGTGTAAGGGCCGAGGGAGATGCTTAGGCATGTGAGTAGCGTGTGTAGAGCGATTCGGCCGGGATCTCGTCAGGGCCATTGGAAGACGTGACTGGCATCGCACGAGAGATGAGCCGGCGAGGTGGTACTTATGTGCACTGCTCGTCTGTTAGGTGATGAAGCTGATGACAGAGTCTTGATCCGTGATGTCTAAGGCCGTGACTGGTGGGCAGTCGCGCGTCGACATGGATGGAGCGGAATGCCAGGCTGACTAACGGCCATGCATGGTGCTGGACTGCTTAAAATGCAGTCACATAATCACTCTCTAGCGCACGCTGCAGCTCTTTATTTACGAGCGCTGCTGCAACTTCTCCACTCGAGTTGCCTCTCGCTGCGCTCGCCGTCTGCATTGCCCGTTCAGGCGAATCGAGAAGAGAATCAAGGAAGAATTGCATTCGCTGCTTTCGGAGAGTGGGACAGCCGGCGCACGAGCAGCGCCCAGCACGAGACAACAAGCTCGAAGAAAGCGGCGCCAAGCTCTGAAACAAGCGGCAGGCTGCCAGTGGCGGGGCAGGCGATAGCAGAGCGAGTAATAACGGCCAACGTCACGAGCATTCTTCCAAGGCACGCTCCGGCCCAGGATACCGCTGATTTTGCCAATTTCACTCTTCCAATTTTCGCGCGGCCAGCACGATCCCCTCCAGGATTTAAAACAGGGCGCCTGTTGTCTCGAGAGCCAGGAGAGCAGGCCAGTTCGCCGCTCATATTTACGTCATTCTCAAAGGCCGTTAGCGTGGAAGCCTTAAGGGTGCTCAGGTGCGCCGCTGAGACGAGCAAGTGCTTCCGCCAAACCTCCGGACAGCTGCGAGAGGTCCGCTTCTTCCCGCCGCCTCCCACGACACAGTTACGGAACACCGAAGCAGCGAGCTTCTTCACTTAAACTCCAGCTGCTCCCGCGGCATTCTTGGCCCCGCTCTTCTCGCCGACGACACATTCCAGCTGCCATCCAATTGAGGAGCAGCCTCGAAGCTCGTCGCCCTTTCAATCGCGCCGAACAGCAGCAGCAAAAACACTGCTGCCATACTACCAGCCATGTCGCTTAAAAAGGCGCTCAACAAACTCACGCCTCACCGCCATGGCAGTGGCAGCGAGCCTCCCAGTGATAGTGAGAATGGGTCCGCAACGCCAAAAATCCCCCATACCAATAGTGCTCTTTCCGGCCTTTCTGACCTGAGTAGCAATGATAACCTTGCAGCGGGGGCTTCGCCTCGCACCAGCGCCGTCTATGGTCGCGCCTCTCCTCGCAACAGCGGAACCTTTTCGCGCAACAGCACCTTTGCCAGCGACGAGCTGTCTCCGACCCGGGCATCTCCCCGAATGAGCGGCATCTTTTCGCGCAGCACTGGTGGTGGAAGTAAACACGAGCATGGACACAACAAACATCACAGTCCGATCCGCCTGGTCAAAGAGAAGCTCATGGGAGAGGAGTCGTCAGATTCTGAGCTCGCGCTGAATAGGGAAGGAGAGAGGATGAGCCGGAACCAGCAACGCAAGGCCGAGAAGATTGCCGAGTCCGAGCTTCGGAGGAAAGAGGCGCGGGAGAGGTATGAGGAGCAGAAGAAGAAGAGGGAAGAGATGGAGCGGAGGATGCGCGAGGAGGAATCGGAGGAGAACAGGACGCGCTATGGAGAGATGCCGGTCAACAACTACGCAGGCGAGTGGAAGCATGATCAAAGGGATGAGATTCTCACGCTGAGCAAGGAGGACATTGGCAAGGAGGTCACCTTCCGCGCGAGAATACACAACGTGCGGAAGATGAGTGCGCACATGGTCTTCTTTGTCTTCAGGCAGCAGTTGGCTACCATCCAGGGTGTGCTGCAAGAGCATGGTAACATTTCGCAGTTTATGGTGTACTGGGCTGAGCATGTCGACGTCGAGTCGGTCGTGCTGGTCAAAGGTGTCGTCCAGGAGCCAAAGGCCAAGCAGGGAGAGATTCTCGGTTGCACCGTCCACGATGTCGAAGTTTCCGTCCACGGTATGCATGTCGAAGCCAAGGTCTCAGATCCTCTGCCCTTCACCGTTCACGAGGCGGAAATTACAAGGACAGAGGTTGACAAGGAGGAAGACTCGAGGCAGGTCGTTGGCATGCGACCTCGTATTGCCAACCGTGTCATCGATCTGCGAAGCAGCGCTTCTCAAGGAATCTTCCGCATTCAGTCCGGTATCTGCCATATCTTCAGGAATCATCTGGACGAGCTTGGTTTCATCGAAATTCATACTCCGAAGCTGCAGGGCGGCGCTACTGAGTCCGGCGCTAGTGTCTTCAAACTTGACTACTTCGGCAGACCTGCTTTCCTCGCCCAGAGCCCGCAGTTGGCGAAGCAGATGAGCATTGCTGCGGATTTCAAGAAGGTTTACGAAATTGGTGCTGTCTTCCGTGCTGAGAACAGCAACACCCATCGTCACTTGACTGAATATACTGGTCTCGATCTCGAAATGGCGATAGACGAGCACTACCATGAAGTGCTGCGCGTTCTGGATGGCACGTTCAAGGCCATCTTCAAGGGTGTATACGAGCGCTACAGGAAGGAGATAGATATCATCAAGGAGCAGTTCCCGCACGAAGACCTTGTCTGGATTGATGAGACTCCTCGCATCCCATTCAAAGAGGCCATCACATTGCTCAACGGCACTGGATGGAGAGACGAGAATGGCAATGAGCTGCCATTAGACGAAGATCTGGGAACCAGAGACGAAATTCAACTCGGCCGTGTCATCAAGGAGAAGTTTGGAACGGATTACTACATCATTGACAAGTTCCCCGCCTCTGCTCGACCGTTCTACACCATGCCAGATCCCAACGACCCGACTTATACCAACTCCTTCGATATCTTCCTTCGTGGCCAGGAAATCTTGTCAGGTGGTCAACGTATCCACGATTCCGCCACCTTGCTCGCAAACATGGAGAGGATGAAGGTAGATCCCAAGTCTATGGAAGACTACATCAATGGCTTCCAGTGGGGTGCTCCGCCTCATGGCGGTGGCGGTATCGGCCTGGAGCGTATTCTCATGCTTCTCCTCGCTACTGGCGACATCAGATACGCTTCTATGTACCCGAGAGATCCAAAATCCCTCCCAGCCAGGCCCAAGATCAAGGAGCTCCGACATCCAGAGGCCAGCACAATGCATCCGCCATGGGAAGGCAAAGATCGCGCTACTGCTGGTATGGAGTTGCAGCCTATCGAGAAGCTCATCGCAAATTACGGCGACGCGTCCAACACCTCGTGGCTCGAACCTCGCACCCACATCTGGCGAGATCCTCTCACTGGCGCGGCAGTTGGCTGGGTGCCACAAGATGGCTTCGCCATCATCGTCGGCGACCCGCTCTGCCACGCGAGCCAGTACACCAAGACGATCGCCGGCTTCCTGCGCTACATCAAAAAGGAAGAAGGTCTCAAGCCGCTCTGGCTGCTCGTCGGGCACGACGTCGAGGAAGTGCTCACCGCAAAGTTCAACTGGCGCTCCTTCTCCGTCGTCAGCGAGCAGCGCCTCAACCCCGGCAACAACCCGGCCATGCAAGACCACGAAGTGCAGCGCAAGATCAAGCACGCCGAGCGCGAGGGCATCAAGATCCACGACATCCCCATCGGCAAGCCCGTCCCGGAGGATGTGCGGCAGAAGGTCGACGCGCGCGTCAAGGACTGGATCTCCAACCGCAAGGGCAAGCAGGTCCATCTTACGGACATCCATCCCTGGCAAGACATGGAGCACCGCCAGTACCACTACGCCATCGACAAGAACGGCACCGTTGCCGCGCTGTGCATCCTCGCGCAGCTGTCGCCCGACCACGGCTGGCAGGTCAAGTACTCGCTCGACTTCCCCGGTGCGCCCAGCGGCACCATCGAGTACATCGTCACGCACGCGCTGAAGTACGTCGCGGACGCGGGCGTCACGAACGTCACGTTTGGTGGCGGCGCGAGCGCCAAGTTTACCCCTGGACACAATATCAAAGGCACGAGAGTCAAGGTGCTCAGCAAGGCGTATCATGCTATTGCATCGGAGCTCAAGTTGACGGCTAAGACGGACTTCAGGGAGAAGTTGGGCGCACAGGAGGATCCGGTGTATATCACGTATCCGCCGCATGGATTGGGCCCGATGGGTGTGAAGGCGATTTTGAGCTTCTTTGAGGATGACTAGGCGAGTGCGAGGCTATGAGAGATGGGTGAGGTGAAACGATGAGTGCACGATGAAGGCAACATGGTGGTAGAAGGTATGTGAATTCCGTTAAGAGCAGGCTATGCCGGTGGCATCAGTGGCCGAGCAAAAATTAACATAAAAAAGAGAAACATCGCAAAAATTAATGCAGGGGCTGTATTGGGATCGATGAATGAATGGACGGTCGTCATATGGCGCTGCGTGCCGGTGGCGGAGAACGATTTAGATTCCCCCCTTTCCTTACGATGATGGCGTGGCTTTTCAGCTCTTTGTTTGGTAGCATATGAATTCATGTTCCCACAGACTTACACTGTCGTTGTTCAAGTTCGTTGAGTGCAATAGTGCTGCTGTGTGAGATGCTGGATTATGCGGCCGTGATTGCTATGAGAGGCGTGAAGGTAAAGGCATGCGAGAGCACCGGTGATATAGAAACCACCCACACAATCAATTACTACACGCTCGGAGTACCTATGGTAGTACAACTAAAGAGACCTTCTCCCTTACTTTCTCTAGACTCGGGATCTCGCGGACCGGACCGTGAGTTAACGTGTAGTCCGAGCTAAGCTTTGTCGAGGTGGAGGGAGAGTCGGCTTGTGCTGCAGAAGGCCTCGTATGATGGGACCAGATGCCTTTTGACAGGAATACTAGCGGTGAAAGTAGCGTGGCCGCTGTATAGAACACGAGAGGGAGGTGTCCAACGTGCGTGCATGATTCGCTCCCCACAAGCGGGCAGCAGGGAGGCCAGGCGATCTGCAGCTCCGACGTCAGAAAGCGGCATCGTGAACTGTGGCCAAGCTCGCCAACCCCCATCGCCTGCTCATCTGATTCTCGAGACCGCCGTGTTATCGCAATCACGAAAGCTTTCCCGTAATTTCATCATATCGTCGTCTGCCTGTGTTCCTCTCCACAGTCCTTCTCAGCGCGACTGTTTCAGCACCTTTGGGCGGTTTTTTGCTCGCTGCCTGGTTTTACATAACCGCTGCATCCTTCCGCACTGCGCTCGACTCTCGAGGCCTGCCACACCCTGACTTCAACGTGCGCGCATCGTTCTGTCACTATTGCGGGGTACATTGGCCACTCTTTTCGACTCTTGACCTGAATCTCCACATTCATTCAGCCCGATAGGCCCATCGCGATGCCTCGCCGCATAGTATTTGGCTTCGGCTTTTGGCTGACCGCCGCAGGTTGGTGCCTGGCTTCAATATCGCGCGAATGCCGCTAACTTTGCTCAACAGCAACGGCGATGACAATTGCTTCAATAGTACTGCCTCGATGGGTGCGATGGGAAAGCGTGAGCATCTTCCCCCTCACATATCATTTGCGCGCGATCTGCTGACTCGTTGGATCTAAAAGGGTGGCGGGACATCGATACACTACTCCTACGGCCTCCACCAACGCTGCTCTTCCATAACAGGCACATGCGAACCCTTCCCTCAATACGATGATTGCCATGGGGATAGTAAATCCTTCTGTGCGATGTGGAGAACAACCGGGTTCCTGATGAGCTTTGCGGTCATCATTGAGTGCGCGACGCTAGTGGCGTACCTGACGGTCATATTTGGGGGGAAACAGATGCGAGACAAGGGCTGGAAGGTCGTATGCTTCCTGCTTGGGCTTTGCATACTCGTGCAGTGTGCAAGCATGGCGGTCGTGGTATGGACAACAAGAGTGCACGTGGGCTTTAGGCGGTCTGCTAACCCTGACCTCGTAGGCGTACCTTTACGACAACGACAGCCGGTTCTTCATAGGATGGCGGCTGGACACCTCGTGGATCCTTTGTACGGTCAGCTGGAGCGTACAGTTCCTAACCGCCATTGGCATTTCGGCCGCGGTCTTTGTACTGCCCGAAGAGGGCGGCTACGAACTGATACAAGGTGACAGCTGACTACATGAGTGGCTTGCACGAGGAGAAGGCGAAGAAGATGATGAATGACGACGACAACATGAGCAGAGATGACGTTGCGTTCCTGTCTGCGGCATCAGATTGGACGTTTTCTGTGTGGCTGATCTCTACAGGCGTTCATGAGGACATTGATACCTCGGGTTTGTCGGTTCCGTTCCATTTCAAGCGGCTGGCTGGCTGTCTGAAGTACCTCCCAGCATTTGCGTTGAGGCCATCTGCTTGTTTTCAGCGGACGTTTTGCATCCGCGCCTGTTCGCATTGCGCTAATATCCTGTCTGTTACATTAGATTATACTTGCATGCGCGCAATCAGTATTAACGGTTTTCAGTTAGCTCCATTGCAAATATTGTTAACATTAGCCGCTTCTGGATAGCTCAAAGATTACGTTGTGCTCTCCTCACGACGTGGAGGCGAATATGTAGCTAAGTCACAATGCCAAGACGGTGGATTGACTGCTTCAGAATTGTTTAAGAACCTTAAATTGACGCTTAAACGCTGGCAGTGCTCACATTTACATGTGCCTTGCACCCGACGCTGACAAAGGATCCAAAAACGTATATTGTGGTAATATGCATCCGCAGCACCACCTCTAAGCGGCTGTTGCTCTCTGAGACACAATCGTGGTCGAGGTACGAATGGCCTTCACATTCCAATGTCTCAATATCTCTGGATATTCGAAGTCGAAGTGGCTCAGGTGGACCGTAGGTATGATTCTAGCCGGATAGTGTCGCTTCCGCGCGAGTTGGCGAGTTGGAGTATATATGTAGGTTCATCCTGAAGCATATTTGGGAGCCATACAACAGCAATCGCACAATACACAATCACTTCACTCAAGTTAATTCATTCTCTCCTTATTTTCTTTATTTCCTACTTTTTATCACACACTATTTCGTGCATTCCTTAGCCAAAATGAAGTCTTTCGCTGCCATCGCTATTCTTTCCCTCCTCCCAACCATCACTCTCGCTGCACCCTTCACCATCGAGCGCCGCCAGCAGATCTCTCAGAGCGACATCCACAATGCTATCAACAAATGGGCCCACGACACCTCTCTCGTGAGCGGCTTCCTTGACAAGGCCGCCGACCCCGCCAACTTCAATAACGATGACGACCAGTTCAAGATAGAGGCAGCGAGTGCATTGATGAGCGAGCTGGACGAGAAAAAACAAAAGGCCATACTCGACGAGGCGTTTGGGACGAGCAACCCCCTTGTCAACCAGGCAAACCAGACGCTGATCGGCCAAGGGACGTTCCAGACCGTCGTGAACCTCCTGACGGAACTAGCGAATACTGGGCTGACCGCGGTCGCGACCGATGTTACCGAGATCAACGAGGATCGTTGCACATTTGTTCTCCCTGCCATCGATACGTATCTGCAACAGGCTGTCCTGCTCGAGCAGTCCGAGTTCGGTTTTTCTGACGCTACTGCGGACGCTGGTGCCGCCAGAACAGAGGCTTGCGCGCTGCTTGCGGCCAGTGCCAATTAATGGTGTCCCAGGGGTAGAAGATTGATGGGCAGAAGGAGGAGGTTGTACTAGGCTTCTTGCCTACGACATTCATTTCAAATGCATAGCGACTGGCAGTCCGGAGTCTTTCTTTTTGGATTTTGGGGTTCCGATCACACACTCATTTGTGCTTTTGCTTTCACTCCTTAGCGGCAAACATCAATTCCAAGGTAAAACTAAGAAAACCAATATAATGTGTCATTTTTGAAGCACTTCATTGCAGCCTATTGTTAGCAGTCTAGCAGAATTCTTCACTGCATGTGCCGGGCCACACATACATCCCTTCCTGCAGATCCCGCACAATCGTCTCGTTCAAATCGAACCACCTCCTCAGCTGCGGCTCCGGCCCGCTCCGCTTGCTGATTAGAGACGCCACCAAGGTGCCGAACACGAGGCCCCCCTCGTTGTTCAGGTGCGTCGTGTCATTCGGTATCCGGTTGTACGTCCACGCGTCAGCCTGGCCAATGGCGTCCAAGTACGTCTGGCTCGCCAGATTCAGGTCAATCCATGGCGCGTGGACTGCCTTTGCTGCGGCGATCGTCTGCGTGCGCTGTTGCGCAAGATTTTCTACTATCATCGGAGGCGTGCTGTTATCGTACCCACGTCTGGACAACGGTGTCACGAGGATTGGCGTCGCGTGCGCTTTGAACACGTCCTTGGCCAGGCTCTCGAGGTTGGTGGTGTACTCCGCGAGACTGATGTTCGCGGCGGGCTTCTGGTCGTTGTGGCCGAACTGGATCGTCACGTAGCAGTCGTATTCCGCGGAGTGGTTGCGGACGTATGACAGAGTGCTGTCCCAGTCTCCACCAGCGACGAAGGACACGGTCGTGGCGCCATCGTGGCCTAGGTTCACGCCGGACGCAGGTGGCTTCAGGACTGAAAGGAAGCCATTGCCCCATCCGCCTCCGCCGGAGGATTGGATCGCGGTCGTGGAATCGCCTGCAAGAGCGAAGAAGGGAGGTTTGTGTGGGTGAGGGAAGGATGATACGAAGGGTGCGAGAGCGGACAAGAGGAAGATAACAGGAGACATTTTGCAATATTTCAACACAGACGATCTTAAGCTCTTTGTGCTGATCAAATACTTCACCTAAGTGATTGCGATTGCGCTGGTGTTATTAATTAAAATCTTGGAGGAACGTGCCTGATCCTGCAGTGTGGACGATGGCATGATCCGCGCATCTGCGAGATACATATCTTCCGCCTATCCAGGGGGGTTCTTCTCGCGAAATTCCTAACTGTTCCTCTCTTCTCAGGATGGAGGAGGACACCCAAGCTGCAAGATGTAGATCCGGGGATGCGGAAGCGGAGAATCAGAAATGGAGAGGGAGTCAAAGGAAGCTTTTCGGGGAAATAGCGACCGAAGAAATAGTCCATTTCAAAGCCATAAAAATGAATTGAAAGAAAGGAATTGCAGAGCATTAGGAATATGATAGGAGCATTGGAGAGTCTCTTGCGAATTGGCTGGGAGGAGATGGCATCCCGTCAGCCTTTCTACTTTTTAAGTATGTAGAGAAGTGCCATGAAGCCAATTACATCTTCGCAGAGAATCCCACCAATAATAGCAGCATCTTATCGTGTATCGTGTCGTAAAGGGCTGGAAACCTTGTGTACCTCGTAGAGAAGTCAAATGATACACGATTGGAGATATATCCTCCTCATGATAATGATAGTGAAGATGAACGTTTCAAATATCTCAGCCTGCCTCCTAGCTTAATGCCGATGGAGTCTCCTGTTTACCCGATGTTTTTGCGGTTTCATCTCATCCGAGATTCCTCCAATAACCAAAAACACCCCCTCCCGCTCGGCCAGCAACACTTATAGGAAAATAAAAAGTTTACAGACAGATACTGATGGGTATTTCATTTCTCAATCCGCGGTTGCTTCTCGATTAAATGAAGTTTGGATTGTGTAGAACGGCTTCAAGTGGTATCCTTCATATTTGGAGAATATATGAATGCCAAGACGTTTCAAACCCGAAGAAATCCCGGAAGCCATTTTCTGTTTGTGACATTCCGTAGTTCAGCCGCTAAGCGAGGCCTTTGATCACCACACAAATTCGACTTCGAAAACTCCCTCTTAAGCAATTCAAGCATTTTGACACCACCGCCAACAGACCGCACTCAATCGCAAAGGTAGGTGGATTCTTTTCAGCGTTTTATTGAATGCATTGATATGCGTTTAATGCAAGTCCGTAAGCTAACAATGAGTGAACCACAGATGGGTGCTCTCAAGTACGTCGAGGAGCTTCACAAGAAGAAGCAGTCTGATGTGCTGCGCTTCCTTCTTCGTGTCCGCTGCTGGGAGGTATGAGATACACCGTTTTTCCAATTCTAGCACGCAGATGCTGCAGCTGCTCTCTGCGCTGCATTCCTGCCTTTGGTGTCACTCGTTGAACATTAGCTGAGAGTGCATCAATTTTGCTAGCTCCGTCAACTCAACGTTATCCACCGCGCCTCCCGTCCATCTCGTCCCGACAAGGCCCGCCGCCTCGGATACAAGGCCAAGCAGGGTTATGTGATCTATCGTGTTCGTGTCCGCCGTGGCGGAAGGAAGAAGCCAGTGCCAAAGGGTGCTACGTACGGTATGTATAAACTCTCGCTGCATCGAGCCTCCAATGCGTGGGAGTATGGCCCAGGGGCTAATAGGTTTCTTCAGGCAAACCCACCAACCAGGGTGTGAACCAGCTCAAGTACCAGCGCTCTCTGAAGTCCACCGCGGAAGAGCGTGTTGGCCGCCGCTGCGCCAATCTCCGCGTCCTCAACTCCTACTGGATCAACCAGGACTCCACCTACAAGTACTTTGAAGTCATTCTCGTCGATCCTCAGCATAAGGCTATCCGTCGTGATCCCCGCATCAACTGGATCGTCAAGGCTGTGCACAAGGTATGTCTCGAATTCGGCATTTGGATGTGAATTACAGCACGACTAACCACCACAATAGCACCGCGAAGCTCGTGGCCTTACCGCAACTGGCAAGAAGTCCAGAGGTCTCAACAAAGGTCATCGCTACAACAAGACCCATGCTGGACGCAGAAAGACCTGGAAGAGGCTCAACACTCTGTCTCTGTGGAGATACAGATAAGCGCTTTGAAACAATGGCGATTGAAATGTGGTGTTCTCTTGCAATATGGCGTGCTCTGCGTCTGGGCGGGGATGTCGTACGGATCAAAATCGGTTTGCCGTGGCAGAATCAAAACTTCTTTGAACCATGCATAGTTTGAAATACAGAGGCCGTGGCTTCTGGTCATGTAACTTCCATGCTTTCCTTTGCGTGAGAAATCGTTCAATTGGGTGAAATGAGCCGGCTTGGCTAGCGAGTTATCGCGAAGTAGGCAGGCACGAAGACGTTCCTTCCACATCTGCGGTCTCACTGCGCGCGTATCGTCAAATTCGTCATTCTCGTTTCATTTGACTCCACCTCAATCTTCTCTTTCATCCATCTCATCCCATTCCTTCGCTCCGCTGTCGTGATGATCTAGTGTTGAAGGCCATGTATCTTGCACTGTCACTGTACTACGCGTCTTTCAGCGTTGTGCAATCTATGCATTGTCAAGACTTTGTGCCTCTGGACCTCTCTTCATCTAACGTACATCTGCCCTGTCCTCTGCACCAAGTCGCAAAGAAGCCGCGTCGGCTTCGCCCACGCAAACTAATCCGAAAGCTGCTTAAGCAAGCTCGCCCGCATCAGTCAGAATGGCAGGCGGATCCGGACTATATGATCCCTTTGATGCCAATGGCAGCAGCCAGCGCCGACTACCTAACGTCTTGGGACACGTCCGACGAGCTCGACGATCTCACTGCATAAGTCTCTCGATCTTGTTGATTTTTGTTGTCGGAGTTGTCTTGCGAATGAATTGGAACAAGGTTAGTCAGTTAGAGACAGCTATGATGAGAATTATCAGATGCTAAGCGGAATAGGTCCAGCTTAATACGCCTATTGAGTTGCCGCTTAAGTTCACCTACAGCTTCGCCTCCTGGAACCCAACGGCCGCAGAGGACATCGGCAGTGTGTCAAACTCTACCTCGCCTTTGGCAACTACAACTTTCACGAGTGGTACTCCAACTACCAACAAGCCCAGCATAGTCAATACGGATTCATCTCAGCTTCGGAAGAAAAATCCCCGCTTCCACTTGCTTATTCCGGCTACCAATAGCAACCCACAGCTCTGCAAAGCCCTGCTCTCTGCGTTCATCCTCAACTATCCGACTCCAACGTTCATCAACTGGAACAAGACCTTTAAGAATGACGACTGGGGAGTGAAATCACACATAGCAAAAATCCAGGGCGTTCATGATTTCTTGAGTAACGTCCATCATGTTGGGGATGACGATCTGGTTTTAATCATCGACGGCTTTGACATCTTCTTCCAGCTGCCTCCAGACGTGATGATCAAATACTATGAAGCTCTGATTGCTCAGCAGAACCAATATCTGCTGAAGCGGTACGGTCATGTCGACGCTGATAACACCACATCTGGTCAACGTTTCAAACAATCAATTCTCTTTGCGGCAGACAAGATATGTTGGCCGAACTCTGCCACAAGCCCGGCTTGTGCCGCTGTTCCAGAATCATCATTGCCCACCGATGTCTATGGTCAGGATACCGATATCGATACCAAATCTTTCCATAACCGTCCTCGATTCTTGAACTCAGGTGCCGTCATAGGGCCAGCACAAAACATCAGAGACCTCTACAGCGCCGCTTTGAAGAGAGTTGAAAAGGACAAGTCTGGAGCTTGGAGCGATCAATACATCTTGGCAGCCATATGGGGTGAACAAGAGATCGTCCGGGAGCGCTCGATCGTGGCATTAACGGACCAAGCTTTGCAAGCGTCCAAATGGCGCGCATTCAGATCCTCCAAAGCCAAATTGCGGGACATGCCAGTAGAAATGATTCTCAACTTCACTGTTGATCCTGATCAACATTACGATTACGGCATTGGCATCGACTACACGAGCAGTCTCTTCCAGACTATGACACACGCTGCCGACAAAGAAGTCGAGTTTGTCTTGTTCTCCAACAGTACTCAGGTCGGCTTGCTGCACAAAATCCGCCGGCGAATGTTGACTAAACTCCCCCCAGCACTTCTACAGTCAAAGAGGCCATTCGCCATTCATGCCAATTCAAGTCTTATTCCATCAAGCGGCAATCTTGTCAACTATGCAGACTTTCCAAGTTCCCCGAGTATACACCCGCCATATCGTAAACTTGACAAGCTGCCGCCGCTCAACACATCGTGGAGTGATGTCCCACTTGCCTCGAACCTCTTCGCGTCATCGATACCATGTTTGCTGCACCTGAATGGGAATTTCAAGCCGCTGATGCAAGAATTCTGGGTGCGCATGTGGTATCATAATCACACGAGAGCTTTGCTACGGCAGTACATGCGGAAGAGCTTGGGCGCTGACAGCGTGCGAGCAGCAAGTTGGGGCGGACAGAACTGGTGGGATGAAAGAGGCGGTCGCGGCGGAGCGTGGACGGATCAAGGTGACTGGTTCGACTGGTCAGATATGTGTATTGCTCCGGGTATTGGTAACAAGGGGAAAGAGGAGGATAAGGATAAGGATGGAGATCCCTCAGAGAAGGTAGATTGGGAAGTGGACATCTTTGGTGATAGACTCGGAGTCTGGGGCAAAGAGAAACTGGACTTGGAAGTGGGAGAAGGGAGGATTCTGAAAGACTGGGAAGCCCTAATGAACGAGAGGATCGCTGGAGAGAGCCAGATGGACGCGCAAGGTGAAGCCGTTGCATGAGACGCCGTGCGGGAGGATGAGAGCCAGGACCTATTCGAGACTGCAAGCCAACTGAAGACGGGCTGAATATTAGATTAAAATGTGGCAAACTAGCGAAAGTTTATAATATGAAGGAGTATATGAACAGAATTGCTCATCATTGACACCGTGTTTGGACCAAAAGCTACCAAGCAGTTGGAATCTCGCTTCCCTCAAGATTAAAGCCGAGATCAACAAATGTATGCTTCTAGAAATGTTTAAGAGTTGATATTACCTTAGCCTCTAAAGGATACTCATATTTGCGGTCGAGTCGTACATATCCGTATGCTTGCGTATGTAATTGATGATCCGCTTATCCTAAATTGACTCCTTACTTTCTCGCTCTCACTCTCTCCTCCTCATCATTCAGCTTTGGAGAATTAAGAACCTAACAGGATCACCAATACCACGATCAGCCTCAGTATTCCTTGTGCCAATCAAGATCTCGTCTCCAGTTCTCCGTAACTCCAAAGTCACGACCCATAACACAAGCTTGATGTTGGCTGAGAACTCCTCGGTACGGCCTGGCCATCCGACCCTTTGGGCGTATCGGAAGACAAAACAATCTCTTTCCGAGCTGTTGCAGCATAAATTGACGTGACTATCTTTCCAGAACCAGCTGAGGTATTCAAGCGTGGCGCGCCTGTCACCACGACGTTTCGCGTCCCCTGAAGCGCGCGTGCGCCAAGGTCTGTTTCGCAGCACGAAGCGTCTCAACCTGCCGCATGATACACTTCCTCATACATCAGCTCTCTCCCATCTGTTCTTTCTGCCCTGTGAGTGTTTGTACTGGCGCAATCCTTCGAATTATTACTCTTGGTGGAGAATTCCGGGCAGCGCAAAATGCCAAACAACCTCGATATGCCAATGTGTCGAGGCCGAGTATCATATAACTGGGATTGGGGGTATTATGCTCGTGATGCTCAGCAGTTCCGTTGTGACGGGCCCGCTATTCCTATTTGATGGATCAGAGATGTTTGTATGATGGACCTTGAGGTACTAGGTCTCCCTTTCAAGTCATCTTCTCATTCCTTTCGCTCCCTTCCTGTCCTCCTCACTTCAGGATGATGTGGTTATTACCAAATTCGTAATGCATCTCACGCCCATCGCTGGCCGAAATTACCGCTGTGCGGGTTGTCATTCGTTTAATTGCAATATTTTGCTATTGGTCTTATCGTTTCTCTCTTTTCTCGGTCAAGGCACCGCCTTAAGTTTGGAAAATATCCCCAAGTTCCCATCGCTTGGGGACCTCGATTCGGACTGCAGCGCTGTCTATACACAAACCATCCCCGACTGTTTAGCTCAGGATTTTGGACAAGGTGCACAATCATGCTCGACGCAATGTGTAGATGGCCTTGGGCCCATCATGTCGCTGTTCAGCCAGCAATGCGATCTCACAAAAATCAGCGGGGCAAGCGCGTTGGAAAATCTTCAGCCAGACCAGATAGTGACCTATCTGTGCAACAACGCTGAGAATTCGCCTGCGTTGGTAGCCGCAACTACTGCGACTCCGTCCCTCCTCACCACCGTCCAAACTCTCGTCACCACACAAGTCATCTTGTACACTCCAACACTATCTTCTCCATCTCCGCCGCCGAGCACAGCAGACTCTCCTCAAACGGTCACATCGATACGTACGAGCACAGTCACGGCTAACCCTGCTCTGGCCTCATATAGCTCCGGCCTCTCCTCCTACTCCTCCATGCTCTCTATGATGTCTGAAATGTCCATGATGAGCATGAGCATGACTACCATCATAGCGACCACAACGCAAACTCAGGTCCTTCCATTACCAGACTCGGTCTCTAGCGCTTCTGGGGCATCTTTTCCCTCACCGTACGCTGCAGCATCAAGTTCGAGTCCAACCGTACCACCAGGCATGGCGGCCATGCCCAAATCCGCCATGCGACTCTCTGCAGGCGCCATCGCTGGCATCGTCATCGGAGCCGTGTCTCTCGTCGCGCTCATCCTTATCGGTGCTTACTTGTTCATCAGAAGGCGGCGCAAGCGCCAGCGCGAACAACAGCAAGCGAATACCAGCGGAGTGGACCCAAACGCTGCGGAATATTTCGGACCTAACCCGACAAACCCGTTCATGAGCGTGAGGAGAAATGCGCCACGAATCCCGCGGCCAGACACAGGGCAGTGGGACTGGGCCGCCGCAGTGGTAGCGCCGAGTAGAAATACCAGTACATCGTCGAGGAGAAATGCGGTTGCTGCGGGACCGATCCCAAGGAACCCATTTGAGGATGTGAGCAGCAGTGGATCTGAGCGATCTCTAGGGAGTGACAGTCAGAGTATGGAATCGGAGGAGTGGAGCCAAGTGAGCCCGAGAGGCACGAGGATCTTTGACGGGGAGAGCGTTGTGAGCCGAAACTTCAGTAGAAAAGGCACTTCGAGTAGCAGATCCGGGAGTCAAGGTAGCCGAGCAGCCAGCAAGAGCAGCAGAGGAGGGGAAAAGTCAACTCGAGATGAGGATGCAGACTTGTCGAGGAAGAGCAGCGTACGTGTGAGAAGATCGCAAGTCGAATTGCTGCAGCGTGATAGCTTGCCAGAGAATCTGGGGAAGCTGAATCGCTGGTTATCTCTGAATCGGGAGAGGGAGAGGATTGGAGGTTGGCCATTGGAGGCGACGGAGGGCGAAAAGGGAACTGGAGCCTAATACTTAAATACCCACTGGCTTCGTAGCTAACGACACGAAAGACGTCCGATAAGGCGATGGGGCTTTTACCTTTTCGCGTTCATTCATGGATTCGCTTTTTATTTGCAATTGCACTTGCGCCATTATTTGATCGGCCTTGTATCTCCCCAACCACGCTCCTGTCCACGATGATGTAAAGAAGTTCCCATGCTCCAATTGTGGCCAAGTTTTCGGTACGGCGAAGCTCAGAAACGGTTATTTCCGCCGCGTTGAGCACAAACCTGGTTGTAAGCATCTTTATATTTCGGTCTTGATCATCATCATCATCAGAGTGGCCCGTACAGCATCACCGGGACTCAGTGCAGTGATTGGAGAATTCCATGAGGCTGGGGTAAGAAAGGAGGTTCTCGGTTCTTCTCCGTCTCGCATATGCGGTGCCGGTCGTGTACGTATTGTCGTCTCAATACCCTTTTATCTATCTATCTTTTGCCAAGTCTTTCGCCAGATGCACGACAGGATGCTCAGTGACCATGGCCTTGGGATTTTGAACAGCACAGATCCATTCTTTATTATTTCGTTATATATCAATGGACTGAGCCACTAGTCATCATTCCAATCATATAATCTCTATCCTCTTTGCTCCAGCATCACGCACCGTCCGCTTATGGTGCTTCCAGGAGCTGAAGTGGTCGCACGGTCAATCGCTGAAGCCTTCGAATTCGTCGTCGCCATCAGCATTTCGTTTTCGCACTTCGGCTATCATTGAACCCAGCTTCTCTTTCTCTAGACGCTGTTCGGCGGTGAGGTTTGCATCGTGCTCCTTCTCACGTTTCACTCGTTTCTTGTCCCGTCGCGCTTCCCGGGTGGCTTTCTGCTCTTTCTTCTCACTCCATGACTGCCCTTCTCGTTTCCTGCCAGTGTGTCGATCTTCTGCATTGCCATTCGCGGCAACGTTGTCCTTGTTTTCTAATTCCTCTCGCCGTTTCTTTTCTTGTGCCTTGTCCTTGTATCCGAACTCCTTCCAGTCGATCTCCAGCCCAAGCTTTGAATCACCCGCCCAGCTCGGTGCCCCTTTAAGCTCAGGCATTTTCGGCATGCGAAGCAACCCCCATCCTTTAGCTAGCTCATCCCAGTTCACTTCCTTTATCCGAAATATCGAGGCTGCGACATGTTTGCTGTATGCTCGGACCCAACTAACGAAAGCTCTCTGCGCTTTATCGTAGATCGCTCTATCGGTTTTGGCAATTGATCTAATCTTTGCTGTTGCTAAGTCGGCTTCATCGTCTCCAATTGTCATTGCATCCTTGCCCTTGACAAAATCCGAATCTAGCAGCGGCGCAACAGGCGTCTTGCGGACTGACAGGAAGGAAATGTAGTCTTCCTCATGACCAGGAGTGAGCATTACGATAGCAAGACCCTTTCGTCCCGCTCGGCCAGCACGTCCACAACGATGGAGAAAAGCCTTCGGGTCTGACGGAGGATCAAGTTGGACGACAAGGTCAACCGAGGGGATATCAAGACCTCGTGCGGCCAAATCGGTTGTGAGGAGTACTGTTGGAATAGTAGAGTTCACAAAGCGTGAGAAATTCTTGTTTCGTACTGTAGGTGGATGCTTCCCATGGAGAGGCACGAGTGCAATACCTGACTCCGGCGGAAATAGAGATGGCAAGACATGTTGAAAGTAATCAACTGCTGCACATGTTGATACATAAACAATTGTCTTTTGGGGTTTGGGACGGATATTTGTGAGGATCTTTATCAGCGCGGGAAGTTTATGATGTGCCGGTTCAACCAGATATGTCATTGCTAGACTTGCTGGAGTCCGCTGGTCTAGAGCACCGGACGTGCTTTTGACCTTGACAGACACTCGGACGGGGTTGCGGAGACCAACACGAATGAGTTGGTCAACAGCTTCCGAAACAGATGCTGAAAAGAGGCCAGTCCGTCGCTGTTTTGGCAGTCGTTGCAAGATTTTGGACAGGTCGTCAGAAAATCCAAGGTCGAGGAGTCGGTCAGCTTCATCGAGAACCAAGCAGTCGAAGGACGTTGAAGGAACGTGCACGTGAGGAGAGGAAAGCAGCTCGTTCAACCGACCGGGCGTGACGATGAGGAGGTTAGGGGATGTGCGGAGGAAAGTCGATAGATCTTGAGCTGGAGGAGTAGCACCGCCAAGGAGGAGCTGTGGGATGATTCGAGACTCAGAGGAGGGAATATAGCGCGGCTGAGGATCCGCATCTGCCATTTCTGCATCCTCATCGTCTGGAGGTCTGAGCGCCGCTGCAGAGGCTGGGTGAAAGGCGAGCAGTGACAATAAGACTGAATGTATTTGCATGGCGAGCTCTCTCGTTGGTGATATAATTATCCCGGCAACATGATGCTTTTTGATCGGCTCTTCAGTCCGTAGAAGTCTCTCGATGATCGGGATCAAGAAGGACAGAGTCTTCCCGCTTCCTGTTACGGCTTCGACAACGACGTCCTTGTTGCCCATGTACAGAGGGATAGTACTGGCCTGGACAGGAGTCATCCGGCTGAAGCCCATGCTTGATAGTGCGTCCAGTATCCATTCAGACAATGACGGCGTTAGCGCTTCCCAAGCTCTTGATGCCCCATTTGAGCCTGGCTTCGTGGCTCCTGGCGCCATCTTTGTGTGAACTGGGCAGGATTTGTCGATGCAAACTTCAGTCACCAAAGAACCCTCAGATTCATGCCCAATGTCTTGTTCCTAGCTCTTCCACAAACGCATCTGCAAGGTGATGTAGGAGGAGGGTCGAAATTTTTGAAGCGGTTGAGCCACCACAGCCACACTCGAAATTTTACATCTGATGCCAAGATTTCCAGGTGCTCGGGTAGAAATGCTTAATGCCACCCGATTGCGGCAGGAGAGTCTTTGATACCACTACCTTTGATGCTGGCCCAATAGACATACGTGTATCTACTGGCATTCAATAGCAATGCATCATCATCCCCTGCACGTCGCACGCGCTCACCTCCCGCCGCGTCCCGTTCTTTTCGGCCAGCACTGACGACGATAATTTTGGCCGCAGGACACGGTTCCTTTAAATTCACATCCGCTCCTCATCTTCCTTATCACGAGGCCGCTTCGTCCCGCACTTCACAACTGTCACCAACTTGAGTGGTTGACGTTGCTACGTTGGCAGCGCCGATCGACTTTTTTGCGAGAATCAAGGCATACGACACAGCCCTCGTGCCGTCGTCAACCTGCGCCTCACTCTCCTTACGATATGGCGTTCTGACGCCACGATAGTTTTTCTCGTGTGGTATTTCTATACAATGCGCAACGTCTGTTAGGAGCGCTCTGAGAGCCTTTGCAGCAGTTTTGCTCGCTTTATCGCGTCTTCCGACGATACCGCAGCGACGGCCTCGTCTCACGAGAGTAACAATCTCCACTCACACCACTTTTTCTTCGCATTAGTACCACGTTTCTCATTTCTCGGTCTTGTACGAACGGCGAGCATTCTGCCTCCGTTCGCTTTATCGCACATGTTCAACATGGCGTCACACTACCCAATACCCACAACTCCCCGGGTCATCTCTCCATCACCGACTCCGTCCGAGACGTCCGGAACAACCAGTAGAGATGGCTATTTCGGTCCTATCACACGATCGATAACGCGCACGTCAAGAGCAAAATCACCTCCACCAATCGCGGAAGACCAGGACAACGAGAGTTCAGGCTCCGACAGAGATCCAGAGAAGCGGGCGAGAACTCGTAGCCGTAGCCCGATTGTAGAAGCCGGGACCAAACGGAGAATGAGTGGTTTGACTGCTATCAATCCGAAGTCGAGTATACCTTCAGCAGCGGGTAAGCCCGTTCGCAGAAAGGTAGACACAGAGCTTGCAAATGGCACTGCAAATGGCACTGCAAATGGACATCTCAGCCCTCAGAGTGCGAACGGGGGCAGGTGGACGTGGAGAGAATTAAGTAGGAGTCCTAGTCCTCTTGGACTGATTCCAATCCATACGAAATGGAGAACTTTCGTCAGTCTCTCCCTAGCTGTTGCCCCTCTCTAGCTTTTGCTGACATGTGAAAGATCCATAAGCATGAGATTCCTCGTAAATTACTCCACGTCTCGATCGGTTTCCTCACCCTCTATCTCTATTACGCCGGCGTTCAACCCGATCAAATCCATCCCATTCTACTTTACATATTTTTGCCGATTGCAGCAATCGACGTAGCTCGGCACAACTCGCCGGCGTTGAATCGTCAGTACATTCGAGTCGTGGGCGCGCTCATGCGCGAATCCGAGGTTGATGGATGGAATGGTACACTCTCATACTTGCTTGGAGCGTGGACCGTTCTTCGATTTTGCCCTAAGGACGTTGGGGTCATGGGAGTCCTTATACTTAGCTGGTGCGACACCGCGGCTAGCACATTTGGACGGCTGTGGGGCCGTTACACCCCACTTATTCGAAAGGGCAAGAGCCTCGCAGGCAGCTTGGCTGCTATGATAGTCGGTATTGGTACCGCAGTTATGTTTTGGGGCGTCCTCGCTCCACGCATTTCTCCACTCGGATATGACACGGGCGAAAATTCATTTGCTTTCCAAGGTCATCTTTCGCTGCCGGAGAGCATCACTACAGAGCTGGGTATCTCAAGAGAGCAGGCTACTATTACTGGTGGATTGGCTCTCGTAGCGATGGGTCTTTGGACTGGCTTCGTGGGAGCGGCCAGCGAAGCGATTGATCTGTTCGGATGGGATGATAATCTGACTATACCTTTACTCTGCGGAGCCGGGCTCTGGGGATTTCTCAAAATCTTCACGTAGATAATCTCGTAGATACTTCAGCAGCTTAATGAATGTATAAACTTCTCCGAATCGGCATCCTTTCGATTGTTCGTATCAATATATGTGGCTAGCACATGGGTCTGGATGCACAACAGGCGCACGTGCATATCGAGATGCACTTGGTCTGCACCTCCCGCGGTGTTGTACTCTGATAGAAACACCATCCCAATTGCGCGTGAAACGGATCCAGCAGAACGGAGAATTTCGATAGTTAAGCAATATTCCGGCCATGCACCCCGTCACGCCCAAAACGCGTGCTGGACCCGCGAGAGGCCGCGTCTGTGCGCAGCGCCACTCGCGGATTGGCCATCCCCTGAAGCATTCAATCTGCCTTCATTCTATCTCCCCTCTCTCTCGGTTTGCCGGTCAATTCCTCATCACCCTCCTTTTGAGTGGCAGGAGACTGTCCCAGTCGTTCCTTTTTCTGTATTGTACAGCGTACAGCCGTTCCTTTAAATCTCTCCCCGCCACGATCCTTTGATCCCTGCGCAACGCCGTATCCCCAGCCCTTTTGAAACGCATTGAAGTTGCGAGCGGAAATAGCAACTTCTCACGAGAGAGTTATAGCAACCTGCAGGCTCATCCAAGTTTAGGCAACCGGAAGCTCTAAGCTTGGCTCGACGTGCCATCAACACAAATCGGACATTTCGCCATCTACCAGATCGCCGGGACGAACAATCGACGCGTTCTTTGACTGTACCCACGATTACCGTCTTTACCACCGAACAATCGGGACGAAATAGCGGAGCATGTCTCGATAGCTTACGCGGATCAGCTTCTACGTGGCAGAAGTTTTCTATCGCAACATTCCAACAGAATAGTGAGAACAACACCAGACGTGCCTGTGGAAGTCGCTGGACAAGAGCCAGGAATGATGAGCACCGTATATCCCGAGAGAGATGGGACGAGGGCAAGCAGTCAGCAACAGCGCAGGGTTCATGTGGACAGCAGCCCCCTACCTACAGACTCGATGATCACCGTCCCTCTATCGGAGAGCGAGAAATCCGTGGATATACATGATGACAAGTATGAGGGGGTTGATGAACAGAGTTTTATGCGAATGGCGATGGGAGGAGAACAACATCGGGGGTCGTTGAGCAGTGGCTCAGAGGACAACGATGAGACTGATAGCGACTACGACTCGGACGACGTGATAGTGGAGGAGGCTTCTATTGCTACAAGGGCGATGAGCATCCGGACGGGCAGTGTCAAGACGATGGACGATTCTTCAAGTATCGCGGAATCGACCATGTCGAACATCAGAGAATCGGTCAGAGAGGTGGACAATCGACACATCAAAGAAGGCAAAAGGGTTGTTGAGGACGATGAAGATACGCAGACCATGCCACCGATTACCAGACAGGGCACCGACTGGCCGATGATCACTGTCGACGGCGATGTCACGCCTATCGACGACGCCCCACCGTCCGCTATTGAGGCCGGCGAGAGAGTTTCTTTGGCGAAGACTGTGACCCCTATCGAGGACAACACAGAACTCTCCGATGGGCGATTTTCCCCGACGATGATGAAGCCCGATATCACTGTCGACACAGACGTGGCAAGGTCACGACCTTCTTCAATAGAAATCTTACAGGGTAACGGCGTAGCAAGGAAAGGAAGAGGGAGCGTGGACTTCCATGCACAGAATATCAACAGGGTTTCAACTATGGAAATGGAAGAAACGTTAGACATGATCGAGGAGGCTGAGGAAGGAGAAGGAGCTGGGCATGAGCAGCGAGGAAGGAGACGCAGTGCTGGCTCTGACGGCAGTGGGCGTGTGGACTGGGCGGAACTGGATGGAAGAGAAGAGCAGGAGGTCAAAGACCTTGATATCTCTGGTGATGAAGTTCGTTTTGCTCTCTTCCATATGCTGCAAGTTCTGGAGGCTAACAATACACTAGCAAACTGCTCTACTTCTCGCTCGGCTCGAGCAAGAGAACCAAGCCATTGCCTCGAATCCAAAGGCAGGCGTGAAAGCCCGCCTTCGAAAACTGACAGCTGGCCGCCCACCATCTATGGCAGACCTCCAGACTCTGGTGCAAAATAACCGTCGACAGTCCCTCCGCATCTCACGCATGCCTTCTCCCCCTCCAATGACCGAGCTCGATTTCTGGGCCGCGCTCGTGAAGGACTACCCTTCTACTGCGCAGCGTCTGCCAACCCTCACATCGAACAAGATCCGTGGCGGTATTCCACCTCCACTGCGAGGTGTCGTGTGGGTGAGCATGGCGGGCGCGAGGGACAAGCTACTTGAGGAGCAGTACGACAGGTTGTGTGGAGAGCAAAGTCCGTACGAGAACATCATCAACAAAGACATTGGACGGAGCTTTCCTGGCGTAGAGATGTTCCGCGAGGCGGACGGCGAGGGGCAGAAAATGCTCGGCCGGGTGCTGAAGTGCTTCAGCCTCTATGATAATAAGATTGGGTATTGCCAAGGTCTCGGCTTCTTGGTAGGGCCGTTGCTCATGCAGATGGGTGAAAGAGATGCATTCTGCGTGCTTGTACGGTATGTCGACCCCAATACGCCTCTATCATATTTGTTGCTAATTTCGAGCAGGCTCATGGAAGATTATGACCTCCATTCTTGCTTCCAGCCCGATCTCTCTGGTCTCCATCTCCGCATCTATCAATTCCAAGAGCTGCTGCACCAACATCTCCCCGTACTTGCCGCACATCTCGACCACCTCCAAGTCGAAGCTGCATATCTCTCGCAATGGTTCCTCAGCTTCTTCGCCGTAACTTGTCCGCTTCCCATGCTCTTCCGCATCTATGATGTTATCTTTGCGGAGGGTGCCAGCGAGACGATGATGCGAGTTGCGTTGTCCGTTATGCGCAGAAACGAGAAGAGGATCCTTGGTTTACAGGAATTCGAGGATGTGATGCAACTGCTACTTAGCAGAGCCCTATGGGACCCGTATGGCTTAAGCGCCAGAAGCGCTGATGAATTGGTCAATGACTTCGTGTCATTCACAAGTCTTGTCACGCGAGAGAACCTGCGAGAGCTAGTCGCTAGCTTCAGAGCCGCACAAGGTGGAGACTCTAGTGCACGGTTAGGATTCTTCCCTGAAGTGCAGCACACGGCTTCAAGGTTCCTCGGAAGACTATGGGCACCAGCGGGTACGCCCACCAAGACTGCCTCGATGTTAAGCCCGGCTAGCCTAGCAACGCCATCTACGAGTTCCAGACCAGGAAGCTTCTTGCGAAAGACCCCATCGAAGCAGAGTCTTGCATCGACCCACAATTCGACAGAAGCCAGTTCGGAAAGCACGATGTCATCAAGCTCGAGTGGTACAACGCTGACAGATGCGACTACTCTGTCTCGCGTCACCAGCGATGAGTACCCAGCGAGTGTAAAGTCTAGCAAGACGCAGACGGAGAGCCTAATGGCTATTGTCAAGAGTACTTCGTCGATGTCTAATCAAGACAGAGACTTGCATACACAGATCGAAGACCTCCTTACTGCATTAAGTGAGATGCAAAGAGAGCATGCACAACTCGCCGCTCAGCTTGCAAAGGAGAGGGAGGAGCGGGAGGAAGACTGTTCGGTTGTGAGATCACTCTTGGATGCTCTTGCAGAGGAAAAGCGGAGGAGCAAGAGGGTTTCTGATCAAGACCTTCATGGCCGCAGAAGAACGGCATCGCCGACTCGGAGGCCAGTCAGTGTCTGCGAAAAGCAAAAAGAAGAACCCGAGACAACGGGCAAGAAGCGGATGTCCAATCTCATTGCGAAAGCAGAGTACCGCTTTCCGTTTACGCCCGGCCACCAACGCCATTCCGCTAGTTTAGAGACGAAGTCGCAGCTGAGGAATGCTCTTACGCAGGCGAGAGAGCATGTTGCCTCGGAATCATCTAGAGCAGCTGAGTTAGCCCGGCAGCTCGAGGCAAAGGACCAAGAAGCGAATACCATCCGCGAACAGCTGCGCGACGCGCGGACGCGTGTCCAAGCAGAATTCGGCGAGAAGCAACGCTTGGAGAAGACGGTCCAGGAGATGCGGCAAGCACAGCGTAATAATAACGAGAGCACAAGTCCAGCAAGGCGAATGACACTTACGCAAAACTCTGCAGATCAATTTGCTGCCGCGGCAAATACAGACAACGGTTCGAATCGAAGTAGAAGCAACAGCGGAAGCAGCGGCAAGGGGCTGAGAGAGTTCAAACTCGGCAGAGTCAACACGGCCATGACGCCTCCGCAGTTCTCGAAGCGCTCGTCAAGCCTCGCGACGCAGGCTGTGCTAGGCAGTCTGGCGACCAACGTCCCGCCGGTGCCTTCGATGCCATCTGCTGTGTCGATTGACAGCAAGACGGACAGTTACAGCCCCAGTCAAGGGCAGCCGCCAACGGAAGATCAGCAGGACCGTGAAGCGCTGCTGCTTGAGCTCGTGAACGCGAAGACGGCAGAGGCAGTCGCAAGACAGGAGCTCGATGAGATGAGAGGCAAGTTCGAGAGCATGCGGAGACTACTGGGTCAGCAATCACCAGCCATTTCATCGAACGGCGGGACGCCTGCTACCACGCCTGGTGCGGGTGGCGGACATAAGGCGAATGCGAGCGAGGGATGGGTCAGTTTCCTTTCCGGTGGGGCGTCAAAGGAGAGTTCGGCGGCGAGCCCGCCGAACTCGGGTAATAATGAGAAGGCTGTGGCGCATGCTGTGGAACCTGAAAAGGTCAAGGCGTCTTCGACGAGTTCAGGCGGTTTCTGGGGTTGGGGCAAGAAGACGGCTGGTTAGATGCTGGATTAGCTCTGCGTTCTGGATGGTCTTGAGCAGCTTCTGCTGATTACGAATTTGTTGCTACAGCTCATTTGTCTCTTGAGGAAGAGGGATATAGCGAGAATGAAATCTGCGAATATTGAAGCATTGTTTGTGTCGAAGGTGCTGAGATGGATAATGGTGCCAACTTGGAATAAGCCTCTGCTCCACCGTCGCCGTCTACGCCTCGTAATATCAAAATTGAAGACGACGGTGATACCACATTCAATTTCGATAACCGTAAAGTCTTGTAAAGCGTCTTCCAGATCTTCTACTGTGAGCCTCTCTCCCGACTCGGCCCGTTTGGCGTGGCGATACTGCTGTTTAGGTTGTGTCCTCTGATGATCATCCATTTATTCAGACGCTGTTCTGCATGTCCTAGTCATGCTATTCACATTCCGGCGATGCCGGCGCTCATGTCGTGATGATGTTGTTGTTCAATGCTCATGTCTGGATATACTGTTGTTCACGGCCCACGTGACATCAAAGTGTCGAGGGTAGGATGAGCCCTGCTGGACGCTCCTATTTTGGCAAACGGGGGTTTGAAATGTCACATGGAAAGAATAGAGTGTGATTAAAACAGTCGGCGGCCAGGCAAGCTGTGCCCCCTGGGTGAGTGTCTTGAAATTCGCGGCCACCTTTTCCATCACCCTCTTGAGTGTATGCAACAATAGCGTCCTATTAAGAAGCTAGCACAATTTATTAGCTCTAGATTTTATTACTCCTCAGTATCTTTAAAGCTTCGGTCCACCTTCTGTCGCCTTCGAATTCGCCTACTCGTACTGTACAGGAAATACAAAATTACAAATTGTCGGGACCGCGTTGATTGGAGATACGAATAACCAAGCATATTGGCGGCCAAAGCTTCGAAGTTCGGTCATGTCGTCAATTATCATTAATGGTGATTAGCCTAATCCCATAGTCATACACTTCCGCCAAGCACGGGAAGTCGACGTCGTAATCTCTCCGTCGAACGGAGAAAGTCTTGCAAAGTCGTAATCCCCTCAAACAAACACATCATCGTCTACCTTTTCCAGCCGCCTGCGTGGGCCGTTGCCCATCTCCTGTCCCAGGTGTACCATCGTGGTCTTCGCTTCTCGCTTCAGTTCTTCCAGGTAATTCGCTTCTTTAAGGAGATCCCTGCCCAAGAGCGCAAGTGGAGAGTTCTTCCAGAGCGGTACTCGTCTATGTCGCGTGACGTGCATTGTTATGATGAGAAGCATTGTGGTTAGAGCCCACACAGCCATAGGCTCCGTAAGCCAGATGTATTGAATTCGTTTGTAAGGCTCCGTGGTCCAGGCGTGGCCGGTCATCGGAACGGTCCCGCCATTATCGGTTTGTGTGCGAATCCTTTTGGAAGTTAGAGAACTCAATTATCCTATGAGACTACAAGGGTATTAACTTACGCATTGGTCATAGCCGTTGCGATATTTTCTAAGCGTACTTTGAAATTTCGAAACGACTGAGCGCGACCTTGAAGCGTATAATTCACCCCCATGAGATCAGTGGCCAAGTATTGTCCAGGGCCCCAATTGATGTAATTATCGCCTCCGTTTACATAGTCCAGGTCTGCGGAACCATTGAACGCCCAAAACGAGAGATAATTTCCAAGAGAACTTAGCGTGATGCCGTTGGTAGTAAAATTTGGACCAGTTCCAGGGATCTGAGCAACCCAATCGTCATCAGGTTTACCTGTCGAGTTCGTCCAGTTCAAATTATTGTATGTGTCAACAACAATTGTGGTGGTCGATCCATTGATTACCTGCGTGGCAAATTTTTGGACACATAGACTCAAAGATCCCTTAAGGGCGCCTAAGGAAGCTTGATCGCATGTTGCCTTACGAGACTTATCGTTCTTCACTTGTGTCAGCGTATCATTGGCCTCATAGATGACGAGTATATCCAAGAGCGTCGTCCCACTTGCATCGAAAGAATCGTGAGGCACCGCGGATACGATCATAGTTTCCGGAGCTCCGAGATTTACCCCATCGGGGGCATTGTCGCATGTGTAATTAAAAAAAGTTGGTTTGCTGATCGTAGCATTGTCTACAGAGAACGTACATCCTACGTTCGGATTAGCCTCGTCTAGTGCCGATTTTATAGCAGTCGAGCAGTCGGCGGTGATGTCTGACGTGACGTCCTCGATTACGGCGCAGAATGCGAGAGATGTATATGCTTCGAAGGTGCAGTTGTGTGTCGGACATACGCCAGAAACCTGCGAAAGCTTGTTGTTTGTCTTGGCCAATCCGTCATTAATGGCAGCCTCGATAGGAATGCCGAAGAATTGCCCGCCTTAAGTATGCAGCTCCAAGTTAGCGTGAACAATATACGATTGCTTAGAAAGCGCGTCTAAGCAAGTAACGTAATTTATCAAGAAACTTACGCTCATTGCCGTCTACATCATTCAAATACGGGTCCAAGTTCTCAAATTGGTCTGGTATCTTGAACGTGAAGGTGCGGTTAATGTGTGTATCGGCGTTGGACGTTATCCATCGCGAACCATCGGACATGATGGATTGTTGAACAAAAGGCTGAAACCCTAGCATAAACAGGGTAATCAAAGCGCCTAAGTATGGAAGGAGAAGGTATCTGCGTTACAATTAGTGTCTATTCAGAAAGATGAAAGTTTCGGCTGAAACATGACTTACCCAAGCATCTTTAAGTTCTTTATTCTCCATGCCATTTTCCATAACAGTTTGACACTACCTTCAGGCCCCCGACTCGCCTCATCAAACACTTCGAGCTCGTCCAGAGGCCGGTCACGCTGAAACCAAACCCATTTCAGTTGACCGAGGCAAGACTGTACAGACACAAGTAGTGCGGGGGTTACGACTTGTGTCAGAATGGAAACGACTGTCGTGAGCTCAATGACGAAACGCCATTGTGCAGTAGGCTTGCCGTCGAAGACTTTCAGTATAGCTATAATTGCGAATAGCGCAGCTGTACCGAGAGTCCATGTAAACAGTTCCCACCCCCAGACAGTGATGAAATTCGGAGGCGGTGGAGAATAGCTTCGTGTAGTGCCACCAGACCTAAGGTTGTTCATCGGACTGAGGTTTGCGGAGTCGCCGTGGACCGTTCCGTTAGCCACAAGTACGCTCTCGCAGCGCTGCATGACCGTATAGCGGCCAGAAAGATTTTGATAGTTGTTGTCACTTGACGGATTCGATCTCGAATTTGGGGAAGCGCTTTGTTGCAAGCGAATAGGCACATATGATCCCGAATTATGCTGGGCACGTCCAGACATGGCTGATCAGAGTTAAGTAGTGAAAGGCAGGGCCTTAGTGGGCCGTTAAGGTCGAACGATGGAAAATTGAAGCCGATGTGAAAAGGATGTCGCTATCATATATGAGTGTATTCAGCCTGAAGGATGAATAATACTATTGATAAAGGGGAGGTAACTCAGGCCTCCTTAGTGATCCAGCTCGGATGGGAGGCTGAGCTTCGCACGAGGCTCAGTTGCACATAAGCTCTTCGCATAGAGTGTTCGCATTCGGACCGTCCATCAAGGGTCCTGTTGTCTTCGAGGACCAATGGCCGGTTGTACATAATTTAGCTGAGCAATTAGCCATGTCGGCGCCTTATTAGCATGCGATAACGCTTTGACGAGACAACCGACCCCACACCAGGCTGAAGGTAATGAGCTCAGCCTTTCCTTAAAGCAGAAGATTTATTGATGGGGGCACTGTAGGCAAAGATGAACTTATGAAGAAAAACAGCACAAAAACAGCCTCGTCATTATGTTGCCTACCAATGTATGGACACAATAAACAGCGCAGGAAATTGAATGTTAAGCAAGGAACGAAAACGAAGGCCGACTCGTTGACCTCCGCTAATAGGTTCAAATCCGAAACGCACTTCTAAATCTGAAATAAACTCATGATGGGGGTTGTGAAAAAAGAAATCTACGTCAATCAGGCAAACTTGCAGGACGAGCTTGCGCCTCCAACGGCGACGTCTCATACTGACCCTCTTTACCGTAGGCGTACCAAGCGGAAGGTCTGTCCAATCCTGGCTCGATAGCATTAGGTGAACTTTTTAAGTCACTGTAATGTCGATTGGAATCAGCCGCCCTTGGAGTTGCCAGCTTGGGATCAAATACCGGCGGGTTGTTCTGTTTGCATTTTGTTCGTTACTTAAGCCCAGTTCCAGCTGCAAGATGTGGCAATTATATCAGAAGGGAGGCTTTCAGCCACTCTTCCAGACCAATAATTGACTAAGCGAGTAAGGCCCCAAAAGGAAAGTCGTTTATGCATCTTACGCAAAAGAGTTGGGTGTCCGAGAGCCTATTGGAAGACGATGAGCAACAGAATCACGCCGTATGCAATCACGCAAGCTCTCACTGCCCAAGTGACTGCAGCGCTTTTGAATCTGCCGCAGGATATCTGTGATCTAATTCTGGACTACGTTATGTCGAGGCTCTGAGGGCGACAAAATAGTTGGCGGCCAGGCAGGCTGGAACGACCAAGGGCGAGCAGCTCTTGCACTTCAAGGTAAGCGAGACGATATCTGAAAGCTCAATTATATATTCTTGGGGGTCTTTACCATAACAACATGCCGATGAATTTTTTTTTACACTTAGTTGATTGTAGAGGATATACATCGTAGCTGTTCAGTGCTGCAAATTCCAAGTTGTTACGTTCGAGGTGATCTATCTCACCCGAGCGGATGACGATGAACGAGCAAGGAGGTTGTCGCACCGGGGTTGACTTTGTGCTTAAGATATTGACAGGACAAAATAACAATTGAGGTTTTGATGGCCTAGGCTTATAAGTAGTTCATTGCCAAAGGCTGAAGTTGAGGAAGTCTGAAGTTGAAGTCGTAGTTGAGGCTGAGTCAAACTGACGGGAGACCCCTCGCGTGCTCACTGTCTTTACGCTGTGAGCTCCTCCTTCGGGACCACCTTCCTATCCAATGCCCCACCTACTCCGATTCTTCAATTGCAGATCTCTCACACCTCTACCTCTAAGAGCTTCCTGCAAAAGCTTCAAGCCTCACTGTCTACGCCCCAGACACCTCCAGCAACCTCTCGATAGACTATTTACAACCTCCATACCCCGCAAAGCAGAGTGGCCGTATCTCTACAGCCCCTACACCACAATGGCGCCACAGCTTGACTCCTACTTCAAACAAGTAGACACTCTCGCGGAGAGTTTTATCGATCGCCTCAGAAAAGCAGTAGCAATACCCTCCATCTCCGCAGCAGATGAGCACCGTCCAGATGTTGTCAAGGTCTGTTCAAGTTTCCGTTCCAGTTATCATAAGCTCGAGCTAACATGACTGTCAGATGGGCGAGTTCCTCGCCTCAGAGCTCCGTAACTTAGGCGCGCACGTAGAACTCAGGCCCCTAGGCAAACAGCCACACAAAGAGCACCTCGAACTCCCTCCAGTCGTCGTTGCACGGTACGGCGAAGATCCAAAGAAGCGGACTATCCTTGTATACGGACACTATGACGTTCAGCCCGCTCTGAAAGAAGATGGATGGGCCACGGAGCCGTTCACGCTCTCGGTTGACGATAAGGGACGCATGTATGGGCGTGGATCAACAGACGACAAGGGACCAGTTCTGGGATGGCTAAACGCTATTGAGGCCCATCAGAAGGCAGGCGTGGACTTCCCCGTCAATCTGCTGATGTGCTTCGAAGGCATGGAAGAGTATGGATCTGAAGGCCTAGACGACTTCATTAACGAAGAGGCGAAGAAGTTCTTCAAGGACGCAGACGCTGTGTGCATATCGGACAACTACTGGCTGGGCACGGAGAAGCCGTGTCTCACGTATGGGCTGAGAGGGTGCAGCTATTACTCCATCGAGATCAGTGGGCCTGGTCAAGACTTGCACTCTGGTGTCTTTGGCGGTACAGCACACGAGCCGATGACGGATTTGGTGAGAGTGATGGGCACGCTTGTCGACACGGCTGGAAATATTCTCATCCCTGGTATCAACGACCTCGTAGCGCCGATGACAGACGACGAGAAGAGCCTTTACGGCGGCATTGCATTCACTATGGACAACCTCTATGAATCTCTGGGCAGCAAGACCGGTCTGTTCGCGGACAAGGAGCGCACGCTGATGGGACGATGGAGATATCCCTCGCTCAGTATCCACGGTGTTGAGGGTGCATTCTCTGCACCAGGTGCGAAGACTGTCATCCCCGCGAAGGTCGTCGGCAAGTTCTCGATTCGCACTGTGCCGGATATGGAGATTGAGGATGTCGACAAACTCGTATATGACCATGTAAACAAAGCATTTGCCGCTCTGGGTTCCAAGAACAACATGAAGGTCTGGCTGCAACATGCCGGTAAGTGGT
Organism: Rhizodiscina lignyota; assembly: GCA_010015805.1. Taxonomy (NCBI): domain Eukaryota; kingdom Fungi; phylum Ascomycota; class Dothideomycetes; order Aulographales; family Rhizodiscinaceae; genus Rhizodiscina; species Rhizodiscina lignyota. The sequence continues at coordinate 1,585,861 of ML978125.1, forward strand.
GGGTTGCGTCACCGAAGCACTGGAACTTCACTGCCGCAGGAAAGGCTGTCGAGAGAGTATGGGGAGTCAAGCCCGACTTGACCAGAGAAGGAGGCAGTATCCCAGTAACTTTGACATTTGAGCAAGCGACGGGCAAGAATGTGTTATTGCTCCCGATGGGAAGCAGCACGGACGCGGCGCACAGTATCAACGAGAAGCTCGACAAGCGGAACTACATTGAAGGCATCAAACTCCTGGGTGCGTACTTGCACTATGTAGCTGAGGAGCCGACGAACGAGGCATGAGCGCTTGACGATGAATCTGGATTGGCTTGATACCAGGATAGATATAATACAATGAAATGCTAATAGCTGGAGGGCATCCTTCCCGCTGAAAATGCGAGCAAAAATTTCTCGAGGCTTTTATTTGCACAGGACTTCCAAGGCCCAATTTCACCACAACCCTCACTGATCTCTCCCCCACATCTCCTTCCTCTTGACCCTATCCTCTCTGGCCCTTCTCTTCCTCGGGCCCCATTTCCTCTTAATCTCCTCTAGGCGATCCGCCGCCTCCTGACCCGCCTCGACATTCTTGCACGTGATCGCAACGAAGAAACTACTGCAGTCAAACTTCTCCACGAGTTTCGCCCTCGTCCACGTCTTCGGGTCCTCTGCTCTTAGCCGTCTCATCTCGTCCACATCCGCCTGCGTGAGGTGGTACCGCTTCGCCGTCGGCGCTTTCAACGGCGGCGGCAGCTTCGTTTCGCCATCTGCTGCGGGAGGGTAGGACGTCACAGAGCGTCCGCTCGGTCGAGCGATTGGTGAGGTGCCAGATGGGTTATGATGTGAAGATTGTGCTGCGTCTGGCGATGTGGAGGCTAGAGAGTAGAGTCTGCGTCGCGGGTCGCTCTTCGGAAGGAACTTGAGCGGCGTATGATAGACGTTTGGTGCGGAGGAAGGCGGATTGAATATTATCTGTGCGCGCTGAGAGGATGATTGCGCGAATGAAGGCGCTGGAGGGAGACGGAGGCGTTTTATGAGACGGCGTCGTGAGGATTCATGACGGACTTGGGTGTGCGATTGTGGATTTGCGAGAAGAGGCGCTGGACATTGGTATTTACATGGAAGGAAGGATGTGGATTTCGGCGATATCAGAGGCCGAAGGAGAGGCCGCGATATGCTTGTGGGCGGCATTGTGTGGAAATGCTGAAGGAGAGGAGATTTGGAGCTTTTCTCGGGGACTCTTGATATTGCCAAGCACGGAAGGTAGCGACTTTTGAGAACGTGCCACAACGGCGGACTTGGCTCTTGCAGTAGATAAATACCCATGCAAGCAACAAGAAGCGGCGGCCTACGAGAACATCAAGGACGATCCAGCATTCAAGGCGAATGCGCTACCCATGGAATCATCAAAGCGGAGAGCAAACTAAACGCATACGTCGCTCCGTTGAATGACCGCATCACCAGAATATGATTAACAGCATCACATACGACATGAGCAACAGTATCACTATGCCATGGGGCTCGTAATCGTCGGTTCGTGGAGTGGTACCATCGTCTTTTGCTAATGCTCCGAATCAACCGCCGTGCTTGGACGCGCTGATCGAACCAGACGGTACAGCTGTTGTGCAGCCATGGTGGAAAAAGCCAATGTTGTTGCGCAAGTCTCCCTGTACTGCTTTTTATATTGATGGTGTAGGTGGCGGCTTCTAAAAACATGCCACAACGGCGGGCTACAGCTTTCATGTCCTCTCTCCTCGTTCCATGTCCTATGCACTCGAAGGGTGAAGAGGCCGTGTCAAAGGAACGAGCCATTTAGCGAATTGCAATTTTCTAGGATGGGGGTGCAATAGTGGCATCCGCTCTATCAAAGTCTAAGTTCGAATGACTTCTATTTAACGTTCTCTATTTCGTGGCTATTCTGTCTATCAATTTCGGCTCTCATTTTCCGTAAGTAATGATGAATTACCGATCTGATATTCATTCTAACCTCCTCCTATGCAATCATCCTCCATGAGTTCTCCATGACGTCTCGTGATTACAAGTTTCAAGGCTGGCTGGGCTTCTCCGCAGACTCCGTCAATGGCAACCTCAGGTGGTCCACTTACACTCCCAAGCCCTGGGAAGAAACCGACATCGATATCAAAGTTACGCACTGCGGCGTCTGTGCCACAGATATTTCGACACTTCGCAGTGGCTGGGCACCTGTCGACTACCCACAATGCGTAGGACATGAGGTCGTTGGTACAGTGGTGCGACTCGGTAGCAAAGCCTCACCAAACTCCCCTTTAAGCTTGGGCGATCGTGTGGGTGTTGGAGCTCAAAGTAGCAGCTGCATGGCTTCAGATTGCGAGGAGTGCAGTGGAAAGCCGAGCTACGAGAATCAATGTCAGAACTTCGTTGGGACATATAATGGCGTCTTCAAAGATGGCACTAAGAGCTTCGGAGGCTACTCTGACTACATCCGCATTCCCGGCCGTTTCGTCATCAAGATTCCAGATGGATTGGAAAGCATGCACGCTGCGCCGATGCTCTGCGCGGGCATCACGGTATACAGTCCGCTGAAGAATTTCGGCTCCGGACCCGGGAAAAAGGTCGGCATTGTGGGTGTTGGAGGGCTGGGCCATTTTGGATTGCTGTTTGCGAAGGCGCTAGGTGCAGAGAAAATTGTTGCAATTTCGAGGTCAAGCGCGAAGAGGAAGAATTGCGAGGAGATGGGTGCTGATGGGTTCATCGCCACTGACGAGGAGCCAGACTGGGCTGCGAAGAACGAACGAACACTGGACCTTATTGTCTCTACCGTAAGCTCACCGAAAATGCCGCTCGAGGGGTATCTGCAAATGCTGCGGCCACGAGGGACGTTCGTTCAAGTGGGCTCGCCAGAGGACAAGCTACCTGCAATCAGCGCTGGATCGTTGATTGTCAAGGGAGCCAGGATGGCCGGAAGTGTTATTGGTCCGCCGTGGGAGATAGAAGAGATGTTGAAGTTGGCAGTGGAGAAACACGTGAGAGGGTGGGTGCAGCCCAGAGGGCTGATGGAGGCAAATGAAGCGCTTGTAGACATGAAAGACGGCAAAGCGCGGTATAGATATGTTTTGGTCAACGAGAAGCATTTGCACGAATAGATTTAGCGTATGCTTCCAATTCTCAATGACAGAAGCGTCTGATGTTAGGAAATCAGTATCTTCTTCCTTTTTTCGAACCTAATCATAGCAACCCCTTTCCAAAACTTGGTCGTTTACTGCGGGGGCTCCAATCGTCAATGCTCGGCTCATTCAGCGCGCCACGTATAGCGCGTCCCAACTTTGCCTCGAGGAACCTGACTCTGAGTTCCATTTCTGCAACAGGGGTTTCACAACCTCGCAGACCCATAAACTTGCCCAATTTGCGGCGTTTGATGCATACCCGTTCTTTTGTCGTGAGAGCCTTCGGAGTCACAGGATAAGGTGGGTCTGCCTCTGGCATTGCTGTTCCTACGATTGGCGGATGACGGTGGCGACGATGATTGCTGCCAGTGTTATGGTCTCCAAATGTTGACTGCGGGGATGATAAAGTCTCGGATGCCGCCTCACTTGTTGTCAGAGATGAAAACTCGGCGCACGTAGAGGAAATTTGATTCGGCGTTGAAGCACAGGAATTCGAGTTCAGAGAATCTTGTCTGCCCGAGCCAAACTGAACTAGCCAATCTTCATCCCACGGCATGAGCTGCGGGCTGATCACATCTGGTTTGGCTAAGAACTCCTTATCCCAACCCATCGGAGCTGGATATTTGTTGGTGTATTTATTTGGAGTGCTTTGTCCATAGTAGTGTGCGATCGAATCCAGTTCATCCTCGGTTAGAAGTAGCCAGTGAATGATAGTTTTAGGAAATTTTGGATGTGGTGCCCCACCAATAGGCTGAGGATATAATGGGTGCAGTCTTGACTTGAGCAGGTCAATGGTTGACTTGAGCTCCTTTCGCTTCGAGATTTTGGATTGCGAATCAGTTCTCAACGGGAGACGCAGGCGCGCTATTCGACGTCGGAGATTCGGATCATTTCGCGAATTAGGAGCCATTTGAAAGAAATTAGTGCGATCAATGCCGTTGCAGTGATTTAGAAAGGGGTTCTCGTCGCGGGAAGCGGCTAAGTTTGACAAAAATAGTAATGCAGAATATAAGATGTCGTAAAGAGCTCATCCACGGTAGCGCGGTCTGTATGCTTTGAAGCAGTTGCAAACTAAGGCAAGTGAAACATATGATAGTGAAATTGTGATCGAAGAGAATTAGAGAGTACGGAATACAAACGTATTGCGAAAGACATTGTGATCTAGCAATCTATTGTGGCCAACGATTGGGCAACAAAAAGCTATTGTCATCGGTCTTTGTTGGCGCCTTGAGTCCCTTTCTATTGTGTTTGTCTTTCATTGTCAATTATGTCGCCGCGTGACGGCAACAAAGCATGTTGCTTTTGAAATAGCAACGACGTGTTTGTGACCTTGATTGTCTTTGTTTTGAGAACTGTGAACCTTCTGGTCGCAAGGCGGCGATGGGGTGTTCGCGTGGCAGCCGGTGAAGCATATTGTTGAAGTCAGACAGACGGAACGGCTGGGTGGCACCTGGTGGCTGGATAAAGGGAGAGGTTGTGGGAAAACTTCGCCCCGCGGTCTCCGCAACGGAACAACACACCACACTTTCGACAACAACTCCCGTCTCCTGGGCTCACATCTTCGTTGCAAGCTTTCGCGAGAACAGGTGAGTGATAGTCCTCGAGTTGGTCACTGGATATTCTAAATGTTCCATCAAGCCATAGACTGACTGAAACTTCCTATAGTCTACCAATCCCGAGCGCTACGCCGTCACAAACATGCCTCGTCCTGCCATTGACCTTGAGCCATACAAAGAGACCATCATAGGTCTATACGAAGGCGGCGTCTCTCTTGAGCAAATATCACACTACGTCGCTGTAGAATTCGACGTTCCGAATATCAATCCTCGTACCGTACGCCGGCGTCTTCAGCATGAGTGGGCAGGAGAGTTCACTCCACATCGTGCAAAGACAATCGATAGCCCCGAGCTCAGGGCACGCATCAAGCAGCTCTTCAATGGAGAAGACGTAACGACTGGGAAGAGAGCAGGTGCAGGGTTGAGTGATGAGAGAATCATCGAGGCATTGGAGGCCGAAGGTTTCGAGATTGGCCTGTGCGGATTGATTAAGATTCGGAAAGACGAGGGCTTGATCAGGAGAGGGAAGGGAGACGGTGAGGCTTGGGAGAAGGAAAAGGGCGTGGCTTTTGGGCAAGAGGGGGATAGCTCTTGACCTTATACGGCGTCTCCGCGGAATGCCCTACCACGAACGAATACCTATTGACGGATATCACTTCTCAGTAGACGAAGGTGTTCTCTTCTCACTCTTCAAACTGGGTAATTCTCCATCCCAATCCAATAACGCGCATCGGGGATGTGCAGGATGTGTGTGCATTCTGTTGACGAATTACGAAAAAGCTAACATGGAAGGACTTTACTGGGCTGCGACACTGAAACATATCAGTATGAAAGCAAGGTTGCAAAAAAGAGTCAGTAATACGAAGAAGAGGTTAACTATCGAAGAGCAAAATCGTCTCCCAAATAAACCATCTAGCTTATCGCCCATTCCAGTCTCCAACATGTATATATGAAAGCATTGCCACCTAATCTATGTCTGTTCTCCAACAAAGCCGTCCTCTACTATTTGAATCAGCTTGTCAAGCCTGCGACAATGTATTAGCTACCAATTTCCGCCGAAACACGTCTAGGTCTTTATTAAATGACTCACCTGCTGATACAGAGATCCGTGTGCTCATGATCCGCCAAATGCTCGTTAGCAGGGTTCACCAGCAGTACTGTCGCAGCACCAGCGCGACGCCCTGCCGTCATATCATCGATGCTATCACCAACCATGATGATCGGCAGTTCAAGTGTTTCGGATGCTGCTGCTTCCTGTGGCGATGGAGCAAGACCCCATGATGATGCGATATGCAATATACCTGCTGGGTCTGGTTTTGGCGGACGGAAATCCCGTGTGATGATGGGTAAGAATGTGTGATTGGGAAGGAATGTCTCAAGGAGGTGAGTTACGGGTGTGCTGGGACACCATTTTCAGCACTTTGGCGCTCTCAGACAAGTTGCAGAATTTCACATACTCGAAGTTTCGCGTGCAAATGCCCTTCGGTATTCCTCGCGAGTCGAGATAGTCCATTAGTTGGAGTAAGCCAGGCTGTGGTGCCTGCACAATCATGGCCCGGCGCTCGATCGCGCGGATTGATTCCATAGCTGCTCCTTGTTCCGAAGTCGGAAGTGCATATATGTGATCGAGGATGTCAATGCTCTTAGGTATGTTAAGAGCAGCCCTGAAAACTATTAGTAGAGTTTATCAACGCTCATGAAATTTGTGGAACATACCTCATCTCAGCGAACATATAGTTCTGAGGCTCGCCTTCTTCCATCAGTTGGTCAATGTCACTATGCTGAAAATACTAGAACTGGGAGTCGAAGATTGAGAGGTAGGTGCATCAACATATGACGCGATGCAGGCTATCAACCTAGCAGTGCAGAGAAGAGCTTGAAATGGATCTCTTTAGATGGAGCATTTCACGATCTAGAAAATGTACACGTACATAAAGTGCCATCAACATCAAAAACTACTCCTTTCAGCTTCATGGTATCTGCTGAAGACTGCTTTTCTGGATCCAGAGGCGCGAATCGACGTGGTTGAGAGGTCCTGTCCATCTTAGTTGACTGAAAGCGAAAAGCATGACAGATTGATATTCTTTGGAACAAAGGACGTGAAAGGTGGACGGAGCTGGTCAACAGACTGCGTTTAGCGGGCATCGAAGATGTAAAATGGAGTATTGCGCATCGCGGTTTTGTAAGATCTGAGCAGCCTCACTCCCGTCCGAAATCGGCAGGGATGATACCTCCAGAGCTGGACTTCCATTACTTCAGTGGGATGGCTGTTGTCGGCACCTGTCTAGCAATTTCGATTTTGCGAATACAAAGTATTGATTGAAGCGAACGTAGGAGTGAATCGAGCGCTATTCATTCAATTCCAATACTCCAAGAAAGAGCATCAACCAATCTATCCCATCAGACGTTCTGCCACGGCTCAACCGACCTAACCTTGCACTTCGCGCTGTCATTGTGCTCGTGCCATATACAATCTATGCCTCGCCTGTAATCCACCAAACCATTCTTGTGGCAGTCAATCAGCGCCGTGCAAAAGTCCACCGCAACCTCCCCACCACCGCTGATCATCTCCTTAATACTCTGGCTCATGTCGCCCTCACAAACTGCCCTGTAAGCTGCCGTGCCGACTAAAAATCTCCGCATTGAGCATGGCCGATTCGTGTTCGTGTACAGATACTCCAGCCGATATGCTGGTGCGGTCATGTTGGCTGTCCTGTAGTACATGCGCACCATGTCCATCACCTCGTTGCACAGGCGTTCAATATTGAATCGAAGCGCGAGAACATAGAGTGCGAGGTAGTGCTGCATGGTGTGATAGCTGCTAGGCCCGTTGAGCATTGCCCCGTAAAGCCAACGTACGAAGAGTGCGAAGGCGAATTCATCAAGGTCCGGAAATGACATTGGCGTGGGCTCAGTATTCGGAGGTTGACTGGCAAATATGGAGCGGAAGTATGGAGAGCGGTTGGTGAGCAGGTCGGTATGGGCATAGAACTGTTTGGCTGTTTGGCCAACACGAAGTTCTGTTACCGACGCGCCTGGGATACTAAAAGACGTCCGTTAATATGGGCTTGATGCTGAAGATTTAAGGCGAATTCAAACTCACTTTGCATTTGTTGGAATAGGGTTGGGCGTTATTGCTCCAGATCTCTTGTTGTATGAAGCTTGTCGGGTATTTGGAGGTCGGCTTGGAACAGGAGCTATAAGTGCATCAACTGCAGGTGAAGGAGGGGGGATATCTGAATCCGAGACTGATCGGATATGGCCTGGCCGTTCAGGGAGCTGGATTGTAGGGGTTGCCAAGTCCATTGGGATGAGGATAATTGTGAAAGCCTGTACAGTTGATCCAATATCGGACTAGGAGGTTTAATATAGGTAGGAAACGATGAAAAGGGGTTTCGAAGCCGTGGATAGCATGAATCAGAATGAAGCAGAATATATTTACGAGACGAGAGATGCTGGCTGAGCGCATGTGCACCTGCCTTAATGATATTGTCGAATTTCCAGTCACCGACGGAAGTTGCAATTGAGATGATAGAAGTGGAAGCGAGAGCCACACGCGTCTCCATCGATCATTATTTTTGATTGGAATCGTAAAGTAGAAGACAACCAAGAAGGTATCTTGAAGGCAATCTGAGAATGACCCCATACCATGGCCTCTTCGACGCCAGCCGCTATGATGTACACTATAAATCCATTCCCGCCCCTAAATGAGATGCTTCGACCTGTCGAATCTTGATCAGCAACAATTCTGGAATCTACATTTCGATGAATAGTGACTAACCTAAAGTACGCCCGAAGGTAAATGATTTGCCAAGTACCCAAACTAACCAGCATTCCCATTGTGCCCAGCGCGAACCATTTTACGCGCTCATTTGTACTCTCGTTTGTATCACGCAGCTTCTGTTCTCGTCCCCTGAGATAGTCCATCTCGGAGACGATCTCGGCGACTACTTCTTCAATTCGGCGCAGTTCGGTCTCGACAGGCTTGAGCTTCTCGCCAGCTTGTATCGCTGACCAGTCCTTCGCGTCAGCACCGATATCGATGTCGAGCTCAACGTGGCGTTGCATTGGGTTTGAAGTCGCATGTTCTGCGAGGGAATGCTATCAGTGCTTTCGTTCGCTATACGTGGAGCGCTTCGCGGGACGTACGCGCTGTGAGAATATTCTCAAAGCACACATCAAACGCAGAATCCGCGTGAGAAGTAAAGGCATATCTGTTCTCGCCTGTGACATCCTTTGGCTTGCCATACTCGTTACCGACGGCGTCCTTGATCTGCGCATTCCCTTACAGTTAGCTACTCTGCCGCTATGCGCAGACTCTTCGGATACAAATCCCAACTTACGTGCATATTGAGCGTCTGGCCATCTCCTCTCTCGCCGTCGATGATTGTTGCCACAACCACCAGCTGGTCCTTGGCCACGAAATTTCGTATGCAACGCTCATGCTTCGCGGACTCGTGTCCTGGGTGCGCCAGGATGTCGAACTTCAGGGCGAAGGAGAAAGGTATAAACAGGCAAAGGAGCAAGAAGCTCAAGGAATGCCTTAAGCGTTCCATGGTCTCTGTTGTTGTGGATAATAGGGGAGCTCGCGCGACCTCTGGCTTGAAGCTCTTTCGTGTCCTCACTTTCACTCCAAATTCGGGCGCTTAGCCTAAAAGGGCCTTAGCACCACCAAAGTGATGTGCACCTGCACCTCGTAAATATTCAATCGCGCTGGAAACTATCAGCCGCACAACCTCAAAATCTACATCTTCGGAGGGATTGCGTCTTTTCCATCTCTGTAAGGCTCTATTATCTACATTGCGATCTAATATTTCTATTTTATGCCAGCTTTAGGGCTCTCTGCAAATTAGGTACTCTAGGCTCGCACCCCAACACCTCGATGTCCATCGAGCTTCACACGATCTCCCATCAGTAATATTGGCGATCTTCCACCATGGGGAAAAGGGGACGTGGAAAGGTAAGCCTCCTTGGCTGCCGGTAACAAGCGCAATTGCTCATGCTCTCATAGTTTCGAGGCGGAGGTGGTAGAGGTGGAGGACGTGGTGGAGGACAGTGGTCAACTCGCCCCGCGCATTACCCAGAGCTCCAGAAGAAGAACGACACACTCGAGAAATACTACGATGAGCTTGGTATTGTGCCACTGGATGAAAGAGACGAGTTCTGGGAGTGTTTAAGAAGGGAACTACCGAACAGCTTTCGCTTCTGTGGATCAAAGGGCCATGCACTCGCTGTACAAGAACGACTCATCAATCACTACATCCCTCAAATAACCTCTGTCGAGTACAACGAGGAGCTCGTCGACCCTCCAAAACAAATCGAATGGTTCCCCGGCAAGCTCGCATGGCAAATGACGACACCGAAAAATGTCGTGCGCAAATTTCCGCCCTTCCGCTCGTTTCAAAATTTCCTAGTCTCGGAGACAGCAGTTGGAAACATAAGCAGGCAGGAAATAGTGAGCATGGTGCCGCCTCTCTTCATGGACATCAAGCCGGGCATGACAGTCTTGGACATGTGTGCAGCGCCGGGGAGCAAGACGGCTCAGTTGATTGAGATGATACACGGTGGGGAGGAAGCAAGAGCCAGAAAGGTGTTGAAGAATATAGCCAAGCAAGAAGGCCGAGAGCTCAGTCCGGACGGGATGGAAATTGAGCTCGAAAAGGAGGAAGCTGAAACCGAGGATGACTACTCGGACGACGGCCGATCAACAGGGCTATTGGTCGCCAACGATGTCGAGTACAGGCGCGCTCAGATGTTGGTGCATCAGGTCAAACGGCTGAACTCTCCCAATATCGTGGTTATGAATCATGACGCGACAATGTTCCCATCCATCAAAATCGTTCAGGGATCTGACGGCAGGCCTGGAAGGTATCTGAAGTTCGACCGTATTCTCGCTGATGTGCCGTGCTCTGGTGACGGCACTGCGCGCAAAAACCCGAATATCTGGAAAGACTGGGTACCAGGCAATGGTATAGGCCTACACACCATTCAAGTTCGCATTCTCGTCCGAGCTTTGCAGATGCTCAAAGTTGGCGGTCGAGTTGTATACTCCACCTGCAGCTTAAACCCGATTGAGAATGAGGCGGTGGTTGCATCAGCCATTGAGCGATGTGGTGGGACTGAGAAGGTGCAGATCATTGACTGCAGTAAGGACATAGCAGGCCTGCAGAGAAGACCTGGAATGCAATCGTGGAAAGTAATGGACAGGAACTTGAAGTTCTGGACATGGGACGAGCTCGACCGGGCAAGGGAATCGACGGTGCCTGAAGGCGCTGAAAAGCTTACGGAAAGTCACTTCCCACCTTCCGAAGACCAACAGATACGGCTTGAGCGGTGTATGAGGGTCTACCCGCACCTGCAAGATACTGGCGGCTTCTTCATCTGTGTACTAGAGAAGCAGACTGAAATCCGAGCGAAACCGGAGAATGAGACCAAAAAGGCTCAGCCTAGCAGTGTAGCAGTGGCAGTCGTGGACGAGATCGAGGCCAGAGCGGAGAACGGCGAGGATATGTCGAAGCTACCGAAACTGGAATCCCTGGAAGAGATTATGCCGTACGAAAACACATCCATAGATCAAGGGAATGCGCCGGCCGCCGCACGCCAAAATAGAGCTAACACTCCTGGTCAAGATACTCGAGAGAGTCCTATCCTCAAACGCAAGGTTGAGGATGATCCCGAAACAGGTGAACCGGTGAAGAAATTCAAGTTTGAGGATCCTCGTATGGAACATTTCCCGCCGCCACCATCTGTCCAACTGCTGGAAAATGGCGAGGCGAATGGCCAAGTCTCCACCGCTCATGAATTTGTTTCGAAGAAGAAATCGAATCAACCATACGAAGAGCCTTTCAAGTATCTCGACCCATCCAATCCGGTGCTTGAAGATATCTTCAAGTTCTATCAGCTTCCCGAACGCTTCCCTCGCGATCGCTTTATGGTCCGCAATGCCGATGGCCTGCCTGTCAAGGCTATTTACTATACAGCAGTCCTCCCCCGCACGATCCTTCAGCTTAACGAAGGTAAGGGCATGAAATTTGTCCATGGTGGCGTAAAGATGTTTGTCAAGCAGGATGCGCAAGGGCAAGATATCTGCAGATGGCGCATCCAAAGCGAGGGCCTGCCAATCATAGAAGGCTGGGTCGGCGAAGAGCGAGTAGTGAGATGCTGGAAGAGAACGACGCTGCACAAGATGCTGAAAGAGATGTTTCCAAAGGTAGCTCAGGATGGCTGGAAGGATTTGGGCGAGATTGGTGATCCAGTGAGGGATCTAGGTATGGGGTGTTGCGTGTTGAGGGTTGAGCGGTCCGACGAAGAAGATGGATTCAAGTGAGTTGGCATCTCCAAATTCCGTCGAGTTGAATTTGACGCATTACAGAGAGCGCATGGCGCTGCCCATGTGGAAGAGTATGGCCTCTGTAAACCTGATGATGCCGAAAGAAGAGCGGAAAGCCATGCTCCTCCGCCTGTTCAACGACTCCTCAGAGCTCATAGACCACAGCCAGATTATCAAGGCTCCACGATCCTCACCTGGCAAGACAAACGGAGCGGCGAGCAGCAAGAGCCAATCTACACGAATACGAAATTCTTCGTCGCCTGACCCAGAGGGTGACAACATCGTCCCTGCTGACAATGATACTGAAAGAGCGCAAAATACATCTCCTCAAGAGTACCCCGAACCCGTTGCAGCAGCTGACAATGATACTGAGAGAGCGCGGAATACATCTCTTCAAGAGTACCCAGAACCCGTTGCAGCAGCTGACAATGATACGGAGAGAGCGCGGAATACATCTCTTCAAGCGTACCCCGAACCCGTTGCAGCAGATGGTGCAGAAGGTCTGAAAGTCATATCTGCGGATGACGATGTCGACATGGAGGAGGGTGGGGTTTCATTGGACGGGTATTTGGGCGACGATGAGCCTGGAAAGAAGATGCCAACGGAGGAAGACTATCTACAGGCGGAAGATATGGTTCTTGGCGAGAAGCAGAACCAAAAGGACCAGTTGGAGCAGACTGCTCCAGGCGTCACCGACGAGGCATAATGCATCTATTTGCAGTGTGCTTGGAGGCCGTTTGCAGTTGCTCCAATTCTGACATGGGACGGTCAAGCGGATTGGCATAAAAGTTCGTATTGTCGGCAGCGGCTTCGAGTTTAGTGGGATTCAATCTTGCCTCCCGTCAGCTAGAGATGAACAGGTCACTTTTTCGATTTCTTTTTTCCCTTCTACTCACGAGAACATGAGGCAATGCATTTGAAAGAGGGAATGGTTAGCAAAGTCAAATGCAATGGGCCTTGAATGCACCGTCTTTCTCGTGAGTAGCATACAAAACTTGAAGAAAGCTCAATGATAAAATCAGTGCTCAAAATGTGTTCCCCGCTGTCTTTAAAGTTCACTTTTTCTTTCGTTCCGCCGCCTTAGCTTTCTTCCTCCGACTCCTTGACAAAGCATACTCAAGAGTAGAGAGAGACAAGAAGGGTGATGAAGACCGAACCATCTCCAACCTGTAATCTAAGCTCCATATCCGTATGCGCTTGGACTTGGGCTGCACACTGGTAGCGTCGTAGTCCAGACCTCCGTGATGTGAGTGGTGCAAGGAATTTCCTGTATGGTGGCACTCTCAATTAGCTGGGCCTTTCCCATCCGATCTCTCTCCTACGATACGTACCGGTCCATGGCCTTCTTGCACGGGCACATAGTTTAGCGTGCATCCAGCACAGTCTGTGTACACAGGCACTGTCATCGTAGAGGAATACTCAGTGCAGGTCTTCCCGAGAGCCTGGAAATGCGGCCGAAGCGGGACGTCCTTCGTACAAGGAGTGGGAGCGGGAGCGGCAGCTTTGGCATCACGAGCTTTAAAGGTAGGTGAAGCAGCACATTCAAAGTCGGTGGTAGTGGTTATGGGCAGTGTGGCAATGTCTGTCGGAATGCACTCGGGCCCCTTTTCGGATGGGCGTTAGATTGGGTTCAATAGAGGCAGAGAGAGTGGACTCACAACGCCAAAGAAATGCGGGACATCGAAGACGTCGAGGGTACAGCCTCCGCAATCAACTGAGGACGTGACAGTGACTGTCGTCTCGTACTGGGTGCAACCGAAGTGAGCGCTTTCGAAGACAGTGGTGGTGCATGCCGGCGCGTCTTCAACAGTTGGGAACGCGGATCTAGAAAACATTGTAAGATTGAATTGCGAAAACTGAGTCGAAACCCTTTCTTAACATACCCAGACAAAGCCCAGAAGAGCGCAGGGAAGATAATTTTAAGAGCCTGCATCTTGTCTGTGAAACCCAGAAAGTGATGTAGCCTGTAGGTGCTTTGTCGTAGAGTGAATTATATGATCTGATCTTTGTCCAGTAAGATACTGTATCGATTGATGTATCAGAAGTCCTTCTTTGAATAACTCTAAAGAGATTGAACTTGAACTTGAAGGTTCGAAAGCCTTTATATGCTCTAGATACTCCTTGCTCTTCGTGTAACTTTGAAGGTACCTACTCCAGCTGAAAGGAAGCCGCGACCCAAATCCCGCGCACTTCAACTCATCAGGAATCAATTCCGCGCGATTTCGGCACCAATTAATCTCTTCTTACTCCGGGTCGTAAAGCCTTCTTTTCCGCCTACCCTTTTAACATTATGTTTCACAAGATTATCCAGCTCCGACGCGGCTGGAAGTCACACGATGCACAAGTACGAACTATGCCGGCGACGATAGTCATTGTTGTAGCCCGAAGCTTACGCAAACGATACTTCACTTGTACGATTTGCCTTCCAAAGGAGTACAGAAAATGCTTAAACACGACGAAGCATTGTCAAAGGAGTACAAGCATCACGTGGAGGATTTACATGGGGAAGCAAAGATCACGCATGGGATACGAGACCAGGTCACACACAGTGAAGAAGATTTTGGGATTGTCAGTCTCCCATTGTGAAGAAATTTGTTGGATTCGAAGGATTGCTATCTCTTTGAGAGAATCCAAGCCCAAGAATCTCTTCAGGCCTCCCCTTGTTCCTTCACAATGATGCTCTTGGGATCCCTGAACCGTTCACAGTATCTTTTCCCTCCCCAGGCATTGTCAACGTCAAGGAAAGTCGTCATGTCGTAGTGCCTTCCAGGTAGGCTGATTTACTTCACTGGATTTCTGGACGCGACTGAAAGTTAGCCGACCGTGTGGGAAAGTGGCAGCGAAGGTGTGTTCATACTGTACAGCTTCTTCGGCCTCAAGCTCTGTTCCATCTGGCGTTGATCCGTGCTTGGATCTGGTCCGCACCGCATCGAAAGCATGGAGCCCAGATATCGTGGTGAAGATCTTCATCGGTATAGTATGCGGAGAGCTCGCAGAATGTTCCTCCGCAATCTGTGAAGGCTGCCTGAATACGCATACGTCCGCGCAGCTGCTCCGGGTAAGCGTATACTGTTGCATTAGGTGGAGCATAGGGACAGTACGTCATCGTGTTGAGGAAGTGGATACAGCCGCAGGCGTAGTGACGGGGTCGGTCTGAAATCATGTAGAGCGGGTTAACGTAGTTCTAACCTTCAAAAATACACCATAGGGTAACTAACAAATGCACATTGCTGATCTTCGAGATTTGATTCGACAGCAGTAGTTGTGTTTGTTGACGGGAGTGTGTGCGAAACAGTATGAAAACGATGAGAAGGTTCAGTGACTTTTATACTCCAGTGAGCTAAGCGCGCTCGATTGTTGATGCCTTGTCAAAGCTTTGGCGCTGAACTTGAAAAGCTTAACACCCTCGAAGGTGACAGTAGAGTTGGCCACCGGACAAGCTGCAGGGCCTAAGGCTAAACAGATATTTCACTTCGATATAAGGTAAGTAGGACTATCTCTGAAAGCTTAGTTCTACCTTCGTCAGAGTTCACTGTGACAAAAAAAAAAAATCCTACGCTTCGTTGCTTGTAGAGGCTGTATGCCATAGACTTCATAATTGTTCAATACTGCAGATAACTTGTGACCTTCGAGAT
The DNA here is from genome assembly GCA_010015805.1 of Rhizodiscina lignyota. NCBI lineage: Eukaryota > Fungi > Ascomycota > Dothideomycetes > Aulographales > Rhizodiscinaceae > Rhizodiscina > Rhizodiscina lignyota. The sequence continues at coordinate 1,601,506 of ML978125.1, forward strand.
ATTCTAAGAGGAGAACGGTATCAAAAAAGATACTCCATCAATAAAATGGAAAGCATGAGAAAGTTATCTCCGATTTAAACGACACAGACGGTCGTAGTAGCTATACTAACGAGTAAGCCGTTTTTCAATCCCGCTTAATAGACAAAAAAAACCGGAGTAGCACACCTTCTATCTCCTCCACACTAAAACATCTCTCGAATGTTGACTGATTATAGCACTTTCGCTGATCTGGGTCTTCCACCAAAACACATGCTACAAACCCTTCTCGCCAACTGTAGTTCTCTGACGAGAGACCATCGACCCCTACCCATTCGTTAGAGTGTCCAGAATATGTTTTTGGTTGAGCCGATTGAGCCGATTTTGATGCGTTAGACACTCCAACTGATACAAATGGCCTTTGTTGAGAGCCATATGCGCAAAGTCGTAGACTGTAACACCGAAGTGATGCCTGGCTGTATGTATCTGGAGATGCTATATTCTCATCCGAGCTCGATAGCGAAGCGACGCCTGATCCGTTCACCAAAGAAGTAGAACAGCAACGGAGCTGGACTGAGTGCGAGAGAAATAAAGCCAAACACGCTGATGCCCCAGCCATAACCAAGATCCTTGAAGAGCTTCGGTGCGAAGAGTGGAACGACACCCCCAACCAGTGAGCGAAATACAGCGCCAGCAGCAATGGCAGAAGCGGCATACTTCTCGAAAGAGTCGATGTAATAGTTCTGGACGGTGTTCATAATCATGACTTGGCCAATGCCATACGGAAACGTGGCAATAATTGTTGCAGGCCAGGCTACTTGATATTCGACTGTCCATGCGAACCAGAAGAGTCCAATAGGAACGAAGATGGCGCCGATGTTGGCCAGGGGGAGCCTGTATTCAGGCTTTGGGATACCGTCGTGCTTTGCCGTCAGCTTCTTGTAAACCCAGTCGATACGCGGGACCAGGAACCACACGGCAAAGAGAAAGCCAAGCCCAGGCCCAAGATACATGAGGCCGACTTGTTCTGTATTGAAGTGGTATGGTTCGCCAGAGTAAATGTCTTGCATGTTGGTGTAGAGACTGTACGTCGTGCTGAAGAGCAAGGCTTGGTATATTGCCATCGTCATCACGATAGGCTGCATCAATATCCTCAGTGGCCGATAGAGAGATCTCAGGACTTTCAAATAGAGTGGTCTCGGGTCTTCGCCTTCGTATCGGTATTTGTTTGGCCCTTCGGCCTGCTCGAATCTCCGCTTTCGCCAGTTAAGGATCATTGGCGCGTATGTCTCTCTCAGGAAGATGTAGCCTGCGAAAGTATTTGTCGCACATATGACGGCCACGATCCAGAAGATCCACCGCCAGCCAAGACGTTGCACTATCACACCACCGAGAAGAGGGCCGATAGTTGGACCGAGTAGTGGTCCTAATAGATACCATCCAAAGACGCCAGCACGTTCGCCTGGCTCAAACATGTCGCTGATGGTGCCGCCGCCATTAGCGATGCCGATACTTCCAAAGAATCCAGCGATTGTTCGAAGCGCAAGAAGCGTGGCAATGCTTGGCGACAGAGCGGTAGGTATCTGAAGTAGGGTGAACATGCTAAAGCACACCATGTACAGTCGTCTTCGACCAAACGTCTCCGACATTGGAGCAAGAATGAGTGGGCCGATGCCCAGAAAGACCACGAAGCCCGTCGTTGCGCCAATGACGGTGGAGGTGTCCGTTCCAAGGTCATCGGCGATCTCTTGGATACCGGGAGTGAACATTGAGCTTGCGAGTGGGCTAAGAATCGACATCGATGCAATGACTGCCACATTTGCTAGCTTCTGGCTTCTCTTCCAAGCTCGTGGGTTCTCTGGATCTTCTTTGCTGAGATACAGGAGCTCTCGGTCATCTTGCTCTTCTGAAGAGCCATTGCCTAGAAGCGGTGACCGCTCATCAGCATGCGGCGGCATATCGACGAAGCTTCAAAGCTTTCTGCTCGCTTGGTTGCAGTCCAGATTGTGACGATGACAGTTCAGGCGGTGTGGCACGAGACCTTTGCCAGGTCAATCAGCGGACAGATCGAACGAGTAACAGACAAGCTAACAGTGCATACCGTCCCTATAGAACAGAGGACAGGTATACCTGCATCACCAGCTCGTAGAGAAAGAGATTGAAATGATTATTGAACATTGCGACGTGTGGCTACCGGGTCTCTTTGAGCGCGTCTTACCACATGGCCTGTGACACGATACCGAGTGAAGTCAAATCCATGACGTCGTCTGGAAAATCTCACGTCCCGTTCCGATGTCGAAAACGGCAGAGACCCCTGAGAATCGGAACAAAGGCAAATATAGTCAACCCAAAGTATTTAATTTTATTATTTACAGGTCTTTTAACCCAAAGAGTCTTGGAGGCCCAGCAGAGCCTGAAGACATAGAAGGTTACACTGAGTGTGCCCCTCAGCACGAGCCTTCGCCAGACGCCAACGCTCTACTCATAAGACTTCTCCGTATGATATGATGATGATGCAAATACTGGTCGAAAGGACTAATTACTGTAACATTGTCATCTTCATTGACTCGTGCCATTTTCATCTGTTTTCCTCCTTCTCCGTCTCTCTTGGCGTCCCCGTGCCACTCCTCTCCCTTTCACTTTCTTCAATTGCATCTTCCACTCCTGGCGGCTTCTGCAGATGAGCAAGTACGGGAGTAGTAGCCATTCCCGCAGCGCCATCGTACAAGGAGAAGCTTCCATCCCTAGCAACACTACTTCTCCGTCTACTAGTCACCACTCCGGGAAAGATGCGCGGCTCCATACCATCGAATACCATGCTCGGGCTTCTCATCGGCTTTCCTGCAGGCGCAGGTTGTTCCCGCCCAAGCGCGGCGATATCACCGGTGGAGAAGGATTGGTTCATACGCGCTGCCTGTGTCGGGTACAATGGGTTGTTCTGAGAAGTTCCGGGCACTGCTTGTTGAAGCGTTGGGTTAGATGTGTAATAGGATGACACAGAACCAGACGGTGTGGTATAATCAAGGGGGTTGCTCATCGAAGGGTTTGTCTTCATTGAAGTAGAAGGCGAGCCCGGCATGGATGGCTGAGGCGCAGGTAGATTGGCTGTGAATGGCGTTTGTGGAGGAAGAGTAGACTGTGAAAGTTGTGAGGCGACTCTGGTGTAGCGGTCGATCCTGGAATATGTGAGCTACAATTCGACTTTAGACTTGCTTGAAAGCCTTACATGGAATATTCCTGATCCAAAGTCTCATGCCGAAATGCTTCTCGAATGTCCGGCACGTTCACCTTGGCCATGTCATTGCCTTCTACACCTGGGAGGTAATAGTTCTTTCCCAGCCAGCGCTGTTTCATCGAATGCTCAAATCCGCTCTGCACAACAGAGTGCTTAGCAAGTTCACACATATCGACTGCTGTCAATTTGTAAATTTGCGCGGCGACAGAGTATTCTTCTATCAGAGGCTCCTTTGTGAAGGCGAATTGTAGTGGATCATCGGTCGAGAGCGAAACATTGAGGCCGCGGCGGAAGTATTGCAGGAAAGGATTGCGTTCATACGCAAGGAACAGGGCATTGTTGCTGAGAGGGCTCATGGCGATGCCAATCTGCTCGAGATAGAAGATGTACTGCAGCAATGGGACTTTTCGCAAAAGCAGGCCATGACTAATGCTGTGGCAACACAGCACAGCTGCGGCTAAATGGTCAGTATCTCCAGCTTCACCACAATGCGGTCGTAGGAGGAATGTATTGAACCCGCGTTGCTTTCGGCAGGCGTTGAGCGATGCCATATTGGCAAAGAGGTGGTAGATCCAGTAACTGTAAGGCGGATTTTGCTTCGTATTCCAATCCTTAGGCACTGGGAACTTGCGGTATAGCCGGCGCTCGGCTTTACTTTCGTCATCGACGCTGTCAAAGCCAATGACTCTCTGCAGAAAAACGTGAAGTTCAGGATGTTGGCTGGGATCTTTCGTGGCCTCGAACAGAGGCTGAAAGAGATTGATGACGATTTGCTCATAGTTGTCCATCAAGCCAGTGGACTTGTATACATCGAAAAGACGTGGAACTTGTATCAGCCAGCGGACGTTGGGCGAGAAAAGTTTGTTGTCGACGACCCATTTAGCGAGTTTATCCCATTCATCAATCGATCTGCCATATATTGAAATCCTCCATTCGACCATCTGGTACTTGCTGGATTCCAGGTCAGACATGACTTCTTTCGTAATCTCCGCAAGGTATCGCCCATGAATGAAATTGTCCGTCTTCAGGAAGATGGTGCGAAGACGTGATTCTCCAACAGGATTGTACTTCAAATTGAACTTGTCGAAACGATGGAAGCTGTCGGTATGCGCATGCATATCGAGCGTATCAATGCTCAGATCATAAGCAGTCAAGTTGATGCTATCGAAGACTTCCGCGAGTGTCAAATGCTTGCCATCCCTGTACAGCACAACCTCATCTGGGCATTTCTTCATCTTGCTCTTGATGAAACGCAGCAGATGCTTCTGGTTCATACAAGCAGAATGGTGAACGTGAGTGTCTACTTTTCTGACGTTATAGAAGTCTCTGTGCGGCACTTTCTTGCTGTCGGCCATTTCCTGGTACTCATTCAAGAGGTAGTACAAGTTGAACTTTCCCTCGAGGTATTGTAACCTTCGAAAGGCAAAGCTTTTGCTTGGTCCATCAGAAGAAACGGTCAAAATTGCGTCTAGATCCATGTAGAACTCTCGAAGAGTGGGCACTGCAACAATTGGGCTGTCTAGCTCGGCAGACTTTGAGTTCTCATAAACTTGATAGACACCCTTATCATCTAGGCGGAAGGCCATCTCAGATGCTTCAGGGAGCGGAAGAAGATCTTCCATATCGAAATCTTCCCCAATGTCCTGGCCCATTTTTCGAGGAGGTCTCGGCGGCTTTCTGGTTGCCGTGGGTGTACTTTGATCGAGTACTGTACTATTTGATATGCTCGTAGCATCGCCTGCTTCTCTGCTATGATCCCATGCGGGATCTGGCGGAGAAGGATAGATGTTCCACCCACCCTCATCCTTAGGATTGTCCGTCGGCTGCTGAAGTGATAAACGTATGTATTTGTGCCGGATATCGAGAACCTTTTGAATGTTGCTGTATATTGCGCCGAGCTCAGCGGTAACCTGGGCATCACTGGCAGCGAACCCGTTGGCACCAGATCCAAGTCCAACCCCAGCGCCCGCCCCGTGGATCCCTTCAGTCGCAAGTAAAGGCGGTTTGCTCTCGTGCGGTAGTCCAGGGTGCTTTGCATGATCTCGAGCATCCTGGTCAGCACGAAGTAATGCATCTTCCGCAGCTGGAGTGATGACATCAAGGCCTATAGAAGGCTCTGCTCCGTCCACGGGCTTCATAGAGCGATATGGTAGGTTTGCATATGCGGACCCTGCTTGACTCTGGCGCGACTTGACAGATTCCGCACGGGAGAGCATTCCTCCTTCCAACGTTCCACCCGCTGGCGTTGTACGAGCTTTTATAAGCGGACTCGCTGGTTCTCCCGTAATCGTGCTCCGGCGGTCTATTTGATGGCGTTGGTACATCTGCTTCGCCTCTGACTGCGACATTTGCTTCTCGTACGTAGGGTCATGAAGGGCAGTCTTCCTGGGCATGTCTCGAGGGAGCATCTGGGCTTCGAATTGTGCATCCTCCAGCTGACCATCAGCTGTATCCGCCGTGTCACCGTTTCGCGACGCGGCGGAAAGCCCACCATTGGCATTGTCCAATGCCCCATTATTGTGGAAGGAGCCATCTGGAGTGTGTTCGTGTGACGCAGAGTCCAGATCGTACTCTTCGTCCTCGTCGTCAGTGTCGACAAAGGTGTTGGTTCGACTAGGTGCGAGAAAAGGGGAGCCGGTCTGAGAGTCTGGGTCTATACAAACCCACATCAGCTATATCATTCCACGGCTGAACAGTATGAAGCTCCCTGAAACTAGACTCACCGGCCATGACGGCGGAGCAGGGCGTTCAATACGCAGGGAACAGGGTGCTGAATGACGTCGCCAGACGCGTTGCGGGATTGTGATTGCCGAAGTTGGATTTAAGGAGTTGGAGGAGCTATCCAGCGGCACTTATGTGTAGAAGGCAAAACTGGATTTGAGAAAAAGATGGCTTCAAAAAGCCTCAACCCCCCTTCAACCTCAGTACTCCAAGCTCGACAGTCACACATTGCTCACCGTAAGTGGACCCCTGTTGAATAATTGGGTACGCTCCCGCGTCTCGCGTCGACGTGCATTAGGGTTAGGGTCAATAGATGCTTTCCCTGGGTCCCATTGGGAAAATCTACTGAATTATTGGGGATTTGACAATGAGATACATCTTTGGGTACCGCAAATCCACGTCCGATTAAATACGCTAAGTTCTATATCCAAGGTGGAAGTCTTGCTCGCAGGAATCAAGAAACGCCTTTCCGCCAGCTCACTCTTCCTGGCATCCCAGCATAAGGTTTCGCGGCGCCCTTCAAGATTTGATATATCCGATGACCCTCTACAGTGTTGTGCTTCCCACCGTCTCTGTACTCTTCAACTGTGCTGATGGGTGTCCATGAATCGCATTTCACGCCATCAACCTCGGCCACGAAATCAAAGTCCTTTGCAATTATAGCCAGAGTTACTTTCGCTTCAATCATCGCGAGCTCTTGTCCCAAACAATTCCTTGGCCCTTTCTCAAACGGCCGCCAGGCATCTTTACCGGCAGCAGTGAATAGCTTGGCTTCTGGGAAAGGTGTCTGAGAAGGAATAAACCGCTCCGGGATGAACTCGTCTGGTTTGGGGAAGAACTTTTCGTTGCGATGGACCATGTGAGACACGACCCAGACGTCAAATCCCTTAATTGGCAGCTGTTTGCCCGTATCAGGATCAGTTACGAACAACGGAGCTTGGTCCTTGGGTATAGCTCGAAGTGTTGACGCAGGAGGGAAGAGACGAAGTGTTTCTTTAACTATCGCTGTCAGATATTCGAGTTTGTTGATCGAATGTGGATCCTCCTTGATAGCATTCGAAATAGTCTCGTACGACGCTCCCGCACCGTAGACTTCCTCGAGTTCCTGGACAAGTTTTTGATAGACGTTCGGATAGAAGTGAAGGAAGTAGAGGGCGTATGCGATTGTTGTAGCCGTAGTGTCGTGACCCGCGAAGATGAAAGTCTTCATGTTACTGATGATTTCTCGACGAACTTCAGGGTCAATTGTTGCCGCAATTCCTTTCTCCGTCGCAGATTGTTGATAGTATGAGTCAAGCGCAAGGTCGATGACTGTCTTCTTTCTGTCGCGGAATGACTTCTGTACTCCTCGCTTTGGATCTTTTGCACGCACTTCGATCAGCTGATCCAGCTCCTTCCCTATCAGTCCATCTAGTTTTCGCGCATTGAACCATAATTTAATGGGGCGGAATGCGTCAAAATCGTCCCAAGGATAGAAACCGCCGTTATTTCGCATGAGTCCGGCTCTCTGTCGGAACATGGTGACCACCGGGTGCGCCCTCTTCTGGCTGTCAAAGTCTGAATCTAGTACAATTTTCCCAATGATGTCGATCGTCATCCGCGTAGCGTACTCTTCCAAGGAGAAAATTTCTCGCTTGCTCGCTTTGTCGGCCAGGGCTTCGTGGAACACAATAGTCGCGTCAACAATATAAGGTACCAATGTCATCAAATGAGAGGCGCTGAACCCGGGATTGAAAGCTGATCTCATGCTCTTCCAATGGGAAGCTTCGGCGGTGACAATACTCCCGGTGCCCAAAAATATATCCAGATAATCACTGCCAAGCCGAGATTTATACAAAGACACGCCCGTCGTGATAAATTGGCTAGCAACTTCAGGATCCGCTATGACGAGGAAGCGCGGGCCGAAGGGCCATAAGTCGAGGTACCAGATATCGCCAGGCTTGTACTTCCTGTAGATATAGGTCATCCAGTTCTGGATGTGTACATTAGGGGGGAATACTTTCGTGCATTCCCCAGCGATTTCGAGACTGCCATAGATCCAGGACCATCCTGCTGGTTTTGGCTGACATGTTGTTAGCTGTGTATCTCTCAGAACAATTGATGGGAGCCGCTCACCAGGTCTTTGAACTCTTTGCGTTTCTTGACGAGCTGTGTAACGCCATACACAGCGCAAGCAAGAAGCGCAAACAGAACGAGGAGAGCACGAAGCATATTGGACTGTTATTGGTACGAAGGGAGCTGGCTGTCTTGCTAGAGGAGTAGCAAAGAGTACCGCAGAAAGAGCTGATCTTTCCGCACGACGTAGGTAGTCCTATTTAGCTGTTGGACAAGGCTACCACAGTTCCACTGCGGGCTTCCGCTGCGTACCCTTGCAGGGTCCAAGGTACGCGGAAGGAAAATAAATATCTATCCGGGAGGGAGCTGGTCAGCAAGTGGCCTGCTGAGTTCTACCGAAAACTAGGTTGAACCCTACGTGTAAGGAGTACCAGATACGAAAGTAACGAGCTACAGGGGTCCGAAAGTAGTTAAGATGCAAGTAGCCTACCTCCCAGCGTTTCGCTTTTTCCTCAAGGGCAACAAAACAGCTGACCGCCAGGCCCAAGGGCGATTAGCTCTTACGGTTCGAGCCTCAAGGACCATAAGCGAGCCCATCTGTGAAATCTTTAATTCTACATTCTTTGGAGTGTCTACTTCAATAACATACTGTTAAAACATCGTACAGTTTATTGATTCGTATGGCAGTAATCAAGTAAACTCTGTCCGCGAAATCTTGAAAATACCTGCCTTCCGCCGCGAAAAGGCCATCTCAAAGGCTACATTATTTGTCGACTTGAGATTGTTCGTCCGGGGTGCCTACCTAGTGAACTTATCCAAATTTAGATTCTTTGGAATCGGGGTGGAGTAATCTGGTTCGCCGGCTGACCGAGCACATCTGCTGTCGAATTGCTTTTGATCCGACCATTCACAATGAGCCAAGTCTCTAAGGTAAATTAACGGAGAAAAGTTGTTCTTCGTCATTACCTGGCATGTGATCATGATAAGTCCGGACAAAATTTGCCTCTCATTCGCTGCGTTGGACTAATCGTACGTGTGCAGTAATATCTTCAAGATCACCACTACTATTTTGGGTCTAGCCCGAGAATTCGCAGTCGCATTAGCCGAGTTTCCTAATCCATAACCGTGTGAGACGTTATGTCATACTTATCCACGATGTGGGTGCTCCCCATCTTTATCGTACTTCGTCACTCCTGCCGTACATCACACCAAGTCATTCGTATCCGCAGCATCGGTTGGCAGCTTCACCTCATACCGTAGCTGTCGGTGACATTCGCTTTACACTAAAAAGGAGGGCGCACACCTATCCAACGAGCCTAAGTTGGTCTTCCCTTCCACCAGGGTATCCATCGGACAGGACTCGTCTCATCTTGTGGTTAACGTCCAGAACTGCGTGACGCAGCGGGCGGGCTCCGAGGCTGTGAAGGAGTACACAACGCCAATCTCAGAGCATATTATGCCGGCATCTTGGAGGACAAGATGAAGGTGCGCAGTGCAGTTCTTGACATCTGCGCTAGTGAACACACATTGCACCACCGCGTATTACGTGAAACAGAAGTTCAGAGCAGGACATGAGGTCTTGTTTGCAACCATTGTGTGAGCGTGATTCGCATATTCTACATAAGCGCAGGTCGTCTGTCGCATTCCAATGCAGCCCAAGTCAATTGAGGAGATGAGACTAAAGAAAAGCTATGTTCATGCCAGGGGAGATGAAGTTGCCAACTCACGGAAATATAATCGCCGTCCCAATCTAAGCCTACAGGAACCAGAGTACAACGTAGATTACAGCACTTCCCCAACAATCTTTGCCGCCTCCTTATACGTGTTAAGGAGCTTGACACACTTTTCCCTCTCTGACTTGATGGCATCGTCCTCATACAGAAGCTCCTCGAAAAGATCCTCTCTGTATAGCTCGCTGACGAGCTTATTTTGAATAACGTCTTTCGAATGGTTGACAAGGAGATGCATCACAGCTTTCGGTACTTGGTCGGCGATTGTCTCGCGTACGATATTGAAGTATGAGGAGATGAGGCGACGGATGAGGTCTGTCTCGAGAGCTTCACGGTCGGTGAGAGCTGGTGGTTGTTCCTCGCCAAACGTCTAATGTGCATTAGCGTTAGCTTAGCATGGCAAATGCTCGAAGGATAACTTACAAACGGAGTTTCATAATCTCGTGCAGATCCGATATCCAGATCGTCTTGTGCGGATTCCACCAATCGCGTATTATCGCCTCTCCTGATGCTACTCGAGAAGTTTGGTTCAATATTTGTGCTGACGTGCCTGCTTCCAGGCCTGTTCAAGTCCATATTTGAAGGCGGGAGCGCGTTTCCAGATGGAGGCATTTGTCCCTCCTTGCCAAAGAAGTAGTTTAGGAAGCTGTCCTTTGCACTGCCCGCCGCCTCGGTGGTCCTTGAAGGACCATTCAATGCGCTGGCGATAGTATGTCCGCCATTCATTGGGTTTCGACCACCAACAGCAGGCGACATGCTTCTTGCTTTCGCAGAGTGGCCTCGTAATGGCAATTGACCAACCTTGTCAAGCGCAGCATCACCTTCCTCCTCCTCTTCCGGCGTGTCGACGCCATTTACACCGTTCAGCTCCTTCAACCTCCGTCTTTCTCTCTTCCGCCGCTCTGCATCATGAACCGCCTTCCGCTCCTTCTCTTGCTTGTCCTGAATGACGGATGACATCGCGGCTGCGGCACCCAAGAAATTGGGATGATTGGTATTGATGTAGGCTCTTTGAATGGAAATGAGACTCTCCACGTAGGTACTGCAAGGGCCCAGTCGTTCTCTCAGAAGGTCAGAGACGACCTCTATTAGCTTACCCTGTAGGCGGGGATATCGTGACAGTTCGGTAGAGCCACAGGTGTGACAAATTTTGATCAACTCCTCATATACGAGCTCTACGCATCGTTGTGATGGAATTTCCAGAAGTTTGATTTGCGGTTTTACTAGTAGGTCGAAGGCCATTTCGGGAACGAAAAGGCTGGGTCGAGGGCCAGTGGAGTTTCGGATAGCTGTTCGAATGTCGAGAACGGAAAGGTTGTGGGTAGGGTCAATCGTTTCCAGAGAGTTACCGAAGACGCTGTTGAAGATGTAGTATATCCTCGCACCTCCACAAAGTTCTTTCGTGGAGATTTCGGAGCTTGTCCCGTCTATGGATGAGATGAATGACGATGCGAACCGCGTCATGAGTTGCAGGATAAGGCTCCCACGGTGTTCCTTGCCTGTGAATGCAGTATCTCCGTAGCTTGCTAGCTCTTGCTGAGTCTGGCCCATGAGCGTATTCAACCTCGCTTTGATATCGGGAAGCCGGTCGCGAATGTGATTCATGAGAGTGGTATTCAGTGTCTTAGCAAGAAATTGCGTTCCACACCGAGGGGCCATATTCCGATACGCCGGGTGATGTCTGAAGAAGTCTCGCTCTGCTTGCAGAGCTTCTGCCATATTCTTATTTACCTGAATGTCCTGCTGGCTTCGATTGACGACCCCAATGAACCCAAGCTTCAGAGGATACACTCTTCCGCTTAAGATGTCCAGTGCATTTGTTCCATGATCCATCAAGTCCAACTTTGTCAGAACGCCAATCGTTCGCTTCCCCATCGGATCGACGTGCCGCGCCAATTTCAGCGCCTCGCTGTTGACAATATCGACATTTGCAGGGGACACAGCGAGAATGATACTGTTCGGTTTGGCAATATACTCGGAGATGAGAGTCCGGGTCTGCTTTTCAATGTCGCCAGGCTGGTCTCCAATGGGTACCTGTGCTAATTCAGTCACTGAAGGCCAGTAATTTTGCTCGTCCCATCATACCTTTGTTAGGCCAGGCAAGTCAACCAAAGTGAGCGATAGAACATGAGGAGAGTATATCTTCAAATTTATCGGCTGCCGATTGATGCCTTTGTTGTTCCCTGCAATGCGCGCCGTCTCGTTCTCAATCTCCTGTTTAACTTCTTGAAAGTCGTAGAATCGTCTGCCGGGTATATGGTGAAATTCTGCCCACTCTCCTTGGGCAGCGACAGAAGCTGGGGTATGAGGCACATGAACATCATCGCCACCCGGTTTATCCTCTCTTTCGCTTGGTACGTTGATCAGTTGGAGAATCAAGGGTCGACGGGTAACGATCCCAGAGCCACGAGGAAGAAAATCGCGACCGACGATATTCTCTAAGACAGATGATTTTCCGGAAGATTGTGATCCTACAACAACCTGAGCAACAAGTCAGTATCTAGGGAAGTTGTTCATCGAGAGAACGGCTAGGTTGGGAGCGGGGCATACGATTTGAGGAAGGTCCAGGGAGTCATTGCCAATGGTGTTGAAGACGAGATCCTGGAGTTTGTTGACTGTCCCCAAGAGGTCCTCCCCTAGTGCGGCCATTGGGAGAAGTGGTAGAAGATGTAGACGTCGGATGCGGAAAAGTTCGTCTCAACTCCCGAGGGAGCGAAAACAGGGTAAACAGAATTCGAGGGAGGCAATGAAGATGCGAAGCGTTGATGAAGCGACGGGATGTTCTCCACTTGAATCTTCAGCCAGTCGCCCGGTATGATGTGTGTGAGAAGCCGCTGTGTCTTCGTGATGTGAGTCGCGCGGCCTGTTTCGAGCTTGTGATACTGCGTAGTGACGAGCTGTTGTTTGGCAAGGCCCTTGTCCAGGCTAGGCCCCAATCGGATTAGAGCACACCCGACCGTGCCCTTTAACGCGTCGCGCAGCATCATGGCATGAATCTTCACTTTCGCCTCCCTGAATCGTTTCATTGAATGACTCCAAGCATGAACCCCGAAAACGCGTTTCCCTCTTAAACGGAGCGCACTGACACCTGTCGTTGGTCTTGGCGTGTTCTTCACTTGCGTAATAGCTCAGGTGGTGTCTAATGGAGTCATTGAAAGTAGTACCGCAGTCATCCGAGTCAATTATCAGACAGCCACAATCCAAGGAACTCTCCCAACTTAACTGCTTTCCACTGCCAGTGTTAGCCATAAAACGCTCGCATGTCTAATCAGTACTGAGTCTTCTGTAATACAAAAGAGGGATTTGGCACACAAGATTTGACATCTCCTTTCTTCGCTACTGTTCTTCTCTTCCATTCACTTCTAATCCTGTTCCCCTTCATAATCTTTTCTATTTCTACGGAATAACATACCGTTTTCCTCCTGATAGCTCCAGCAACAGCTCCACTCGTCCTGCCACAAGGCAGAAAGCCATGTCTACAACTGCTCTGTCAATAGCGCATGGCATCGCATCGTAGCGATGTTCCAGCGCCGGCTGGGCCGACGAGTGAGCATAGAGTTGGATGTTAACCTTGGCTCAGCCACGTCAGAAGGCAAGGACCAAGGTGGAGGTATAGTTCGCTCCAAGGCAAGTTGGAACGTCGACATTTGCGGGCCTCTCAAGAATATAATGGATACTCCGTACAATCGCTATAAAATATCCTCATGATCAGACGTCTGGTAATATTAACATGGGGCAACTTGTAAATAGTCGATAGAAAATTACGCGTTAGACCTTTAATGATGAAATAATTCTCAGCTTAGCGCCAAGCTCCATCCTCTGAAAGTGAGCATTAGAGGGAGGTCAGACTTGATATCCAATGATAAGTATATACGTGTAAAATGCATGCGATAAACCGTAGGATTTAAGGTTTGTTTTACCATCTAGTTTTCAATGCTAGTGCCTAAATTGTATTATCACTCTGGATAAAGTCTGATCTGGCGTCGGCGCTTCGTAGGTTTTCTCATGGATAGAATGGCCAACCTACCTGACATCAAAACGGCAAGTGTTGTAACAGGCCAATCTCAAGCTCTTAGGTTCAAATTAAAGCCTCCAATGCATGGCACTACGGGCGCAGATATCTGCATCCTTGCCCCTGTGTCGTTAGTATGACGTTGGTGCTTGCGCACGCGACAGCAGTGCGGGGGAGAGCTGCAACTTCGAGCTTCAATCGCCATACAGTTGCATGGAATTTATATGATTGCCATGCAGCATTGGGATTTTTAATTTAATCAAACTTCTCGGATCTTATGTGCTCCTTGAACCTTTAGCCAGGAAAGACGTTTATCTCCAATTCGTTAAACGCGTCAATTCTGCAAAATGGCTTCAAATATACTCAATTTTCTCTGTCAAATCCTATTGCTCATCCAAGTCACCTCCTCCTTCCCGACCGAGCAACAAGTCTTTGAAGGTGATGGAAGCATACATGCAGATAACATTCTCAAAGTCCGAGCAGAGTACGTCGTTTCGTAATGCCGATGCCTTCATCAGACTTACACATAACAGGCTACAAAAAGCGGAAATCATCCCAACAGGTGCGGAGGCTGGAACAGGCCCATATCAACCAAAGATTGAGTTGATTCTAATATCTGGCTATTTCAGTAATCAATGACTTCATCCCTTCCATGACCCTCAACATCGCCTGGCCCTGGAAAGACAGCTCACACTACAATATCACTTCCGAGCTCGGCAACACGATCAAGCCGTCCCGGCTCCAACGGTCGCCAAACGTATTAGTCGATGACGATCCAACCAGCACCTCTCTCACAAAAGGCCTGACCTTCGTACTCACCCTCACAGACCCAGACGCTCCATCTCGTGACGACCCCAAGTGGAGTGAGATGTGCCACTGGATCGTTGCGGCCCGTGGACCCAAGGACGTTACGGAGGTCGTCGAATACAAGCCGCCTGGACCGCCGCCCAAGACTGGCAAGCATCGATATGTGTTTCTGGCGTGGTTACCAGCGAATCGGACGACGGAGGGTTTGCACCTGGTGAAGCCGAAGGACAGGCAGCATTGGGGGTATGATCCTGATGTTGATGGCTTTGCAGGCAGGGTTGGAGTTAGGAAATGGGCTAGCGAGATGGGCCTGATGCCCATCGGTAAGTAGTTGCTATTGGGCGCGACCTGTGATGTGAAGATGTTAACAGTTCTACAGCGGCAAATTTCATTTACGCTCAGAACAAAGAGCAGTGAGAATCGAACTATGGTGACCGAATGGCAGTCAGGGCAAGGTTGGCCAAAGGATGTTACAAACTGATGCCGAAAAGTATAATTTACCGTCCGATTTTGGGTTGGGCGCAAATCATGGCGACACTGTACTTGTACAAATATACGTCGGAGCAAGAGGAGCTTTGAATACCGAAAGTTCTTCATTTTAATCGTCAATAATATCATCGTCACTGAGTATCAAATGTGGTTCCTGTCCGTTCCCACCTTTAGCTCCTTCTACAACAGATGCAACAAAGTCCTGATCTTTCCTTTTGGCTCGGTGCGCGAGCGTCACCCTCTGCCCAAATGTAACATCATCTTCTTTCTCATCTTCATCGTCCGATGCATCGTCGGCCTGTACCCCAAACCCGCTCATACGAGTTACTTGCTCAATTTGCTTGAGTACGTCAGATTGTGGCTTACCCGTAGTAGACGAGCGATGCATCAAGGAGATGTAAGGCAACTGCTCGAGAAGCATCTCTCGCTTTGCAGAAGAGCCGCCCATGAGAAGCATTGCAGCGGTATCGCCATCATTGTCATTGCCAATGATGCTGGATGATGTAGGTCTTGGTGCAGTGCTTGGTGGAGTCATAAATTTGGCTTTATTGCGCTTCCAGGGGTCCACCGCAGTCGGCTTCGCCATGGCGATTGTACGGCTTCCAGATAGCACGTTCCGCAACTCTCCCTTCTGAGCCTTGTCGATTATCACTGTGAGTAGACTCTCGATCTCTTCTTTTCGCTTCCACAGCTTGAGCGAGTTAGGAAACATCATTTTATACGCATCTCCTCTGCCACCAATCATGGATCCAGCAGATGGTCCTCGCCCAGTCGATGTTTGCAAAGCTGCAGGAGGAGCAACACGCTTGACAGGATGAGGTAAGCTGAAAAGCAGGCCCCTAACAGCTGTTTGGAAGCTGAGTTCCTCCTGGCGAAGGGTGTCCACACCTGTGCCTCTGAAAGCTCGGCGAAAGAGGCCCGAGGACCCAAGATTGTTGGACGAGAGCAAATCTGCATCAGACAAGGCGTCAATGCTGCCATTGATAGCATCGACTGTTTGTTCAGAGCCGGCAGACTGGCACGAGAGTACGTAGTTCTCGTGCAGAGCTGCAATGAAAGTTTGAATATCTGTTCCAAGCTCCTCTAGCAACGTCTCTGGATCAGTCTCCGGGACTTTGGAGCGTTGATTATGAGAGAAATACGATGGAGGCGGTGGTGGAGGAGTATCTGTTGCTGCTGGAACTTCGCGCTTATTGTAAACAACTTTTCCAATAGCATGGAAAATGCCCAGAGCATTTTCGCGTTGCGTTACCATCTCCAGCGAGCTCCTCTCCATACCCGTAAGCGCATCAGAGGTTGCATTCTTCTTGCCTTTCTGTGCCGTTGCAGCGACTCGCCCAGACCAGGAATTGGGGTCATCACCTCGAAGACAGATAAATTCGAGAGCCGAGACGGCGCTACGCACATCACCAATCTCTGACAGGTGCTTAAGCACTGCTGGTCCGGGTGCACGTTTTCGCGATGATTCTCGAGCTTCCTTACGAATAACAAGCTCAAGTGCTTTCGTAAGATAGGTTGGTGCAACCGGATTAAACTCTATGACACTGACACCAGGATGGGTTAAGATTTCCGGTCCGAAGAGCCGTGTGGCTGTCAAATTATCGGCAGAAGAAGTGGAGTTATTGAAAAGACTTTCAGAAATTATAATCACAAGCGGAGCTGCCCCGGCCTTGTCGCGGTTTTGATAGAACAGTTCGCCCGCTGCTGGAGTATCTGCAGCAAGATATTGCATGAGAGTTGATCGAAAAGCTCGCAACGATGACGAAGAGTTCATTAGTACATTCGGTATCTCTTCGACAACCGTGATGTGTTTTCCATCAGATTTAGGTAAGGAAGGTTGTGGGGCTGCATATGCTGGTACGTTTGGATTGACGAGATCCAGAGCACCGTACTTCCCGGCACTCCCAATGAAATTGTCGAATTGTGAGGAAACCGAGACAAACCCTTCCGAAGAGTAATCGGAACCGGATGGATTATGCCATTCGCGTATATCGACTCCCAAGAATTGGGCTAGGAGTTTGATGGCTGTAGTTTTGCCAGTCCCAGCGGACCCTTTAAGAACAAGTAAACGCTTCCTGTCTCGACCCTCCAGGGCGTTAGACAACCAGTCACGGACGTCTGCCACCTTCTTCTTGTGCACTGCTATTTCATCCAGGTTGACGGGACCATATTTGTCTACCCATGGTCTTGTATCTTTCTCTTGAGCGCCAACAGCAGGCTGTGAGCCAGCCAGTGCCGGTCGGCCATTTGAAGATTTCAGGAACTTTTGACTACCGGACAGAAAGCCATTTGAAGCAAGCGAGTCGTCCTCTAGCTTCCTTTTCCGCAATGGTACGGCAAAGGACGAGATGTGTGCGTCTGCTCCTTCTGCAAGGTCTTCATCATCGAGTGAATCGTCCTGTATCAGGTCCTCATCATCCACTTTCGTTGTGTTCTTAGCCACCTTCTCCGGGCTAGCGCTATCTTGGGACTTTTGCCGTTGTGTTTGTTTGTTGAAGAAGGAGTATATTGGCCGTGGAGGTTGTGACTTGGTGTTGTGCGTAGAGGTTGAACCTGCCTTTGACGGTCCTTTCGACCTCTTGGGAGATTGACTGCTAGAAGATAGTTTAGCGCTAGTCAATCGGGCAGAGGCTTTCGAAGGCTTTTTCTGCGGTTTCGCGGGTGAGGGTTCGGCGCTGGAGATTGCATCAAGAGAAGACGGCTGCCTATTCTCATCCTCATCGTCGGAGGACAGTTCCACAACTTGGGGCTTCGACCGCCTCTTCGGTGCGTGTGGTGCAGGTTTTCCAGTGTCGACCGCTTGTCCGGCGCGTCTAGTGGCGCGTGTGGAAGTCTTCGGTGCGGACTCTTCATCTTCGTCTGAGGTGGTGGCTGCGATGCGGGACAACGCTCCACGAGATCTGCCCATTATGCACAACGGCAGTCAATGCGCCGTTAAATGGGAGCAATCGTGTCTTGCTCATTCTTGTAGTTCTTGAAAGCGTTTCAAGGTGTTGTGGAAATGGTCAGTGTGAAGGTCAAGCTTAAAATCGAGACCCGCCAAGCATCCATGAGGAGCTTTGGAGGCTTCGGAGTACGAAGGAGCTGCTTTACGGCGAGCGAACAGCCCGCAGAGCCACGCTATTAGAGTTATTTTCAGCACTCCCAAGAAGCTTTCCTGCATTAGTAAGTTTACATTCGATGTTGTAAGGGAATAGCCTACTAAGCCTGCCTTAGAAGATTTGTTTCTCGTTATCGCGGAATAGGGACCCCGTTGTATATCGTAGTGTAGCTGGGCAAGCAGCTTTTGCACTTCAAGGTAGACCAGACTATCTCTGAAAGCTGAGTTCTACCTTTTTTTTGGAGTATAGCCACTATTGAAAATTTTGTATACTTTGTTGGAAATACAGGCCGAATATCTGTTCACTGTCTTGCAAGCTGAGGCCAACGTTTTTGCTCGCCTTATGTAAAGGAGAGATTGGTATAGAGTTTGCAAGGCTAGATTTGGCACCAACAGCAGTTCACAATACAATTTTTTCCCCCACTTTATCATGTTCTTCATATGGTAATACCATAAGTCTGCTCTAAACGCAGCAATTACCCAGAAAATGCAAATCGCCAGTCCCGTTCTATCCATACTACCTCAAATCCTGTTAACCACCTCAAAGTAAACTCCACTGAATAGCAAATCCGCAAGAAATTATTGATCTGCTAGCATTGCACTGCTCATTTCGATCCTTTGCCGAATCCCTCACTTCTTTTCCCAAGGATAGCAGTACTTGTAGAAGTCGAGGTAAGTAGGATATTCATCATCCCTGATCCGAGTCTTCGCGTTGAATTCCGGATCCCAAAGCAAACTTAGCGTTTCACGTGCTTTACTAAAGACGTGGACAAGGCCGTGACATATCGTGTCTTCCTGCAATCGGTCTCGTGTGAACATGCCGACCTGGCCCGGATCGCTCTGAAAGATCCCCCTGACGTGGTTCTCATCGTAGACGCCCCTCGCGAGGTCATGAGAGAATGGCATGCTTATTCTGGTGTTAGGATCAAGGTAGTCCATGTTCTGTCTGTTTATGATCCGGTCTTGTAGCCAATTATGCCAGACGGAGTCGACACGCCAGTGAGCAAGTCGGTTGTTTCGGACGATCCAGCTCTCAGTCTCAATATTGAAAAGGTTGTTATGAGCTTCAGTAACCTTCATACCAATTTCATTTCGAGCCTTGTTTCTTATTGTGCGAAGAAGCTCAAGGGAATATTCAGGACTTTGGCAATACCGAAGCGGTACATTTCTTGCAAGACCGTAGTTTGCAGCGTGACGGAGAGCTTCCTCGAAAATCGCTCTTGATCGAAGCAAGCAGGCTATGCTGAGGAACACTTCCCCGTAAGAACAGATGTACTTCCATATGCCATTCGAGGGCTCCAGTATCAATACTGTCAAGGGTCCAGATATGGAATGGAGGAAGCCAAGGACCGAGGCGCAACGGACCAACTCTGCGATGATGAGCGCCGGATGGGCCGAGTTGATAAGAGGACTTAGAACCGAACTAGAAGCGCAAAGTATGTATTAGCTAAATTCAGAGCTATTTGCAAGAGTATCGCAGTTGTGTTCTCTTTCCTCGATGCATTAATCTAAACTAGTGTAAGGGTTTGCAACCTTCGTTTAACTTTAGCACCAAGAGCATGCCGGGAGTGTGGCCAGCGTGCGTTCAGACATTCCCAGGGCTCAGTGGGAAGGCAACAAGATGAATAAAATAAGTATCACAAAGTTCTTACCAACAATCTTGCTGGTAGAGGAGCGCGAATGCGAGCTTATAGCCCAACAACACTTCTCTGTAATTCTCCTTCGCAAAGTCGAGATCCACTGGGGAATCATGTGGGGGCCTGCATCGATGTGCAGGATCGGTTTCGAGCGTCTATCAAGTGCACGTCAGCTCGACATCGTGGTCACTAGACTACGATCATACCTTGCCAATCAGCATTCCACAGTCCCCTCCAATGCCTTTGTCGAAAGTCTTATCACTAAACTCCCATTCATACCGTACCAGTGGTATCTGCACGTTACCACAGGTCTTCGTCCCGACGATCTTGTTCTGGATCCAGGGCTCGCTTAGGCTTGCTCGAAAGAACTCGGAGGATAGCTTAAGAATGGCACTATGGAGTACCAGCATGTCTTCTGGTCGAGCAGAAAGTGAGATGATGACGTCGCCATCCTCGTAGCAAGGAAATTTGTTCTCTGTTGTTGAACGCATCATGGTCGATGTGCAAATAACGAAGTCCTGCCTTCGAATGTAATCCAATAGCCTTTGTTAACTCCCGTGTGGCAGTCGAAACGTTGGAGTGGATGGAGGTTGATTGTATAAGTAGAGCTTCTGCTTGACTGAAGTAATGTTATATTAAAGAGCAGTGTTAACGTAACAAGCTCAACAGTTACTCACCTGTGTAACTCTGGAGCTCCAGTGATGTTGATAGCCCTCGGAGAATAAGATCGCCTGGGTTTAATCATGCGATGTGTAGTGTTGAATGAAAAAAGAGTTCAGTGTTGAGTCGAGGAAGAGTGTGGGCGCCGGAGGCAGCAATTGCCCCGCTCTGCTGCGAGTGAAAGGAGACTGAAGCGGCCGAACCTAATACAGATATATGAGGCCTGGTGCTGAAGAGTTGGGGGCCCTGAGAATTAGCAACGTTATATGAACTCAAGAGGGCATTCACGAGTATGAAAAAGTAAAGACTGTTCGAGTTAGAGATGAGATTCCACTCTGGAGAAATCCATTAAGTGTGAAATAAGTCGTTTTGCTGCGTTTGACTCTTGCGGTAATGCATTAAAGCAAGACTCAAAGTGCATGCATCTATCCCGCTCCTTTCTTCTTTTTGTCCTCTATGCACTCTACATTGTCTTCTGGGACGACATCACCATAAGTATCAAGTACCCAATCGAAGATGTCATCGCTCAGATCGCCCTGCACAGTGATCTCCTCACCACCGCTCGGGATCTTTGTCACGCTCGCTCCTGTTGCAAACTTCTTCCCCATGTCTTTCGCAACCTTCTTCAGCTCCAAACCGTGGGCCTCCAAACCACTCACAGCCGTAACGTACTTCCTCTTGTTCCGCTCTATTCGCTTGATGTACACCATAGCCGAGGCCTTCCTCTCCTGCTCCTTCGCTTCTTGTGTGGCGGCTTTCGCGGCTTTCTTCTGGGCGTCCTTTTCGGCGCGCTTCTGCGCATCAACGGAGAGGGATGCCATATTGGCTTCTAGAACTTCTGTGATGGCAACAGTCGTCAGTTGACTTCTCTGAGTGGGAGGAGGATAGACTGGCGGACCTGCTGAGTACAACTTCGCATGCATATCTGGATGATGTTGTTGGAGCCATTCTTCGCATTTCTTAGTTGTGCCGCCAAATTCACAATACTGAAGATCATGTCAGTCTCAGTCCCATGGCAGAGCTCACAGACGCGTGTCCTACCTACTTCTGGCGGTAATGTGCAGACTTCGGATGTTAGCCCATACCGTCCATAGAAAAATTAGAGGGATAAACTTACCTCCACAGTATACCACGTTCCTCACCATCAGCCCTGAGGAACCGGCATCAGCCGTCTCAGTTTCTGCCATAATGATGTCGACACGAAACACTTGCGCTGTGTCTGTTGATGCTCTTTGATGAAGTGGAGTGGTTCTAGCATGAATCATGAAGCTCCGGTTAGATCCACTAGGTAGAAAACGGTTTAGCGTATAAGCTGATATCAAACGAACACTCAGTTGCATGTGCCATGGAGAGTGATAAAGTCGAATAGGTGGGGCATGAACCTAAGCGAGAGCATTGCTGAAGGCTTGATTCAACATGCTTTAGATGGTATCTGCTAAAATTGACAGCCTCGCTAAACATAATCTAGATTAACTGAAAGGGATATGTAGTCTAGTAGTACGGTATATTCTACCATTCGACCTTTTTCTCCTCGTCTCCCTGCACAGAAGTGACGCAAGACACCTTGGGATCCCTTTCAGTCTCAGTACTAAGACTATTGAGCATTGTTGGCAAGAACTTCTCCCGAACCATAGACTCCCCGCCAAGTCTAGGCCTCAGCCATGGTTGCAACCTAAGTGTCAAGGAGGAAAAACTGTGATCATCTTACATTCTCCTTTCAAACGATCAACTCATTCTCAATTTTCTTTTCAAACCGTGGTCTCAAAAGACTTTGCTCCGTAGGGTTGTTGCCAAGGAGACCAACTCGTTCGTCTCAATCAAAACACATCTTTAACTGACAAACTCCTCTTCACTCTTATGAGGCTCGCGGACGCAATTGCCAAGGATGCCGAAGCTGAAAGATCTAAGCTGCTACATTGAGCTTGCCGGCTCCAATGCGAAGCTTCATGAATTCGAACTTTACTACTCCGATGGCTTCGTCGAGACTTACGTTCCCGTTCCCGATTCGCCATCACCGTTCAGCATTCACTTACAATCACACGAATACATCGCGCCTGGGCTTGCGATGTATGTATACATCGATGGGGTGCTGCAATGCAACCGATATCGGCTCAACCTCCCGGTGCCAGATGCAGAATCAACTTCACGAAAGTCACTCGTTGACTTCCGCGTGCGCCAGAAAGAGGTCCGTCATGGAGAGAGCTTCATTGGCCGCGATTGGTCATTTGACAAGCTAAACATTGGTTAGTTGGCGTTGATGTCTGATGAAGACGTCTCGATTGGTTGACCTTGCATAGGCGCGGCCGACCAGGCATCCAGGCTCACTGAGGATGTCATGAACAGTATTGGCACGATCGAAGTGGTTGTTTTGCGCTGTCGTGGCGCATCACATCCTGTGATCCGCTCTGCATCAAGCGCTGTCGTTAAGAAAGGCAATAGCGGTACACAAAAAAAGCAGTCTTGGAAGAAAAAGCAAGACAGCTCGCCGCCAGCAGATGCGGATGATGATGATTTTGGAGGAGGAATTTTCAGTCTATTCGATGGAGCTGCTGATATACTAGAACCGTCCAGTTTATTAGACGGCCATCATTCACCTGGACGAAAGGGTCATCGACACAAACATCGTCACAACCGACGGCGCCATGCTCCGCCTAGCTCCAGCTCCAGCTCCAGCAGCTCCTCTTCTGATGACAATGACAGCAAGGTCTCTGACATACATCGCCGGGGACGGAAAGGAAGATCTTCGAGACGCGATCGACCATATGATTCAAGGGACCCGCTTGCAGGCTTAAACGAAGCGTTTGCTCGCCAAGGACTTCGCGCCACGTCGGGGCCTCAGAATGACTTTCAGATGTTCGGAGAGTCTCAAGAACGCCAAGGACCATCGAGACATAGTGCGCATCCTTCTATTATCCACAACCCTTGGTCACAGAATATAGAGGGCCAGCGTTCGTATCATTCGGTACAGCAAAACCCCGACAACTTCTCTCGCCG
This sequence comes from Rhizodiscina lignyota, assembly GCA_010015805.1. Classification (NCBI taxonomy): domain Eukaryota; kingdom Fungi; phylum Ascomycota; class Dothideomycetes; order Aulographales; family Rhizodiscinaceae; genus Rhizodiscina; species Rhizodiscina lignyota. Next base: position 1,624,922 of record ML978125.1, read on the forward strand.
CAGTAGAAGCAGCAGGCCGCAAGGTATGGAGCAATATGGGCGCAAAAACTCAGGCATTGGCGATACCGCGTATCAAGGAGGGAATGACAATGTTGGGGATGGTGCTTGGAATCAAAATCAGACTGCTCGACGAGATAGCAATGGATGGTTAGACCCGCCTGCACGTAACCAAGGAAGTGGATGGGCGAGTGCAAAGCCCAGCGTTGGGGATAAAGGCTCTCGTAGGGTATCAAAATCCGGATGGGATGAGCACCCGCCTGCTCGAAATCAAGGAAGCGGATGGGCGAGCGCAAACCCCAGCGTCCGGAACAACGGTTCTCGCAGAGCATCAAAATCCGGATGGGATGAACACCCCCAGAACCAGGGCAACTTTTGGAACGATCAGAAACGTAGTGACAATAATCACAATGATAAGACTTGGGCAGACAACGGGAACCAGAATGACTGGAAAGACGCACAGGATGATGCCGGAGGATTGGACAATGGAAATAATGGCGGAGGAGACTGGGGTGACGGCGATAATGCCCAAGAGTCTGGTGGAGAAGGCGGTTGGGGCAAGCCTAAGGCTCACAGCAGGCACAACTCAGGTGGAGGGTGGAACGATCAGGAGAAGAAGGATGACGGCTGGGGAGGCGGAGGAGGAGGTCAGAACAACGAAAGCGACTGGAACAATGGCCAGCAGAACAATGATAACGGTTGGGGAAGTGGAGGCGATCAACAGAACAACGATCAGCAAGGCGGTGGCGACAACCGTGGCGGCAATGACAACAACCAAGGCGATGGGTGGAATACTAACGATCAGCAAAATGGCGGCGAAAATTGGGGAAGCAATGATAACAATGAAGGTGGTGAATTGGATACGAACAACCAACAGAATGGCGACGAGAATTGGGAAGGTGACAACCAAGGCGGAGGCTGGGATAACGGGAATCAGAACGCAAATGACACCAACTGGGATAACCAAGGCACCAACAACCAAGGAGGTTGGGTCGAAGACGACCGTAGGAGCCACAAGAGCCATCGCAGTGGCCGCCATCACCATGACGCCAGATCACAAACTGCTGTCAAGAACTATGACCACTACATTAAGCCTTATTTTACGTCTTGGAATCAGTGCGCTATTCGACCTTCATCCGCGAAGTTCCACTACCGCAGCAGTAGTCGCGGTAGACGAGCAAGTGAACTATACATTTGCCCCGAAGAGCCTCTGTACACCGTACCGGAGGACTGTGACCTGGTTCGCGAGCGCGGCGTCCAGCACCAAGTTCGCATCGGACCTGGCTCAGAGTATGTTCACAAGACGGGCAGGCCGACCTATCTTGATACGATGACCAATCCGTATGCGGTGTTTCGATTCAATTATCGAAGTCACGACGAGCTGAAGAGGATGTTTGATTTGAAGGATGATGAGTTTCAAGAACATGCAGAAGAGGCGAGGGATAGATTGGCTTCGATGTCCAGGGACGAGTTGATTGCGGAGCTGCTGACGGAGAAGGTATGCCATTTCAATCTCAACAGAAAGGTTTTCGTCAGCTAACATGGGACAGGGCTTGAATGACTCTCGCGATGTGAGCGTAAATGGCTCACAGAACAAAGAGAAGCAGGGAGATGGTCAGAATAGTGGTGGCAATTCTGGCGGAGACAATGGCTGGAATACCTCTGGAGGCAATGATAATGGAAACGATGGATGGAACACTTCTGGAGGCAATGACAATGGTAATGATCAATGGCAGTGGCATGATTGATGAAACACCTTTGGAAGGGCAAATTGGTAGGCCTGGAAAAACCTCAAATCTTAAGATGAGGCTCGTGAGGAACTGGGAAAGCTCCTGGCAAGTTGAGCTGCAGTTGGCGAACAATTGATAAAATGTAAAATACTCATAATACGATGGCTTTGGACTCCAAATTTTCTCAACCCAACTGAAGATAATAAGACAGCTAACCGTGATGGAAGTCTGACAAGGTGATCTCTTCAGCTCAAACGAGAGCATCGGTGAAACGCTAGCCGGCATTTACTACGATTGCACGACTTTAATGAACATCATTTGTATTCCTCAGCAGCACGATGTATTGTGTACAATGGCACGCCCTCGAGGGATATGCTGTGTAAGCCCGGTCCTACTTCAACTGCACATCAAACTTTTCGCCATGCAACTTCCTCTGGCAAGCGAAAGCTCGCGCAAAACATTCTTTTCTTTGGTGCAACATCTCTGACATCGTGGATTATGACTTCGGGATCAGTGCGTTTGATATCGGTGCCTAGCTGCTTCGAAACTTCCTCGCAAATCCTGATCTCTTCTTCAGTATTGTCATCTCTTTTATTTTCGGGTTTGAGCCCAAATGTGTGGACGTGAATCATTGGGAGGGGCAAATCCGGATGATTCGACGAGGAAGTTGAGTAATCCGGAAAGAGTGATGAATAGAGACCGATAAAGGACGGCAGGAAGGTGATTGCAGTAGCTGGTAGATTCATGACGAAGTGAGAGAATGTTTTCGGTTGATGAAGGACTTTTGCTGGAGGTATTGGGGAGTTCGCTTCCTTGACGACAGATTTTGACATCCGCTTGATCGGCTTTTCGCCTAAGGTTACCGTGCGCGAGCTGTTTTCTGCGTATAATCTTGCGGTAGCAGTACGTATGAATTCGCGTCCATCTTCATTGAATGCCTGCACGAAATTCCAGACTTTATTCCGCTGTATAGCATCGACAAGGTACGAGTAACTGTCCGGATTCAAATCGTTCGCCCATACGAAGGCATTCTTCTTCCCTGCGGGAACCGCAAATGGGCCAACGCCGGCCATGACATCGCACACGGCTTCACCTTCCTTGAATAGTTCGGTCAGACGATGATGCTCGGTGTTGAGCCGGCTGTTCCAGTATACTTTAGAGTAATCGAAGCGAAAGATGCATTCCTCTTCTTTTATTTCCACGTTTAGATCATCGGGGCCGGCCAACACCTCATAAGCGAACGTCCGGTATTCATTCTCTTCACCAACATTCTGAATCTTGTTGATCACAGTCTTGATCTGGGGATTCTTGTCGAGAATGACTTGTGCGATGAGATGTTTGTATGGCAAAGAGTGATCGCGGAGGTTCAGATGTGCGATGTGGCCTGCTACATTGAATCCGCTTGGGATCTCGTCCAGCTCATCTTCTGGAAGAACAGAAGATATAATATCATCTGTAACTGTCAGAACCGGGTCTAAAGGAAGGAGAGGGATTCGAACAATATGTCCAGTAATCATAATCTAATTCAAGATTATATGGGATGATTTTAATTTTTGTCTGCTCAACCAATTCTTGGATAGTTGGACTCCATGTCGACGGATCTATCTGTTCTGATCAGTTTAAAGGCCTGAGGTACAGTTTTGCTGTTGCTGAGATATATAAATACCGTCGACTTTCAGTCCTGGACGTAACAGAAGACATTTTTGGCCCTTCTGAGCGATTTCCGCATTCGGGTCAGGGCGTATTGAGCTCAATCTCTCCATCACGAACGCGTCCTCACTCTTCTGTAGCCGATGTCGAAATGAAGAAATATCCTTGTTATTAGCTATCCTTGCAGCAGCTATTGGTATCTGCCTGCGAAAGAAAGCACGGTCGAGCGTGCGCATAGCACGATTTACGGGGGGTCGCATCTCCTCGTACATGATTCGGGACGAGGCATCACCGAGTTTCAAGAGGTTCCATGACCTGTCAAAGACGGTTCCCGTCAGAAATTGCGCTGTCCTCTCTCGTGTGACTGTAGAGAAAAGTTTCGGGTCTCAGCCAACGAGCCACAGCTGGGACTCATCCGCTGCAGGGACTAGCCCTGCGTGGCGCGTGCATGGGGGGCCCCAGCACTGCCGTCATTCTCTTAAACAATCAACGGCCAACTTTCTCAACACCGCGCAAACGCGCTCATCCACGCGACTTTCGAGCTATGCTGGCCTGAGACCAGCCCTCCAACAGCATCTTGATAGCGGGAAAGACTTCGCAACGCCCGCGGCAGGCGCCGGCGCATCAATATGGCGACCGCCGGGGGGAACATCAAGGTCGTGGTGAGGGTGCGGCCCTTCAACAGCAGAGGTACGCGATACACCTTGATTTCCGCCTTTGAGACATACTGATACCTCACAGAAATTGACCGCCAGGCAAAATGTATCGTGTCGATGAAAAACAACCAGACCGTCCTCACTCCGCCCTCGTCGATCGACTCGAAATCAAAAAACGCCAAGGCAGCATTGGAAGGCACAAAGACATTCGCGTTCGATAGAAGCTACTGGTCTTTCAATCGGGGCGACTCTCACTTTGCTGGTCAAGAGGATCTCTTCGATGATTTGGGACGACCGCTACTCGACAATGCCTTTCAAGGCTACAACAACTGTATCTTCGCATATGGCCAGACCGGCTCGGGAAAGTCATACTCGATGATGGGATATGGCGAGGAATATGGTGTCATACCTAGGATATGCAAGGACATGTTCGACCGGATGGATAAGGTGCACGAAGACAAGAATTTGCAGTGCACTGTGGAGGTCTCATATCTGGAAATCTACAATGAGCGCGTTCGTGATTTGCTCAATCCTGCGACGAAAGGCAACCTCAGAGTGCGAGAGCATCCGTCAACTGGTCCTTATGTTGAAGATCTCGCGAAGCTGGCGGTCCAGTCGTTTCAGGAGATCGAGAACCTAATGGACGAGGGCAACAAAGCCAGAACAGTGGCGGCGACGAACATGAACGAGACCTCCAGTCGATCGCATGCTGTCTTCACTCTCACCCTTACACAGAAGCGTCACGACATAGAGACGCGCATGGATACTGAAAAGGTTGCAAAGATCAGCTTGGTGGACTTAGCAGGTTCAGAGAGAGCAACATCCACTGGCGCAACGGGGGCGCGTTTGAAGGAGGGTGCTGAGATTAATCGATCATTGTCGACACTAGGACGAGTCATCGCGTCACTGGCAGACCAGTCTACCGGGAAGAAAAAGGGCACACAAGTACCATACCGAGATTCCGTCTTGACATGGCTCCTCAAAGATTCGCTTGGAGGAAATAGCTTGACAGCTATGATTGCAGCCATATCTCCAGCCGATATCAACTTTGAAGAGACCTTATCAACGTTACGATATGCAGACTCTGCCAAGAGGATCAAGAATCATGCTGTCGTAAATGAGGACCCGAACGCGCGCATGATTCGTGAGCTCAAAGAGGAACTTGCTCAGCTTCGTGCGAAGCTCAGTGGTGGGGGTGGAGCTGGCGGTGTGCCTGCTGAAGAGCAGTACGCGCCAGACACACCACTAGAACAACAGATTGTGTCCATCACGCAGTCCGACGGCTCTGTCAAGAAAGTGTCCAAAGCCGAGATTGCGGAACAACTCAGTCAGTCCGAAAAGCTGTACAAAGACCTCAACCAAACCTGGGAGGAGAAACTCCAACACACAGAGCAAATACACAAGGAGCGCGAGCAGGCATTGGAAGACCTTGGTATTAGTATCGAAAAAGGTTTCGTCGGCATGTCAACACCAAAGAAGATGCCTCACCTGGTCAATCTCAGCGATGATCCACTTCTTGCTGAATGCCTTGTCTACAACTTGAAGCCGGGCGCTACTACAGTCGGCAATGTTGACACCGCCACGAGCGCGGAGATTATCCTGAATGGGACAAAGATATTGCAGGATCATTGTACCTTCGAGAATGTAGATGGGGCTGTCACGGTCGTACCAAAGGACAACGCGGCTGTGATGGTGAATGGCGTGCGCATTGAGAAACCGAAACGCTTGCGCAGCGGTTACCGTATTATTTTGGGCGACTTCCATATTTTCCGGTTTAATAACCCGCAGGAAGCGCAGAAGGAGCGAGCCGAACAGGGAAGTTTACTTCGACATTCGATTAATGTAAGCGACCTCGATAATGTGGATGCGGACTCTCCATCTCCATCTGGCAGGCCCAACCACGAGCGCTCATTGAGCAATTTCGACTTCTCGGGGATGGAATCTGACTTCGAGAGCACTAGAGGCGCATCGCCTGCGCCTGATAGACCTGGCGCACAGTCTGATTGGTCATTTGCCAGAAGAGAAGCAGTATCGGTTGTCCTTGGCGGAGACCAGAAGATCTCGGCCTTGACTGATGACGAACTGGACGTTCTCTTCGAAGATCTGCAGCGTGTGAGAGCGGGTCGCAAAGGCCGACCGGAGAGCAAACTCTTTAGCGGGACGGATGACGACTCTGATTCAGTGACAACATTTCCAATCAGGGAGAAGTATGCTTCTAATGGCACACTAGACAACTTTTCGTTGGATACTGTGCTGACGGTCCCATCCACTCCTCGCGCTGGTGAAGAAGATGACCGGTTAAGGCTGGTACGGGAAGAGATGCAGACTGAACTCAACAAGCAAAAGGAAGAGTTCCAAGAAAAGCTGAAAGCTGCAGAAGAGTCGAATGTCGAGGTGGAAGAAATCAAAGCCGAGAAGGCAAAGATGGTGGAAAGCCTGCAAGCCGTGAAAGAGGAGATGCAACAGAAGCTCAAAGAACAAAGAGAAGAGTTCGAGCAACAACTTCTTCAATTACGAAAGTCTCCCTCCGCTTCACAGATACCTGATGCCGGTATGTTGGAGGAGCAACAGCTTGAGAAGATTCGTCGAGTTCTGGACCGGTGGCAGCAGCGCAGATATGTCTCCATGGCCGAGACTGTTCTGCGCAATGCCGCTTTACTCAAGGAAGTGCAAGTAATGAGCCAACAGATGGACAAGCATGTGGTCTTCCAACTTTGCGTTGTCGACATTGGTCACACTTTCGCTTCGTCCTACGATTTAGTACTAAGCGGCATCCCGACTGAAGATGACGAGGATCTCGACGTGACTCCAAAACCATGCATTGGAGTACGAGTCATTGACTTCAAGAATCACGTGGTCCACCTGTGGTCGCTTCAGAAACTCCGAAAGCGGCTGCGCGTCATGAGAGAGATGCAACAGTATATCCATCATCCCGACTACAAGCAGCACTTTCGACTCGAAAATCCCTTCTCGGAGTCCTGCCTCCCGCAGTACTCTAGAATTGGGGATGCTGATGTCTCATTAACTGCCGTCTTTGAGGCTCGAGTACAGGACTTCTCCCTGGACATTGTGTCGCCATATACGTCGAATGCCATTGGCATGATTCGTATATCACTTGAACCCTCTTCAGCGGAGACGCCATCTTCGACAATGAAGTTCAACGTTGTCATGCATGACATGATTGGCTTTCCGGAGCGTGAAGGAACAGAAGTTCACGCTCAGCTGTTTATACCTGGCGTATCTGATGAAGGTGGGGCTGCTACCACAATGATGGTTAAGGACTTCGATGAAGGACCAGTGCGCTTCGGAAGTGTTCACAGCATGAGTCTACCCTTCGACGCACCCCGAACCGCTTCACTACGCATTGCGATTTTTGCAAAAGTCACGAACATGCATTTGGACAAACTTCTCAGTTGGGATGACATGCGAGATGCTCCGCTCCGACCCTCCAAGAAGCGTCATCATCCTCGCTTGCCAGAATCGGAGTTTTACACTGAAGAGAAGCACGATATCTTCGCGCACATACAGCTTCATGAGATCTCGGAGGAAGGGACGTATCAGCCGACAGAAGTCATGCAGACTGGGGCGACAGATTCAGGAGCTTATCAACTGCACCAAGGCTTGCAGCGTCGAGTTACGATCAGCCTCACACAGAATTCTGGACAAGCGCTCCCTTGGGGCGGCCTAAAGAGCCTTCGTATCGGACATGTTCGATTGATTGATGCACATGGAAAAGCTTCTGATGTGGAGACGAAGCAGGCTGATGTACCTGTAAAGCTTACTTCACTGCCATCGATTGATGACAATCCCGATGGCACCAGCACCTTCTCCTTCACCGGGCAGTGGGACTCCAGTATGCACTCTTCGCCATTGCTCGATCGTCCCACGCGTGAGGGCTACCGCGTCCAAATTACTTTGTACTTCAACGTCGGTGTCTCAAAACCTGGTCTTCAAAACGCCCTTCCATTCTCCGTGGATTTGACTCTACAAATCCGTCCTCGAAGCTATGTCCGCCCTTCGTCAATGCTTAGCGCTCTTTTCAATCAATCCCGCGTCGTTCATAGCTCGGTCGCTGTATTCTCGGTTGTTTTGCGACCGTCTTCTGCAAAGCGAGCAGCTGATCTGTGGCGCATGGACACGCGCAACGACTACGTGAAGGGCGAAGAGCATTTGAGCGGATGGACCCCACGAGGTGTTAGTCTTGTTGAAGATTTTGTGCGCGAGCGAAAGCGGAAGTGGCGCGTCGCAGAGATCGAAACGGCAAGGGCATTGTGTAGTCCAAGGACATTAGCGCCGCCTGTGCCGAAAATTGATGGCTCTGCCGATGCACCTCTCGATGAGAGACAAAAAGAATTACTGGCAAAAGTCCTCACGTTATGGCAGTCTGCCTTGGAGACTCCACTGGCAACGCTCTTCAGCCAGTTCCAACAACCCTCCCACCGTGAAGAAGAAGCAGCCTCTCGCCCATCTTCCTCCCGACAACACGTTAACGGTACCGCTACGCCTAACGAGACACTTTCGAATGGGGGCTCTGGAGCTCAATCACCACAGCTACCCGCCCTCCTTCCAACTGTTACGCACATCCCGAAATCACCTATCTGCCAGAAATCTGGCTTCCTCCTCTCTCCTAACGCCGCTCAAGACCGCTGGGTTCGCCGCTTCGTCGAGTTGCGCCGTCCATACCTGCACATCTACGCTCTACCTGACGGTGATGAGATCAACGCTATTGCGCTGTCGAACGCACGCATCGACGCAGAGCCTCAGGTCGCGAAGTTGTTACGGAGAAATACCACAAGAGATGGCAAAGGCATGCAGGTCTTCGCGGTGTTCGCGCCACAGAACGCGTGGTTGTTTGCGTGTCGCGGTGATAGGGACAAGGCAGAGTGGATATTGAGAATTGACGAGGCGTTCATGGGGAGCGGAATGCAGAGCGCAAGTGGCAGTGGCAGCGCTGGTGGAAGTGAGGATGGATTTTAAGCGGCTCTGAAAAGAGGACTGCGAAAAGGATGATGAGACACGCTCGCTACGATTTACTTTTCTTCATTCTCCTTCTCGTTTGTACAAACTTTGCACGCGCTTGTACTTGATAGTGGCCGTCGGGCGGCATTTTGACGGCGTCCGCGCGTTCGTACTTTGGACTGGACGATACCCCCAAGTTGTTTTTGGATAGTTAGAGATAGCTGTCCCCAATTTAGTGCTTACCAATCTTACCACTGAAGTCGCTTTTTGCAACAGCGTCCATGCCACTATAAGGTTTATGTGCAAGAAGAGGTTGAGGATGAATTATATCATTCATCTTCCGAACTGTGAGGGGCTAGATACATGCTTGCTGAGGCGAAACATTCGATGAAGAAATGAAATGAGCAAATGAGTGACTATAGTTGGAAAAAGCAAAGGGTAATGGGCGCCATTCCGAGCGAGTCCGCTCAATACCTTCCACCATATCCTCCACCGCAGCATTTCCCAAGTCCCAACCACTCCAGGCTTTCCAGTACCTTCATTTCCGCTCGGTCAGTCGACGCTTCCGCTCAGATGGCTTGGCTTGCGAGATTGATGCCGGTGTTCCAGTTCTGCTTAGATGCTTTCCTTGACTTCCATTGGCCTTGGGGAGTCCCGGAGACGGCGAACGTGCCAAGAAAGACAAGAGGTAGCAGGATGGGTAGCACAGAATAGGTTTGACTTCGATTCCCAAAACCAGGTAGGGCCTAATTGAAAGCGCCTTTCAGGAGATGTGCGCAGTCCAGAACGGCACATGTGGCAGTCCACAAGATGGGCGTAGTATCGAACTTGGCAAATTTGAAGTCGTGCGGGCAATTGCTGAAGGCTGGTGTTTTGATCCAGAAGATGTCGAGAGACCTTCGGCATAGTGCGAGAGCACCAAACAGATGCTGCGAGGAAAGGTGTTGATTTTCAGGCGTCCGCTACCTTGTTGCATCAGCCTCACCGCCTGCTGCCACAGGGCAGACACGGCAGAGATCACTGAACTCTTCATGGTGTAAGGGAGCTTCAAGACCAGGTGCAGATTTTCAGGAGTCGCGGGGTTGACTACACTTTGTTGTAACGCCGCAACTACCTCACCGCTTGCTACCAGGAGGCAGACACGGCAGAGATCGCTTAACTCTCTTGGTTGAAACAAAGGAGGCGATGCCTCCTTGAATATTCCGTATTGATCGTGTTTGGCTCCAGCCTGGAGCCACTAGACCAATGAAGAATGATGTGAGGGAACTGGTTCCGGAATGAGAGGGACGGTCCGGCCTTGTCGTAAGATGGGCTGGCACAGCCTATCTCAAAAAGATTGCAGATTTTCCAGAGGCGACAGAGATTGTAGCAAGTAAACTGAGGCACCTTATCAGTTGTTACTCGCCGAAACCTCTGCCGCTTGCACGCCATTTCAGACGCAGGGATCGCTTAACCCTCTTTCTTTGTGAAAGTTCCCGAAAGCTGGCAAAGGCGGCCCGGGGTAAAAATCATCTGATGATCTTCAGCTGATCTGTTGAGCAGTGGAACAGTAGCGACGCGAACCAGGTGTTTGCGAAGGACCAGCAGATGAAATTGCTATTCGGCGTCCGCACCCTCATAGCATCTGGTGCGGCCAATAGCGCTTGTCGTCACCGTTTCGAGAACAGCGGGTACCGAACGGCACAAAATGTGAGTCCCTTCACAGAGTCGGGATGCCTGAAATCATGGCGATCTTGCTTTCCTCTAGTGTGTTACGGATTGCGTGCCGAAGGAATTGGCTGGGGCGTCGCTCTGAATGGATTGTGGGGCTCGACTGAGTTGAGGATTGAGAGCGAGCAATGGGGATTACTCTCATGTTGCAGTCGTCGTCTCCGCTAGCTGGTCGAAAAGGGACAGAGAATGTGATCTCGTTCAAAGGGGATAGGTATAGGAAGGAGTCAGTGGACCCCCCTAGAACAGGCAGTATCGTGATCCAGATGGATTCATGTGGAAAGATCTGAGGTTGCCTTGGGTCAGCGACTGCTGCAGAGTTGGCACTTATCAGTGCGTGGACCGCGAAGTGTTTGGAAGGCGAGATCCGATGTATTCGTATTCGTTGCGTCGGTTGGCTTGTCGAGGAAAAGCAAGGAATGCGCAAATTCCAGGCTTAGGATTGAGTTTGTATGATGAAAATCGGGGTTTACCCGCAAACTAACGTCTCCATGACGCCAGCTTAACTTGGCTGATTGGCCAACAAGAACATAGAGAGAGTTCCGTTCGCCATTGATGTATTGCTTTGTGAAGGTTGTTGTATAATTTACCGAGGTGCGGGACGGGCACCTGATGAAAGTCCCATCAAAACTGGAGAGGGGAAGTGACTTACCTGTCTTGAGACAGGTAAGTCCGTGGAGGTTTGACGGAGAGGTCTCGTGTTGACAGAGTATTCGACCATTTGACATGGACTGCATCCACCTCAGGTTGGTTGGCGTGAAGGCCGGGCGCTGCGGTGAGAAAGATTCCGGTCGATGTTGGTAAGTTCTCATTCGCCAGAACTCAGGGCTTCGAAGCGAGCGGAGCAGAATAGGTGAGCATGAAGGAGCTGTTGGAGGATCACAAGCGACAGAAGCCGTTGAGATCAAACGATCCGGAAGAGTGTCAATTTTGGTGAGGCCGCTTAACTCCTCGCCAACTTTCCGACAGAACTTGGAGAGGTACTGGCTGATCATTCAGGCCAGGCACCTCCACGTCAAGTCGGTGTGGCGTTTGACCGATGTTCATGCATTCAGAACGGCAAATACATCAGGTGATGGAATGAATTGTTGTAAAAGGGTATCATAGGTTGTAACGTTGTAGTTCAACTCAACGTCGCCCCAGGTGATTGCAAGGGACGGCAACACGCGCCCTCTGCTGCGAGCGATCAAAGGCACGTTCGGAGCAGCCGACAGGTGTTGGCTTTTGTGGTGACCAATGGGCGCGCGATATAAGTCGTTCAGAGGCCGTGGTGTTTTTTGACGTCGTCGATTGACAAGAGCAGCAAAATGCGACGCCTCTGTAGGCCAGCTGGCACTTGACCTTGCATCTTAATTGAACTCAATGCATCGTACCTTGAATACATTGAAGCTCGAATGCCGAGGTCAGCCAGGCTGACCGTGCAGGGTGGCAGTGTGAGTGAGATTGTCCCAAAGCCTGGAGTCGCGAGCACCAGTAAGCATATGGAACGCGCATGGTATTTGATACTCGAGTTGGGAGTGGACATACCTCAAGAACGAAGCGGCTTCTCAAGTGCGACTCGAATTACAACGTGTTGTGTTGTGACGCGTTAACAAAACCACCTAGACGAGGCAATCCCAAGTCACGCGCAGTGAAGCGGTAACTTGAGAGAGTGTCATAAGTTGAGAAGGGAAAGGACAAGGCCACTCCACTTGCGAAGGGAGCAAGGGCAAGTTGAGGGTGTCAGATTTTGACGTTGAGCAGAGCTAAAGAGAAAGAAGGAAGAAGAGGGAGGAGGTGGAAGTTTAAATAGGCAGCCGCAGAAGAGCGCGTCACCATGATGACGGCGGCAAGGCAGGTGTTAACACAACACTGGAGGTAATCGCAATTTTAACTTTGAATTGCGTGATGAGGTCATTGTTTCGTGAGGTTCCCTAGGTCACCATCGCAAGCTGAGGGAGTGACTCCCAAACCTCTGCCAGAAGGAGCAACATCGAGTGAAAGAGGGGTGAAGATGAGCGGATAGTGATCACACCGTAATGAGTTTTTACACTAGGCATTTAAGATTGCCCAGATAGAGCGCTGAATAAGAAGATAGATCATATCGAAATGTGATACTTGTCACTCCGTCGCCCTCACCACTCAGCCCCATCCTCTCCGACCTTAAACAGCCCATTCTTCTTCCTCTCAGCCGCCCACCGCTCCACCCAACTCCTCATCTTCTCCCTACTCCTCGCACTCCCGACATTCACCGTTGGTACCACCTTATCAATCCTCAACGCGCAGCAAAACATCGTCAGCTCCCTAAAGCTACTATGTTCACTATACGGCACGCCAAAGCAGCTTGCGCGATTTGTGCTTCCACGCTGCGGCACAAGCTCACGCATCGAGTATGTGGACTTCCAATTCTGTCCTCGTAGGACGTTGGATACTGCGGGAGACTCGACGAAGCGGCTGTTCGGAGGGCGGTAGTTCCACCCGGTGGGTCTGAAGCCGACGGCGCGGGAGAAGGTATCGCGGAAATCTTTGAGGTAGTCATCAAGAGTGTCGGGGCGGATTTCAAAGAGTGGCGTCATATGCACTTGTGCCTCGCGTGGGTTGCTTGTCAATCTGGCGTTGAGCTCGGGGTCTTCGAGACACGCGCAGATGCGCATCTTTGTCGATGGTGCATATATTTTACTGTCAAGGGCCTTAGCAATACCTAGGCAGACGCGCTCTTTGCCGATACTGTATGTTCCAACGACAACAAGAAGTCGTCCACGAGGCTTGGTTGGTCCGCTGGGTATGCTCATTGCATCCAGCGTGGAAGCATCTGGTTTGTGGTCGATGTTTTCGTCATCGTCTGCTTCATCTTTGATCTGTAGCTCTTTCTGCACGAACTTGATCATGCCAGCGCCCGCTCTATCGCGCTTCATTTGCTCCCAGCCATCGGACTCATCAGCACGCACCTTGTTGAGACTGACGCACATGTCGCCACAAGCCTTGATGACTTCTTCCTGGCTTGGGAATGCATACTTTGGATTTAAGTATGTAGTGTCCAAATAGCATATGTCAATCTTCTGCTGCTTTGTCTGCCCTGTGATGCTATCGACCACATCAGGCTTGAGCAATGGATGCTCGACGTGCGCTCGGCAAGCGCGAAAGTCTCCACAGTGCAGGATGCGTTGCACCTTAGGGTTCTTTCCTTTGCCGATCACTTTCTCGAAGAGAAAAAGAGAGCTGCCAGGGCAGTGATTGGCCGGAATCATAGTGACGAAGACACCTTGAGTACCTGGTACCTCCGTCTTCTTCTCAAACTCAAGGTCCACGACGTGCTTTGGATCCACGCGAAGCTGCGTTCGGACGAGATTCGCTGTAACTCGGCTGCAGAAGATCGGACCATGACTCCAGTTCGCAGTAAGTCCGATATAATGATCGCTATGGAAATGGCTGAGAAAGTACGCGTTGCAGTCCTTGACGTCTCCATACCGGAATGCATCAACGCATATGGACATACCAGGCATGATTTTGTAGAATGGACAAGTTCGCTGAAATGCTGGTTTTCCACGGGATGCATTCTCCGCCGCTGCAGCACTTGCCCAAGCAATATCCTCTGCGTGGTTGGACATGAGTTTCGAGAATGCTGATGCGGGAGCGGAACCCGGTGTGCCGTCCAGAACGATGGGATTCTCCTGGCCAGGCTTCGGAGGCTTTCGCTGGAACCTAGGGATTGCCTTTTCAAGCTTGATCTCCCCTTTCGCAGACTGAGGCTTGGGCCATTCTGGCAAAGGCGAGGGATTCCCGTCAAGGCAGTTGTTGACGTGTACAGATGCGTCCTGATCGGAAATTCCTTTCAAGCTTGCACTGCATATGGGGCATGCGGGTGCATCGTCCTTTGGTGTATGAGGGCCCCACTCCTGTTCACCCAGTCGAAGTAGTTCTTCATCTGGGAAATCGTCAAATCCGCCTGTGTCACCTTCAAAGCCTGCCTCTGCCATCTCCAGCCTCCTTTGCTCAGCCATGTATCGCCGTTCTTGATATTCTTCGCCTTCCAATTCTTCATCGTCGAAATCAATCATGCCCTCGAATTCTTCAAAGTCGCCCACATTCGAGTCATTCGTTGTTGGGCGGTTGAGCTGTGGAAGTTCAGGAACGCCCTCATCCGTATGTGTCTCCGTAATAGTCGTGATCTCAGAAGCGGTCCGGTGTGGAGCACTTGGTGCTGCCTGGATTTTCTCATCTTTCCTCGCTGATGCCCGCCGTCTTGGAAATGAGGTCTCGTCCACATCACTATCCGAATCCTCTGCGAACGGTCCAGACTTCTGTCGCCCACTAGTTTTGCTCGAACTATAACTTGGTGTTGGAGCATCTGCATCTGCTTCCGCTATCTCTTCAGAGTCTATAGGAGGAGGAGGTGGTGTACATTCCGTGGGAGCAATAGTATCCCCGTTGGAACGCAAACTTGAGATATCCCCACTCACTTTCCTCCTTTTGACTGACTCCCCATTTTCATGATATCTGTCTCCATTCAATTCGTTGTGGAGCCTCCGTGCATACGCCTCCTGAGCCTGGTCATCAGGCGCCGCGTACAAATCCATATCATCATCAGCATCCCCCGAGATCGCCTCCACATTTACGGTACTCTTTTCCACTCCCTTGGAGCCATTCTGGATATTGTCATCCACAAATAATCCTTGCTCCTCCTTCTTGAAGAAGCTCAGAATACTTCCATTTGGCCTCTGCTTGCCCGGTGTCTTTGCGGAGCCACTACTATTCCCACTCGTCGCTCCCAGTGTCTTCTTCGCAGGCGTAGCCTTGCCGTTCGATCCTTTGCCACCCGGCCGCACCATCTTCGTCGCCATTGAGAATCTTTCTACTGGTCTGCCGCTCTTCACATCTCGCGCAAGAGCTAGCGTTTCGGGAGACTTAGGTGGCGAAGGTGGTCGGCCGATGGAAGGTGGAAGTCGCTCTTGTGAGGTCCGACTGATATTCTCACGAGGGTTGCGGAACATTTAGAGGCGCGTTTGGGAATATTCCACCTTCAAGGAGAGGTAGACCGAGAGTGGGGCATGTTCAAGACAGAAAGCGTGACCAGGCGTCTATTTCGTGAGTCGATGATGCCAATGGCAAGTTCCGTCGCGCGGGACGCGTACAGACATGTCTAGAATCGCGACTTCAAGAGTACAAACGTACTGAATTACGCGGCCTATCATAGCTGTAATTCTAAGCAATAGCATTCCGAACTTGAATGTGCCATTGAATTTCATGTTTGATCTCCACACCATTTTAAAGACGAGTTCCTAGAACGCCTGTGTTTCCAAGAGTACCGGCCTACTCCAATAGTAATTCAAATATAAGAATCCACAGTCGTTTATCACTTCCTTGCACGTAACGTCCGTCCCCCAGCGCCTGCTGCTACTGCCTCCTTTTTGGCAGCTGCAGCTTTTCTTCCAGCAGCCGCCATACCCGCGACTCTGCCCACAATTCCCTTTCTAGCTGCAGGAGCTGCCGCTTTCTTCACTATTGTCGTTCCAGCACTCGTATTTGATGTATTACTCGAGTTACTAGCAGTTCGGTTACGCGTCGCCCTCGGTGCTGGAACCGGCGGTGGCGGCATGTTAGTCTTTGTCGACGCAGCAACCTTTTTACCGCGCAAGGATCCAGTGGTAGCGGTCGATGCGGTCGAGGCTGCCGTAGGCGGCCTAGTGATATTGCGACCAGCAGCTCTGGTATTGGTTGTAGAGCTATGAACCATACCAGCAAGAGTGGCTGTTGCGTTGGAGACGGCCGGCGGAGGCTTGAGAGGTGATGCGGGACGCGCAAGATATGATTTCTGAGGTGACGATAGGCCTGAGGAGGATGATGACTGCTGGCCTTTGATGGGTGATCGAGGGAGTGTGCGCGAGTTGTGTGATTTCGGAGATAGGATTTGAGATGGATCGACTTTGCGTGATGCACCACGAGGGAGGCGGGCTGTTGCATTCGATGCATGAGCGCTGCCTGCGGCAGTTTTCGTTCGCTTTTTAGGTAGGTCAAGATCCTCGTGGACATCTGCATTCTCCTTGTCTGAGTGGGTGGAAATCTCGTGGCTGCGTCATGTCAGTCACCAAAGTTTGCAGGCTTAAATAATGTCTTACCTAGAGCGCTTTGTTCCTCTAAGTCTCGTTGGAGCGCTTGCCAGAGGAACTTGTTGTTTTGGCGGCGAGCGTGGTTTTGCAACTGTGAGCTTAGGAACAATTGTTGCAGTGGACACAGCGCTCTTTGACGTTGTCTGCTGCTCAGAGTATTTGTTGATAAGTTCCTCGATGTTCGTAGACCGAAGTGATTGAGGAATCCTGTTTATTCGCATTTCCAGGCGTGATCGAAGGCCTTGCGCGTGTAATGCGTACACAGCTCGAAGCTTGCGCGCTCGCTCAGTAACTTCGAGGATTAGCACCAGTAGAGCGTAATATGTCCAGCGCACATACTTTCTAGTTGCAAATTATCAATCAGGGCTTGCTTTTGAGCCCCAGTGATCATCGGCTTTTGCTTGGAAGGGCTCCTCTCAGGCGTCGCGGCGGGTTGTACGGTTTCTGGCGCGAAGGTGATGGACTGGCCAGCTGTAGTCGCGTCCGCGGTGGAGGCTTCGCCAGACTTTTGCTTTCGCGTTCTTTGAGGAGCCATGATGTAGATATGCTGGTCGTAGAGCGCCACCTGCAATGAGCCGGACCGATGGTAGACAAGCTCGCGCTTCGATTTGAGATTTCGATTGTGCATTATGGAAAACAGTAAACAATGATGCGCGATGCGGGACGCAGCTCGCAGCAACTTCGGATGTAGCCGGCAGATCCCCGGGTTAAATCGCGTCGTCATTGGCTAGACGCCTTGTGGCTCTAGCTTGCCGTCGACCTCACTTTCACAAGAGCACCACCATCTTCCACACCACACAACTTCTGTTTTCCTCCTGCTTCCGCTTCCAGACTTCTTCATACAGCTCTTCTTAGCTCTGCCTGCCTTCCTATCTAAGCTTCACCTGACTCGAACCGATTAACATCAACCAAGATGGGGCTTGAGGCGACTATGATCGTGTGCGTAGCTATATCCGAAGCTTAATCTGTCTGAATACATGCTAATATCTCTTTAGGGTGGACAATAGTGAGAGCAGTAGGAACGGCGACTATGTGTATGCCCTAACTTAGTGCCTTTGGCGGCGAACTTTGTCCTAACATGTCCAGGCCTTCACGGTTCGAGGCGCAAGCGGACGCCGTCAACCTGATCTACACCGCAAAGACACAAGCAAATCCCGAATCCTCTGTCGGTCTCATGAGCATGGGCGGCGCCGGTCCTGAAGTTCTCACGACGCTTACGACGGAGATGGGCAAAATCCTCGACGGCATCCACCGCACGAAGATACGCGGCACCTCGCACTTCTCCACCGGCATCAACATCGCCGCTCTCGCCCTCAAGCACAGACAAAACAAGTCGCAGCGCCAACGCATTATTGTGTTCACGTGTAGTCCGATCGCGGAGGACGAGAAGAGCCTTGTCAAGCTGGCGAGCAGGATGAAGAAGAACAACATCTCCATTGATGTCATTGCATTCGGCGATCTGAGCGATGAGAATATCAAGAAGTTGGAGGCTTTCCATGAGAAGGTCAAGGGCGGTGATGGGAGCCACCTCGCAGTCATACCACCTGGCCCTAACTTGCTGTCGGATAACATCGTCACGACGCCGATATTACAAGGTGAGGGAATGGGCGGTGCAGGTGGCATGGGTGGTGCTGGAGAAGGAGGCGAATCTGGTGGATCCGGTGGATTCGAGTTTGGCGTTGACCCATCGATGGATCCAGAGTTGGCGCTTGCACTGAGGATGTCCTACGAAGAAGAGAAAGCGCGACAGGAGCGAGAAAAGAAGGCCAAAGAGGAGGCAGAAGGCAAGACGAACCTTGAGGGTATCAAGGAGGAGGATGAGAAGCAGCCGTTGCTGGAAAATGGGGAACCAAGTGGTAGCGGCGAGGCAAGCGGAAGCAAAGAGGAGAGTAAGACAGATGATAAGAAAGACGACGCAGACAAGATGGACACGGCATAGGGCTTGTTGTACAAATAGCGTGAGCTTGCATTTGGCTGGCTAGCCATCGGCGTCAGGGACCGATAGATATCATGGAGCGAAATGGAAGCTTCGTTGAGATTTGATGCCGAATTTATTCCATAAAATCATGACGGGTATATTGACTCCAGTGAATCATCCATGCTCTTGTTCTCACGCTTGATGGATGAGGACTACCGTTTCGTAATTTATTTATTTTACACTTTCTCTACGCCCTCGCAATGACTCTCAGATAACCATCCAGTCCTCTGTCAAACTTCTCGCATCGTATCGGCATCTCTACCGTGTAGAAAGGATTCTTCATCACATAGTCTGCATATAACTCGTATATCCGCCGCAGCATGACATCGATATTTGGCTGTGGTGGGTCGGTGAGGAGCAGAAACTTGACCCCTGTAGCTGTCTGGAAGCAAGTCAGGCGGAAGTGGGTTGACTCGAGGACTTCAAGACCAGTTGGTCTGACGGGGACGTCGGTGGGGGCAAAAGAGCCGTATGGGGGTCGAGGGAGTGGTGAGAGGGAGCGCGTTATGGCGTGGACTCTGAGCAAACGATACGTTAGTGTTTCAAGAAACGTTGAAAGGTTAATGAGGTAGAAGATAGACTTGTTCTTGTAGATCGCAGATTAAAATAATATATTATCCTGAGAGGGGAGAGAAATGAAGTCGGCGTACCCATGGAAAGTACCGGCGAGAATCAGCAAGTCATTGCTGTTCAACTTGTTCAATCCAGCGGAAAACTCGCGGTTGTAGATCAAACCACCAGCTTTATTTACCACGAGCAGCGCGAAAACAACCCTGGTGAAGTTAAATACATGTTTCCATATGGGCGGGGGTGATGAGGGGCTCATACATGGTGGAAACACACCACCAGCCGTATAGATCACGAATTAATGATGAACCTCTGCATCCTCCTTGGAATTGCGGCGTGGACAGGCAGTGAGGTCCAGATCTCACAGTGCAGACGTGGTGGTGTGTGGTGCTGGGGATCTGCGGGTGATCTGCGGAGCTCAAGGTTGCCCAGAGGGTTGGGTTGGAGCTCTTCACTCACTCACCGGCCCCTCCATCACTTGACGCTTCAGCCTGCCTGAGCAGAGCCGCCTTGGGACCTTCACTCTTCACTTGCACCTCTCACACCCATAGCGGCTCTCTCACTTCGCTCATGCCTATCTTGTCCTCTTTCCACCGCCCACCCCAACTCAGCGTCCTCCTCAATTCACTTCAAACCTAGCCATGGCGAACCAATCCATCATTCGAATCACTAGGGTATGTTCGCGGAGTTCAAGTTGTTTGCTACGCGTCGACTGTGTAAACACTAACGATGTTCAGGAGCTGCATGATATGCAGAAAGGCTCAGACCTCTGTGCGTGTCCCCGCAATCCTGCTATTCTCCCCAGTTTTATTGTTAATAGATGATGGCATAGCAATCGCCGTTGCCTGCAAAGATTCCGACGTCCGCCATGTTCGAGCTCTCGTCATCGGACCTCCCGACACGCCCTACGAGTTCGGCTACTTCGAGTTCCAGATCAGATTCGGCAAAGACTATCCTACCAAGCCTCCCACAGTCACCGCCATGACCACCAATGGTGGTCGAACGCGCTTCAACCCTAACATATACGCTGGAGGGAAGGTGTGTCTGTCGATCTTGGGCACCTGGAGGGGAGAGCGAGGGGAGGAGTGGTCATCGGCGCAGGGTCTCGAGTCAATTCTTCTCTCGATACAAAGCTTGATGTCTGGAAATCCATACGAGAATGAACCCGGCTTCGAGGATGCCAATAGTGATGGGGACAAGCGTGCGCAGAAGGCATACATCGACAAGATTCGTCATGAGACTCTGCGGATCTCTGTCATCGAGCGACTGGAGGACTATCTGGGCATTAGTCGAAGACCTAAGATTGCTGTGTACAGTGCAGATAGCGACTACTCGAACGCTTTTGACGCCCCGTTCGAGCCATTCATCGACAAGTGCAAGCGCCGCTTCCTCTGGTACTACGACTCGTATGCTCTCTCCATGGACAACGGACTGCGCATGCACAAGGATGGTGCTCACTTCGAGAAGATGCCTTTCGAAGGCCCCAGCAACAGCATGGATGGCACATTCATGTACTCAAACCTTAAGTCTCGCGTCCAAACGATCCACGACAAGTTGAACGAGGAGACGTTGGCGTGGGCTGGGGAAGGACAAGTGGCAGTGCAGCAAGAGAAGAGCATATCGGTCAACCTCCAGCGACAGTTCGAGCAGATCGTCGAGGTGTACAAGAAAACCGATGCCCTGTCACTGGATCTCGAGCTCGTCGACAAGAATCCTTTTCTATGGCAGCTTATTCTTTACGGACGCCCGATGACACATCTTGACGGCGGCATCTTCAGGATCAAGATCTACCTCTCCCCGCGCTACCCTGCCGAGCAGCCTCGTGTCAAAGTCGAGACACCTCTCTTCCATCACCGTGTCTCCAGCAGCGGTGATCTCTGCTACCTCGTCACCTCGGACAATTGTGAGGACATGAAGATTCACGTCCAGGCAATTGTCGCGGCCATTGAAGACGACCATCCCGCGTACGACCCACGTACGTTGGTGAATCCAGAGGCGAGCAAGCTACTCTGGGGCACTGCAGATGACAAGAAGATCTATAATCGAAAGCTTCGTAGGAGCGTCCAAGATAGCGCTGAGTACGTCGATGCTCTGCTGGATTTAATGCAATCGGCTAATATTCCCGTCCGTTGATTGTAGATTCCTCTGACTTTCTTCGCTATCATGGCACGCTCTGTTACGACTGCTTTTGTATGGGATCCAAGACTTCGACTTTTCACTTCTCATGGCGCTCATATGGATTTTGCGTTAAAGGCCGCTGAGATACCCTGGAAATGGGGCTTCGATATCGCTGACTACACAGCGATGAATTTACTGGCGAGGAGTTTCGGCATGGCAAAACAGACTGTTAGCTTGCTTGCTTTTGTTTCAGTTTGCATGGCGACGGCGACGATGGCGGCACTTTGTTTTCTTTCCTTGCGATCAAGATTTTGTTTCTCGTCTGCCGCCCGCGGCTGCTCATACGAGATCCTCTTCTGCTAGTGATGCTGCCAACAGCGCAGCAGACTGTTCAGACGACTATAACAATGAGAATTTCTGCTCATTGCATCTCCCTTTATTAACCACGAGAGGTCTCTTCATGCTCTGAAGAGAACGTTTGTGCGTGTAGAGGGCTTTAGCAGTGCTGATGCAATAATGACATATTCCCTTAGTGATCGCCACCCGTCCCGTCTCTAATCCTGTTTCTCATTACGATCCTCTACCTACTCATTTAGAGTCGCGTGCTGCAACTGTAAAGGAAAAAGCTACGAGTTTTTCTTAACCAGACAAGTTATTCGGGCATGCGACACGTCGCTTACTACGGCGTCAATCCCCCAAGGGACTTTGATACAGCTACCATGGGCAAACATAGATCAAAAAGCTCCGGCGAAACCGCCAGACGGAAGCCAGTGACGGCATCTGAAGGAGGGGGACAGAATTCGCAGCGCTCTAGCGACACGTCGCAATCATCGTCATCACCCAATGTTCTGAGCAGGAAATGGTATTCCATCGTCGCTCCTCACAAGCAAGATGCGCCAACAGCCGCAGCTGAACATCATGGAGCGCGTGACCGCGACGGGACAGGGCATTCAAGGCATACAAAACGTCGGAGCAGCAGCGCCCCTCCAAACGATGCGCAGAGACATTCTGCTCATAAAGGTAAGTGCGTGCTTGATCTATTGATTTCGTCAGCTAACCCGTTCTCAGCTCAACCTCAGCCAATTCTCAAGCAGCCGTACTCCGCCCAGAGGAGTGATCCGGGCGCTGAAAGACGTTCGAGAAGGTCGCCGAAGCAAGTCCATTTCGAAGACCAAGCCTTTCACCGGAGTCCACGCCGAACCACTGCTTGAGAGGACGACGATGAATTGGCAACCAAGCTATCAATGGAGATGGTGCTCTTCTATCTGCATAGTGAAGCGTACGAAGCATAGTTCAAGCATTTAAAGCGATCATGCTACTTCCGCAATGGACTCGTCACTTTCTCCCAGGCTACCCGCTGGATTCGGCATTGAGATGCGATTACAGGCTCCAACCATATAGCGCACATCAACAGACACGGAATAATCAAGGAGACCAACGACGAAAGACAACTCGGCCGTTCCGGATCCGCAAACACCTCCCAAGCTGCCGCCACAGAGGTGACATGTCTTGTGACTTTTTATTCCTGGAAGGAATAGACGGTAGTCAGCATACTGGTTCTGCCATGAAGATGAAGGTGTTAACGCTTCGGTTTATAACGTGACCATCTATGGGGTTGCTGAAGATGAACACATGAGGACAAGGAGCCAGTCAAACCGGGACAGCTATACCTTTAAGGTGTCTTAAACAGTGAGGCAGGAAGTACACAGTCAAATTAGGTAACCACGTGTCAGGCGCAGTGGGTCGAAGACAGCTATGAGAACCGCAGAGATAGAGAACACATATAATAAAATTGATGCTCAAGCTCCATGTATGATGTATAGGCTAAAGGCTGAGCTGGTGTATTCATCTGAGCGATGCTTCATGTGTGTGAGCTATCAGTTACTCTCCTAATTACAATAGAACCGAAGCTCGATCATTATGCGCGAGCCGGGCGCTGAGCAAGAGCATCCAATGAAAGTGGTACTCAATCTGTGTCTGTGTGTGTGCGCAAGTAGTCAGTTGAGAGCCTACGTATAATTGAATCAACATTTAATTAAAGCGATGCTCGGTCGACGTATGCAAGTTATAGCTCCTAACTACTGAAGCACATTAAGATGGCTCAACGCCCGAGTCCAAGGCCTCAGGAAATGGAGCCGTTTGTATGCAAAATACCCCGCAAAGAGGCAGCTCCCAGCCGATGCCTGAATCTGGCCTGCACCGACAGCTAGAGGGCAATCGTCGTTTTTTTACGTTTGTGCACGCCGCAAGAAGCGTAGCACCTCACACCTGCTAACGCAGGGCAGGGCTACCGGTGCTAACTGGAGTTCATGGAACTGGCGGCCTAGATAGACGGGTGCAAGGAGGTTCCTGGTGAAACTAGCTCCTATTCGACTTCAGCTTCTCAATACATGGAGAAGGCTGCCTGTGGGACAACCTTATATATACTAGGTCTTGGCGCAGGTGCCATGCCACGGCAACGTGCAGTTGCCTAGGTAGTCGTGGTAGTGTAACACAAGGATCCGATAACAACACCTTTGTTTTTATGCATCTGAACTGAAACCCCGAGATTCATTCTAACGGATTCTTGTTTCTCACATATACTTCATGACCTCGTTAACCTGTCAGGTTCCAAAACAACCTTATGCTCCCCATTGCCAACGACATCTTCCACGTCATTGGGTAGCAATGCGTCGCAACCAGCACATCCTCTACTAACACATTTCGCTTGTCAGTCTTCCCGAATGTTCCATTATCCGGCGAGAGGTATATTGTGCACTAAAATGACCTCTTAAAGTTTCCATGGAGAGAGCACGATCAGAGTTACCGCGCTTCGCGCAGTCCTTTCAACGAGCAAACTCGGCACCAGCCCCAGACCTGTTATGGTGGTCAAGTCGCACAGAGTGGGCTTCAGTCGAATCAACGATCTCCCAGAGCGCCGTATTTGATGGGAAGGCCCCAAATCTGCGACTCTTGGCCGAACAATTGCAAGCTCTCCGGATTAGAACCCCTACGACTTCATAGCAGTAGCTATACATCGATCTGGTTCGTAGGGTCCAACATTATGCCATAGCACAAAGATTAAGCGCAAAATCTTGCCTGGGTAGCTGAGACCCACAAAAGTGCAAAGCACTTCGTCGATCATTGCCACTAGCGACATCAGACACTGTCATCCAGGCTCATCTATTCTTGTTCGTGCTCTCTTGCTGTCTCGCGGCACTGGACTTGGATCTGAGAATTCCATGGAATCTTGTCGCCGTTTTGCGGTCGTTTGGTGTTGTATTTCCTTAAGACTCGTGAAGAAATGTGCGGCAGAGCGCCCTGCGAATTCTGCAGGATCTCCTAGGTCGCGGAAGATTGGTATTGAACGGTCTCTACTTGGGGCTTCAAAAGTCAGCAAAGTTCGCAAGGAAAAGAACAGCCTTCATACCAAGTGTCATGTCCTGAGTTTGTGCGACGATGAGAGTCTCCACATCATCGTCTTCATCATCAGACTTCGCAGTACCAATCGCAACGTCATGCTTTATTTTATCCTCTGGTACGATTTTGAACCTAGTTGTGTTCGTCCTATCAGAATCATGGTCGGTTGAACAGCGGATCCAGGGCAGCTCGATCGTTCGATCCGGGTCACATATGAGTTTGTTCCGGATAACGAATTTCTCGCGAATGAAACTTTCGCGCTGTTGGCATTCGCAGGCAGTGAATGGTTTCCAGTCGCTTGTGCCAGGCTTCATGAATTTGGCGATGAATCTCTCTGCCTAATGACGTGGTCCTGCGGTTAGCACAACATACTTCCACCTGATGATCGGCATGTACTAACTTTCTCGTTGTAGGTTGGGTAGGGAGAGTTTTCAATGCCACTACCACTCGATTCTGCCTGTCCACCGCAGAATTCCTTGTCACTTCCCGGGGGTGTAAGTTGGATTGACGGATCAAGTGTCTCTGAAGGCTGGCCGGGAACGACTGAATCTGTCACCCTGAGGATGAGATCCAGGTAGTCATCGGATGTAAGAACGCTGGTGAAGAAATCTCTTCGAAGTTCAAGCAGCTCAGCTTTCTCTCGTAATATCCTTTCTACGCCAGGTTTGCCACCGAGCTTCTGTCCCGCGCTCAATTGCTCTCGCAATGCGTCTTCCGCAAGTTTCTTCTTTGCTTCGACGCTGCTCTTTGACTGACCCACCGCCATTCCCGACGAATGCCTATCGCATTGCGCGCCGCGACACGCACGCTATTCGCGCAGCGATGTGGTGCGTTTGAAATGAAACTCGGTCTCTCGACGCGACAAAGAGCATGCTTGCGCTCCTGGGCAATCACGTCTGGCAGACCAGTCGACTCGCCCGGTCGTTGCGACGCACAGTTCCGTAGCTAGGTCCTTTGATCGGTTCGGGTGGTGACGCAGTCTTGCGACGTCGACAAGAGTCACCTCTGTCCGTCGGATGGTGTTGAATTGAATGATGATGGATTGTCGGCCTGGATGGGGCGTAATAAGGCAGGACCAAGCCTACCAAATGGCGTCCCGCGTGCAGAGACCGGTGAGTGGTCCCAGAGTCCCAATCGGAGAAAAGCCGGCAATCGATAGAACGTGCACAAGCACAGCTGTTTGCTGCTCCCCAGCCCTGGCAGATGCAGGTCACAGTGGCTCGCATTGGAGAGTTGCAGAGAATTGTTGTCAAATTGTACAACATTTCACCACCGCCTCGCTCTCATGAAAAGCTTGACTTCGGAAGCTCTTAAAGCAGAGAGCTATACAAACGACACCTGACCCTGCCGGCTCCCCAACGGAGAGTGTTTCTCCCTCGAACCCCAATCCAAAGCGAAAATCCGTACGAGTCTTCAATCTCTTTGATACTCTTTGATACGGAGTACGAAGTACGAGCGCGGCCTTCAGAATCTTGCCAACGACAGCGAGTCGCCTCTAACGCTGCCGCGCAAGCAGTGCATGTCAAATGTCGAGCATACGGAACGTCATGGACTCCATTACGACTACTCTACCCTGGCACAATTTGACGAGCAGCCGTTCCTATTAAGTAGAGTATCTAACTTTGTTCTGTTAACCCCTTGCAGGTAATACACTTCCTTCTCTTGAGCTGTCCACTCATCCCATACGTATTTACTCCGTATTAAACTCAAGCTGTTTGTCTCTTTACGGCTTGTCGGACGTCTGCTAAAATACCTTGCCTTTAAAGGGGGCTATAAGAGAAACCAGAAGGTCCTTCGGTTGCACTAATAAATTTTACCTTCCCCAACCAGCCTCATTTGCTGGCGGTCATTTTTGCTGCAGAACTAGAAGACCCGCTTACAGACTGCCCTTGTAACTGCTGTTGCCTCTTCTTCTCAATTTCAGCAGACTCAATTTCAGCTTGAGTTTTCTTCTTGGCTTGCTCTTGCTTCTCGCGTTCCTTCATTAAGTTAGACCAACTTAAAGGCTTTCGCCAAATTGGCATTCAGTTTGGCTTACTGATTTCTTCTCCTGCATCATTATGAGAGCTTCTCCTTCTGGCAGCTGCGCAGAGAATAATTCGTGCACATGCCGCCCAAATGCCTTGACGAATTGTTTGCCCACCAGGAGTTCTTCAACAGGTGACCTTTCCGGAGCTATCAGGAATTCAATCTCCTCTGATTTGTCCATCATATCGAATAATGTGATCTCTACCTTTTCATCCGTCTCGTATCGATCTCCATGAAAGCACAGATGGCCAACACTTTGCGGAAGGTTCACTATGGCAAAGTTGCCTTTCTGGACTGCTAGTCGCGAGATCCAATTCACATCAGATTGAGAATCTTCAATGATCTCAAGGTAGTACTCCTTTGCAGTGATATGGTGTACGGTTCTCGCGTAATGAACAGAGCTGAAACGGTTTTTTGGACGTTGCGCGAGGGTTCTCTAGTTTTGATATTAGCGGACACGAATGTATTGATCCCGGATCATTGATTCGGTTGCTAACATCTGGCCTGACTTGCTCGGATTCAGGTGGACCAGCGCCATAATCCTCGAACCGGTCAAAAACGCGGTTATCCGGGAGCGGCATGCCCAAGACAGCACTTGCGATTCCTTCCATCATTTTCCGGCCATGTGCAAGACGCGCTCGCTCTTCGCGTGACCAATGGCGGTCCTTATTGGACCAATTATCTCCGGGAGGCACTGATTGTCTTTTTGGTGTGGATGTGCTATCGTTATAGTCTTCATCTCCGGAAATATAACTATGGGATCTCTTCATGTTTGGGCGTCTTTACGAACTGTGAAAGAAGCGTTGGATTGCTGCGGGTTTGCATCGGGCGCGGTCGAGATGAATTATCATTAACACCTCGAGCTCAGCCTCACTCCCCCCTTCGATCGTCAGGCATCAACAACGGCTGTCGGGCCTTTGGGCCTTTCTTACTGGCGAATATCACTCTAGGTTTATCCTTCCAGTTCAGATCCTGAAGGGATTGGACAAAGTCTGGTCTCTTTTTGCCTTACACCATGAGGCCGAACTGGGAAGTGACCGGTGTGGGAGTTGGCTTCTCATTGGAGCATAGTCTTCGCCAGCGCATCCCAACTGTATGCTCCGTATTCAGATAAGACGTTACGTAGGCCGACTAAGGATGTCAGGAATCTACCAGTTTTATCAACAGCCTGCAAAGGGCTGAGGAATGGTTTGTGAGAAGCATGGAGGGCTACACCAAAGTAGCACAACTGATGGCGGCACACGATGAGTTCGCAATCTTGAGAAGTTTCAAGGCCCTTAGCATGCAAAACTTACTCTACTTGCAAGCTGAACTCATACATCTAGAGTCGCAATTACGCGACCTTGCGAGGCGGGATGCAACGCGGGGTGACCGTCCACATCATACACATGATTGGTGGTCGCTGTCGCAAAGCGAAGAGGAAGAGGGCGTAGAGCAGTGGGAGAAGTTCCTGGAAATTAGGGAAAAGATTGACAAATATAGTAAGTCGAACTGTTCTGAAGGACCGTAAGATAATTTCGTTGATGTATCGTGTAATTAACTATAGCTGAGAGTATCCTGAAACACGCTGCTCTGTCTCAGCTGGGTCGTCCAACGCATCATGATCTGCAATTTCTGAGGAGCTGGTTCGAAAGACCTAGCATGGGCTCGTTTCCGCTGCTTGGGTTGGACAAGAAAGCCTGGGAAGCTGAACATGAAAGCGATCTCGTAGCTTTAAACGCACGAAAAGCTTCTGACCGCCTGACTCGATGGTTTACAGACACAGTAATCCCAAGGTTTCATGTCTTGCTCGGAGAGAGACTAAAAGTGCGAGTCCTTCACTACATGTATGGTCGTGCGCGCATTACTAAGAATGGACAGCATCCTGTTGTCGCGGATTTCGGCAACGGCATTTACAAGTACGAGGAATCGACTCTGCAGACAACGGTATATATAATAACTACCGTCATCGCCTCTCTCCTCCCGCTCTGCTCCGTAGTCGTCCTATTTCTGATTGATGGCGATGCTCTACGTATGGGGGTCATTGTGATCTTATCGGCATGCTTTTCGATTGCATTGATCTTGACGACAAATGCAAGGCAAATCGAGGTCTTTGCTGCAACATCTGCGTAAGTATTAGAGTTTATAGAGTTGGTAGTAGGCCTCTCACCAAGTGGTTGACCTAGGTTCGCTGCAGTTAACGTTGTGTATCTTACGAATAGCACAGCGTGCCCGGTTTCTTCTTGAGGCGTAAATTGCGCATTTACCAGGTGGTCAGCGGTTATCCCAGGACTTGAGGGACGGGAATTCGTTATCGATACATGTAGCATATAATCTGTAACCAGTTAAGGTATCCGAAATAGGCAGATGAATTCCCTTGCCGCATCCTTCAGCTGAAGCGTTCAGAAACGCCTAAACGCCGGAGTAGCCGTGAGCATTATATGATCCGAAATTCCTCGTTTGCAATGGATTCATCCCATGCCTCGCCGCGCATTATTCCGTGGACGTAGCACTCTCCTCTGGAGGTATATTCGCCGCTCTTCTCTTTCCGCAGTATATACGGCGTTTTGCCCCCGGTTAGAAGTACCACTTTAGCTCCTCTCTCCGTCATGAGAGGGCCAAGCCCGAGATACCCCCTTGAAGTGAGAAACATTCTTCGTCCATGGCAGGCACGGTCTAAATGTGTTCTGAACGTTGCGGACTCCTGGATCTCCTCAACCTTAACCTCCCGATCTGGTTTGCTGAGCATGTTTGTCTTGCAGTATGCAGAATACGCAGACTCTAAATCAGCCACCGGATATGAGTCCGCTGTAATGGTCCGCAGATATATGTGTGATGCTTCTTCTCCGGTAGGATATCCAAATGTCTTTAGACGGCTAAGGAATCCCTTCCATTCATCGAGCCGTATTGCAGTCCAGTAGCTCACAAACCAGTTCAATATCGCGTGCTGAAATGGTGCCCTATTCATAGTTTCCATAGGAGAGAATATATATGCAACCTGCATGTCGATGTACGGGAAGACAAATGGTAGTCCTGTGTCCACAACAGTGTCGAAGACCAGGCCGGCAGCGTGTAATATTAAATTTCCAGAAAAGTTCAATTTGGCCTCGGAATCCTTGCTGGCAGCCGCGCTAATCTCTTTTCCAGGGAGCAGAAACTCTTGAGTCCGCGATGATATCGACCAGTCTGGCACCCAAGATGGTAAATCGGGAATACAGCGTCGTCGAAAGTCGCCTACCGCGGTGAGTACGTCAAGAGTTCCTCTATTCAGCAGCCGGCGCGCGAAATTGGTATACACCTCAGCGGCAGACATTGCGTAGTCTGGAATGATGGTAGAGGCATCTTCGTCGGTGCACAGTCCGAGTAATGAATATATCCGGTCTCGCTTGTCACTCGCGCGATACATCCTCGTAGAAATGAGAAGGGTGAATAGATCCAGCTTTCGATTCTCGAGGCATGCTTGTCGTACCTCCGCCAAGTTTATCGCGCTTGTGAGGTCGATCATTGTCGCGTTCGTCAGCTTATGTTCGTGCAGAAAGCTCGCAGCTGCGAACAAATCGTGAGCATCGAGATTGGTTTCGCCGCACATAAAGACAGCTTTCCGGGCGAGACTGATCTCTTGGACAATCCAGGCTTGATTCCACCAGCATCGCCAGTATATGAATTCTAGCCCTTTCCATTGCTTGTGGCCAGCTGCAGGGAGTTGTGCAGGGACGACTCTAGGCGCAATCAGTATCGTCATAAGACGCCCTTGGATTCTTACTCTGGCTCGACATAATGGATGCTACATCGTCGTCGTGGTTTTGGTTCCACCACTCCAAATCCACGTTCAAGCCTGAAAAGGTACGTGTGAGCTCGCGCGAGCGCACGTGAGTTGCGCTTTCTCGCCCGCTCAATCAGCTCTAGCACTGCCAATTTATTGGCAATCTTCTTTCTCAGCTTCTTTGTGGTGAGAGAAGGAAAGGGAGGAAAGGGAGGAAAGGGATGAAGGACGTGCGCGTCTGAAGTTACGGCCATCATATAACCGATGTACTGGAGTACATACGGGGATATGTGAGCTAGGTCGCACGCCCCTTCCACCCCTTGTAAAAAACAGTAGAGATGAGTCGTACATTGACTAAGTGAGATGATAAGATACTAGTATGAAACGACACCTACACAATCAGTAACAGCTTAAAAGAGACAACAGCAGGAAATAAATGTCAAACTCGAAGACAAAATAGGAGAAGTACTTCGCCACAGCAGCCACAAGCTCAGCCCACCTAATGTTCCATTGCAGAGAGGGCTGAGATCCTGCCAGGCACCGATCCTTGCATAGCACGTTCTGGCAATGCGAGGTAGCGTGACGTTATCGAAGTGCAAAGGAATTGAAGAGGATAGGAGGTGAAAATATGGAAAATAGCCAATTTGAAATGTATATGGAATTAGTTGCACAGTGTTACGCGTCGCGAATGTCCTCACGCGATTGATCGCACCCGGCTTCGCCTCTCCCGGACCCTGATCACCCCTGTGTCGATCCATCAACAATTCCAGCAGAAAGAGTTAAGTCTCCAAAATGTTCAATTGATCCATCTACATGCTTGGTGTCAGCAGTTGATACTCCGAACCCCCAGCGCAGAGCCTCCGCGATGCTTCAGCCTTTACCAGACGACCTGCCGAAGCCTCTCCAGCCCATCAAGAGCGCACTGGTGGTAGGGGGATGTGGGTTTCTGGGCCATCACATCGTACACCAGCTTCTACAAAGACATCACGATGCGCAAATACACGTGCTCGATCTAAGATGTGAAAAGAATATAATATCGGACGCTCGACTCTCGTACCACGATGGCGACATCACAGATCCAGCCGCCATGGCAGCACTTCTCAACGACATTAAGCCACAGGCCGTTATACACACTGCTTCGCCACATTTTGGCGTGACAAAGGCGATGGAGGAGCTGATGTACAAGGTCAATGTGTCAGGGACGAAGAACCTGCTGGAAAAGAGCAAAGAATGTGGAAGCGTGAAGGCATTCGTATACACGAGTAGCGCAAGCGTGGTCATGAAAAAGGTCATGGTAATGCGCGAAGGTGGCCTCAGAAATGTGGACGAGGATTGGGCCGTGGCGGCGGAGAACGAGCAGTGGGAATACTATGGGACTACTAAGGTATGTCGTGAGCTCCGTCTTCGTACAAGGACACAGCCGCCCTGCGAATGCATTTCTCTCCTGGGGGAGGTTGGATAGTTGCTAATATCATGATCCACAGGCTCTCGCTGAACAAGCAGTCCTAGAAGCGAACCGCACAGCTACCCAATTCTTCACTGCAGCAATCCGACCCGCATTAATCTATGGCGAGGGCGATATCCAAGCTCTCCCACTCATTCTCCAAGCCGCCCGACGCGGCCAATGGCGCTTCCAGATTGGAGACAACTCCAATCTCTTCGACGTCACATACGCCGGCAATGCCGCCTACGCACATCTTCTAGCCGCCGAAGCCCTCCTATACACACATACTCTTGGCTCTACAGTACCACTCGATCTAGAAAGAGTGGATGGCGAGGCATTTTTCGTCACAAACGACGCGCCAGTGTACTTCTGGGATTTCTGTCGGCAGGCATGGAAGGCAGCCGGCATTGCAGAGAGCACAGACAAGGTATGGGTGCTCGGTCAGAGCTTCAGCATGGGTCTGGGCGCGTTTTTGGAGGGTGTGATGTGGGTTCTGGGGAAGCAAGCGAATTTAACGAAAGAGAAAGTACGATTTAGTACCATCTCCCGGTACTACAATATATCGAAGGCGAAGAAGCGGTTAGGATATCGGTCAATTGTCGGATTTGAAGAAGGAATAAGAAGGGCTGTTGTAGAGATAGACGAACGAGGAGCAGGCGGTAAGGTGACGGCGAATGCGGTGAATGGACATGCGAATGGAACGGGGAAAAAGGCACAGTGATGCGACATTGCGAAACGGGAATAAAATTTTCTCTCAACCGGGGATCGAGGTCAAAAGCTGGACTAGATGACATAATGATAATATTGGCCTCGCGGCCTGTACATGAGAGGAATTTTTGGCTCGCCAGAAGACTCCCGGCGATGTCTCGAACATTGATAAGAATACCAGCGAACTGCCTTCTATGGCATCGATCTATGCCTTGCCTTTGCCCAAAACCATTGGTAATATACTCTTCAAAGCCATCGCCAATTCATCCCAGCTGCTACATGTCGCGAAGAGCATCTTGTCAGGCCTAACAATTGCAAATCTCTTCCCGCCTACAGATTTCTTTATTCGCAATTCATCATAATCTTCGACCAGCGGAGACAGTGTGGATAGGGAACTTTTAAGGAATTCATCTGCAGAAGCGATCCTGATGAAAGCACCTTGCACGGTTTTCGGCAGCTTCGATCTAAGAGTGGCGTTCGTGTCGTTCACGATCGTGGTGAGCTCTTCGCCTCGGACGAAACCGCTAGATAATTCGTCGACGCGTCGTAACGCGTCTTCATCGACGCCGACATCTTCTAGCATATCGACCAGTTGAACAAGCTGGAACAGGCCAGCCTTGTCTTTCTGGAAAATCACATCATCCGTGTACATCAAGTCTCCTGAATCTTTACCGTCTGCGCCAATCCTGCGACAGAAGACTTGCGAGATCGCCTTTCCCCCATCCATCTCTTTCATAAATGCCATGCCTTCGCCATACTCGTACGTTAAAGCCTCGGTATTTGTCCTTTGCATTGCTCTTCTCCAACTGGGCAGCAGCTGCATGAACCACATCGTCCAATCGCGCTTGAAAATCTTCCACGGATCCTTCTCGGACAGCAGCTCACCGTTGAGGATGGTATATTTAAGCGCACGTTTAACGTCTGTTTTGCGCTCGAGCGCCCAGCCTGTGAACAGATGGTCGTGGTCGAGAGTCGAGTCGCGGGTGAGGAGGGCCAGCCGCCAGGCAAGATCAACAGCATCGAGCATGCCGCAGCGGACACCCTGGCCGCCGTCTGGATAATCATATTTAGTGTTCGAAGAAGTCACTGAAGTTGCAAAGCACTGGCTCACATGGCGGAAAGACGTGAGCAGCATCTCCTAAGACAAGAGTCCGGCCAACGTGCCACTTGTTACAAGTGCGGGCTCGAAATGCGTATGAGAAGGTGCTCTTTAATTCTATGCAATCCTCTGGGAATCGCACTTCGGTTGATAACCTAAGTCCCGTTAGCTTTTGTCTAAGGAATGATGCAAGGTTAACATATGTCGACTTGCCCGTATCGTGATCCCGCGTGTGTCAAGTATGGCCAGAAGATCTCGTTCACCTTTTCCTCCGAGACCATTTCGTGACGATCCTCGCCCTCGTTGATCTCAAACTCGGTATGCCAGAGCCCATTTTGGTCAGCCAGGTTACCAATTCTTCCTGCCGCGCCGAGGCGATCAGGATTCGCGAGGAAGAAGAAATACGGAGGGAAGAAGTCATCTATCACTTGCTGTGGAGTGTAGCCCTTCTTCCAAAGTGAGAATTTTGGATGTGTCTCGGGAGTTGGCACTGTAACATGCCAATTCGAACCGACCCAAGTTTTGCGGAACGGGAATGTCTCTTCCATGATGACGCCTTTAGCCTCAAGATACATTTTCCTCGTGTATCCCACCTTACCGTCCGCCCCGGCCAGGAATCTCCCCTTGACAATCCTGCTCTTCCCGTGTCGATCTTTGAAATGAACATAAACCCACTCGTCATCTTCGTTGATGGATTCTACAGTGCATCCTACCCTGAGCTCGGCATACTCGCTCTTGTCTATGAATTCACGCATGCAGCGCTCCATAACGGGCTGTCTGAAATTGGAACCCCCGACATGGCTCGTATGCCCTAGCTGCTGACTATTAGCAATGCCGATAGAAGGTTCGATCAAGAATTGCGCCGCACCCGGTTCCAATCATACATCAGAAAGGGTGGGTGCCAGTAATCGGTATGCCTGCCTGGGATGAATTTTGCCTTGTTGGGATAGACTATCAACTGCTCAGACTCAATCAACCTGATAAACTCTTAGAGCACATACGCTCCATTATTTCCGTATACATCTGCCTTGTCAATCCGACGGCCTGAAGTGCACGCCATGCATTCTCGCCATTGCGAAACGCGCGGGGGTACGGCCAAATGTCGACATCTTTCTCCAGAACGATGTTACGAACGCGGTGGGTATGCAAAGTTGTAGACAATGTAAGGCCGGTCGGTCCAGCGCCAATTATTATGACGTCCGTCGTGTCGGTGAGCTCTTCACCCGCCATGTTCACGAGAAATGAGAAAGGAGATGAAAAGAGATCGCAGAGATGTCAGCCCGGACCTCATAAGACAGTTGCATATAGCGGAGATATGTAGATTCGATTACCAAATCAGCAGGGCAAGGAATATGAGATAAAGTTACGCCGTGAAAGCATGCCGCTTATTAGTTGCACTTCCAATCTCACCTCACCAAAGACGCCTACCAAAGACGAGCATACCAATCAACCGAAGGGCTTATTCACAGGCGATACTCTGCATATTGAACCGAATAATACCGAGAATCCTCTCTACTTCACAGAACGAGAGGTTTTGTTGTTGTAGATAAACTCAGAGGGAGACGAGGAACAGGAGGTCGAGGTGGACTGGGGCGATCTTGAAACGCTAAGCCACATTCGGTGAATACCACTTTTAACAGACTGCACAAGCAGGGCTTGGAATGTTGTGTTCCAATATGTCAGCGAGATGGCGCCAGTATAGGCAGACTACAAAGGTTAAGCACTGTGCGTGATACGAAGCAGACGCATATGGAATCAACCACGGACCAGCTCCAGGGAGTCAATTCTAACACGATCCGGTTACAGGACATCTGTCGATGACACAATATGCTGAGTAGATAGGCACGCTTGATTTATGTTTACTTTTCCCTCAATTGCAGTAGCCAAGGATTCTGCGCCAACCCCTGTCCTCGTAAACGCTTAAAGCAAAATGGTATAAGTTACAAAAGCGAACTCCAGGTGTTGTGCAACGCAACATCCTGATGTACTGGCTCCCTCGCAAGCGTCCAAGGACTAAACGCATGCTCGTCATAACTCCTGGTGAGTTTGGAATCATCAATCTTGTCCCTCTACTTCGCAAAATGGAAATCGTAATTCAGCCACTTCCTCGCCAAGACCTGATCCACAGTCAAGCCAGGCTTGCCGTAAGTAAGTGGTGCGAAGAACCAGAAGCCCCATCCTACAATCGCGACGACGACTCCAGCTGCTGCCCATGTTGCTAGCAAACTCTGAGTACCTAGTCGCTCTCTGACCGGGCGATGACCACGCCTCTTCTTGTTCGCCTCACCCTCTTCGTCCAGATTGGCAGGCTCGATGTTGAAGATGAACTCGAGCAAGGCCCCAGTGACTAGGGCAGACGCGAGATGAGCAGGCAAATAGTGGTGCAAGAAGAGCTGACGACCCATGATGAAGAAGGGGAAGTAATGCGCCGCCCACGTGAGGAAGAAGAAGCCGGTCGAGTCATAGAGGCGGGAGCGGGTGCCTGGACCCCACACTGTTAGTCAAACGTTAGTAGTAGATGCTGAGTTTAAGGGAAGGGAAATGATGGAACTTACGGTCATCCAAGGCATCGAAACCCCGGCGTTGCGCAAGCTGATCTGCACCAACGATGCCGGCAAAAACTGCAAGAAGGGAACTTGCAAGCCACCATCCGATGGGATTACCAAGGAAATAGATTTGCTCGCGAGTATCATTATTGGTCCAGAAGGAAACGCCACGGAGAAGGAAAGGCCAGGAGACTGGGAAACTGGCATACGGATGGCTGCTGGTGAGGGCATTGTTGTGGAAGAACATTGCGCGCTGAAGCTCAAGATACTTCTTCAGGAACGGCATCCTCTTGACCTGGCGTGGCTCTTGTTTCAGGCGCTCGCTATCTGCGGGGAGAGACGGAATGTCTTCGAAGTACCAGATGTTGCTGGATTGCTGACTGTTCTTGTTGCCGTTAATCTCTGCCTGCTTGTAGGCCCAATCTGGAAGAGGAGTTGTGTGAGTCCACATTGCAACCTTGGTTGGGACATGGATGAGCTTGATGTGTGAGGATTTGGTCTTCACTTCTTGACCTGGCTTTCCATTCTCGATGCGAACCTCGAACAAAGTGTCATTGTGTCGTTCCCCATCTGCAAATTCGGGTTCGACTGTCGTAAACTCTTGATTCGTTGGGAAATATGGTGACGCAACGTCGTGCGAGAGGAGGAAGGTGTCAGTAACAAGATGTCGGAGCTGGATGAGATCCCCATTTTTGACTGAAGCAATTTCACCCTCCTTTTTCACAGCTGGGATAATCTGCCACTGATTGTTTGTGTCATTGTGTGGATATCCGGTGACTTGCTGGCCTTGACTCGAAATGCGGCCATCATCGTAACGGAGCGGGTACTTGTCAGGGTGGCTGTGGAGATAGACCTTTGTCTCCTTGTGTCGCAGAGTGAGCGCATCATAGTACTTGATGCCCACAGATTGCATTGTCATGATGTTGTCGCTCAGCGTCTCCTGGAATTCGGGTGTCATGAAGTCGTCACCAGGACCAGATCGATTCAGGATCGCAAAGTGCACCTGGAACCAGAAGAGGTACAGAAAGAAGGGGATGATGATAAGACCAACTGCGCGGGCCGCGAAATGCTTCCCAAATTCTGGAAGTGATAGCGTTCCCTGCGGGCGTTTAATGTTGAGCAGATCCCACAGGTCAATGCACACTGGAACGCCGATCGAGAAGAACGTGAATACTCCCACGTATTTGGTTGAGATGACGCAGCTCAGGCAGACACCTGTCAGCAGCAACCACTTCCACCACTTGCGGCTAAAGGGAGCATGTCGAAGCTTGTAGAATCGGACGTAGCATAGAACGCTGAGAGCCATGGAAAGGATCAGGGTTGCATCGAGGAGGATCAGACGAGTCTGACCAATGTGCGCGTTATCCAAGAGCACCAGAGCGGTGGAAGCGATGCACGCCGGAAGAGAATAGCCAGACTCCCACATGATCAAGAAGACTGTGGGGACCGTGAGGGCTCCAAGGGTTGCCGGCATCGCGCGATATGCAACATACGGCACCTTATTCGTGATATATGAATCGCCAATGTTGTCGAACAGGAACTCTCCATTGTATCCAACCATCCAGCCTGCGAGTGCGAAAAGAAGTTTTCCGAAGGGAGGATGGACGTCGAAGAAGTAGGTTCGCTGAA
This sequence comes from Rhizodiscina lignyota, assembly GCA_010015805.1. Taxonomy (NCBI): domain Eukaryota; kingdom Fungi; phylum Ascomycota; class Dothideomycetes; order Aulographales; family Rhizodiscinaceae; genus Rhizodiscina; species Rhizodiscina lignyota. Next base: position 1,662,968 of record ML978125.1, read on the forward strand.
GGTAGTATGATGCAAACTAGAATGAGTACCTCGTTAGTTCTACTTGACGATCAAAAGAGAATTTGGTAAAGCAAGTAATGGTCCTGCCATACCTTCCCAAAGTGCACTTCATCGAACACGACTTGGTTGGGATGCGATATACCCCAGAAGCGTGTCACGAAGGCCAAGATGGTGATAACCACCAAAGCGAGCTTATAGTCCCACTCCGAGCCAACACTGGCCTTGACCTGTTCCTTTGCCTTAGTTACTATCTCAGGAGTGCCATTCTCAGATCCTTCGACAGCGTTGAAGGGTCGCTTCTTCGATTTCTCCCCGCGGTTGCGCACTGAGCTCGACGTTTGCGAGGACATGGTGGAAGACATGCGCCAGAGCTGCTGTGAGATAATGTCGTCAGTTTCCGACAGCTCTGGGCTGAGAAGTGTAGTTGTAGGAGTTTACCGCAAGCTCACGGAAGAGAAAGGAAACAGAGAATATGGTCAAAAGAGTGTGTTGAAGAGGAAGCGTGTTAAACTGGCGCTGGCGTGGAAGATGTCAAGTGTCGTTTTCGTACGTCGAACTTTTTGAGCCACTCAAAGCTGTGGGACCGCGGACCTCCCTTGCCCCTTGCGCTACCGCTGCGGAGGACACGCGTGGCTTTTACCTCCTGCTAGCCCACCAAAGAGCGCGTCAACGTCGTTTATACGCATCAAATTTCTACGTTTATTCTCATTCCAACGTCGCTCTCATCTGTACTAGAATGAGAACTTCTCGCTATGTAGGTGTCAGGGTTCATTAATGTCTGCAGTCTCCATCGCTCCAGTTCAGCTCTCATGATCACTTCAGAGGCATGCTGGCACATCATTGGTCTAAAGTGTCCGTAAATTCCTTGCTCCTCCTATCTCTTAATCAGGTCCTTTGGTGGACAGCTTTCATGAGTGACTGGAATGCCATCCTGCAATGTGCATGGTAAAGGATTTAAGTTTCGGCTTTTTGGTAGATCATGTGACTTACTGCCCGATCGAGTTAAGACACCAGATCTCCAAGTCTCTGATACGTATTTGGGTTATACGATAATACGGAGGACGGTATCAATTTCATTTCTTCTTTCGCTTACTCACGTGCTTGCCACTATCAAGATAGAATGCGCCACGGAACGCCGGGGCTGTTTGCTAGCGGACTCTCCGTTCTACAAGATGACCCTCCAAGCCCAAAAAAGCAGTTCGATCGCAGCCAAGGCAGCTCCGCGTGTGAGCTGCATCTGTAACTGGGACCGCGGCAGATCCTTCAGACGCAAGAAGTACCGTGCCCGCTGTACCACCTACCAGACCTTCGGTCCCATCGTGTTCGCGGAGCGCACCGAAGATAAGGGCAATGCCCGTCCTACATATTATGGCTCTTATAAGGCGTAATTCCCTGGTAGGAGGGACGAGGTCCGCTTTCACTAGAGCAGTCCAAATAGCTCTACGATTTCATAATAATGGCACACGATCCAGAAAAGGCACACCTCGACCTCGAGACCGGCCAATCGAAAGAGGCTGAGGCGAACGCAAAATCAACCTTTCCCTCGCCATCCGATAACGCGATCGGCCAAGTCGATGAGATTGCGCGCGCGCGAGAGCTTCAACAAAGCAAGAATGTCCTCCGTATGATGCGCCGCGGCGAAGAATGGCTTGATGAAAAGATGGGTGTCGAAACCCGCGGAATTGATCGCATCCCCGAAGAAGAGAAGAAGCCACCGTCGATGCTGAATATCTTTCTTATATGGTGGAGCTTGAATATACACGTTGGAGTCATTCCACTAGGCATCTTGGGACCGGAGTTTGGGTTAAGCTTGAATCAGAGCATTGCTGCTAGTATTGTTGGCATTGTGACCGGATCGCTGACCACGGCGTTCACCGGAACCCTGGGACCTAAGGTAAGTTCATAATCGCTCGTCAGTTGAACAGTCTTAGAAGGCTAATGATATCAGCTGGGTTTAAGGGCTGTCGCAACATCGAGATATTCGTTCGGCTTCTGGGGTGCTAAAGTATGCTCCGTACTTAATGTTGTGATTGGATGTGGTTATTCAGGTACATTAGCATGCGTAACTCTGTGACATCCTAATCACTGACTATGGCAGTCGTAAATGTGGTTGTCGTCGGACAAATCCTCAGCGCCGTGTCAGACTACACCATGTCCATCGCAGTCGGCATCGTTATCATATCAATCATCGGTTACGTTCTCTCGGTCTTTGGCTATCACATCATTCACACCTTCGAAAAGTACTCCTGGATTGTGACGTTCATTCTCATGTGCGTCTTGATTGGGCAAGCGGCCCCTCACGTAGACCCGAGCCTTCCATCCAGCGATTCTGGCCTCATCTTCGCCGGCAACTGGCTTACCATCTTCGCTATCAATTTCTCCAACTCCAGTGGCTGGTGTTCAATTTCCGCTGACTATTACTGCAACTACCCTGCGTCGACTCCCCCATGGAAGACATTTCTCCTCACTTGGACGGGCATTGTTATCCCCACCACCTTTTCCACCGTCATCGGATGCTGCTTGGGTAATGCCGCTATCACTGCCGCTTACCCACCCTATGCTGACGCCTACGACAATCATGGACTTGGCGGTCTTTTACTCGAAGCGTATCACCCGAGAGGCTGGTCGAAATTCTCTCTTATCATTCTAACTTTCTCCGTCCTTGGGAATAACATCGCGAACAACTACTCTAGTGGGCTCTCTTTGCAACTCCTCGGCAACTACTTCCATGCCGTTCCGCGCTTCATTTGGTCCCTCCTTGTCGCCATCGTCATCACCGTCCTCGGCGTTGCAGGACAACAGCACCTCTCCACCATCGTCAGCAACTTTGTGGCGCTGCTGGGTTACTGGACAATCTCCTTCACGCTCATCCTTCTCATCGAGGACCAACTTTTCCGACGCCACGAAGGATACAACCTTCACGCGTGGGACCAACCCAAGAAGCTACCGCTGGGAATTGCGGCTGTCATGGCACTGCTGACGGGTTACCTGGCGGGCGGTGTCACGGGCATGAGCCAAACCTGGTACATAGGACCTATTGCTGCGAAATTTGGCGGCTTCGGCGGCGACGTTGGCATTTTTCTTAGTGGAGCGTTCACAATTGCTGTGTATCTACCAGGAAGGTGGTACGAGCGGAAGAAGACAGGCCGATAGATCATATCCTAGAAGTGTAGAGATGTAGAGCCGGGCAATCCGTTTTCTTTATTCTACAATTTCTAGTTGGATAAGACCTCTTATTGACCCTTTTTGGCTTCTTTTGCAGCACCATTCTGATTTCCCTTCCTTGCCCTTCTTTTCAGCCCAACACTCGTCTCCCATCCATACAACGCCCCAGCCCCGAAAACCAACGTCGCGCCCACAACCATCAAGCCAGTAAGGTGATTTCCAAATAACCAGATGCTGAATGCAAAGCTGACGAGTTTGCGGATATTGAGGACCACTGTGACCGTAACAGCCGAGCTCTTTGCGCCGAGTAGGTTTACTCCGCTGATGCAGATCAACTGCGTGAACGAGTTCATGAAGAGGTAGAACACGGACTGTGGCATCGACTTTAGCATCCTCGTCAGCGATGGCGGTAATGCAGAGGATATCGCGGAGGGAACTAGTAAGGGCGGTGATTGCGCAAGTCGGTCGAATTGAGCGCGAAGAGTGGGTACCAGTGGAATAAATAGAGGCAGACTGAGGAGATGTTCGTAGAAGAGGTTCTCGGCCCAGTGCTTGCCGTACATGGCGTACGTGTCCTGCACGTAAATGCCCATGTATGAAGAGAGCAACTGGGCGATGAGAAGCACAACGAGGCCCATCTCGAAAGACTTGTCGTGGATGTCAATTTCGGAAGCATCCATAGATTTGCCCTGCTCCAATCAGATTCATATATAATATGCAAAAGCCGAAGATATACCTTCGACAATGCATCCGCCCATGCGCTCACGATCACGCCGAGTGTGAGTATGACAACACTAACAATCTGCAGTTGCGAGTACTTCTTTCCGACGAGCCAACCGGCACCCATTGTCGTGACGCTCCCAAAGCTTCGGAGGATGATGTGCACGGGCACGCTGATGTTGAATGCGAACGCCCAGTTGTTAAGCATATTGACAGCGAAGAACATGGCCGCACCCATGACCCAGCGGTGCATGGGCACGGAGGGCTTCTTAATGAACATTGGCCGAGATGCATCAAACTGAGAGGGGTACGCCGAAAGCGCGGAGAATATGAATTGCATCAGAGTTATAAGCAGGCCTTGGCGGGTTAGACGTAATGAGACTTTCAAGCGGAAGCCTGCATGGCATACATACCGCTATCGGGTTCGCGCCTGTTATGACCTTAGTAGAGTTACGGTTAAGCATGGGAGATAAGACTGACTTTAAGATTGCCTCAAGGGCATACACCTGACGCATCTGTTAGTGATGTTCGAACATGATGGTCTTGTCCTTCACATACATTGGAGCAGCATCCTCCAAAAATGAGGCTTACGATGCCTAATGACTCGATTCCGGACATGCTTTCTGATCGCTAGAACGCAAGAGATGGACGAATTTCTGCAGGAAATGGGTATCTTAACGTGTTTGAAGCAACGACTTGTGGAAATAGGAGGTCATACGAAAGATAGTCAGATCAAGCGGCAGAGGGGCAGGGAAAGCCGAAATGATCGGAGAGGACAGAACAATGCCTCTGAAGCAGCAAGTTTCAGGAATTTTGCCGTCTCCCATAAACTCTATACTTTGACTACGACTGCTTACAGAATAGTAAGTTGACACGAAGCCACGAGGAAAATCGTTGGCTGTCATCATAACCGAAGTAATAACGAATAAATAGCCGATGATAAGCCGGCTTAAATATCCTCTGTCTTTTTTTCCCGACAATACGAAAACACACTCCTGCTGCTGCACCGAGGCTCAATTGTATGTTTTGTCCGGTCACTGATGCTCGGGAGTTCCGGGTCTCATGATGGAGAACCATTCTGGCTGCACAAGATGCAGATCAGGGACAAGGCCGACCTTCGCATGTGGGGAAAGACTCCAACCAAAACGATCCGGGGAACGGCCCGCTTTCGATGACATCGTTCCATGTCTTTTTCACATCACCTACTGCATGTTTCTTCTCCATGTTTTCATGATTCGGTCCCCAATACCCCGAGCTCTACAGTGGTCGATTCTTTGCCTCGTAGTGCCAAAGTTTCCCTGACCATGACTATTATCGGCTTCTCTAGGAGGTGGCAATTTCCACTTCCCTGAAACTACTCTTCTCCGCCTCAAAATTCTGGCTCCTCAGCCTGCGGATCAAATGACTCGGTGGAGAAGTTTCCGAAGTTGCTAGCTTCAAGTTGGTATGGTTGCGGGCGAGGTACCCAGAGACTCCAGGTTGCTTGGACCAGGCCTTGTCCCCTAGCTCAAGAGAGCGTAAGTATAACCATCAAATGCCTCTACTCCTCAAAACTCCCTTTCATATTCGTACGTGGTCAACCTTCAGCATGTTTTTCTCTATATTTCCTGTCCTCTTCGGAGGGGTGGCTATGGCTACCAAGTACAATCAATATATCTTGATGCCATCTTCTCGTACGCTTTCTCTAGTTACAGTTTTCAACAGCACCGGCACTGTGTCAGGGGCCAGTAGCGTAACTGGCGGTAAATCTGGGAGTCTCACTTTCGATGGGATATCGTCTGTAACTTTTGATTATGAGAAGAACATTGCCGGTGTTGTGTCAGTGGAGGTTACCAAGAGCTCAGGATCTGATCAGCGTATTGGAGTGACATTCTCAGAGAGCTCCGAGTGGATTTCGAACGAACATAGCGATACCACTGGAAACGTAGGCTTCGACGATATGGTCTTCATTGACACGCCTTCCGCAGGAAATTTTTCTCTTCCCCGCCAGCTCGGTCGTGGAGCCTTTCGATATGTGACTCTTGTACACAACTCGTCTGGAACGGTCAAAATTTCGAAAGTCAATACCCAGTTCATTGCGATGCCACACTATGCTGAAGAAGCGCTACAAAATTACACTGGATACTTTCATTGTGATGGTCAGTTGAAGATGCGATACAGCTACCTGCTAATTTACTAATCGCCATGTAGATGAACTTCTCAACAGAATCTGGTATGCTGGAGCATACACGCTAAACCTTGATACCATTGATCCCAAGAACGGAGATGCACTCATTGCAGTATTCAACAACACTCCTGGTGTCCAGGTGCCCATTGGAACCTGGTATTACAATTACACCATTACAAACGGCACTTCTGCGCTAGTTGACGGAGCCAAACGAGATACCCTTGTCTGGCCTGGCGACATGGCGATTGCCGTGCCAAGCACTGTGGTGTCGACATATGATATGATTACCGTGAGAAACGACCTGGATTCACTATTTGCTCTGCAGAACACAACAACTGGAAGGTTGCCATATGCAGGGAGAGGATTTCCAGTCGATCAGCAGTCGTGGACTTACCATATGTACTCGCTTCTTGGTGCTGCCAATTATTTCATTTATACGGTATGATGATGAGGATTGATTTGAGAATGTCTCTAATTCTTTAATAGGGTGATTCGCAATGGCTCTCATCGATGTGGAACAAATACAAATTTGGCTTAAACTTTACGCTTAACAAGATTGACGACTCCGGTATGATGTATGTAGATCCTAAAGTTGCCAGCGCAGATTGGCTGAGAGCCGGGATGGGCGCGCATAATATCGAGGTAAGTACTGGAGAAGCTACAGTATCACATTGGATTCTTACTCGTTCAGGCAAACGCTATCTTGTACCACACGATCAATCTGAGCATCCAACTGGCAACTGCTCTCAACGACACTGCACCAATTCCATCTTGGCAGAAATATGCCAATGGAATCAAGACTGCTGCGAACAATCGCCTGTGGAATGAAACTATGGGAATGTATCACGACAACGACACCTCGAGTCTCGCACCGCAGGACGGAAATTCCTGGGCCGTTGTTGCCAATCTTACTCTGAACTCTTCTCAGATTGCGAGTATCTCTTCCGGGCTTCAGGCACGTTGGGGTTCATACGGTGCCCCAGCTCCAGAAGCGAGTCAGAACAAGACCGCTGTCTCCCCGTTCATCAGCGGCTTTGAACTCCAAGCACATTTCCTCGCGGAAAATGCGTCAAGGGCTCTGGAGTTGATGAGACTCGAGTGGGGTTTTATGCTTAACGATCCACGCATGACGAATTCAACGCTGATTGAAGGATACTCGAGTGATGGGTCGATACATTATCCGCCGTATTCTACCGACAGTCGCATAAGCCACGCACATGGGTGGTCGACAGGTCCGACGAGCGCGTTAACTTTCTATGTTGCCGGGATCCAGCTCTTGAGCCCAGTAGGTAAGACGTGGATAATAGCACCCAGCTTAGGCAACCTTACGACTGTTGATGCTGGCTTCAGTACATCACTTGGGTTGTTCTCAGCTACGACCAATTTGACTAGCGATGGAGGGATTAGTATGGAGTTTGAAGCTCCGGCTGGCACGAGCGGGAGTGTCAACGTACCACATCCGGGTTGTAGTGGCTTGTTGACGCTCCAATGTCAGCAAGGCGGAGGACCAAGCGCGCAGTTTGATGTTGTTGCTCAAGAAGGCGTGGGAAGGTTCGTGATAGAAGGGTTAACCGGCGGAAGATACACACTGAATCACACCTGCTCCTAGGCCGCCACATGTATTAAATAAAAATTAATGGGCAGGATTTTGGGCGTTAATTCATATTAAATTATTTAACCAATCACATCGCAGATCCCAGACTGTGGTTTCTGGCTGGACCGTGCATTAATGACGTAGGGCCTACTAGGCCTAGAGCTGCGAAGCTTGGACGGGAATCTTGGACTGCAGAGATGCGAGGCAAGCACATAAAACCTTTCACAGGATCTCCTCTTTCAAACTTGTATACCTGGTCGACTTGTCCTAAACTTACTTGTACCCTTACTCGCAACCATGTCGGCTCTCGAAGATCTTAAGAAACAGAATGCTGCTCTGCAGAGTGGAGTCTGTACGTCCACATAGCTCTCGTCTCGTCTCATGGAAGACTGGTGGACGCTAACGAGCTTTGAATTGTAGCAAATATCTCCAATGTCGCCAATGGAACAAAGAATGCCGGTGCAGGAGCTATTTCAACAGCTACAGGGGCTCCCAAGAAGCTACCCGCGGTACAAAAGAGAGCTCCTGCTAGTGCCGTAATGAAGGCTCCCAGTACAGCAACCGATGCTGCGGAGAAGCCTACCACACCGAAAGCTCCTGCTGTCAAGAAGCCCGTTGTTAAGAAGCCTGTAACCCCGAGAACGTCGTCGACTTCCAGTGCTGCGAAGGCACCAACAGCTGCTGCAGGAGGAGCCGCCGGTGGAGCCGTGAAGCCTGTCAGGACACCAATTGGCACTAAGAAGCCTATCCCACAAACTTCAGCGGTAAAGAAGACGCCAGTGTCGGCAGCCAATGGTGCAAGCAAAGCTGTACCAGCCAAGACTCCTCAAGCTGGAGGAGTGACACCAGCAGCAGCTAACAAGCCAGTGCGAACGCCAATTGGCACGAAGAAGTCTATTCCTCCTGCTTCCACTAAGACAGCAACCAGTGCTGTGAAAACTCCTGCCTCCCCAGCCGGAACAGCGACGAAGAGGACACCTGCGAAGCTCCCATCCAGACCTGCCGCAGGCGTTGCGGGAGCAACTCCTAAGACCCCTCAGACTACGACGCCAGCGAAGGCTGCGCCGATACCAAGACAAACGCCAGTCGCGACACAGCAGGCAAGGAAGCCGCCTACAGTAGGAGGAGCAAAGCAGCCGGGTGCGATCAGAAAGACAACAGGAGCAGTAACAGGCACGTTAAATAAAGGCGTGGACGGTGTTAGTGGCGGCTTGGATGCTGGCACAGGAGCAGCTGTTGGCGGAGTGAACACTGTCGTGGGAGGAGCAACAGGAACGCTCGGGAAAGGACTAGATTATGCACCTGGAGGTATGTTGGGACGAATGACCATGAAGGCAAATAAGGCTAATAGTTGTGAAAGGCGTCGGCAAGCCAGTGAAGCACATAACGGATAATGTAGGCAAGACAGCTACGGGAACAACGACGAACGTCCATAAGACGCTTAGCAACACCACAAAGGGCCTAAATTCGACAGTCACAGATACCACGACCGCCATCGGTCAAGGAGACCCCTTGGGCACAGTCAGAGGTGTGACAGGAGGTGTTGGGCAGACAGTCGGTGGGCTTGGTTCAGGAGTTGTGAGTGATTCAACACATGAATTCAATTTCCAAATTGGTTCTAATCATTTTTAAAAGGGTGACACAGTTGGCGGCGCCGTTTCTGGTGTCGGGGATACCGTAGGCGGCCCACTGGGCCCAGTCGTCAGCAATGTAGGAAGAGGTGTGGGCGACGGGGTCTCCGGACTCACTGGAGGTCTCGGCGACAGCGTGGGCAACCTAGGACGTGGTGATGTGATCGGAGCTTTGGGTTCTACCATGGTAAGAATCTTTGCACCACCTAATAACATTACCCCTTCTAACACCCAAATTTTAGGGAGGTGTTGGAAAAGGAGTCGGGGGGCTGGTAGGCGGAATCTTAGGCACAGGCCCCCTGGAACAGGCAAATCAAGCCGGAAGGGGCGGCCCTTTGGAACTAGCTGAAGAGGAGGAGAAGTAGTAATTACTGAGTCGGTCTGGTCTGCGACATGCCATTTCTGATATGAAAAGCAAAATTCTCGCAGCTGTGGGTATCTCTTATTTCATACTACGTTTGGAAGCGAAAATCGGAGCAATAAAGTTTGTAATTTAACCCGTTACTTTTTAAAAGCTGATGGGAACCACAATCATTGGTTAACCTTTCGGTTTTCTACATATGAAGTGTACTATTTCTCTATACTTGCTCTGAACGCGAAAAGAGTGAGAATTTGCATGCCTGTTTTACAGCACTGTCTTCGCTCTTATTTCTGATACGTTTTCTTTGCTGTCCGCCGGTTTACGGTAATACTGCGTCATGTCGTGCCTCAGGCTCATTGCTCCCTGATGAAGTCAGTAATTCCTTGGTTTCCAGTCCAATTCTATGCGGAGAGAGCTTACGGCTTGCATCTGCAAACTCAGTTCCTTGTCTGTCTCTGCTCGCTTGAGCATTTTCAGGAAGTCATCTTTCTCCAGTGCTTCATCGGCATCTTGGCCAAAGAGACGACGTATATTCCCGGAAGATATGGGATCGATGATTTCATGCCATATTTTTCTTCGGATCTCGTCGTACTTGTCAAGAATTGAGTCGTCGGCTTGGCCAATATGTATTCCCACAAGGCTATCGTACAGACTGCCAACATCGGCGATGCCACCCGTAAGGCCCATTCCTCCGAAGGGATTGCAGAGATGCGCGGCGTCAGCAACCAAGAGAAAACGTCCAGCACGCATTCTCTCTGCGCATCGTTGATGGATCTTGTAAGGACTAAAGTTCACGACGTTATATTGGGAGGGCTTGGGATGACCTGGAAACATAGCTTTGAATTTGTAAGGGAGTCGTTCGCGCAGCTGCTCGGTAGTCAGGCCGCCGATTTCCCCATACGAGACACGGTACAGCCCGTCCGTTCCAATCTTGGCCACCATATGCCAGTGCTCGGGATGTATGAAGAAATTCGAATCATCGTAGTCTTCGGGGAAGTCATAGTAGACGTTGGTCGCCACGATTTGCTCGTCCCATGTCCGCCCAGGAAAGTTGAAGTCTCCGAAGAGGCCTCTACGGATCTGGCTATTTGCGCCATCACATCCAATAATATAGTCAGCCGTCATTCGCTTTGGTCCTTCAGGAGCCGCAGCGTCGACCCATGCTTGGCTTTCGTCTTGACCAAGGCCGGTTACTTTGTAATTGTAGCTGATTTTTGCGTTTGGTTGAGCTTTGACATGCTCTTGCAGTATCTTTCCTAAACGATCCAATGTCAAGCATACCATCCGCAATGGGTCGTCAGCGTCCATGTCTGCATTTCTGATGCCGGTAAGTCTCGTTTTATTCTCGTCCAGCTTACGCCACGACACACTATTCGGAAGGAAACCCAGGCGTCTGACTTCTTCCAATACTCCAGCTCGCTGAAGTTCGTAGCATGCTGGGGCGGCATAATGAGATGCTCGGGGATTCTTATCCAGTTCTGTTGTCATCTCCAGAAGCTCGACTGAAATGCCAGCACGGGCAAGCATGAGAGCCAGCAGAAGTCCAGATGGCCCCGCACCAACTATCAGAATCTTTGATATTGCCATTGCGAATCCAAGACCAGCTCTTTAAAAATTATAGTTCTGAATACAGTCTATGAGAGACTGAACACACGATGAAAGGCGGACAAATATGAGATAAATGAGTGCATCAGTAATAGTCAACTACTCGATTTGGATAGGCCTGGTCGTCAGCGTGAACTTCATTGCATTTTTCCTCCTGTGGAACATCCACCCAAAAGCCGTTGGGAATCTTTTCGACCGTTCAACGAAACTTCTGGTTTGAGGAGCGTGTGGGGATAATCAGTGTGGGGTATGCGGGGGCGGGGTACCATGTGGGTACCTATCCACCTAGAATGTGGGTGGCCCCGTACCCTGTCATACCGAACATGGGTGGCCATGCGCTCGAAAACTTGGCTGAGCCGCAAGACAGAAAGGTGCGCAGTTCCAACCGTTGATGACCTAGTACATCATATAATTCATGTTTACTTTCTACAATTGGCATTGGCTCTGCAATCTGTTGATTTTATCATGTGTCTCCACAAATTTCTTATAGTTCGGGAAGAGCTCATTTGGATCCCATTTCGCTCGGATTCGTAGGAAGCGCGCCAATGCGGTGTCAGACATCACTTTCATCTATGAACTGGATTAGCTGGATCATACTGCCGGGGTAGTCTTAGTGCTGAACTTACGTTTGCGTCATCGCAGGTAATATCATAATCAGCAACGTACATTCCACATGCTACGGACGACAGTCGCTTGTACCGCTCTCTCATCGGCCGATAGATCGAAGGCTGAAGGGTAGGGTCTTTCCATCCTGTAAAGGTGCTGATGTATTTTTGCTGTGGTAAGCTAAACGCTGCATCTTCCTCATCCGCTTCGATGTCTGCGATGCAAATGAAAGAAGAAGAACTTCGCGTTGGAAGCTGGCAGACGGCGGGCTTGATAGCTTCAATCAACTACTTGCTAATCAGTATGGAGGGCCTTGGGATCTTAAAGGCCGCTTCCCTGTTCACTGGACACTAGAGATCTGGGACTCACACGCTCTATAGGGACGGAGGGATCGTTCAAAATGCTGTTGATCTGCCAGCACTGTCCATTGCCCGATCCGCAGTACTCGTCTTGCATCTCCCACACTTTGTCCCAAGTTCTCTTTTCAACCGGTCTTTCCTCTAGAAGGCATGCTCGCAGCTCCGTGGGAATGTCGGTGTAAGCTCCTAATATTGTTTGCGCCTCTCGTTGTGTGTCACTGTAGGCCATGAGGAAAACTCCGAGGAGCAACTTCGCATCTCTGGAAACTTCGTCTGTAGCGCTCGGTGTGAACTTCTCGTCATAGAACGTCGCTATGTTCAAATCCGTCCCGAACTTCGGTGTCGCTTTGGCTCTGTCGAAGGCCCACGTCAATAACCCCTCAAACTTATCGCGAACTTCAAAGATCATCACCCTCTCCCACATCTGACTTGCAGGAATCGTTCGACCCCAGAACTTGGTGACGACGCCAAAGAATCCCGTCCCGCTTCCCCTTGCCGCCCAAAACACGTCTTGATTTTCCGTCCTGCTTGCTATCACGGCCTGTCCGTTTGGCATGACGATCTCCATCCTCGTAATCCACTGTTGGCAGGTCGCTCCCCAGCCTCGCATGAACCATCCTTGGCCCCCTGCAAGCAAGAATCCGCCCTCAGCAACCGTTGGTGCGTGGCCATGGGGGAAGAACCGTGCAATGCTGCTGAGCTTCTCAGCGAGCTCTTTGACGCGGACAGCGGGCCCAAAACATATTTCTTGAGTGACCTTGTCATATTCGATAGCTCGATTGAGGTCTGTTGTATCAACCAATACCCCGTCATGCACCAGGGCTCCACAGGGGAACAGATGCCCGCCAGATCGAACGCCAACAGGAACCTTAAGCGCGGCAGCGCGTTTTAAGGCCATTGAGACATCTGATACCGAGCGGACAACATGAATCTCTCTCGGGTAACGCGAGGGAGTATCAGAGTTGGCATTTTGGCGGCGACAGCGTTCATAGTCTTCGCTGCCACGCTGTAGAACCTTGCTGGAGTAGTGAGGATGAATATCATAGTCGTATACTGCCATAATTAATGGAATGGCGAGAGAAATGGGGATAATGACTTCAGAAAATCAATCAAGAGATGTATGAGATTATCTACCTTTAGACGAACCAGCGACGAAGTACAGATACATCATTGAGCACAGACTTGCCCAGTCTCAGCTCCGTTACTCACGGTCTCCCCGATGTGGGACATGTGGGGTGTTGTGTGAAAAAAGCGTTTTCTAAAATCTTCTCAAAGCAATTCAGTACGTAGCCTCCTCGCCGTATTCCTTCCCATCAATCGAGAGGCCGGTCGAGCAGAAGAACGGGCAAAATTACGTCCCCATACTAACTTGTAACAAGCCAGTTTTGAAAGTATTCATAATGTGATATATGACGGACGTGGCTGGTCGTCAGACATATCCGCGACAGCAGTCCAATGCACACCCACTTTTGTTTGCTCTTCTGCTTCGTCTGAAATTGCAATTGCAAGGTCAGCGACCGAGATTCCTTGTAGTCGATCGTTGAACTCTTCGTACTCTCCTCTTGCAGCTCCAGCCTTTTTGGGTTCAAGTGGTAGCGTGTCTACTATCACTTCATATGTTCCTGTCCGTTTGCCAGGGCGATATCGGGCGGAAGGAGAAACGAAACTCCAACGGAAAGAAGTATTGCCGTTGAAGAACATGAAGCTTGTACGGGCACCAGTAATGAAATCCGACGCAGGGTCGCCATTCAGAACAGCATCTTCGTAGTCTCGTATAAGCTGACGCGTCTGCTCTGTGCCTCTTCCTTCGCGTTCTGCAATTCGAGCGTTCCGGAAAGCTCTCAGAGATGCGCCAATGGAGCCTAACCGCTCTTCCATGTAAACGGTATGAGCTTCACTATCAGCAATGGCCCGGCGGTATGCTAGCCAGAATCGCATATCTTCGCTGGCGGTTCGAAGTGGTCTGTCGGGCATCTCCAAACTGCCTGTGCCTCCAATCATGATGAAATGCCCTACTTTGGCAGCTTTAGTGGCGATGATGATTTTACGCGTCAGTTCCAAGAATGGCTCTACCATTTGATGAGACCATGAGCTTGTTATATCGTTGAAACGTACATACTGTACTGTAAAGCTTCAACGCCGGCAGTATGCGGTCCATACTCATTGATGAGTACGTCAAGCCCATGAAACACACCCACAAGATCTTCCACAGGCGTGGCATTGAGATCCACTGATTTAGAACTGTAGTTGTCGTGTTTGCCGAGTTTTTCAGGGCTTCGTGAGATGCCCACGACATGATGGCCACGTTGCAGAAGTTCGACGCAGAGGTAGGAGCCTCCGAAGCCTGTTGGGCCTAACACTCCAATTGTTAGCGGTTTGGTAACCATATTTGCGAATGTCCTCAGACCTACCTTGGGGGTGGAATATCTGTCATATCTATTCTACGGAGTATGTAGTTCAAGACGTGCCCCACTAATATCCCACAGCGCCCCACGCGTTTCCCTGTCGGCAGTTCAGACTCCTGCGGCAGTTGTGGAGATTGAAAAGCACAGCGCTGATGTCAGTGGCGCTCAAAAAGGGGTAAGCGATTCGTCACGGCCTCTCCCCTTGTCGCACTCGAGACAACCATTCGCTTTTCATCTGCGCTGACAGCAACGAAATCAAAACATCGTCTTTTGCGCTTTTCATCCATTCGATATCGTGCGCTAGAGCTATATGCATCTTGAAATCATGTTCTCCTCTCCGAAGCCGCGCGATTGTCTCTCTCGCCGCGGCTATGTCTGAGTGCAGACTCATCATCTCACCATCTGGGAGTTGGAAGATAGCAATGTCCTCTTCGCCTTCCAAGATCGCACTTTATTCACAAGAGTTAGAGCTTGGCTTCCCATCTCGATGGTTTCTCACCGTGAATGGCAACAATCGCTGCCCAAGACAACCCATGAATCACTCCCCTCGACCTTGACGGCAGCGCAAAGATTTCCAGGCATATGCCCCGGCGCTTGAATTATCCAAACGCTGCCATCTCCGAAGAAATCCATAGCGTTATGAAAGGGATCGAATTTTTTCCATGGACCTTCCAGCTCGCTCCAAGGTTCTGTAGCTCGTCCGTCAATATCGAAAAACCTGCCATCCCATTGGACATTGCTTGATGCTTCGCCATTCTCCAAGTGTCCCGGCGAACAATGCCTCTTAGTTCCAGGACCGAAATAGGCCCTTGCATTTGGGAACTCTTTAGTGAAGGGCCGGCAATGGTCCCAATGCGCATGGCTGCGATAAAATGAGGAGCAGTTACTAGACCAAGGAATTTCGTGCGACATACCTGAAAATAACGGTATCGACCTGCTTCGGCTCTACACCACGATCTCTCAATTGCTCCTGAAGCGTCTGACGTGGACCTATGGCCTCGACTTCATCATACATTGGAAGAACCCAGGGCGTGTAGAGCGTTCTGTCCTAGTTCATTGGCATTTGTCAGCCCAGCTCCTTGCTGGAACAAAAAATTGACGCACTGAGCTTATTCCCAGATCCCATAGGATATTGCGGCCTGAATTTCGATGCTGGATCAAGAAACACCAATCGTAGAGGCGAATTTCACCATGACGTCCGTTATGCAATTTGGCTATATCCGCTTTTCCGAAGCTACCGCCATCGAGGAGGTGTACTCGGACAGATGCGTTTGCTACGGGTAGCGTTCTGCCTTCTCGCTGCGACGACATCGAGGCATTCTTTGACACAAGTACTCCAGTTCTTCGACCGAAGTCTTATTCTTTTCATTCCGCAAACCTCCTTTGATTCTCGATTGACAAATTAACAACTGCCGAGCTGTTGTGGGGTAAGTGGGGGAGGGGTGGAAGAGGTCATTCCCAAAGCTGTGCGGACTTGCGATGATCGAGAAGTTATTCGGAATATTTCGTCTTTGAGGAACGGAGTCACAAAGAAGTTCACGGAGTTAATTGAGACTTCAAGCAGCATGGAGAATAACGTTGGTTTCATCGGTACGTCATATAACTTCATTTGCTACTGGGTCACTAACGTCAACAGGTATTGGAGCTATGGGGTTTGAAATGGCCATGAATGTGCGGAAGAAGTTGCCCAAGGCATATGCGATGTACATCTACGATATCCATGAACCCGCATGTTATCGATTCAAAGAACAGTTCGAGGCGGACTTCGGCGCTGTGCATATTGCATCATCACCGAAACATGTTGCCGAAAACGCTCATACAATCATATCCATAGTACCTTCTGGCGTTCAAGTCCGAGAAATTTACCTTGATTCTCAGCATGGTGTTGCCGCCGCAAAAAGTTCCGACTCTGAAAGCAATGCCGAAAGACTCTACGTTGAAAGTAGTACGATTGATATCGAAACAGCGAAATATGTCAGTGAACAGTTATACGAAATGGGCATGGGATATTATGTCGATGCCCCAGTTTCGGCACGTGCATATTCAATATGTTAAGAAGATCCTTGCTAATTTGCAAAGGGAGGTGTTCCAGCGGCAACAAAAGGAGATCTCTCATTCATGATGGGGGCTCCAAAGCCTTCAAAACCTTCGGAGAGAACGAATGGTACTGAATCAACTCCTCTCAACGATCGGCAAATACCTCCAGAGATCTCAGCACGACTTCAACAGATCACTGCCTTCATGGGTGATGTCTCCAAGGTTTTCTACTGTGGCGCTCCTGGTTCTGGACTCGCGGCGAAACTAGCAAACAACTACATCTCATGTACAATATGCCTTGCCAACGCCGAGGCCATGGCGCTAGGCATCAAGCTTGGTGTCGACAAGAATACACTATTTGAAATCATCGAGAAATCAACAGGGCAAAATTTCATGTTACACCATGTATGCCCTGTGCCAGGAGTGGTACCGACAGCACCGAGTAGCAACGGATATAGACTTGGCTTTAAAGCCCAAATGCTGTCAAAAGATGTCCGTTTGGCGGCAGATGCGGCAAGGAGTGTGGGTCTACAGCCGACGATTGGGGATGCGGCGTTGAGCGTATTTGATCGGCTTGGAATGGATGAGCGCTATCGTGTAAGTCTTGCCACCGCATTTGTTCATTTGTTCCTTATCTCTTTCTTCGAGTTTAAGATGCTCACTGTTCCTCCTCGAAACAGGACAAAGATGGGTCCATTGTTTACAAATTTATTGGTGGAACTGAGTAAAATTTCAGGAAATACAATCGAAGCCGCAAGCTGCTGCCTTTCCGCCTGCGGTCATATCTGCCACTACCCTCACTGCATAGATTCTTCAGTGAGCAAATCATCCTGTTTCTGTTCCTGCTTTCGATACTGGATCCCCACCCTCTCTGCCTCATTAAAGGCGTCTCTGATGATCCTTGCATGGCCCTCACTTCTTGGAGTAATGCTGCATTCGAACGGCTTCGGCACGCTCATGAATCCCGGGACCATTTTGGTCTCGGGTTCTATCAGATTTCCACTCTCGTCAGTTTTTTTCCTGATATCAAATCCCCACAAAGTGCGCGCCGCGTTAATAAACAAGCTGCGCTCCGCGACATGAACACCAGGACAAACTCGACGACCCGCCCCGTATGCGAAGTGATCACGTTCATACGGATCACTAACATTTATATATTCAGCTGCTGGCTGAGAGTGATTTAGGTATCTCTCCGGCTTGAAGGTATCTGGTTCGGGGTAGCGTTCCTGATCATAGTGAATAGCCCTTTGTACCGATTGAAGTCAGCATGTGATCACATGGTCTATTAAGAGAAACACTAACCACCAGCTAATAGTCACTATACTCCCCTTGGGTATAAAATAACCTTTATACCAGTCATCTTCCGAGGTGGCATGAGACATTCCGAATTGATTCAATGGGCGCCAGCGGAGCGTTTCCTTTATCATGGCTCGCAGATACGGCAAGTTCTTTTCATCGGACCATGTCGGCAATCTTTCACATCCCACTACTCGGTCTAGCTCTTCTTGCGCTTTCTGCACGACTCTTGGATTGAGAGTCATGGCAAGGAGGAAGTTATTCAGTGTTATCGCGGTCGTTTCACTTCCAGCCTCTATCAATCCGCCAGCAGCGTACGCAGACTGCTCTTCGTCAATACCCCATTTGACCGGATTCTTGACGTAAAAGTCTCGGCAGTAGCATGGCGGCGCCACTCCTTTGTCTGCTTTCTCTTTCAAGTCCCGCCACAGTTCGAGGTAGACCTTGGAGTCGTGCTCATGAACGCGCTTCCCAAAATCACGCCAGTTGCCAAAGAAGCGTTGCGGCAAGTACTGGAGAGACGGGAAAGTATCGACAATGAATGCACCCGGCGCTGTCATTTCCGTGAAAGTGTCCAGGACGCTGTATACTTTCTTGACCAACGGATGATCCCAGGTTGGCAGTCGATATCCGTACGTCACAAGCGAAATAACGCTAACTGTATAACGCCTGTTATGTCGATAGAAGTCCTCTGGAGAGTCCAGAAGATCCCGCATCAATTGTTTGGACTCGAAATCTTGAACCGGTTCGTATGTGGCTGCCGTAGGCGCGTTCAATGCTCCGTGGCTGAGCTTGCGGATGCTTCGCCATTGGGGACCGTACTCCATAAATAGCTGCCTCTTCTTATTGCTGGCTACATCTTGTGCGAGCGGCAATGGCGGTCGTGACGAGTATATGTTCGATCTCTTGTCCATGAGATCTTTGACGACGCGTGGAGAATTAAACCAAATGTAGTCGGCACCACCGATTTTGGTGTACACAATGTCTCCGTATTGGTTCGCCCATCGACAGACTATTTTTCGAAACTCATTTGAATCTGCTAGATCCAAAAGGTTGCCGATAAATGGCCAACCGGGCGGGCCTGGTGGCAGGTGTCGTCTACGTGAGTCCTTCAATGTTGACGGCGCAAAGTAGAAGTAGAAGCAAAACGGCACGAGGACTACGAAGAGTAAGGAAATAAATGCCCATGACTTGAAAAACGGTGAGATATCCATTTGCGCAATATGTTGACAAGCGAATGCACCAGTTTGTTACATGGACCGATATGGCACAACCCACGTATGGTGTAACAACAGGACAGAGGCACACAGCTCATTCATCTCGGCGTCAAATAAATCTGAGTCCAAGTACACCACAATGCCGGTAGACAGCTTCGCATGGGAATGCATCCACCGCACTGTGGGGTAATCATGCTCAAGACGCCCGCTCTGTTCTGGCCAGCCACGGTCGATCTCATAGATCCCCCACATGCTCGGGCTTGCAGAGACGACGAATGAAAAGAAGGCACAGAATTTCTGGCGTTTATTTTCCTACCTAATAGGCCTTTGCATTTCGATCTAGATACCAACATTACATTCACTGTGAGGCATTTCAAGGCTCTACCCTTACCGACCAGAGAAACTTCACTCCTCTATGATTTCCCTTCCCCTTTTGAGTGTGTTTGTGTTACTCGTCGTCCTCATATTTCGTGTATTGAAATGGCATCAGTCTCGCCAGCCACCGAAGGGACTACGTCCGGTACCTGGCCCCAAAGGTCTGCCATTCATTGGCAACATCCATCAGTTGAAACCCCAGCCGCAGAGGCAAATGGAAGCATGGGCAAAAGAGTACGGCGAGCTGTTCCAGGTTCAGCTAGGATGGAACACTTGGGTGTACCTCTGCAGTCCAGAATCTGTGAAAGAGATTATGGACAGACAGTCAGCGAAATCGTCGTCTCGGACACCATCTCCCGTGGTTTCAGATTTAGTATCCGGAGGGATGCGATTCCTCTTCATGGAGAATAACGAGGTTTGGCGGAAGATTGGTACTATCGTGCACAAGCTGCTGTCCGCAAAGGCAACCAATACTTTCAAGCCGAGTCAGGAATTCGAAGCCAAACAGCTTGTCCATGATATCTTGACAAAAAACACGAATGAAATGGACTTCTATCAGCATGTACGGCGATATACGAGCTCCGTCGTAATGACAAGCACGTATGGGAAGCGCATCCCACGCTGGGTGAGAAACTCATATCCCGTTCACCAGAAGATGAGCTGGAAGCTAAATGAAACAATAGGAATGTGAGGAGATCCGCGAAGTTTATCAAATAATGCATGAGTTCTCCGAATATGCTGGCCCTACCGCATGGTTGGCAGAGGCCTTCCCACCTCTTGCCAAGATCCCAATCTGGATGCAATGGTGGCGGAAAAGGGCGCTCGTCTACTATAAGAGACAGGAAAAGCTCTGGCTGAGATTGTTTAGAGAGCTCAAAGCCCAAATGGACGATGGCATAGCTCCGGAATGCTTCGTAAAACGTATGATGGAAAGCTCGTTTGAGAAGGAAGGAATCAGCGAGTTGCAAGCTGCTTTCCTTTGTGGATGTGAGTAATTTCGAGAAGTTGAAGATCTTCTGTGTTCTGACAGTGTTAGCCATCATCGAAGCGGGTTCGGAGACGACTTCGTCAGCGCTTAATAGTTGCATCAAATACTTGGGAGCCAATCCAACGGTGCAGAGCGCGGCTCACGAGGAGCTGGATCGTATGATCGGCGATGCACGAAGCCCTACATTTGAGGACGAAGAAAGCCTCCCATACATCCGAGCCATTGTAAAGGAGGTGCAACGCATAAGACCTGTCACCACAATTGGTACTCCGCACTACACGACAGAGGACATCCAGTACAGAGGCCGTTTCATTCCAAAGGGTACTGTCGTCTCAATATGTCAATACGCGATACATTTCGACCCCCGACAGTACGACGAGCCGAAAGAATTCAGGCCCGAGCGTTACTTGAACTTTCCACTGAAGGCAGGGACGTATGCGGTACAAGCTGATCCGCGACAACGGGACCACTTCAGTTTTGGCGCAGGACGGCGGATCTGCCCTGGAATGCATCTTGCTGAGAACAGCTTGTTTATAACAATCGCAAAGATCCTGTGGGCGTTCGAAATCCTCCCGCCGTCGGGGCTAGGCGATTGTTTCGACATCGATGTTTCGGACGCTGCGTATCAGGACGGCGCAGACACCGTCCCTAAGCCATACAGGATGCGGTTCAAGCCACGAAACAGTACTATATATAAAACAATAGAGCAAGAGTGGAATGAAGCGGAACGAGGGGGATTCTATCTTGGGAATGTAAAGGTTGATAAGATGGGCATCGTCATTCCATAGGTTCGACATCTACGCGTTCGATTTAGTGACTAGTCAAGCAGTACGCTGGAATCTGCAGTATCGTATACTTGTTCTGTTCTCGTTTCGTCTGTCCATGACGACATGCACGGTGAATTTTTGTGTTCGACTCGCAAGGGTGAACAATATGAAAATTTTGCCCAGGCGAATGAGATGAAAAGCTAACCGAGATCTTGCTTGGCGGTACCTAAGCCTAGGTGGGCTAAGGCCCCGGCTTAGCTGATCTCCGGGTGCGTGTCCCTTGGGCTTCTCCACACCCACAACTCCATCCAACTCTCCTTTACCCCACACCACGGAGATGGTCCCCACATCGGCACTTTTGATGTTTGGTGGAGATGCACGAATGGTATCTGCTTGAGTTGCAGAGTGGAGAGAGAGTATGGGGTAAGTGCCCCAGATTTGTTGCTATGTGAAGTGCAACATCCGTATATCAATAAAGTGGAGCCCCTTGCGCTGTGGGAAGCAGAACAACTTCATCTCCTTTTCTCTGAACATCTCCAGTCCGCTACTGTCAATTTTCTACTGTCTCGTCATGGCTTTAGGCGTGTTAGAAGATCATGTCATGCAGCATGTCCCCGGCACAATTAATTTGGCCGAGAAACACCAAGACGAAGTTCAACAACGAGGCCTGAAGCATGGTACGGGGTCTGCTTCACATATCGTTCTCGCGCCACAACCATCTGAAGATCCCAATGACCCCCTCAACTGGCCATATTCTAAGAAACTGGTAATCGTCTGCATCCTTGCATACGGCGCATGTCTTCTCGCCAGCACGTTCGGTCCTCTCCTTAGTGCAGGAACTGCCGTTGTTGCCATCGACCTCAATACAACCATTGCCGACGTAACGAAGCTTTCCGGGTATCAGCTTTTAGTTGCAGGATGCTCCGGACCATTCGTCTTGGCTTTCTCGAGAAAGTATGGAAAGCGGCCCGTACTTCTGTACTCATCCATCATGGGACTCATAGGCACTATCGTCGGCTCGACAAGCAACTCTTACAACACGTTGATGGCTGCTCGGATCATCCAAGGCTTCGCCATTCCGGCTAATGAATCCCTGATATTCTCAGTGCTTGCGGATATTTTCTTCGTACATCAACGCGGCCTTTTCACTTCCATTATGAGCTTTACACTCGGCGCCGTATCAAATCTGAGCTCCGTTATCTGCGGCCCTATAACCAACAGTTTGGGCTGGCACTACTTGTTCCATATTATGAACGCCTGTCTTGGATTCCAGTTAATACTACTATTTCTCTTTGTGCCCGAAACGGCATACGAGCGCGATGCACGATACGAGATTGACGAAATCGCAGACGACAATCTCCAGGAGCTAGCGGAGAAAGAAGCCAAAGACCGCGAGAAGCTGAGGGTTCTCAAAGCGACGGAGCAGGTGGAGAAGTTGGAGACTAAGGATTCATTCATCCCGCCGCCGCCAAAGAAGACGTTCATCCAGGAGCTTGCTGTGTGGACTGGTACGCACAGCGACGAGAACCTCCTCCAACTTGTTGCTGGACCAATCATGTGCAATGTCAATATCGCAGCCTGTTGGATGGTCGTCATGACTGGCGCCATCTCCTCGTTCTACGTCTCGCAGTCCTATGTCGCCGCGCAGGTCTTTGCTTTCCCACCGTACAACCTCAATGCTGCTGGTGTCGGGTATCTCTTCCTGGGACCATTCCTCGGTGGTATGATTGCCTCAATCATCCTCGGAGTGATAAGCGATCCGCTCATCCTCTGGTGTACGAATCGCAATCGGGGTATTTACGAACCGGAGTTTCGCCTCATTCCCATAATCCTCGGCGTGCTCGGCGGAGTTGGATTATTTGGATACGCAGCCTTGATACAAAACGGGGATAGCATGTATGCCGCTTCGGCACTGTGGGGTGTGACGTTGTGTGGCTTCATAGGAATGCAGACGCCAGCATCAACCTATGTGATTGATGCTTACCGGGAGATGAGCTCGGAGATGTTCATTGCGAACATGATGTTCAAGAACTTCCTCTTCTACGGATATAGCTACTTTGTGAATAACTGGGCAGCAGCGAGCGGTCCTGGACAAGTCTTCTACGTTTGGGGAGGTGTAAGTTTCGCGTTGCTGCTGACCACAATTCCTCTGTATGTGTTTGGGAAGAGATATAGGAGTTATTGGCATCGCCATAACTTGCTGAAGAAATTGGGTGTTCGGACTCATGCCGAATTTTGATTCACCGTAGCTAATAGCACTGCTTTCCTCAAAAATTAGCTTTCATACTTCAGAGCCTTCATCGGACGCGTTCTCCTCTCTCATTTCGCACTGTTTAGGAATTAAAACAATTCATGCTACCCTCATCTACACCCCGGATTATCACACTAAACTTTCCCTCCTCTTACCACTCTCACTCCGCTCGGGAGGCCGAAGACTTGGTTGTCTAGCTCTTCACCGCATTTCCCCAAATAACCAGCTCTCTCTTGTAAACAAAGCCTTGTTGCCGAGTTAATGAGGTTCCCGGTAACATGGTACACCCAGCGCATGCTAGCGCTCCGTGAATTGCATCGTCCCAGCGAAACCCCATGCGCAGAACTCTCTAAGCACTTGTTTGGCGCCGACAAAGGGCTGAGTGTACCGCTCGACGATACCTGCCACACCTGTGCGTCCAGCGCGGTGCAATTTGTAAATGTGATGCTGGTATCCGATGCTGTCATACAGCTTAAGGAGGCTGTATTGAAGATCATGCCTGTGGGTATGACAGAAGAGACTTCAGAGATGCGATAGATCGCCGTCGCGTGAGTGTTGAGAGTGATATGTATACTCCCAGAGAACTTGTTCGAGTCACCTGTCCACAAATCCTTGACGGTGTATGTGTGATATGTCTCCAAACCAACTCGTTCAATGCTAACCGTCGTGCTGTTGGTGTAGTTGCCACGGTTCAGAACAGTCAGAAGCCGATCTCCATTCGCCAGACTCTTCGTCAGTACGTCGAAATATCCATCTTGACTGACAAGCGTTGCCTGCATTGCCAATGCATCTTGGTCAACGGCAATGATGTCCTTGTTCGTCAAATACTCCACCTCCGCATCACTCAGGTCGGGAATATATGCAGAGATGATGAGGGGTGCAGAAAACGACGACCAAAGAGCGAAATGCGACTTCTTCTCGTCAAGTGTCAGCCACGGCCAATCCGGAATTATGAAATCAGGGTCGTTGTAATAGCCAGGTTGTTGATATCTTGCTAGGAGAACCTCGAACCCGTAGTTCACCATGACGCTCTGCCAGTAATGGCTTGCCGGATACAGGCCATATACTGCAATATCTGTCGAATGCCGAGCTAGCTCGCCATATAGAGGCACCCAATCCATGACTTCGTACCAGTCAGTGTTGTTATCGGTTGCTGAAAAGTACGCAGGTGCGGATTCCGAGAAAATGAGCGGATGCTCCAAGCTCGTCAAGACCTGATGCCACTTTGAATACAAAGTCTGGTACTCCTGCTCGTTGTCCGGATACACATTACATCCGTCCAGTTTAAGATATTCGACACCCCAGCTTTCGAAGGTCTTTGCATCCAATTCTTCGTGCCCTCGGCTCCCTGGATAGCCACCACATGTAGCATTTCCAGAATCTTCATAGATGCCGAAGTGGAAGCCCTTGCCTTTGAAACATTCGCCTAGCCAGATCAAGCCATTTGGAAATAGAGTCGTGTTCCACTGCAGTGAGCCATTAGGGGCACGCTCATGCTGAAGCCAGCAATCATCAAGGTGGATACGGTCATAGCCTGCTGCCAACAGACCCTTCGAGACCATTGCATCGGCCGTCTCGACGAACAGGGACTGATTCAGTCCGCATTCGAATCTGGCCCAATTGTTGAAGCCCATGGGCGGAGTAGGCAAGATTGACGGGTTCTCAATGCTGGCTTGAGCTGGGAATATCGCAAGAATAGCCACGAGTGCGCTGGCCATCTTCGCAGCCGACAGGCCTCGAGAGCAGCCCATCTTGAGATGTTGAAAAAGAAGGATGAGGTACCCGAGACAAAATGAGAACTGACATAGAGATAAGGACAAGAGGACTTACCTTTTCTACAATCAAGGTCACATCTCAGCGTCACTTCGCCTGAACTCTGTTTCTGCATCGTGGCCCCGCTTGACATGCAGGAACGAAGTGCAGATCAACTGTGTCGTCACATGTATCCTGCGGCTTTGAACTCACTCAATGTTGTGTATACGAGAGCGGAGAAGCGGGGAGTTAACATCATCTTGCTTTGGCCATCTGAGAGCTCCAGGATATGGACATGCAATCAAGTAGCAAGGAGTCCTGAAGAACTTGCCAGTGGAAAGTTGCCGGAATTCGGGGAATTTTTGCACTTAAGCGGCGGCAAAACCGCGGTCTACGCTATCATATCTGCCAAGTGGGTGACAAAATCGTTGAGCTCGCTTATTAACTAAACGGCTGTAGTACGAATACGTTTTGTTCTTCAATACGAGCGAGATCATCCCTGAAAGCTCGATTAAATGTACACTAGAGCGTATTTATCCAAAACACGTAGCCTTAATGAGTATAATATGCGTCCCTCCGAGCTCCTATTCCTAGTACCCATAGGCTAACAGACAACATGGACACAGTAAATATACCGTTCACTCTTTGCAGCGAGATTGCAAGCAAAATATCAAGTCATCCTCGTCCGGAGGACAATGTCAATAGGTAAATAGATTAGCTGAGAAGAAGATTAGCGACGTTGCGGTGTAGGAGGGTGAGAAGAAGGGCAGATAAAGCAAAGCTGACAGAAGTTCCCCGAGACGAAGGAGTACATCGAAGAATCTTTCAATTGCAAAGGTGCGCGATTTCTCTGCGTTGCGACCCCGGCAGGCCACACGGATCAAGACGCATCACCAACTTTAGGCCGGAATCAACTTCTCGCGCCCACAGTCTTGATATAACGGATGTAAACATGAAGAAGGTGACATGTAAAGAGGAGAGAAATCCTTGCTTGGAGTTGGGATTGGGATGATCACTACTACTGTATTCGGCTTAGCGCAAAATGTACCCGGAGAAAACGATAGAGTCATAAAGAAAAGATTAGCTAGACCTTGTCTTAATTCGATGGCCAACCGTATAATGGGCACAGGCATGCCCGCCATTGCCTAGAGTACCACGGAAGTCGTATGCCTTTTGTTGCTGTAAATACTGCAGCCAGCCAGTCGTGCCAATGCAACGCTCCAAATCAATCCGTGTGGGGAAAAAGTTTCTCCCGGTTGAGGCAGCGGAGTTGTGGGTGGCTTGCACCTAAACTTGGGTTGGCTAGGCACCCCGACTGGCTGACTTCTCGTTGCCTCCGCTCTCCTTGCTCTCTCGTTTCGATTCTCAGTTCACTGGCTACCTGCATGTTTTGTTCGTCTCTTGCACACTTTAACATGTTGATCCTTTCTGTAAGGAGGCCCTATTTATGATTAGGTGTATTCTGTTCTGTTTCTGTGGAGTGCATTCGCCCCGCGTTGGAGATCGGGATATCGGCTTTGAGGTGCAGCTCCGTTGACTTCTCAGATGGTCTAAGAACGGCAGTGGTCGTACCGCAACTGCCGACCATTTATATGTAGACTGTCTTCGAGAGTGGATTCATGATTCCTATTTTTTGCTCTGAACTCAAAATTCCTCGCATTCAAAGTCAATCTCAATGGCGCTCAACTCTATCGCCATTTCCTGGCAGCATTCTCTCTACCTCCTCGGCGCAGGCATCGTCGTCCCTCTCTTCCTCATTCTGATTCAAGATATCATAAAATGGTCACGACTACCCCCAGGGCCTCTTCCTATCCCCTTCATCGGCAATAAATTCCAGATCCCGCAATCCAAGCCATGGGTCCAGTTCGAGAAATGGTCAAAGCAATACGGTCCCATCTTTACCTTATGGTTCGGCCGCAAACCGACCCTCGTGATCGCCGACCCGCAGGTCGCCGTCGACATAATGGAGAAGCGAAGCAACAAGCACAGCTCTCGTCCTCGTATGGTCGTCATGGGTGAGATCTACAACGGCAACTCGTCGATCCTGATGCAGCCGTACGGCAAGGCTTGGAGTGTCCGCCGCAAGATGCTGCATCAAGCTTTAAACCCGCAGGCCCTGCGCCTGTACAAACCTACGCAGGAGGCCGAGGCGACGCGATTGCTAAATGCTCTGCTAATTAATCCACGGAATTGGGTGAAAGAGATTGAGCGGTTCACGTCGAGCATAGTGTTCTGCGTTGCATATGGGCATCGGATTGACACCCTCAAGGCCCGAGTCATTAAAGACAGGTTCAAGTTTATGCATTTCCAGGCGGGCCTCAACGTTCCGGGGAAATACCTCGCTGAGAGTTTTCCGATATTGAGCAAAGTCCCGGCATTTCTCGCACCGTGGAAGAAAGAGATACAGGACATGGGACGGGAAGAAGGCGAGGCCAATTTGGAGCTTCTCGAAATGGTGAAGGCAGAGATTGCAAAGGCAGAAGCAGAAGGCAAGCCGGAGAGTATACCGGACAGTTTCACGAGGTTGTTGCTTGAGATGAGGAAGAAGGAGCCCATTCCGCTGAGCGAGAAGCACTTCTCATACGTGCCTGCATCACTGTTTGGAGCCGGCTCAGACACAACCGCATCAACGCTCTGCAGTGCGTTCTTGGGCCTTGTGACACATCCGGAGGTATTGAAAGCAGCGCAGGCCGAGCTCGATTCGGTTATTGGCCCTTCGAGGACACCAACATTCGAAGATGAGCCAAACTTGCCCTACATTCGCGCATTGATTAAAGAGACGCTTAGGTGGCGACCTGTTGGCGTCTTAGGAGGCACACCGCATGCTTCGAGTGAGGCGGACGTGTGGAACGGGTATCATATTCCCGCATCAACGACGCTGATCGGCTGCAGCTGGGCCATCAATCTGAACGATGAGTACTATCCAAACCCGCATCACTACGACCCAGTACGATTCCTATCAGATTCTGAAAGAGTGGAGATGGGCATCGGGAAGCAACCATATGTCGGCGAGAAGGAACATCCAGCGAAAACAGGGCACAGCTCGTTCGGATGGGGACGAAGACTCTGTCCCGGTGAAGGTCTCGCAGCGAACAATCTCTTCATTGCGTTAAGTAAGATCTTGTGGGCGTACGATATTCTGCCGATAGAGGGGAGGACGTATGATATTTGGGACTATACTGAGGGCTTCAACGTAAGACCGAAGAACTTCGACTGCATTGTGAGGTTAAGGAGCGAGCAGCATAAAAATGTACTCGTGAATGAGCAGATGGACGCCATGCGGTGGCTTGAGAAGTTCACTCCATTCGAGGAATGAGATCCTGGTTTAAAGCGCCCAGGCATAAATACAAAGTCAGAATGGTAGCAGACAGTTTCGGAGATATGAATATTGAAAGCTACTCTCGAGTATGAAATTGCCTTACCACGAGGACGAAGCTGCCTCGTCATGAACCTACGTTGCCTCCCCACCTTACCTCCAGCCCAATCGCACTTGGAGCTTCGGGAGTAGCTCCTCCTGCATGTGCAAGATGCCATTCGAAATTCCCATCTGCGAATTATGACGCTATCAGCGAGTCCCTGCAGCTATGTGAAACATCGTTTAGCACAAGCAAACCGCCTCGAGTGTGCCTGTGCCAAGTATGACTGCAAATGGCTTCTAGAAGAGCGTTCGATCAATATTGGCTATTCTCAAAACAGGTTTTGACGCTTGTCGAGCTGGGATGAAGCCTGGGTTATTCCCGGAAGGCGCCATGCCGCATTTGGATCGGCCGGAAAGCCATTGCATCATTGGCCGACATCTTTGGGTTGCGGGATGCGACGGACAACCTGCTCGACTACTCGGCCACGCTATCTTCTAGGATCCACTGAAGGCGACGTCAGCTCGTCGTCGGAGCTTGCTACTCCCTTAAGAACCGGTCTTAACCCTAGGTGTGCCTGTCGTACTCCAACAGCTCCAACAACTACTTACCACAATCAGACTCATTGAACGGCATTTAATCGATCAGAAGCTATGGATTCATCTGAAGTGAGTGCAATCGCATTTTCTAGCTCTTCAGTCGCTGTATCAAGAATCAATTGGCCACATCAATGTTTTGCTCTTGCTGAAAGCTCTTATCCGCGCACTTCCTATCATCGTGAAGCTTTGCACCAACCTCAACTCCGGCATCGACTAACGTCCACCAGGCAGCAGCACAACTCCTCGATCCCCTCCACGAACGCGCGCCAGCAGAAGAGACGGGGCTGAATACCCACTTCCGCTCTACCTTTGCGCCACAGACGTCGTCGGAGCGCATCAATCCCCCTTCACCGCCGCAATACAAAATCCCACAGCGCAGCTCTACCAACCCCTTCCGCAGGACCTCCGGTAGCACAATAAAAGAGAGGGCCCCCAGTAGCACGCAGGACAAGCACTCCTCCTCTGTGCACGTGCGGCCCTCAAGCGCCGGCTATCCCACCCCACCACCATCTGCGTCGCCTCACCGCTCGTCATTTTCACCGACCAATCCCTATCGGCAAGAGGCATTCAGCGGATACAGCAGCAACAGGCAAGGAGGCAGTAACACACGCATGCGATCCCGATCCTCCTCCCTCGGCGAGCGCTTCCCCGGCGACAAGTCGCACCAACCGCTCGACATGATCCGCCGCGACTCCAAGCGCGCGCACCGCAGCCCGCATCTGCGCAAGCAACACATGCCCGGCGCTGATACTATCGATAGGCTGGACAACGTGAACGGGGCGTATCACCATGAGGGGCCGTACGATGCTGCGCTGCTGGCACGCAACACAAGCTACGAGTCGAGCCCAATTGCGGCCGTGCAAGATAGTAATGAAGAAGCGTTGAGAGCGACTCCGAGGGAGAATGTGATTGATGCGGTGAAGAGGCACCGGCCACTTGATGGGGTGGCGGTCGTGCCGCCTGGGCAGCAGGATCGGTTTGGGAGGATGTATGATTATAAGGAGGGCGATAATATGATGATTGTCAATGGCGGTAACTACAAGCGGTGGCCAGGTGTGGTACGTTCTCTGTCCCTTTCCGTGCTTGAGAAGAGCACACACTGACTTCAAAGCAGGACTACCATCCCGACGATATCAAAGGCAAAGGCGAACCTTCATTCTCCATCGACCGCGCGCTTAAGATGCACAAGGAGCAAGGCGAGCAAGGCGGCATCGAGATGAGAACTCACAACCGTCGTCGTTCACTTGACCACCACGGCGAGGCGGAGGTAGCTGGAAGCCGTGAAGTGCTCGCAGGGCTCAATGAGGAGGGACCTAGACGCCACGCCTCACTGGGCAAACAAGTCGGCGAAGGAATAAGGAGACGAATCGGAAGCTTGAGGAGGAAGCCTGCGGCGACTCGGGAATAAAGAGGGGGATATCTCAATGAGAGTGTGAATAGCTGGTATGGAAGGCTTTATGGTTATGAAAGAACAATAACAACAGGAGCACATACATGTATTATACATAGAGGGAACAGTACACATGGTGCACAAACAGGCCAGTATAAACAGACATGCAGACATGAATGCAAAGATTGATGGCTAATTCAGAGCTGTAACTATCCGCCTCGTACTACGCGTGACGGCAGGCTACTTAGTTGCGTCACCTTCGACGACGACACTTGTACTATACATGGATGAACAAACATGTTAAGATCACCAAGTCGAAGCTCTCGCTCATGGCCGCGGATGGTGTATTCGATCACGATGGGAGTTTGCTCATACTTCTTGCACGGAGTTGCACAAATCCCAAACAGTTTGGCATTTGACCTTCGTCGTCGAAGACTATCCACCACAATGCGTAAACGCCCGCTAAGAAAGAACCCGCTGTCCAAGGTGCAACTTTTAATGGGGGTGCTCCGAACAATCAACAATGCAGAATCATTAAGTATTACCCCTCCTCCGCCAAAGCTTTTTTTCGTCTTGTTAACGAAAGTGTCTTTTCCCCAAACCGTGGCCAATCGTCGTCATTGCTCAAAGTGCTTCCGCCCAATACTCTATACTCTGCAAGAGCAAGAGAAAGACCAAGCTACAACCCCTCGTCTTCCTACACCACACTACCTTCTTCGAAGAATTAATTACTCCTACAGCACCAGCGCGAAGCCGGCAAACACGCCGCCCAAGACGAGCGCCAGGCCGTACGTCCTGCCCACGTCGATCATCAGCGCCGTGCCGCTGTTGCCGGACACGCCGCCGCTGCCCTGGCCATCGCTGCCGCTGTCGCTGCCGCCGGACGCAGACGGCGAGCTGCCGCCCAGCGTGGCGAACTGCGTGGCCGAGGCGTCGGAGCCGGTGGCCGACGAGCCCGACGTCGCCGTCTTCGAGTGCGTCGAGGTGATGGTGGAGGTGTTGACGCGCTTGGGGTTCTGCGCACCGCACGGGTGGTCGGAGCTGTGGCGCTGCGGGTTAGTAAGACCGTCTTGGAAAGTGTTGGGAGGGGAGAACGTACCGGCACGCACTCGAGCAAGCGTTGTCCTGGCCGCAGCCTGTGACGCACTGGTTGGCGAACTCGGTGCACTCGAAGTAGGGTATCGTCTGCGAGTACTGCGACGCGTTGGGCGATTGGCCGTTCCAGCAGACGCAGTCGAAGTCGAGGGTTTTCTGTCAGGGCCGCAAGTCAGTACGATGGTAACTGCAATTGAGAAGTTCGTGGAGAGGAGATGGAGACGTACAGCATCGCAGTCGTTGGCGGTTGTGGCGGCGTTGTCTCCCGGATACTGCAGGCAGAGCAGCGGGCACGAGGTCTGCTGTGCTGTGCACCATTGTTCTGCAACTCGTGTCAGCCATTGTGCCGGTCTTCTGCTCGAGAGAGAGTCTTACGCCTTATATCGAGGTCTATGCTGCTAGGGTCGATGCTTTGGGCGAGGGAGAGGCCGGTCAGGGCAGAGATGATGGGGAGGACGGTGGTGAAGAGCATTGTGTATGGCGGGGAGAGGAATGTGATTAGGCGTAAAATCTACAGATGGAAAGACAATATTAGTGAGTTGTATAGGTGTGAGAGGCAGAAGCCATTGAGACACGTTATGTAGGGGACAGGAATGCGGTGGCACCTACCTGATTTGATGGTTGATCTCGGAGGTATGGGGACCCAGACGATTGACGGCTCGCTTCAACGAGAGGAAAGGGGGATTAGCGATTAAAAGGTAGCTGGTGAACAGTATGTGCAGCGAATGTAGAGGAAGAAGAGAAGAAGAGCAGAAGCGAGGGAATTGCACTCTCTCTGGGTGAGACGTGCGCGAGCGCTGTTGCCGTGGCAGAGAGTTGGCTGGGCTGGCTGATGGCTTGAGGCTTTTGTGTCTCTCACCACACTCCTATGTATTTGTCCGCGGCTAGCCCGAGGCAGCGACGCTGCAGCAAGGGTCCCTTAGTCTGCGCCCGAACGGGCACTATGGCGCCCAGATGGGACCCACACAGGCCCCCCTGGGCCCGCGAGAGATCTGTGCTACCACTGTCCACCTCCACCACCGCTGTGCTCCAAGCCCGTGTGATCTGCGAATCTCCGCTGTGCGGTGTGATTTAGTGAGCAGCCGCAGCTTCCCCGGACGGCCTGTGGATTTATCCATGTCCTCAGTGCTGGCGCGAGTGGTTGGGAATTCGAGGACAGCGTGAAGCACAATGCAAGTCGTCTGCAAAAGGTGTGGAGAAGACGCTATCAATTGGGAGCCAGGAGCGCCGTCGCTTTTCAGCCGCGTGCATCGATTCTGCAAGTCAGAGCGTCGCCCGCCAATTGAGACGGGCATGCACCGAAGGGTTGCGCGGCCAGCTTCGTTTTCGCAGCAAACGCTCCATCTCCACCACACGATGTGAAGAGACTTCGTGCAGGCCTCATCCCACCAGCCTCACGCCCCCCGCTGCACCTCGCATCTTTAAACAATTGACCCCACTGCACCGCTCCCCAACCATTGTTTTTCGCTTCAGCCTTTTCCGCTTGCACGCCCTCTCAGCCTCTGCCGTTTGCCGCGTCTGACTGAAGCGAGCTAGAACGCTTTCCCCCAAATCCAGCTCCTGCTCCTATCGCCCGCTGCACTTCTCCCCGCCACTGCCACCTACCTTACTGGCCGTACAGCGGATCTCCGGCCAGGCGCACGTCTCCCTTCAGCTACTCACCTGCCTACCTAGATGGATGGACTCAGAGCCCACTCCCTCGCATGAAGCTCCGGCTGCTGCCGCCGCACCCAACGACGACGATGATCTCCCCTCCGACCTGTCCTCACCACCGCCCGTCGTGAGCCCGCCGTACTGGCAGACGCAGCACGCCCGCAGCTGGTCCAACGGCTCGCTCGACCGCTCGCGCCCCGCCCCGATCGCGCTCGAGGACCACGAGGAGCTGGGCAGCGAGACGAGCAAGGCGCTGTGGGCGAAGCACGTCACCGTCGACGAGCCCGTGGTGGTGAGTGGCAACGCGCCGTCTGGCCTCGGCGCGTACGTTGTCTGGAACTGCACGGTCGACACGCTAGACGTGAGTAACACATCGAAATCATCCTTTCTCCCCCATCTCCTTCTTGCCCCTCCCAGGCAATACATTGGACGCCCCTAAAATTAGCCGCGTTTGTCGAGCCTCCGCCTGCGTGTGGTCGACGGTCACGTCACGCTTGCGGGGATCGGATCCGTTTTGCTGGAAATGCCAATTGCTCACGAAACATCGCTCTGACAGGGTGGGCCTATCCGCCTGCGCAAACGGTAAGCAAGCCTCGCATTCTCGCCTCGCCTCTTTCCCTTTTCTGCTGTTATGGTTGCATGTGGTCTCGTATGTATCTGCAAAGACCAAACATGTGAAACTGATAGCTCGTGCGTTTCAGCTATTCCGAGTTCGATAAGCTGCGTCATAACCTTGTCCGCACATTTCCACACGCCAACGGCGCCATCCCTCCTCTACCGCCGAAATCTGTAATATGTGAGTCCCCCACCACTACAGTATCTACTAATTGATGGCTCCGCCCTTACGCTTCGATGCTAAGGCTGATGTGACCTTGTAGACAAATTCCAACCCAAATTTCTCGAGAAGCGAAAAGCCGGGCTGAGCTACTTTTTGAAGTATGCCTATCCTCCTAATCATCTTCGCTTCGATGCTAATGGAACTGTCTCCAGTTGTGTATTATTGAACCCAGAGTTCTCAGGCTCTCCCGTCCTCAAGGACTTTCTCTTCAATTGAAAACCAGCCGTGTACATACGATAATATTTCTTGCGATCAACACATACATATACGGTGTCACGATTAATGCATAATGACAAGGCGAAGTTGAACAATTCTCCGAGACTCTCTGCACTCCCTACTACCGGGATGATTGGTTCCACTGCAGTCTCAACATGTGAGACGATTCTATGCTTCTCATGTGCTGCAATGTGCTTTCCGAGCCGAGTATTCAACAGCACTGTCGTCTGGCCACGACATTCTATACAAAATTCAGTCTATGGCCCTAATCCCTGACGCCGTGATCCAAAATGCATAGAGCATAGCTCGCTCTACTTCATCTCCTTGTCCTTCCCATCCGGTTCCTTCGCAAGAACGGCCTCTTTCGACCCCTCCTGCTCGCCCTCCTGCTCCTTGCCAGCCTCACCAGCCTCGCTAGCCTCCTTACTCTCCTCCTCCCCCTCGTCGATATTATCCCGATCCTTCGGCGTCTCCCTGCCCGTGCTCTCCGTCTCGCTCTGCTGCACACGCTCCTCCTCAATCAGCTCCTGCTGCTCCTTCAGCACCTCGAGCCGCTGCTTGTTCGTCGCCGCGCCCTCCGCCGTGTGCACCTCCAGCTCGATCTCGTGGAACAGCTCCTCGGGGATGCTCGACAGCACCGACTGCAGCGCGTCGATCTGGCTGTTGAACTCGGCGTCCTTGCCCTGTGCGTACATGAACGCGTTCGACAGCACCAGCAGCGTCGACGGCACCCCGTACTTGAGCCGCAGGTCTAGCCACATCTGCAGGTCGTCGCGCAGCCGGCCCGGGCTGACGCCGTGCGTGCGCAGGCCGCGCGAGGCCGCGGCAGTCTGCAGCTCGGGCACACTGAGGCTGTCGACGCCCTCGAAGCTGATGGCCCTGTCGTCGCGCTTGATCTGCCGCATGCGGTGCCGGATCTGGTAGCGCAGCAGGGTGTCGGGCCCGATGGGGTTGAGGTTCATGTAGCGGCAGATGCCGACGAGCTGGGGCCGGGAGAGGTTGTCGAGGGTGAGGTCGTCTTTGAAGAGTTTGCAGATCTTGATGATGTCGTCGGAAGAGGGGGATTCGCCGCTGGCGCGGATCTAATCGGACGGTTAGAACGTGCCACGGAAAAGCTATTATGGACATGTGGAGTAGGATATACCTTGCGGAAGAATTCGGTAAACTCTGCGCGTTTTGCGTCGCT
This sequence comes from Rhizodiscina lignyota, assembly GCA_010015805.1. Taxonomy (NCBI): domain Eukaryota; kingdom Fungi; phylum Ascomycota; class Dothideomycetes; order Aulographales; family Rhizodiscinaceae; genus Rhizodiscina; species Rhizodiscina lignyota. Next base: position 1,698,597 of record ML978125.1, read on the forward strand.
CACCATCACCGGGAGGCCGGTTTCCTTCAGCGTTTCGCGGAGGAAGTTGCTCACTTCTTTCCGTGTGGTACGGAGGTTCGTGGCTTTGGCATCCTTCGCGGCTTTGCCTTCGTATGTGCTAGGTAGTAGGTTGGGAAACAATCTGAGCGCTATTGGCAACAACAATTCGGCGAATGGGACGATGATGAAGACGGAGAAGGGGACGAGACGGCTAAGGTCCTGTACTGTACGTTGGAGCTAGAACCATACTATCAGTATCATGTCCACGGCCTATACCATTCCATGAAGATAAACATACCTGGCGATGCTCCCTTCTCGTCAACTCATACCCCGCCGCCATCCTCAACGCCAACTTTGAACTGATCTTCACCTCTGTCGCGAGCAACTTCGTCCCGTCCCAATAATGCACCACCTCCTTCTTAACCTTCTGCCATAGGGTAAGCTTCTTCCGCTCCTCCTGCTTCTCCACCTCCTTCCCCGTCGCCTTGCCCGCCGCCGCTTTCTCGGCCGCGAGCTCCGTCAAGCTCTGCGCCTCAACCGCTGCGGTTTTCGGGCTGGACGTAGGCTTATCCTGCGGGATTTTGACATCTGCTCTTGAGACTGAGTGAGGAGCTGAAGTTTGCTTTGACGCGGAGGCGGACTGGTCTGCTTCGGGCTGCGACTGCGACTCTTTTGGGAGCGGCTTCTTTGCCTCCTCCGAATTGAATCCCGGTGGCGGAAATTGGCTCGGTGATCCAGAGGGCGTCGACGGCTCGGTGGATATGGCCCTTCGCGGGACCAGCAGCGCAATTGCTGAGACTTGCCGTGGAAACGCGGTGGACCGCATGCGGAGTGCGCGAGGACCTGCTCCCCTTAGGAGGAGAGGGACGGCCCTCGAGGCGGCTCGATTGGCGGCCATGGTCGGGAATAGAAGTCGTAAGGAACGTATGTTATGCTGTACCGGTGTAGAAAGTCATGGAGCGTTGAAGGAGAGTGTAGTTGCTTGGTTGAGGAGTGGCAGATGTGCCGTATGCGGTCTGCAACATTTTGGTAGGGGGGTACCTGACGCTAGACTGTTTTCGGATGTAGCTATGTAGACGTCACTTCACTCCATGTGAATTGCTCGAAATTTCCAAGTCAAATTGCCGCACATCTATCTTCCGCTGCTCGCACACGCATTGGTCGAGCTAGTTCGACCTTGGTCCTTCTTCCTAGAAGTCGATCCGGCGGACTTGCACGCTTAAAGACGTCGGCAGAGATTCGATCAAACGCCAGCTGCGTATTGCCTGGACATCCATTTGCTCCTCATGGGTGTCCTTCCCATTCCCTGTGGATGCACCGGTCGATCCCAACTTGACCATAATTCGCGGTATATTCGCACAGGTCAAACTCGGGCGCTGTTACGTTCCGTGAGCAAGTCGGGAAGCACTCTGCAAAAGTAGCCGCTAGTTGGAATCCCCCACTCGCGTCGTTTCCAATATTCGGACATATCGTCCTTTTCCAAGAAAAGAGCATGTGGAATTATGGGGGTGTCTTTGTCGATGTTTTTATATGCTGCTAGAGCTGCCGATTCGCGATTTTCGGAGACAGTCCTGAGTGCACCAAATTATGCTCGAATAGCGGACCAACCATTTCCAAGGGTGCACGCTCAAATTCTGCTATGAGACACTCCCAAGGATGACAGCGGACATCCAAAAAATTTAATATAAATAAGGAAAAAGAGTATGACAAAAAAGTCAAAAAGAATAGGCCCAACCGAGATTCGAACGGGGGTCGAATCGAAGTTGGGCCTAGTTCCCATAAACCCCACAGCCCCAGCCGGTTGGCTGGAGGTGTGCAAGGAGGTAGCTTAGCTCAAGTCAGGGTGCGGCTAACCGCTGAGCCATACTACCTATTCGTCCGACAGTTGCTAATTCGAAATTGTATATATAGTTAAGAATATACCTAACACTGAGCCTCTGCAGCCTCCTGAACCCTGCGGGGCCTTCGCAAACTGCCTTTCTATCTGAAGTCGAGCAATCTGTCGCCCCGCTGTCTGCCTAACCACAAACAAAAGGGCTCCTTGTCAACAGTCCCGATCATATGCACTTTCTTTCAGCATCTCACTTCCAAACAACCTCCACACAAATTCTACACAACTCCTGAAAGAATCAAAGACAGGCCTCACACCACAACATCAAATAAGAGGTCAGCAGCTGTGCATTATATTATACTCCTAATTTGAAGTATGCAGGTTTTCGGGCGACACTCCCAACAACCGCACGCTAGCGGACGACTTGAGATCTTCGACAGGACCACCGCACCACACCTTTGAACATCATGGGGGGTTACAAATTGGTGAACAGAGGCGAAGCGATGACACCGGCCGATAATCGCGATACCGGTGATGCCATGGATATGAGCGATGAGCCCCAGGTCGCGCCAAATCCCGGCATTCTCATCACTTCGCCTAACGGCACTGAAACTGCTCCCGACGGGGGAACGCCTGAGGAAGCGTTTCTCCGAAGGATGGCAACGGGCACGGAACAGGGCAGCCGCGCCGCAAGTTCACCACCACCGCCGGCATCCCAGCCATCCACCAGCAATGTGCCTCTAACTAGGGCCAGCGACACAGACGCCAGCACCACGGCCTTCGACTTGGACACCAGCTCCGACGACGAGAGTCCCCCAGCTGCCGCTCGGCGTGTCCTCCCTCTTCCCCGTCGCGCCAGGACGCAGGCGTCGAACAGCAGCGGGCATGCAGAAAGCAGCCAGCAGAGCCCTACGAACGAGCAGACGGATCTGGGTGTCACGGAGGAGGGCCAGCGACGTTAGGCTTGGGTGCTCTGAGGGAGCTGAACGGGCTGAATGAAGCTTTCGTCGATCTCGCAGACCCCGTTGAGTACGCACCGGTCGCGAAAGAACTAGCGTTCACGTAGTACGACGAAATTGAAAGAACGAATTTACTTCGCGCTTCAAGAACTTCATGCATGTTGTGTACGATCGCTTCGGAATAACGATTTTTGGGCAGCTAATGGCTTCATAACATCCATTCTCTTACGTCCCTTTCCCTCTCTCGACTTCGTCACATAACGCCTTGAATATTGATAGCCAATGGAAGCGCTGTTCCTCCATTACAATCTCACAGCCTGAAAAGCTTCCTTATGTCTGAAATCTGCTTGTTCCTATCGTAACCGCACTGCACTTGAACTCTGAGCATAATCTACAACGCCCTTTCTTCTAAAGCAATCGCGCTGGGCATCAAACTTTGAGACGATATTGAATTGCTGCTCTTCTTCTCTAACCGCATAGTCCTTTGGCGTCTATGAGCATCTGAAATGCCCTGCATTCCGTCGTAACTGTACAGTGTGCTAATTTGGAACAGATGCTGATACGTTATTCCTCTACCGCGGCCCTACGACATTTGCATCTTCAATTATTTTTTTTGTCAACCCATTCAATTTCTCTTGTATTAAAGGCGATGAATTCCCGATCGCGGATGTTATTTGCGCCGTGGCCGGGTGCTTCTTCCTTAGAGGTAATCGCCGCGTAGCGGACGATAACCTTCGACCGACGACATCTCTCGACCTATAGCCACTTCATCTATTACCTTCCCTAATCCATCACATCTCCCTTCTTATATTTATCAGTATGACGTCTGTATTTAAAGTTGTTAATCTATCCTATAAAGAAGACGACTCTAACGTCGATAAAGACTTCGAGGGCGAAGAGGACCTTGAAGGCACGCTATCTACATTATCTTTTAAGAAAGACGATCTTAAGGTACTTGTAGTCGATAAATCACCTGAGGATCACTAGGAGCCCATATCTGAAGATAAAGACGGAGAAGAAGAAGACTATTTCCTCGAACAAGAATGCTTTAGCCGTGAACAGCTACTAGCTAGGGAAGACGTGGAACCGGAAGATGAGGACTTCGACAACCTTGAAGTCAAGCATAAGGACGATTTGCATAACGAAGATATGCATAGCTCATGGACGAACACGAGCATGGTTTGAAGGATAAAGACATAGAAGCACCCAAAGATAAGCAAGAACATAGTTCAAATAATGAAGTCCTCGATTACTCTAGACATTACCACGATGACGTTAACCACGAAGATGAAGGCAGCCAAGATTCAGACAGCGAAGATGAAGTGTGGAAAGCCAAGCAGTACGCGATATCGAAGAGGATCCGCGACCGAAAGATAAAGGACCCGGCGTATAAAGCAGCATATAATACCAAGAAGTTAGCATATCGCAATTCCGTCAAGCATACTACAAAGTTCAAAGCTACTGCCGCTGACGCTGATAAGAAGCGCCGCGAGAATCATAGGGCTCTTGATATACCAGACAACAAATTTCGAAGATGTAATCCCTGTGGTAAATGGGTGGTCGCCGCGCCTGTTTTCTGGGAAAAATTGAGGCAAAACGACATGTGCGGAAAGACAAAGGTGTCGGGCCGAGCGTTTAGAAATATCCCAAGGTGATCGCGCTAAGCGCGCGTATGTCGCTTAATACAACGACGTGCCTACGAGATGAGGAAATGGGGAACGGAACAAACCTCACTTTACATGGCCTTTGCAGCTCATTAAACGCTTGAAGATGCCACCGTCTGGTGCAGATGGCGCGGCAGCCTCTGGCCGTACTCTGTTTGCCAGAGGTGCTCCCACTTTCGACCTCGAGACTTTCTCGGTAAGGATTGTAGCTCAAGTTATTCTTTGAGTTCTCTTACTAAGACCATAGCAGAGCAAAGACTTCATAGTCAAGGATTTTATAGAGGCGCTGTCAGACAGCGCTGTTCCTGCCAGCCGGCGATCTGGCCCATCCAGCGCCCAGTGTATGGCGAGACTCCAATCCTGAAACTACGAGTCGTTAACAGCACCTTACAGCCGCGTTCGACCCGAAACCGCTCATTCGTACATTCGAAGCCGCCGTCTCACGACTAGGCGCCCTTTCAGAAGAGCTCGAGACTCACGAGAACGAACTCTCGGGCTCCGTCCGACGCGCCGAAGCGCAGCACAACCAAAACGTCGCGTCGCTCGAGAAGAAGCTAGAGGGTGCCATTGAATCCTTCAACCGCCTTGACAGCTCCCTTAATGGCGGTGTCGTTGATGGCAGCGACGGTGATGCTGGCGGAAATGTAGCCATGCGGATAGGAGAACGGCTGGAGGAGTTGGACAAACAAAGACAACGAGCTCAGGACGCGAAGTTTCTCATACAATGCTGGGTTGAGGTCAGCGAAAAGGGACGGTTATCTACTCTTGAAGATGTGCGGCGGATAGGAGGCAGCGAGGGCAAAGTACGATGTGCGCATATAGCCAGGCAACTTCTCAGACTGAGCGCGAGACTTGATTCAGGGCCATCACCAGCAGTGAACGGCGCAGCACGGAATGGGGCCAATGGTGTCAATGGTGTCAGCTCAAGCAAGCATCCGACCAGAGAGATTATCGAAAAGTTCCTCGAGCAGTTGGAGAAGGATTTGCTAAAGGAATTCGACGATCATTACAGAAAGGCAAACTTTGAAGCCATGAAAGAATGCGCTGTTGCCTTGAGAGATTTCAATGACGGAGCCAGTGTCATGGCACTCTTCGTCAACCAGCACCAATTCTTCATCGACCGCAGCCAACTAATTACCGAAGAGATCACTGGAGATAACGAGTCATGGGAGCGACTGGCGGACCCAGACGCGGAGCCTCCAGGCGTTGAGCCCAGCCTTCAGTCACTGGTTGATGAAGTGCGACTTGTCGTGCAGGAAGAATCCTTCATCATCAAGCGGGCCTTCCCTTATTATGACGAAGTCTTACAACGGTTTCTTCAGCGTGTCTTCCAGCAGTCTGTCCAACAGCGCCTTGAAATGGTACTAGAGAAGGCCAACTCCATATCATCTCTAGCATTCCTCCGGTCTCTCCATTCCGCTCGGAGCTACATCAATACTTTAGTAGAAGAACTCAAAGCTCATGGGTTGACTGAGCATCCGGAGCCAGTGTCCTCCCAGATTGCCGCAACCCTCGATCAGCAACTGGACGAGCTCTTCGTCCCTTATTTTGTCGGTTCATCCTACATTGAACGCGAAAAGCGCAACCTCGAGGAACTCTATTCCTCACTCCTCTTCAAATTCACAACCTACCACTCCCGCCGAAGAAAAATGCCCACCACCATGATTGCTGCGCTCAGTCAGCGAAGTCGGGAAATGATGGCTTCCGCGCGCGATGCGTACATAGACCGACTCGACTCCACAGATCTGCCGGCCTCGCAGAAAGCGATGCTCCTGCGCGTCGCAGGCCTCAAGGACGCCGACAACGAAAAGAAGGCTGAAATCGAAGTATCAGAAGAGGACGGCGCGCTCAGCCTCTCTAATGCAAAGCGCATGCTCAAATGGCTCGCCGAAGGTGTGGGCCGCGGTCTCGAGCTGTCGTCAAGCACCGACACGCCAAAGGACGCGCAAGCACTCCTTGGCCTCCTGCTCTCCAGCATGGGTGAGATATACGTCGAAACAGCACTCGATGCGACCGCGGAAGTCGCGCTTGCGCAAGAATCCGCGAGGAACGAACCAGACCTATCATACCTGCCCCCTCTCCGCAACGCCATATCGATCCTGCACATCCTCCAAACCTCCATCACAACGATGCTCATCCCACTCGCGAAGCCAAATCTTACCATCCGCCGCGAAATCGACAAGGCGACTGCAGCATCACTGTCCGCTCTAGAAACCAAGATCTCAATAATCCTGAACCGCGCTCTCGACGCCGCGCTCGCGTGGACCGCAAAGCTGCTCCAGAGCCAGAAGAAGACAGACTTCCGCCCGCGCGAGGAGGACTTGGGAAAGATGGTCGAGACGCTCCAGACACCCACCTGCCTCTCGATATTCCAGTTCCTGTCAAAAGTCGCGGGCTACACGTCCGCAGCGCTCGACGGCGCAAACATGAGCCACTTCCTTGCGGAGCTGGCGATGGGCCTGAGGGGCCTGCTTCTCGAGCACCTACGCAAGTTCACCGTCAGTCTGGCCGGCGGGCTGATCGTGAGCAAGGACGTAACGAAGTACGTCGAACTTGTTCGAGGCTGGCCTATCGGGACAAGAGGTGACTCTTCCAGCAGTCCAAAACCTGATGAGCCAGAGACGGAGTTTGAGAGGACAGGAGGCATGGAGGTTCTAGTGGAAGTCGCCAATTTATTTGTCGTCGGACCAGAGGCGCTGAGGGAGAAGCTGAAGCCTGTTCCTGGTGGGAGTGGACAAGGCGGGCGGAGCGCAGAGGAGGTGGCAGAATTGAGGGAGTTTGTGAAGAGAAGGGAAGACTTGGGCAGTGTGGGCATGCAGGCTGTTTTGTCTTCCGTCTAATTTACGCGTGGGTTAAGAGTGTTGGCGACGTGGACAATCTCCTCCAGATAGGGTTTTAGCTCCGGGTGGTGGGCCATAAACTCTGTAACGGCGGCATTTCTGGCTACAGAGAGGGCTTCCACACAATACACTACCTCAACACAAAAGGTCTCAGCAAACAAGCTCAAGCTATGGCCGACAACATGGGTCTATGCTTCGCATTCCGCGAGACCTTCAATTACACCGTTGCGGAGTTTTGTGGCGCACCATCCGGAATTGAAGCTTTATCTGGAGATCGTCGATATCGCCGACACGTTTCCCCCGTAGCGCGACGTCTCTGGCACGCATGGCTTGGAGTTTTCAGAGTCACGTTGGCACGAATAGGAGCCTTATGTATGAAAGAAAGATACCATTCTAGCTATTGAACCTATACTTGACATAACCTCAACCCCAATTTTGTAGAATCCAACCGTCCCAGGCGAATCGAACCGCTGGGCGGTGTATTGAACAGCAAGCTACCATCCGAACCTTCAGGCGAATCAAACCGCAGAAAGGTGTAATGAACAGCAAGCTGCCACTAGTTGAAACAGAAGTTAAATGAAAAGAAGCACTTTTAGACGCCGTACGAGAGAGAGCCGAGTGCATCGGAGAAAAGGAAATTCGAGTCTTTCATGGTCGTGCAATCCTTGGAGTATGAGATTTGAACCTTAGAAGGTGACCTTCGTGCCTTGGAAGTCTCCGAAGCCGCCACGGTTCGTAGAGCTGAACGAGCCACCACGACCGCCGCGTCCTCCACGACCGCCACGACCACCTCCACGGCCACCACGGTCGTTGAAGCCACCGCGACCACCACGGCCACCACCACGGCCACCGCCGAAGCCACCGCCGAAGCCACCACCGAAGTTACCACGACCTCCGCGGCCACCAGAACCGGCGTTGTCAGGTCGAGGGCCGGCGAAATCAAGTCTGAGAGGACGTCCAGCAATCTCCTTGCCCATCATGTTGTCAATAGCAGCCTGCGCCTCGTCGACTGTGCTGAAGCTGATGTAGCCGAAGCCCTTTGGGTTTCCAGTCTCCCTGTCAGTAGGAAGGGAAACGCGAGTGATCTCGCCGAACTCAGCGAACGCTTCAGACACGAGATCATTCGTGCAGTCGAAGGAGAGGTTGCCGAGGAAGAGGGTCTCGGAGGGGTTGCTGCGCTTATCGCCATATCGGTCGCTACGGTTCTGGGGAGCACTGTCGTTCTTCGGGGTGCGGGCAGCGCCAAGGTCAACGCGGATATTGCGACCGTCGACCATTGCACCATTCTTCTCCTCGAGTGCCTTTGCGGCATCGGCAGGGTCGGCGAAGTCAACATAGCCATAACTAGTAACATGTGTCAGTTAAGGGAATCAAATGATAGAGATATGCTTTGCACATACCCCTTGGAGCGGCCACTGTCTCTGTCAGTGATAACACGGCAGCCGACAATCTCGCCGAAGCCCTCAAACTCGCGAGTGAGCCAATCTTCATCAACATTCCAGCTGAGGTTGCCAACGAAGAGGTTCTTGGTGGCCGGAGTGGATGGGTCTACTTCAGTGGTCTTGGACTTCTTCGGAGCAGGTGTGACAGGCTCATCAGCCTTGCGCTTCTTCGATGGAGCTTCGTCTTCCTCATCACTGTCATCATCAGACTCCTCAGAATCTGCTTCTTCCTCGTCATCTTCGTCATCATCATCCTCATCAGAAGAGTCTGCGGCAGCCTTCTTCGCAACTCCATTAGCCTTGGCCTTGGCTGGGGCCTTCTTGTCATCCTCGTCCTCGCTGCTCTCGCTCTCGTCCGAAGTGTCGTCTTCCTCAGCGCCAGCAGCGGTATTTGAAGTGGACTTGGGCGCAGCAGCCTTCTTAGCGCTCTTAGCATCGTCAGAGTCTTCCTCAGAGTCCTCTTCATCATCCTCGGCAGAATCATCTTCGTCGTCATCGGCAGCAGCCTTCGGCTTTGCAGCGCCGTTGACCTTTGGTGCCGAGGCCTTCTTGGCCGGCTTCTCATCCTCTACGTCTTCCTCGCTGTCATCTTCTTCAGAGTCGTCATCGGCAACTGCTTTCGCAGAGCCGTTAGCCTTTGGCTTGGCAGCGCCAGCGTCTTCCATCTCGCTGTCGCTTGCCGAGGCGTCACTGTCCTCTTCGTCTTCGCTGCTCTCAGAATCTTCAGACTCGGGCTCTGGAGTAGGCTCCTTGACCTTCTTAGCCTTCTTGTTTCGCTTCTCCAAATTCGCGACAGCTTGCTTAGCCATCTCCTTCTTCTTGGTCACAGGTGTCTGAGCAGGTTTTGTCACACGACCCTCTTTGACAGGAGGGACGGCCTTCGTTGGTTTCGAAGTGCCTTTCACGGCCTTGGCGTCCTTCGCCGGCTTCGATTGATGCTTTGAGCTAGCCATTATGATGGAAACTCAGTCTGTGAGAGAAGGTTGGTTAGCAGTGCGCAAAAAAATTTCAAATGAGCCACAAATTTGCAATGTCTGGGTCGTTACGACTCTAGGAATTCCCGTGCAGACAATGATCTCCCCTCGATGAGCGGAGATGCTAGCCAAGATGGCGTCCTCACGATCTCGCACTTGATGCAGCAAGTAATGAAAGCCCTCAGTTCTCGACGAAGCGACAGTGTGTTAAGCCCACGAAAGCCCACAGAGCCCACGAACGAACAAGACGCTGATGTATGCTGCAAGGCAATGCGTTCCCACAAGGAGCCGAGCAAGAAAAACAATCAGGATTCAAAGCCCACAGTAGCCACAAGCCCTCAGAAGATTGAACACTCGCGCCGGCGCAGCACGGTGAATTGAATGAAGCCCACAGTGCAAGAAGTTTGAACGAACCGACAATGTATCTCAGTTTGCTCACTGATGTTGAATTCCCCTCTTGAATGATGTAACAAGATGTGTCGACGATGCAGTCGAAACGATTCGATGAAAGGTGAGAGTGTAGAGAAGGAGGTTTGCAAAATTGGCAGGCGGGGACTTGAAAAGTTAAGATTCTGCCGCCGCTAGCGATGCACGTGCTTCACCGCCTTCCCAGCCTCCGGTTCTAACCCGATTCGGACCCCTGTACCAAATTTCGCGGACCAGAAAGCTGTCAAGAGAAGATACCACGTATATTGTCGACACTTTTCAATCCCTCTCTCATTATTTTCTTGTCTCTCCTTAAAACTATATGATGAGGTTGTTCAGGTGTCGTTAAAATGGCTCCTCACAATCCCTCATCCGGCCACAAGCCAAGAAAGAGAAGGGCGCAGGATGAAGCAGTCTCAGGAGGCTCAACGAGAAATACGGTGCTTGTAGATGCATCTGCGGGCACCAGAAGACCAGCCTTCCCCTTGGTAGCGTTCCTATGGCCTGCCAGAGGACATGTGTCGCCCTGGTTTACGATCCCCATAATTCTCATGGTGGCGTTTCTGTTTCGACTCGCGACTGGCTTTTGGGGATATTCTGGTCAGATCAATCCTATTCTATTCGAGCATATGATTGATATCATTTAGGTTCCAATTCGCCTCCAATGCATGGCGACTTTGAAGCTCAGCGTCATTGGATGGAAATCACAATCCATCTACCAATCTCCCAGTGGTATTCCTACGACCTACAATGGTGGGGACTAGATTATCCACCCCTTACAGCGTACCACAGCTGGCTTCTAGGCAAGATGTACGCAAATTCATTCTTGAGTCTTTTTGTATCTAACGTACAGACAGTGGATCCATTTTCGACCCAGAATGGTTCGCGCTGGACGCCTCTCGGGCTCTGGACGATCCAAACTTGAAAGTGTATATGCGTGGCACTGCGCTTGTATCCGAGTACCTCACATATATCCCAGCTGCTGTTGTCCTAGTCCGAAGATACTCTCGTATTCAAGGCGTCAACAGTTGGGAGGCATATATTGCTCTCGTTGCAATACTCATGCAGCCAGCAACTATACTGATCGATCATGGGCATTTCCAATACAACACCGTCATGCTCGGTTTCCTTCTGGCCAGTATCTCGAGCATGATGGCAGGCCGACTCCTCTGGAGCTGCGTCTTCTTCGTCGCTTCTCTCGGTTTCAAACAAATGGCGCTCTTCTATGCGCCAGCGGTATTCGCATACCTGCTCGGAAGCTGCATCTTCCCAAGGATTAACGTCGTCCGCTTCCTGAGCATTGCGGTTGTTACCATCATTTCGTTCGCTCTCCTGTTTGCACCGCTCATTCTCGGAGCGTGGTTTGATGCCTACCGCGGAATTGCACTGCCCGAAATCGAAACACCTCCGCTTCTTGCCGCATTGCCATTTCCAATCGACGAGAAGGCATGGTACTATGCGCCCATGTTTCAGCTCGCACAATCAATTCACCGCATCTTCCCCTTCGCCCGCGGCATCTTCGAAGACAAAGTTGCAAATATCTGGTGCGCCATCCACACTTTCCACAAGCTGCACCGATACTCCAGTACCATGGTTCAGCGCGCGGCTCTTGTCGCTACTTCAGCAGCTATTTTTCCTCCCTGCTTCATCCTTTTCCTCAAGCCGAGGAAAGAACTTCTGCCGTGGGGACTGGCGGCGACATCCTGGGGTTTCTTCCTCTGCTCATACCAAGTTCACGAGAAGAATGTGCTCTTGCCACTGCTCCCGATGATCGTCTTCCTCGCGGGGGAGACCGGGCTCAGTCCTTCGATAAGGGCCTGGGTCGGGTTGGCAAACATGCTTGGTGTCTGGACGATGTTCCCACTCCTCAAGAGAGATGAGTTGCGAGTCCCATACTTTGTCCTCAGCCTACTGTGGGCATGGCTGATCGGGCTTCCGCCAATCTCGCTGTCGGCATACTCATCACAGGTACCAAATCCAGTCAATGTATTTACCACTCTCATTCATTTGGGAGTTTATGGTGCCATGATTGCTTGGCACTTTGCAGAGTCGTACGTAGCGCCGCCGGAGAATAAGCCAGACCTATGGGTGGTTGCAAATGTGCTGGTTGGGGCGGCTGGCTTTAGTATTTGCTACCTCTGGTGCCTCTGGAATCTACTAGTGAAGAGCGGAATTGCACCAAAATCTTGGGGAGGATCAAAGGCGAAGGAGCAATGAATGGCATTTTGTATTTGTTGCCGCTACGAGGATGTATTTTCATATGGCTCTGGCTAAGATACCCAGTGAGAGAGCTCTTATGTGTAGCATATCGAATTTTTGGGAATAGAACAAAGTGGTAACCGTAATACTCACAAAATTGGTTGAACTTCTGGAAGAAAGTTTTCGAACTCGATGTGGCTTTTGCTTCGCAGTAAGGCGCGCAGGGCTATGTTTTGAACCAATCAGCGCTTTTCCCCAGAGACAAGTGTTGCCAGGAGCTGGTGTGGGCCGGTGCCGAATTCACGCAATCCATCTGGAACAGGCGCAAGGTGGGGACGATGAATCGATGACGAGTTGAGGGCTCAAGCTTGCCGTCGCAACCAAAACCGCAAACAGTAAACAACTCTGCACGCCAATTGCAGGGAAATGCGTCTCCGAGGCTCAGAGGAGCTCTCACCAGCCTCACACAGAAGCAGTCGTAAGCTCGAATCAGACTCGGGCGAGTGAGATGGGTTGATAGGTTGCTGGGCGGCCAGTCGTTGGCCAGGAGATGTCGCGAATAGGCACCCCTGCCTTCCAACGTGCATGCAGAGCGCCTCTCACATGAACTGGCGCCCTCGATCCAGATGTTGACTTAAAAGCGGTCTTGTGGACGGCTGCAGACACTAAATTGCTGGCCGACTTCCAATTTGCTTGCACTAGGAAAACTAAAATCGCGGTGCGTCTGTCGTCGGCTCTTCGGCGTCGTCGTGAAGCTGGACTGGACGCCAGTGGTGTGAGAAGGCCTCGTTACGTCATCCCGCGACTGCCCGCATCGCGCTGCGCACCATAAAAGCTACCCTGGCTGCAACCGCCACAACTCTCTCTCCCCCACCAACTCCTGTGCTGCTTGGCCAAGCGTCTACAATCCTCTGTCGATCGAGCGGGCTCTCTTACTTCCTCATACGCTTCGAAACAATCGCGCAAGCACCTACACCTTCGCAATCAGCAAGCACATCTACCTCTCTTCGCATACACAACAAGGAAAATGGCGTCCAAGGTGCTCAACCTCGCTGTAAGTCTCCTACGTCAACAAGTCGTATTTTGTCATAGCTCTAACATTGTCACCAGTTGCGAGGCTTCCAATTCCTGTGGACTCTTCTCATTATGGCGCTCGTCGGCAACATGATCGCGACCGCCTTCGGCGGCAATCCAAGCATCGTCAACTACGACATGTTCGTATCCGTGTTCGGGATGTTGTCGCTCTTCTACCTCATTCCCGCCACACTCTGGGATAGCCTCGAATTCCACCCCATCATCATGGTCGCCCTCGATGCACTCAATACTCTCTTCTTTCTCATCGGCGGTATCGCGACGGCGGCGGAGCTTGGTGTACATTCCTGCAGCAACGCTGTGAGTGTTTCTTGTCCCCCTCCAACGCGCGGCCTTCAACTAATACATATTAGCACTACACCCTCCACAACCACGTAACTAACGGCTCCCCTGACCGTGCGGGGCGCTGCCATGAGGCACAAGCTTCCACCGCCTTCCTCTGGTTCGGCTTCGCTGCTTTCGCCGCCTCGACGTTCTTCTCCTTCTTGAACAGCCGCGGCAGCGCCAACACTCGTGGAATTGGCATCCGTAGAGGAGGTCCAGCAATGAGCCAAGTCTAAGTTGACTATCCAAGGATATGCAAAGCTCGACGGCTAATGAACTGGGTGTGGTAAACCCAATGGGAGGGGCGGTGGAACTGCAGGACATGGGGGAGCAGCCCCCGCAAGTGCCGCTGCTCAGGATGAGTCCACGCCTTAGTGTACGGTATGTGATGTTTGACGATGCGCTCGATTTTTTTCCTACCTTCTGGACAAGGCGTACATTGGGTAGAGATGACAGGGCACAAGCAATGGAGCATCTGGCGTATCAGCCGTAAACGAGCACAGGTTGGCTTGTAATGTTGTATAACAGAAGAAATGACAATGCCCTTTACTTGAAATCCATACCTAGACGTGAATAATACCTGTAAACCACTCTCCATTATGGCGACGCTGCAGAGTTCTCTGTCTTGGCCTAACAATCAGGACCTTTATTGTATGAACTCATTAGGCCACAGAAGGTCTGATTCTATTCGAACCGTGATGCAATTGCGTGTTTAAATATATTAATAGCCAGCTTGATCTGAAATATAATATTGGAAGACTTTGATGTTGATATCCAGCTATATTGATGCACCTTGATTCTGGATCTGGATGTGAGTGGATCAGCCATGTATGTCGCCTCATTCACCAATTGCCGCGGCTACACCTGAGCCTCCACATATCTTCATTCTTGCCGCACTCAGGCCGCACTTAACCTCTAATACTTATTGCGTGTGGGGCCCCGCATTTGTCAGCCCGAAGCAGAGATACATAGCGGCTACTCCGTATCTCAGTCACTATTCCGTGTCCGTGTCACCATTAAAACCCCCCATAGAAGGCGCTGAAGAGGTGCTATCTAAGTCACGTATAGAGACATATATATATCCCCTTCCATACTTGATCTTTCCATTCTCTCTCATTATTCAACCTTTTAACATCGAATCTATTTGTTTTGTGCTCTGACTCACTCCCAAACATGGCAACCGACGTCAAAGCCGTAGCAGACCCGGATCGAGCGGCCTATCTGCTGGATGCACAAACCAAGGCTTTCAAACTATTCGAAGAAATCGGAAAGGATCTGATTCGCCCAGGCGTCAGCGAGAAGGACATCAGCAACGAGATTCATGAGCTCGGCGCCAAACGTCATGGCATCCGCACACACTGGCATAAACGCGTTATCAGAAGCGGACCAAATACGTTGAAGCCGTACCAAGAAAACCCTCCGGACCGTACCATTGAGCCCGACGACATCCTGTTTGTCGACCTCGGACCCGTCTTCGAGGCATGGGAAGCCGACTTTGGACGCACCTTCGTACTGGGAGACGACCCGATCAAGCAGAAACTCCGTGATTCGCTTGATCCAGTGTGGAAAGCAGTCAAGGCACGCTACCAGGAGAATCCAGACATGACGGGCGGCCAGCTGTACGATATTGCATGCGAAACGGCCAAGGAGTATGGGTGGGAGTTTGGTGGGCAAATTGCGGGACATCTTGTTGGATCGTTCCCGCATGAACGCATCCCGAACGACAGGATCACTCTGTACATTACCAAGGGCAATGACACGCAGATGAGCCTCCCCGACGCTGATGGAAAGAAGAGACATTGGATTCTGGAGATTCATCTTGTGGACCGGGAACGCCAGATTGGAGGCTTCATGGAGCAACTCCTGACGGTCGACTAATTCGACGGATATGCAAAAGGAGTTGGAGGGCGGTTGATTGTTGGAAACAGAAGAATGAGCTGTCGTAGCGGTAGATATCAACTGGCTGAGTGGCTGATAGCTGATGGCTGATTAGACTGAGCTATTCAGTCCAGTCCAAGGATTCAACTCAGAGATATGAATATAACCAGCTGTACGGATGATGGCTGACTAAATGCCTGAAGTCCATTTTTCAACGTGAACCTTGTTCTCCTATGATACATTCAACAAACGATCCTGAGTAAGCTGTGCGTTTTGATCAGAAGTGACAGCTACTCGTGAGATCAGCTGTATAATGCAGCGTCTTCCACGCAGAAAGAGAAGGTTGCTGTTTGTTAGCTGGCAGCAGTTTCGAGATCCACAAGAGAGCTGAGCTCGCCCTGATACAGTCTACAGATCGAGGAGAAAGGAAGATAGCTGTTGGCTCGATTAAATAGGGGAGGTTGATGCACGGGCTACACCATACCTTACGAAGCTGATGGAGTTGAGATAAGATTAGATTTGAGATACCTGGAATGGACTAGCTTCATCCGCTCACTCGCATAAGCTGCAGACCCTTGCTAAAGACATTTGGCCTTTATGAAAGCGCGCCGTGGGCCAATATACTCGACTCTACTATCCGCGGGGAGTAATCTCGGAGTCGCCAAGTGCATATCAGCTTCGTTACAAGCTGCGCCATTCCTTCAATGCCTTCGCAACGGTAGAATTCCTCCTTTTTCCAGAGCGCTTCGGTCCCCTCCTTTTCGTCCTTCGATATAAGACGAGCACGAGCTCTCCGTCGTTAACGGGAATTCCACGAGCTTCAAGATGCCTCCGAAAGGCCGCTTTACGCGGCTAGATGCATTTCAGAAGACTGTAGAGGACGCAACTCTGTATGGATTTCGATATTCGCATTGCAAGGCAATGGCTGACATGTTGCAGGCGCACGACATCAGGAGGCATCGTGACAATTGTGAGCTTGTTGGTTATGCTATGGCTAGTATGGGGAGAATGGTCAGATTGGACAAAGATCATCGTTCGGCCGGAGCTGATAGTCGACAAAGGCAGAGGTGAGTCTCAGTCAATTTCGATCCGACCGAAAGGATACGTCTTCATCAGGCTAATTCATTGCGCATCATGCGCGCTTGTATCACAGGCGAACGAATGGAGATACATATGAACATCAGCTTCCCGCGAATACCATGCGAACTCTTGACATTGGATGTTATGGATGTATCAGGAGACATACAGACGGGAGTGGTTCACGGTATCAACAAAGTCAGATTATCGCCAGAGGCTGAAGGGAGCAAAGTCCTTGAGGTCAAGGCTCTGGATTTGTATGTCTCTCATATCGCTTAAATGTGTGCGGGAGCATTTCTCACAATTACAGACATGCGGACGATGCTATCCATATGGACCCTGAGTACTGCGGCGAATGTTACGGCGCCCCATCTCCAGAAGGTGCGACGAAGCCCGGCTGCTGCAATACCTGCGATGAAGTCCGCGAAGCGTACGCATCAGTCTCTTGGTCGTTCGGCCGTGGCGAGGGTGTCGAACAATGTCAGCGGGAGCATTATGCTGAACACTTGGATTCACAAAGAGCGGAGGGCTGCCGTATCGAAGGTGGAATCCGCGTCAACAAGGTCGTGGGCAATTTCCACTTTGCGCCGGGCAAGAGTTTTAGCAACGGCAACATGCACGTCCACGACCTCGAGAACTACTTCAAAGATGAGGGCGGTCACAGCTTCACGCATACGATACACTCGCTGCGATTCGGTCCACAGATGCCAGACCATATGATTAAGAGGCTCGGTGGCATTGGCGGAGCATGGACGAATCATCACCTCAACCCTCTTGACGGTACGGAGCAGAAGACTCTAGAGAAGGCATATAACTACATGTACTTCGTCAAGGTTGTCTCGACAGCCTACCTGCCTCTTGGCTGGGAGCGAAAAAAGAGTACATCTTCGAATGATGAACCGTCGTGGTCAACATTGGGTGATAACACTGGAAGTATTGAGACGCACCAGTACTCCGTGACGAAACATGAGCGTTCGGTTCAAGGTGGAACTGATGCCCACGAAGGGCATGGCGAACGTCTGCATGCTCGGGGCGGCATTCCCGGTGTATTCTTCTCATACGTAAGTTTGATCGTATATCCTCACAAGGCCACTCGCTGACAGCCATAACCAGGATATTTCTCCGATGAAAGTTATCAACCGCGAAGTGCGTGCGAAGACATTCTCTGGCTTCCTCGTCGGACTGTGCTCGGTCATCGGAGGTACTCTTACCGTTGCGGCCGCTGTCGATAGAGCTGTTTATGAGGGTGCGCAAAAGGTCAAGAAGTTACACACTGGGTAGAGGATTGTTGACATGTCTATGCATTTGGAATGGAGTTTTGGCGTGCATGTCATGATTTCGCTTTCGAGCGTGTTCAGATGCAACTATTGTATAACGCAAAACTGTTGATCTGTAAACTCTTCGTACAGCCTCATCCCATCAACTCCGTGTCGCCATGAATTGACAGACTGCCTTTGAAGATTCCTCGGATGAGTGTATAGCATTTAGCAACTCGAAAACTCCCGATAACTCATATCCACCTTGATTCATTCGTCAATGCATCTTAGGATGCCCCCTCCCCGGTCGCTCATATGGAAGACTCCGCCGAAAATGGGTTACTCTCGTCTCAGCAACTTCCCAGAGAGCTCATGAAGCAGAGCTGACACTTCATCAACCAGGCCTTCCTGTAGCGCCCATTTGATCGTTGATTCCAACTGCGCGCGAACGTGTCGCAGGCCCGCATCTTCCGGCTCCTTGTCCTCACTATCGTCGCGCTTGCGTTTGCCTAACGATGTTCCGTTCTTGATGGGCGTCTTCTCGGGAGATGGTCCCAGGAGTCCTTCTGCGTACAACTCGCATGGGCAACGGCCTCTGTTCCTATGGTGTTATAACACTTTGCGCGAAACTAAGGCCTGATGGATTGCCTACTCCTTCGTGCGACCCGAGTAGCCTTTCACCAACTTAACTTGCGGCTTGTCGGGAGTCTCACCGCCGATATGGGACTCTTTGACATGAACGCGCAGTGTTTGACTTGAGATAAAGTCGCCTGCAGCCGGGGAGCAATATCCGCACTTGAGTTCGCAGCGGCAAATGAAGAGTTTGCCAGTGTCGGGCCACTCGTGCGCGTGGCTGGCATTAGAACATGGCATCGTGGATGATAGAGAGCTTCTTCAAGTTCAATACTGTTGTTGTGTTGATCGAAAGTTGGTTGATGAGGATTCGTTGGAGAGTGTTGCAGAGAGGAGGGAAGATATAGGCTCGCGAGATCGCAAGGTCGGCGGATCTAACAAAGCTTTTCAATCAATTTCAATTCTTAAATTTGACTGACGTCAGGAATGCGCCAACGCGCTGAAACAAGTCGAATATGTAGCGTGAAAAGAACAAAATGAAACGAAAGTAGGCAACTCACATGAACTACTGCGTTTGGCAGATACCAACGCTCGAGCTGCGGATTAGAGCTGAGTTGGCGGCGCTCTCATGATGTTCGAATTGCCACAGTTATCTCTTTTTCATTTCATATTTAGTCCACTTGTGCGTCTTCTCTTCAAATCCAGCGTCCGCCCCTTGATGTCCCTCAGCCCAGCAAGCTCTACAGTACAGCTCGCCATCACAACCAAGGCAACGAACTTGCGCATCATCATTACAGATAATACACCAACTATCTATCTCTTCATCCGTATACTTTGGTTGCTTCGGCTTTGCAACTCTGACTGGCTTCTTTGATGGCGAGAATGAAGGTGCTGCTGGGAGAGAAAGTCCAGAGAAACGGGCTGCCAGGGCCTCATCTATGTTGGAATGATCTTCCTCCAGTTTAGCGACTGGTGCATCCTTCGGTGCAGAAGGGAGTTGGAATGGATCTGCCTCGTCGTCGGCCTTCTGCTTGCCACTGTCATCTCCTTCATCGTCATCCTCCTCCTCATCGTTTAGTACAGCTTGACTACGCTCAAGTTCGAGCTCGGCCATTACTCTTGCAATAACATCTTGCGCCTCTTGTTCCTCTGAAGGCCGATCATGATGGACATTGCTTTGGATCTTGCTCTCATCGTCCTCTGGGGAATGTGTCTCACCGCTTTGGTCCTTGGAGGCAGCATCTTGGGAGACGGCGGGCAAAGCGCTCCGTACATCGGCGACAAGATTCTTGACATCTGTCTGCTCATCTTTGCCTAGTGCCCACTGCTCTTGTGGGCCCAAATCTTTAAGGAGCTCATCCAGAATCTTGTCGTCCTCATCATTATGTGGCGTTGAGCCCTGGTCATCGTCCGCCACAGAGGGAGTCTCATTCGATGAGTTCAGGTTCTTAAACCGAGAGTTCAGGTCGGGGGGAGTGTTTGTATCATCATCCTCGGAGTGCAACTTTGGAGCTTTGTCCAGACTTATATGTGACCTTCTCAGGGCATTCAGCCGAGCCAGAAGCGCATCATCAGAATTACCCGAGGCCATTGTGAGCAGAGGGATGCCTGCTGCCTCAAACAGTTGTAGATAACCCTTGTCCCCGAGATGTTGATGAAAGAAAGATCTCGGCCGTGAACCTTTGGAATTCGAGGCCCACATTTGGAAGCGCCACAATTGACTAAGCCGTGTAATAAGCGTGACACCGCGACATCACCCTGCAGATCTTAAGCATTGGCACGCGCACACGAATTTGTTTGCTTTTCAACCGCGGTTTCTCGGTATAATGCTCTTATTGACCAAGCATGAATTCGGACAAGCCAACTGCAGAAGAAGTGGCCATCTTCTCAAGCGGTAACAACAAAAGTCCTGCGGATATCCGATTCATACATTACAACGATGTCTATCACATTGACTCCTCATCCGCTGAACCCGTGGGAGGAATTGCCAGATTCCAAAGTTTGGTGAACTATTACCGGAACGACGCGAAATTTAACGATCAACCAAAGCTTCTCAATTTTTTCTCTGGAGATGCGTTCAATCCTTCAACAGAGTCAAGTGTAACGAAGGGAAGGTATTGAAACTATAAGGTTTCAATGAGCATGAAAGGCTGACTGTAAGCAGGCAGTCATATGGTACCCTTCTTGAACAACCTTCAGACTGATGTTGCTTGTGTTGGAGTAAGTTCGGGCATACCTATGAGAACCATTAGCAGCTGACTTTACGACAATCAGAATCACGACTTGGATTTTGGAGTCACACAATTCTGTAATCTTGCAGGCCAATGCAAATTTCCATGGCTTCTGGCAAATGTCCTGGATCCGGCCCTAGGCGATAACGTACCACTGGGAAATGCTCAACGCACCACTATACTGACGGCTTCTAACGGCATCAAGATTGGCGTGATCGGTCTTGCAGAGCGTGAATGGCTGGATACAATCAACACTCTCCCTCCCAATCTGATCTATAACTCTGCTTCTGCGACAGCGAAAGAGCTTGTTCCGGGTCTACGTGAGCAGGGTGCGGAGCTCATCGTTGCGCTCACACACCAACGCGAGCCGAATGACAACAAGCTTGCTGAGAAAATCCCAAAGGGCCTCATCGACATTATTCTTGGCGGCCATGACCACTTCTATGGGCACAGTCTGATTAATGGCACTCACGTCTTGCGGTCAGGAACGGATTTTAAGCAACTGAGCTACATCGAGGCTCGCAGAAAGCAGGACAGCAACGAAGGATGGGACATCGATATTATTCGACGAGACGTGGTATCTTCGATACCTGAGGACCCAGAGACAATCAAGCTCGTCGAGGGAGTAACAGATGCTCTGAAGGCCCGTCTGGGAAAGGCCATTGGCTACGTTGCGGCTCCGCTCGATGCTCGCTTTACAACTGTTCGGCTCAAGGAATCAAATTATGGCAACTTTGTCTGCGACCTGATGCGGCACCATTATAACGCGGACTGCTGTATAATGGCT
Organism: Rhizodiscina lignyota; assembly: GCA_010015805.1. NCBI lineage: Eukaryota > Fungi > Ascomycota > Dothideomycetes > Aulographales > Rhizodiscinaceae > Rhizodiscina > Rhizodiscina lignyota. The sequence goes on from ML978125.1 coordinate 1,720,150, forward strand.
TCGGGGACCATCAGAGGTGACCAAATCTACCCACCTGGTATCCTAAAGCTGAAAGATGTGATGGACTGCTTCCCGTTTGAAGACCCTTGTGTTGTTCTCAGGGTCAAGGGGAAGGCCATCATTGCAGCACTTGAGAATGCCGTCTCCAAATATCCGGCGCTGGAGGGCCGCTTCCCTCAAGTGTCAAACATCGAGATGGAATTTGATCCTAAACGTGCCGAGGGCTCCCGACTAACTTCTGTACGTATTAGTGGCGGGCCGGTTGACCTTGAGAAAGACTATGATCTTGCTACCCGGGGTTATATGGGTCATGGAAAGGATGGCTACGAGTCGTTGCTTATCAAATCGAAGGGCGGAGAAGCAGAAGAGGTTGTCTCAGAAGAAAACGGCATCCTCATTTCCACATTGCTCCGACTCTACTTCCTGTCGCTCAAAGTCTTCGGACGGTGGAGACATTGGTGCAACGATGTCGGTCACCACTACGCGCATGTGCAGGAAAAGTTGCACGAGTCTCATCCAATTGTCGAACCTCAAGTGCCGTCGAAGGAAGCTGTTGAAGAGTTTAGGAAAGCTGTCAATGAAGAAGCAAAAGACTCAAAGGCCACCAATTCCAACGCTGATCACCACGAATTACCATCACACCACGAATCGGACGACGAGAACAGCGACTTGAAGGCTGTCCCTACGCATGTCTCGCAGCGGGAGAGAGAGCTCGTCATTATGAGGAAAGTCATGCGGAAGTGGTGGAGGTTAACAGGCCTCTCTGGACATCCACAGATGTGTGATGAGCTGAGTGAAGGCGAGTTCACGGTCCATTGGACAAGGGTATGCTATCAGATCATGAATTTGATGCCACTGTACTGATTCTCGCAGGCTGTGGCTCCTCGGCTCGAGGGACGCATCAAGGTAGTTTCGAGCGGTGAGGGAAAGTGAGTACAAAAATGGCGCCCCGGTGTTCCGGCTTAGTGGCACACGATGGTGACGGCGTTAGAGATCAGGGCAAAAAGCACGATCTTATGATTCGAGGACTCTCACAGGCAGTCAAAGCACATGGGCAGCAGATATGATGCCACGCCGAGCAGTGGAAGCCATACGCTTTCCCAGTTGCCGTGCTTATAATAAAGACCTTGCTGTACATGGATTTAAGACTTTCAATTTGCGATTTCACCAAGTACAAAGAAGCTCTCCAAATGCTTGCATCGTTGCACGGATAGACCTTTGGCTGCAACGAAAGTTATCTTTATTACGTCTCTACCCTTGAACTACGCCCTGACAGTTTGCCAGACAACCACTTGTACGTATAGGATTTTTCAATCTGGAGACTACTGCAACAGAATAATCGTCTTACTGGCCTTTCTTACCTACTGTCTCGCCTTCCTCAACGTACGCACCAGCCCATCCCTCCTTTGTGAATGCCATCCATCCTCTAACCACACCAAAAAATGCTACAAGTCCACTGAAGAATGCCATTCTGTCACTCCTCAGCCCCGTCACCTGTTCGCCTTTCAACGCCAGAAGTCCAAACATTGCGGCGGCTATCCACTCAACAATCTCAAAGTTTGCCTGCAATATGAGCCGCCCTTCAACATTCGTCCTCCTGTTCGGAATCCCAAGGAACAACGGTAAATGGAGTCCAATAATGCAGCCGCCGACGATCTGGAAGAGAGATACTGCAATTTGGGGTAAGGGTTCGGAAGGCGGATACATGGAGGGTGAGGCAATGAAGCGCACGCAGGGCCCGGCGTACGCCACAAGGAGAAGGCCTTCGATGGTCCCAAAGACGGTTTCGAAGATGAAGGAATTGCGGGCGGAGGAGCCGTTGTGGGAAGGGTGGAACGATACAGCAGGGGAGAAGAGGGAGGGAAGGATATGGTGGCCCAAGCCAACGCAAGAAGTCGATGTTGACGAAGACATTTTTTGGCTGCCAACTTTACAATAGTATTGGCTACAGTGATTGATTGAGGTCGAAAATTCAACGCTGGTGCAACTAAACAGCAAGATGTTAGCAAGGCAAGGTTATATCATCAATGGGGACTCCGTCATATTATGTCCGTCTCCGTAGGAAGACCATGCATGTTGGAGACTCCTTCTTGCATTAATGGCGTTGGTACGAGAGGTCGGAGAGTTTCCGGCATGGCGCTTCAAACTGGAGGTCAGCCTTGCCTTGAAAGAGACCTTAGGACCCTGGACGGTCGGCCATAGCTCCAGGGTACTCGAAGCTATGGCTGACTGTCCCCCTGGCTGTCTGATGTGAAAGTTGCACCGGCGCAGCGATACTACTCTTTGGTGGCCCGACGTCGGCCCGGCAGCACTCTCTGTTCGTCCCAAATCAACGTCAACGTCAACGTCGTCGTCACTCGAAAGTCTGCACATAGCTTGGAAGCTCGGGAATAGCTTCCAACATCGTAATATTTTCGGCAAGTATTCTCCTCATGATGGATGTAACTTGGTAAGATGAAATGGTGAGGAAGAATGTGTTATGTCTTCATATATCGAAGAGGCGGCTACGAGATCTGGGCGGTGCTGTAGTAAATGTATCAAACCAACTTCACTCTTGAGTACGGCAGCTAGAGGAACTAATACTGTCTTAGCCTTATTCCCAACAATTCGAAGTTCAAACCATTAGCTCTCGAAGCTCGATCAGACTCTGCACAACTCTGAACTCGCCGGGATCAATGGGTTCACTTGTGCTGGATACCTCCTTTAGTTCGATTTTCAATACGTCTCGCATGCCATATGGTCCAAGTCTGGTAGTGTTTAATACCAGCAGCACGTAAAATCTACCTGCATTGACTAGTATAACCCGAGTGCGTACATCTCTACGTCGGAACCGCTATAACCCATCAGTATATCATTGTAGGGACTTTTGTTGTCCACGACCCTCCTTACTCTGTTCAACCATATCTTTTATCTATTTTGAATATAGCCAAACAATTGCCGCTCGCGAGTTCCTGGTGCCGGTCGCCGAATTCGTTAAGCGCACTGACCATGTGTTGTCATTCACAAACTGCTATTCATCTTTGCGTGTAATGGCAAATTTCCTTCAATGAGACGTGAATGCGACACGCTAGTGTCATTGTTCCCGCAACACTGTCAATGAGCCGCAGTTTCTCCGCAACGTCTATAAAAAAGTCTCCAGCTCTACAGTTCCTTCCTCCTTCATTACAAACCTTGTTAACACGATGGACGCCTTCATCACCAACGACCCTCTCTGCTGGACCGTCTGCGCCATCGTGGGCCTGGTTTCGGGCTACCTACAGTACCATGCTCCACCGCCTCCATACAGCGACGCTGGCTACGTCGAGCCTCCCCCACTGCGCACCTCATACAATCATACCGTGTACACCACCTTCAAGCAGTTGCGCTGGCCAATTCCAGTAGGCTGGGATGACGACCATGACCGCTTGTTCCCGGTTCTTTCGAACACAATTCCGGTTCCGTCGAACACAATTCCTCTCGGCCTGTCAGACACTGCGAACACCTCGTGCCTTGGCATTGGCGCCATCATCGCTGTCGGTTTTCTCCTCTTTTTGAGCGGCATGCTCGTTGTCCTGCTCCCACTGCTTCGCCGTTTCAACACGGAGGACAACGACACCGAACACACTCCTCCCCCGATGGTGAGCATGGTCTCTACATCGACGCAAACCAACGAACACACTCCTCCCCCGACGGTGAGCATGGTCTCTAAGTCGACACAAACCAACGAACACACTCTTCCCTCGGCGGAGAGCAACCTCTCCAAGTCAACCCAAACCGACGCCCAGCCGCGAAACACCACTGAATCGGATCTCCACACCGAGCTGGCGGCCAAAAACAGGCAAATTGACTTGTTAAATTCCGCTCTCAATGACGCCCGGAAAGGAGAATTCAAACTCCGATCCGCGGCCAATGACAGCAGGCAGCGGGAGATACGACTAGTTGAGGATGTGAAGGCGAAGCAGGGGCGCCTGGAGAGGGAGGCGGAAGAGATCAGGAAACGGGACGCGCTGCTGCGCTCGCAGCGCTTGGCTCTCGAGTGGGCCTCTCACAGAGAGGCGTATTAGGCCTGGTTGGTGTGGTTGGCGCTCAGCTGGAACCTCTGATTGAGTCGGTGAGCTGGTTCCACCCCCGTGAGGGAGTGTTGAGCTAAGAGCACCGATTCGTCAGGGGTGAGCTGGGTGGCCAAAGGCAGGGAGCAACATGGGCATGTAAATAGAATTTCTCAGAACGTTCGCTCGCATGCGAAGACGCAATGCTCAGGGTCTTGATTTGTTTGAACGTTACATCATCACATGCAAGCCGGTGATGGAAGAATGAAGTACAGCATAGAATTCTAGCGTTCACCACAGATTGATGGTATAAAAGTTCGATTTGGCAATTTCAAGAGAGTATCACTACTACCCAATTCATACTAGCGTTGGATATAGCCTAGCGCCAAAGAATACCCGAACAACCCAACGACAATCTAATGCTCTATGTACCAAGACAAATCGGCCTCCTCGTCGAATTCCTTCGCCGTAAAGCCATTACCCATGAAGCGGAATGGGTTCGGACTGCGATATTGAATATCGAAATCCTCCGCTCGAATCTCACTAATCATGCGATTGAAGAGCAGGGCGCTGCCACCAAACAGCGCGGTAACTCTCCCATCCACTCTGCCCTTCTTGTACCAGGATACACAGCTCCCAGTCCATACAAGCTTCTTATGGATGGTATCTCCGTAGCGTACAAAGGCGTCGAGAACGTCGGGTTTTATGACGATCGATTTAATGTCCTCTTCCGCGATCTTCTTTATCCATTTGACGAGGTAGTCTCCTGTCCAGTTCAGGGCCTCCATCAGCGAGCCGTGGCCGATGACTGCGTTAGGGCCCATCAAGAAGAAGTAGTTCGGCATCTCCGATGTCGCAACGGACAGGTACGCCTCGGGCTCGTCCTTCCACTTCTCTGCGAGGTCGGCGCCATTACGGCCGATGATGGGATATTTCGGGCAGTTCGAAACATCGAAACCCGTTGCACAAGCGACTTCAGGGGAATTAGCATAGATACAATGGCTGGACTCGGTTCGGTGGTACTTACTGACGTCGACCTCGTGCACCTTGCCATCGGCGGTGTGCACTGCATTCTCGGTGATCTTGGTAATACGGCTGTTCGTCAGATGGCAGTTAGGCTCTGTGAGGGCCTCCAGATAGCCTGGGCCGGGTGTAATGCGTCGACAACCAACTTCCCAGCTTGGAATCATCATCTTGCACAAGTCTGGGTCATGCTTGAGCTTCTCAGCCATCTGTTTCGCGGCGAACTCAACATGTTCTTTGGCTAGCTCTGATCCCTTGATGAACTAGAAGAGTCTCAGTCAGCCTTTTCCGAGGTGTGTGTTATTAGCGGATCTTACCTGTCGGAAGGCCTTGTTAGTTCGGTGGATCATGGCTTTCCTGTACTTCTTCAGCTCCTCTGGATCCTCTCGCCATCGCTTCTTCTCCTCTTCCGTGTACTCTGGGTTCGGATCGTCAGTTTCGCGGCCAAGATGTCTTGATGGAGGGACTCTGTAGTAAATCCAGGTAGGTCCTCTGATGAAGTTCGTCACATCCGTGCCAGGGAGCTTCACGAGCTGCGGAACGATTTGGATGCCGGACGAGCCGTTGCCAATCACCGCAATACGCTTGTTGCTGTAATCGTAGCTGTGGTCCCAGTTCGCAGAGTGCGTCATGTGGCCCTTGAAGTCAAAAAGACCTTCAATTTCCGGCCACTTTTGATGTCTTTTACAAGGCATATGTGTCAGAGAGTCGTCTAAACGGTGAGCGATAAGCACTTACACGAGAATGCCTTGGCCGGAGAGGATGATATCGGCATATTCATCCCAGCGGCGTCCTTCGTGTTCTACGGTTACTTTCCACTGGCCGCGCTCTTCTATCCACCGGTTTTCTCTGACCCAGTGATTCAACTTGACGTCGCGGTCGAGGTTCCATTTCTTGGTCGTCTTAACAATGTACTCCTCAATCTCCGGGCCACTGGAATAGAATCGGGACCAATTCGGATTAGGGTCAAACGGGAAGGCCTTTAAATGTATTAGTTACTCTCCTAACATGTGCTCCAACCAGTCGACGCTCTGCTCACATATATGTGGGATGGGACGTCACATTGCACACCTGGGTACGTGTTGACTAGCCAAGTTCCGCCGATCTCACTTCGTCCTTCGAAGATAGTGTGATCAATGTAGTCTTGCATCTCTGGGTAGCGATGCTGGAACTTGTGGGCCATGAGCAGGCCAGAGAAGCCTGCCCCGATTGTAATGACACGCAGTTTCCTCTCTGGCGTGAAGGCAAAGTTGGGGTTCAATGGGATGTCGTGAGGGTTCTTGTGCTCTGCGCCATTGGCGCCATTTGCGTTACCATTGACACCAGGAAAGGTGCCATTTTGCCCGTTCAGATCAACAGGTGCCGCCTCCATGGTTGATGTAGGTTACTCTTCCAAGACTCTGTGGGCTATTATCTTTTATATTGGAAGAACTTGCGGCGTTTTGTTCGGCGAAAAGGAGATTTAAAGGCTCTCTGATGATCGGAAAGGATCGAATCGAATTCATCTTTATTATCTGGATATTCGGCATAATGTACGGAGTACTTCGTGACATAGCGGAATCTGAGGTCCCGTTCGCCACTGAGTGGCAGTTGATGTCCACAAGTGCCCCCGCATTTCCCAAAACGGGGAGCTAAGTCTTCTAAGCAGCACGATCAGAGACGTTGAGCCGCGCTTAATACTCGCGACGGGCCCGTGGCGTGACGCGTCGCGGATCAGGACATGTAGTGGCGTTTGAAGCTTAATTCAAATGCTCATGTTCAGATCTGACATAACGGAACTATATCGGGCAGACGGCCTCTTTCGGTTACGCTTCAGGTGATCCTGAGAACTTCATATTATCTGTATACATGCAAATGCACCGGCTATTGAACGCGATAACTCCCGATCGCGTGAAAACTATGTACATGAATGAAAAGCCGAGTTATCCGCCCCTTAGTGCACCATTCGCTTGCCAATTTCGCTTTCCCAGTTCTTCGCGCGCTCGAAGCCATTCTGGAAGGACTGGTAATCCGTGAATGCCTGATAGACCTCCTCTTGCGAGTTCAATACGAAAGGCCCGTATTGCTTAATCGGCTGATCAAGAGGCATGCCAGCAACAAGGATGAATCGAGAATCCTCGGTTGCATCTGCTGGTACTTCTGCTACAATACCGTCACCCTTCTGCTCAAAGACGACGTTGCTGTACCGTTCGACTGTCTTCTTCTCGGCACCCATTTGGACTGTGCCGTACAATGTGTAGGCAAATGCGGTCCAGTTGGCAGGGAGTGCCTGTTGTAACTTTGCGCCAGGTGCCATCGTGATATCAAGGTACCAGACAGGGGTGTACGCTAGCTCCTGAACACTGTCGACACCATGGCTCTGCCCACTGATGACCTTGATCTTGACCTTTCCATTGTCCAATTCTACTCGCGGGATCTCCTTGTCGCGCAGATCCCGATACCGAGGCTCGCAGTATTTCAAGTGCTTTGGGAGATCAACCCACAACTGCATACCCTCGTTGTTACCGTCCGGATCGGGCCGCGGCATCTCGGCATGAACGATGCCTTTGCCGGCCGTCATGAACTGTAAGTCGCCCGGTTCAAGGGAACCTTTGTTGCCCGCGAAATCTTCGTGGTCGACGCCGCCGGAGAGGATGTAAGTGATGGTTTCCTGCCCCCGGTGTGGATGATCGGGGAACCCTGCGCCCGGGCTACACAACTGTTAGTATCATTCTGATTTCCTTATACTTGGAGAGGAAGACTTACGATATCTTGAAATGGTCGAGCATGAGGAAGGGTGTAAGGTTTCGGAGCTTTGGTGTACCAATTGATCGGCGGACTCGGGCACCGACACCTTCACTCTGCTCTATCGCTTTGACGACGCTGCGGATTCCTCGAGGAACAGCCATCTCAGCCGACTTTGTCAATGAGGGGTCTTGTGAAGGAATAGTTGGGAGGCCGGCAAAGGTCTGTGATCCGACAGGTGCGGAGGTGGTTGTGCTCGACATTTGGAAGTTGCTTTGTATGATTTCTGTGAGAGCTTGTAGTTTAGTCGTGAAGTTTTCGCTGTTGTACAGTAGAATTGCGACGATGCAGAAAAAGACGGAGAACAGGAGCTTCATAGACCAGAGACTTTGATTTATAGGGAATTGAGTGGAATTGGGAACCTAGGAGACGATTCGCGCTACTTCATTTATCAAGACCGTTGGGAACTTCATAAAGCCTGACTTATGAGGTGGTAGATTTGGCAGCTGCTTTTGACTGGCTTGACAAGAATTGTTAAGCCATCCGTCAGCACCTTCGGCGCATCTTGGCAGCTAGCAAATGTGCCGGAATGCGGGCCGTTTTCAGCTCCAGCGGTAGTCACGTGAAAATAGAATTCCTTGGAATATTCCGAAAATCTGCCGATTTGTTATTGTCGGTGTCGGTGTTCATCGGTGTTCCGAGAGTTCAGTTGACTTTTTCTTTGAATCAACAGGCAGGTGCAGGAGGTACTTATTATTAAAGAAGCGGAATATTGCGCTCACAAATTTGGAATCTCTGAGACGCTGGACTACCCACTGCATCTTGAGAAACCTGGCTGATCAAACGTGATTGAAATGCACAAAGTACTCAGCATCTTTCTTCCACGGCTGCTGGACAGTTTCGGAAGCTTGTTTGAGGCTGCAGAGGCGCTGAGCAGAAACTTCCATTCCGTCTCAGAGCAATACGAATGAGCTTCGGTGAGCAGCACTTTGACTAAGGTAGTTTTAGAACCATTTGTATTGTGTATCTTCATCGTCACCTAATGTACACATTCGTCGTCAATGAAACCTCTGCGCATATAAAAGATACTGGCGCTTAATCGTCCATTCAACCAATAGCGCATGTGCTATATCCACATGCATACTTCTTCTTCAACTCATAATGTTCCACGATGTGATCCAATCTCAAATCATCATGAAAAGCTCATTGCGCTTAGTGCTCTCGTCATCGAGATCAGGATAGTACGGTACCAGCGAGTCCGCATTCTGCACGTACGCGTCGTTGTAGAGCTTCCAGTACGGCTGACGGACCTTGCGCGCCGGATGGAACAGGCCAGCCCAGATGTAGTTCATCACCACGCCCGTTCCCACCGCCATCCTGATGGCCTCGACAGCCTCGATCATGCGGTCAATGACGTGGGGACTAGTCTCGAAGATGTTCGGCATGATGAGGTTGAGCAGATGGATCATCGCGTCTTCGCAGCCCAATCCGACAACGCCGAGAGCGATATGCTTGGTAACGGCCGCAGCGGTCTGGCGATGCACCTGGTCACGATCGATGAGAGCATCGTCGAGGAGCGGCACAACCGCGTAGACGTAGTCCTTGGCCATCTCGCCAATGTACTCGAAGAGGAAGGACAGAGCCTTCAAGACGCCGTTCTGCACGTTGAGCTCCGGAACGCGGTATTCGTTCATGAGAGCGGGCAGGACGGTGAAAGGAGAGCAGGTTTCCGCAACGATACCGATAGCAACGGCGGTACAGACACGCGACTGACGCTCTTGGACGCGGAGGTTGTTGAGCAGCGTGGAAAGCACGTCCTGAGGGCCGATAGCCTTAGCAATGTAACCGAAGGTGTTGTTGGCAGCACGACGAATGCCCTTCTTGTGTGCCTTGAGCATGTCCAGCAACTCGAAGCAGATACGCATCCATTCGCGGGCGCTAACACTGTCGGGTCCACGGTCTGCGATACGTCCCACGAGGTCAATGGTATTCTCCTGTACCTTCTCATGACGGTTACGAAGGATAGGAGTCAGGCGAGGAAGGAGGTCCTTGATAGGAGGCTGCATCTGATTGATACCGACGACAGCGACGATTGAGCGGAGAGCGCCAAGGATTGAGCCTAGCACTTCCGGATACTCCTCACCCAGGTACTCGTAGAGGACAGTTCCAAGCTTGGACATGAGCTGTTCCTCGCCACACTGCTGCATGACTTGTGCGATGCGAGAGACAAGGTCCGCTGCTTGCTGACGGACAGTCGCCGACTTGTTGTTCAGGCGCCAAAGGATAGTGCTGACGATCTGCGGGAGATACGGCTTGCAGCGAGTGCCTAGGGAGTTGACCACAGTGCCGAAGCCATTGAGCAGGATAGGATCTTCAACGCTTTGCTCCTGGAAGGAATTGAGGATGCCGTCGATCAGGCGCTCCTCCAATCTCTCACCAATGTCTGCCGTACCCAAGCTGGCGATGACCTTCTCGACAGTCTCAACGGTCATCTTCCGATAAGCTTCGCTGTCATCCTTCAAGTTGTTGACAATGCGGTCGATGATCTCGCTCACTCCGACCTTCTGGCCCAAATCCACGGTTGTCTCCACGACCTGGCGATAGTTGCGCTTGTCCAGAGCCATCCTCTTGACCCAGAAGCTCTTGAAGAACTCGTGAAGAACATTCTCTTTGAGGTAGCCACCAGTGACACCATCGGTGCTTGCACACTGGGAGACGACCTTGAGCACGACTTTCTTCATCTCTTCGTCCGGGGATGAGAATTCACGCAGAAGGATTTCCATGATCTGACCAGTGTAGTAGTTGGCGTATTCTTCGTCCATGAGCGGGATGATGTATCCCACAGCCTTCAAGAACCCAGCAAGGCCCTTGCCGCGCTGCTTGCGAGCTCCAGTCCAGAGAGGGTTTAGAATGTCATCGAAGCTCTCGATACCATACGGGTTGGCAGCTTCTGCAAGGGCGGCGATAGCCAAACTCGTGACTGTGCGGACCTTGGTCTGGTCGTCGTTGAGGTTGTCGCCAATGCACTCGACCAGGCCCTTAAGATGTGGCAAGACGGCGCAGCCCATCAGAATAGGAATCTGCTGGACGATCTTGACTCCGGTGTGTCTTGCTTGCCAGGACTTCTTGCTACGGCACACAGCACGAAGGAAAGGAAGCAGAGCAGGGATGCCCAACGCAGAAGCGACCACCGCAAAAGCTCGAGCCGTAGTGTTTCGCACGTACTCATCAACGTGGTCGATATCAGGCCTCATAGTACTGATCATGTGTGCCAGACCGGCGGCCTTGGAGAGATTCGAGATGATTTCGCGGCCTTCAACTCGAGCATAGTAGTCTTGGTCAATCAGGAGGGGTTCGATAACGACCAAGATCTTGTGAACGTATGGACGAACGAGATCGTCAAGCTTGTAGAGAACACGATCGATAACCTTCACAAGCAAATGGCGCTCCTGGTCTTCCAACGTCTTCTCCATGAGAAGCGGGAGGATCTGGTTGAAGAGAGGTCCGGCACCAAATTGTCGAGCATTGTCGGTGAGTTGACGCAGAGCAGTCTTTCGCATTGGCGGTGTACCGTTCTTGACCTTGAGCAGCAAGCGCATGATCTTGCGCTCCTTCAATTCCTCGACGCTCAGCGAGTTGTCGTCAACTTGCTCGACGAGTTTGCTAAAGTATTTCATGTCTTCAGCCTTGAAGAAGGACAGCTCGCCAACACCAGGGATTTCGGAAGGCAAGTCCTTGCCCATCATTCGAGGGTCCACAGATTCCTGCATCATGAAGCCACCATTCATGGATGCCGGAGTTGGAATTGCACGTGGACGTGCAGCACTTGGGCGTGGTTCGTAGCCAGGAGGTGGAGTCAGAATCTGGTAACCCTCGGTGGGAAGCAGCGCGTCCAATTCTTCGTCGGTCAACCAACCGCCTCGGCCACTGATGTCAGTGCCAAAACCAGCTTGAGATGGATGCATAGGTGTAGCAAGGCCAGCACCGCCAACTGGGGTAGCAGCAGGAGCTTGATCCCATCGCGAACGGGGCTTAAGCGCTTCAGCCTCGCCGCCAACGGCAGGAGTCTGGTCCCACCTCGAGCGCTTCTTGGGTTCCTCAGTCGCTTCTCCGTCGGTGGCTGCTGGTGTCTCACCACTGACATCCCAGCGCTGCTTTCTCTTGCGACCAGTCGCAACAGCGACAGTGGAGCCCGCATCTTGATTTTCCTTGTCGCTTCCAGCTTTGAGTGTTGCTTGATACTCCACGCCATCCATCTCGTCCTTAGCCTCCCTATCTGCAATGAGGCGAGCGACGCGCGCTTCTTCCCTCTCAAGTTCACGTTGCTCCATAACACTCTTGTAGCTTTGACCCTCCTGGACGCCAGCCTGGCTGTTCTCCGCGAAAGGGTCGGCTCGAGTGGGAGTCAGCGGACCGCGATCATACTTCTTCTTTTGATACTCAGTCTCGCGGGAAGCAATCTGGGCCTGCTGCTCACGACTCATCAAGATATCATCTTCCTCCGCGCCGCCGGTAGCGAACTCTTTCATCTGCGCTGATGTGGCGGTATACTGGCCGACCAGGCGCCTGCTGTCATCCGCGTCGCCATCTTCGTTATCCTCTTCGTCATCGTTGACTGCAATAGACGTGTTGTAGCCGGCAAACTTGTCAATCTCGCTTCGCTCGTACATCTCGGTGTCGAAGGCCTCGGTGAGTGAAGCTTTGGTCGACGTGTTCTGGCGCTGGTTGGCCGGATCAAAGGTCTTTGAGCCTTTCTTTCCGCCAGCTGCTGCATTGCGCTCCTGCTGGGCGCGCTTAACAGCCTCGAAATCCGCTGCCATAGTAGTAAGTGTTTTCTTATAACTTGGGACGGGTTCTGGGTTCCCGTGGAAGGTTGATGGTCGCTGACCGTCAGACATCTTGGCGATACTTTCAGATTTGTCACTCCTGGGTGGGATTCGTGATAAATGAGTTCGATATCACTCTTAGAGGAGTGATCTAGCCCATTTAACAGCTCCAAGTGGTAAGCTTGAAGTTGTGAGAGGTGGTGTTGTGATACGATTGAGGCAAGAGCGAAGGAAGCCTTTGCGGCTCCGGTTGCCTTCGGGGTGGCAAAATGTTTCGCCGGATCATTAGGATACACCGAATATTCTACGGTGAACCACAAGCATCTGTGTGCATTTAAAATCACGTCGCGTGAAGAAACCTCGGACGCGTAGTTTTCGGTGTGAAGTTCTGATTGAGAAGTCTTCTAGGAGTAGTTTGAGATATTCAATTCTGAGTGGGTAGCCTGCCACAATTGACTTCCTGCTGTCTAACGCAACGCCAGAAAGCAAGTCGTCTAACAGACTTTTGTGCGCTCGAGAGCTCCCTCTTTCAATTCACTGGGTGGAGTCAATCCTCAATCAGACAGCATAATCATGGCGGATTCTACACCCATGGATCACACCGATACAAACACTCCTGCATCTGTAGCAAATGGCACAGACGTGACCATGAAAGAAGAGCCAACACCAGACAATGTGTGCAAGCCATTTCCTTGTTCTGCCTCCGTTGCTCAAGCCCTCTGCTTCTTCAACTGCGCAAGCACTCTTACTCATTCATAGGGCCATAGGCAGCCGTTCCAACCCCCATCCAGGCTCAGCACACCGTAACAGCACCCTCAGCCTCTCCGGCACCCTTCACATCAATCGCAACTCCAAGCTTGCAACCACAAGCAGTCGCAACACCCACATCCACACCAATGGCGCCAGCGCGAAGCTCCCCACATCCTGGAGCGACGACACAGACGGCGACGCCCGCACCCCCGAGCCAGCCGAACCTTCATGGTAGCCCGACGAGAGTATACCTGAACCAGAACGTCACGCCGCATCTTCTTGAGGCGATGAAATACCTAGCTGTGAATGAGTACGTTTGGCTATACCGTGGATCTCTACGTTGCGCAATGCTGACGGATTATGATAGGCCCGAGAAGCCATTGAAGTGGCTTGCCGACTTCTTAGCGCAGAGAAGCGCAGAGGTGGAAGGAGTTTGAGGGTAATCTTGAAGAAACAGCGAAAGGATACATGGATTTGCGCAAATTAGCGCATGCTAGATGAATTGATGTCCGGTCGCAATTGACAGTAACGTCCGCATGCATGGACAGTGAATGCGCGTTAAGGATACCACTGTGAGGGTTCAATGAACGAGGAATCTCCACACGCGGTCGGACGAAAGCTTGACTTTGCAAAGGTTTTGTTATTTAGATATCCACAGAGTTGTGGCTCTATCCTGAACACCGATGCCATGAATTTTGAAGACTTATTGCCATCCTCCACACGCTCTGTGCACAGCGCAACCCTGTAACCATCACCAGGTGAAATTTGGCATTGCCTTCCACCTCGCTTGCCGTACCATCTCCATAACCATTTTACGCCACCAATGTGCTTGCAGTCGCGCTCTCGTACCTCCACGTCGGTGGCAGGGCGCCCACGGTCTTGTAGTATCGGGACAGACGGTGGATGCGAGACTCGATGAGAATGAGGCGGAACTTGGAGTCTCTGTCCTTGCGATTGCGCTCAAGGTGCTTGCGGACAGCGACGGCCTATACCATTCAGTCAATTCATGCATACCATGCAGCGGTAAGGCTCATAACTCCTGAGTTTTCAACGCACCTTCTTGATCAACATGTAGAGGTCCTCGGGAATCTCAGGAGCGAGGCCTGTTATGTAAAATCTCAACGTCAGCCATGTAGACCGAACGAAGGCATATTGTGTATTCGAAGGATCGAGAGACAGCAATGTTCAGAAGACATTGCGATCTTGCTCGAGTCTCTTCACACGGGGTGAACCGTACCGCTAGATCTGAGGATACGCAGAATCTTGTTACCTGCGCGCAGTCAGTATCTGCTTCTCAAGCCAGAAGTCCCACGACAGTACATACCAGTGACGACCTTAACCTGTGCAATACCGTGCGAGTCCCTCAGCACGACACCAATCTGCGATGGGGTCGCACCCTTCCTCGCAAGCTTGCAAATCTGGTCAACGACCTGTTCGGGGGTGGTCTTAAGCCATGCGGGTGGCGTGCGCGAGTACGGGATGGCAGAGGACGATATGCCCTTTCCGTTGCTGTGAAGACGACCCATCTTTGCGGATTGTTGTTGATGCAGTCGCGTTGCTTGGAAGAAATTTCGGTTGTGGTGTCGTTGGATTTGCAAATGTGTGGTTTGGCGGGAAATTCCGTCTCGCTTGGCGCTCGGGCCTCCGATTGGCCTTTAAGAAAACCTCGTCGACAGACGGGAGAACTTTTCTCTGAAACTACACTTGACAAATTTTCTTCTCCCCCGGATCCTGTGGGACTACCAGTCTAACTAGGACACAGAGTCGTCATAATGGACCACTTCATAATGCTAATGGAAATGCAGCCGTGATAGATGACCGACCATACGAAAGCCCCGAGGATATTGAGCCTCAGCGACTGTGTTTCTTCGCACCAGAGCACGACATAGCCTTTGATCCAACGTAGCTTTCTAATTCCGAGAATCAATTGTAGCGGCCAGAAAGCGCCCTACTGCCTCTGATATAACACGGCTGATCTGTCGCGTATCGGATCCCAACTCATCTGGACGGGACTTCAACAGGAGGAAGCCGCTGAGCATAGTGTCCATCTATTGACTCACGCTGTGATTATCTGGATTGATGTACGTCGTTTTCTTTGATACATACCTCTATTCCATATGATGATACTTTCCATTCAATATTTTCTGGTACCTCTTGATTTAAGGTCTTTGACCTAATGATCGCAACGGACTTCTGATCCCCATTCACCTCGAAATTCTTCCGTTCAATCTACTGTTCCAGAACATGGCCTAACATACGAACAGATATATCTCGGATGCTGTGTAGTTTGAGGAGGCGAGGGCATCCTTCCCGGTACGTCATTAGGGTAGGATATGTATAATATTATGTTCTTATTCGTTGAAGTGCGAATTTAGCAATATCTGTGTTATATCGTCCATCAATCTTCTCGACGTCTATTACGAGAGCCACAAGCAGCGGTGGGGGTTGTAATAGCCGAGAGTGACCCCACCAAAGTCCATACCATCTTTTGAACCCTAAGCGCATGCAGCAGCGCTTCACTATTGGCTGAGATACCTCGTATCGAATAGTTGTTGCATCCGAGCCTAACTTACAATATCCTCTCATCCATACCCCACTCTCAGCCTCATTGAGGAGGACGATATGCAAGAATATATGCAAAGCTTTGTGTAACAGTAGTGAATAGCTTTAGCTACTCGATTCAAAATCATCTGCAGCCACTATCCACACCAAGTCGCCCATCCCTCCTAGGCTGTGCCTCCCGACGAACCTTAATTAGTCGCTCGTGGCGAACCCCGTTTGCCAGGCGGTAATCGGTTCGCTTCAACGTCATCTAGAATGGGCGATAACACATACTTTTCAGAAGACAACAAATGGGACGCCGAGGACGGATTTCAACAAATCAGTGCTGATCTTCAATTCAGCGATAGATATGGGGTGAATACGTGGTGTGAAACATCAAGGAACGGTATAACCATCGATAGTGACAAACATGTATGCCGGTCGACCTATCTAGCATCGCCAGTCACCATTGCTAATTGCTCATTATAGGAAAGAGAGGAGTTATACAGGAAGCAGCAAAAGAGAGAAGAGGAAAGAAAGCAGCTCTTGGTGCACGTAGACGACCGATGGGTATATATCGTGGATAACGACTTCGCACAAGCTTTCATCAGCAAGCTTGACTTTAAGGGTTCGGACCGTCTCCCTCGCTACTCATCTCCTCCAGAACTTTGCAACCGCTGTACCACCATCCAGCTGGGCGAAACCATCAGTACCCCTCAGCTACGAAAGAAGCTTAAGCCTTGTATCATGTGCCGAATGCAGTCTCGGCGCTCTGAGGCTGTGGACGAGAGGAACCGATTCCTTAACGCCCCGTCACTAAGAGTGTGCGCATCTCCAAGGGTCAAAAAGGCGCACCCAGACGTTCAAGTTGGGTTTCCGGTCCTTCCGCGATCGAATAGTCCAATCCGGTTCAAACTAATGAACGAGTGGCTTCGCATTTGCGACGAAGATCATACCGAGTGTGTTGACGAGCCTACTGTCGGTGTCTACCCCGAATTGCCCACCAGGGTGATTGATATAGGGGAGCTATCCACTGATCACTTACGTCTCTGTGCTTTCAGTACGGAAGACAAGGAATCCTCTTGGCAGCCAAGATACATTGCTCTGTCCCATTGCTGGGGTAACCTGGCAGAAGAGCAGAAAAGACAGTACTGCACCTCTGCCGAAAACATTGACGAAAGGTCTAAGCAGGGCTTTGACATGGCCATACTGCCACGTACATTTCAAGACGCCGTCACTGTGACTCGAGAGCTGGGGAGACGCTACCTCTGGATCGACTCCTTGTGCATCATCCAGTATGGCGACAATATGGAGGACTGGAAGAGGGAGGCCACGCGCATGGAAGGCGTGTTTAGGAATGCGTATTGTACCATCGCCGCAACATCCGCGGCTGACTCGGCCAAGGGGTTTCTTAAACGCCCACGAGTCCAACAGCCAGAACTGCAATGCATCAAGGTAGAATCTTCTGCCCACGGACCGGTGTACGTTAGCTCCGTTGCCGATGATTTCCAGCGAGATGTCGAGCAAGGAATACTGAATCAACGCGCCTGGGTGCTGCAGGAAAGAGCTCTATCGCGCCGAATCATCCATTTCACCGCAACTCAGGCATACTGGGAATGTGGGAGTGGCGTGCGCTGCGAAACACTGACCTACATGCGCAACTCCAGAGCGCTCTTTCTGGGCGATGCCAAGTTTCCAGAGTCGCTGAATCTCCGGCGCTCGCTAGACAAGATCAAGCTATTTCAAGACCTCTTCATGACGTACTCGCGTTTGGGCATCACGAAGCACACTGATAGGCCTCATGCGATTTCCGGGTTGGAGCAGCGGCTGGCAAGTACGTTCGGCACGGAGGCCAGATACGGCGTGTTTGAGAAGTATCTTCACAGAAGTCTTCTATGGCAACGGTCTGGGGCTAAGAGAATGGATCGTATTCTGTATGCAGACGATGATGCTGTAGTGCCGTCGTGGTCTTGGATGGCGTATGATGGCGAATTTGAGTATCTCGAGATCAACTCCGATTATGTGGAGTGGGTCGAAGAGGTCAAGTTGGCTGATAAGATGTTGAAAGCTCAAGTGAGACGCTTCCGAGGCTGCAAACTCGTGCGGAAGGACAACGGGACTTGCAGCATTGAAGCCAAGGAAGGGAAAGGTGAACGAGGGTGGTTGAAATATGACACCAAACCCCTCATGGATTTACGAGAGCTCCGATGTGTGATAATTGGAAGAGAGAAGGAATGGAATGGAAGTGGGAATCGGATTGTTGGGACCGATCATTATGTCCTTCTGGTCACGCCACGAGACTCGGAGACAGGTAAGGTATTTGCAAGAGTTGGTGTTGGGTTTGTGCCGTCAGGATATATTCGGTTCCAAAAGAAGCAAAGCGAGGAGTGCATTGTCTGAATCCGATGACCACCTTTATTCATCGAGCAGCTCACCTCTGTCACTGCTGTTGTCGCCGTGCAGCGGCGTCTAACAGACCCATTAGTCTCAAAGCCTTTCTTCGTTGCGTCTGTAGTCAAGGTCGGCTGTGGGAGTCCCAAGGAGCGGCAGTCGCAATCGCACCTTAGCAGATGTAACTATCGTCCACGAACAGATTGCACAGAACTTTAGCCGAGACAAAGAGGTGTCAGTCTTATGCGGATCGCCGTATCAGCTATATCGGGTGTAGTCGATATCCAATAGCGTGCAGAGTCGTCCAAATCGATTATCTAGATACTCTCGCCAATCGAAAATGGCAAGGCTGAATTGGTTAGCCATTATTTCGTCACAGTATCAAAGCACTATCGTTCATCTTATCGATACGTAGCATTGTGGAACTGAAAGGAGAATCGCGGATCGTTGGTATACCACTGACCCGGCTCTTTGAGTGAAACCAGCGATCTAAAGGATCTTTGGTACACCAAGCTGGGTCTCGCGGTGAAACCAACGAGCTGAAGGCAGCGCGAGTGCCACGTCTTTGAATCTCCAGCGTATGGCTGAATCTGTACAACCACACGCCAAGTCCAGCTCGAGCATAAAGATTCCCTTTAAGCTGCGAGTCAAATGGCCATACGTAAGCGGACAAGCCACCGAGCATCTTCGCCGAAAGCCACGATGCGCATTGCTGGCGTTTATCGAATTCGGCAGCGTTGGGACGGCAGAAAGTGCGATCGCCGCGCGGCCTTGCGCAAACGGGAGATTCGCTTTCTCGGTCTGCCCCGGCGGGTTGAGCTTTCGTGGCTTGTTTCAGGAAACAGCCAGGGCGCCGCCGAGCGCTGCGTGGGCTTGGATGGGGGCGTTCGGGGATTTGGCAGTGTGGACGGCGGGTTGTGGGTCTGGTCAGCGAGCGAGCGGAAATGAAAGAGCATTGTTTTCACTCGGGGCGGCACGCGCTGGCGGTTGAATGCACGGCATTGAGGGGAATTCAAGCTTAATTCGCGGATGGCCAGACAACAGGCAGAAGCGCGCAGCAAACAAAGAACTGCCAGGCTGGAAGCCGTTGCAAGAGTGAAGCGCTGGCGGTGCGCGTGTGGTGCGAGGCAAAGCTTGGCCGCTCCCGCAAATTGCACTGTGGCCCGTGCTGCCGCGCTAGGCCACGTCCCGCGCTAGCGCTGTGGGGCCCCTGCGGCGTGATTGGCCCGTGGCGCTGCACCGCTGCAGGTACGGAAGGAGCGCCCAGCCCTGGCCGCCGGCTCTTTGTCCTGCTCAGCGACCGCATCCCAACTCTTCCACCAACCCTGCCGGCTGGCTGTCGCTCTCTTTTCTCCTTGAACTACCTTGCATTCTCTTCTTCTTCCACCAACGTTCCTTTCTGTAAGTGATACTCACCACAGTCACTCTTTTGGCCGCGGCCGCCAATTCACTCGTTATTGTTACCGTGGAGTCTTGTGAATGCGTATTACATCTCAATAGGAGGACCCACGCCCTTTTTACGCGCCCGCGGCGAGAATCCACTTCCATCGACAATTCTCAACTTCACGATACCCAGAGCCAGATTCTCTTACGATCAACATGCGTTACAATCTTGTGGCCAGCGCCCTTGTGGCGGCGTCGATGATGTGTGGTGTGCTCGCGCAGAGCGGCGCGGATTGTGCTGAGTCCGGAGGCAACTGGTATTGCCAGGCAGTTCAGAAGATCGCGTACTCCGGATTCGGAAAGTCTGGCCAGTACAAGAAGGTCACCAACATGTATCCAAGCTGCCAGCAGTCTGACCAAAGCTACTCTGGACCCCTTTCTCCATTCGATGAGGAGGTAAGATATTCGATCTTGACCCTGGAGTGGCCTAGACTGACAATAACGACAGGTTTCGATGCACTTCCGTGGACCCATGGTCATCAATCAGGTCGCAGTCTACACTCCATCCAGCAGCTCCAGCAAGGCCAAGGCTCGCCGTACCGTCCACGAGCGTCGCCATGGCCATGCCGGCTTCCACAAGCGCAATAAGGAGATACGCGAGATGCAGGAGCGCCAGATTGGCGCTACAGTCACTGCGACCATCAATGGCGAGACTGTTCACTGGATCAACGAGTACGGTGGCCCAGGTGGCTCTCCATCTACCTCCGCCGCAGCAGCTTCTACCCCTTCTTCGGCTGCTGGTAGTGGTGACGCCGGTTTCATCGGCGCTGCTGTAGATTCTGTCGAGGCTGCTGCTGCTCCCACGACCTCTTCCAGTGCCGATTCTGCTACTTCGAGCTCTTCCACAGCGTCCACGCCTGTGGCTTCTGGTGACTGGGTTCGCTCCGCCTACTACAAACAGGACTCGCAGACCGCTCAGGGTATGGTCTTCCTCAACAACATGGGTGGTAGCGCCTCTGGTGTGTTCGACAACACCTATGGCAACTCCCTGGCCTACGCCTCTCCTGATGGCAGCTCTGCTGCTTCTAGCCCTCAAGTCTCCAACGGCACGCTGGACTCCAACAAGGAGGTTATCATCTTCTCAGACCAGAAATGCAATGGCGACTGCGGCTACGTCCGCGATGGCACTGTTGCTTACCGTAAGTGCTCTCCATACCCAGTTAATCTGCAGCTTATACTAACAACGATTAGACGGTTTCGATGGCGCTGAGAAGCTCTTCCTCTTCGAGTTCTCCATGCCCGACGATGGCACCACTGGCTGGAACATGAACATGCCCTCGGGCTGGTTCCTCAACGCCCAGATCCCCCGCACTGCCCAGTACGCCTCGTGCTCCTGCTGGGAGTCCGGCTGCGGCGAGTTCGACTGGTGCGAGGTGCTCGACTCCGGCAACACGAAGTGCAAGTCCACCTGGCACGGCAACACTCCCGGAGGCAGCTCCGACTACTTTGATCGTCCCACCAGCGCGCCTATCAAGATGGCTGTTCTCATGACCCCCAGCGGTATCAACGTCCAGAAGCTTGATGATAGCCAGGATTTCGGCACCAGCATGTCGAAGGCCACGATCAACCAGCTCAGCAGCACCAGCAGTGAGAGTGACGGCGAGAAGCTTCTCACGACACTCTTCGCGCTCGGCTCGTAGAGTGACGGTACATGCATGGCTTGAGATCTTTTCCTTTTTCTCTTTTGCTTTTTGTGAATACTTCACTTGCGTGGCGTAACGATCGGACATGATGCTGGTGTAGGCGGGTTCCTTCCATCACGGTTGGATACAATAGTCCATGTACACAGCGATACACATCGGAAGAAATCAAGTAAACTGTTTAAATGACGTCTCGGGTGGCTTATGTGCATGGCGGATTGAAATGTGGAAGTGAAAGCGTGAAAGATGCACTGCTGCCCCCCGTGCCATAGTCGATACAGTGCCGTCGACACTGCCACATATCCTATCTTACCTCAAGTGGTGCTCACGCTCTTACAATAATTGAGTACGTGCTTGTGATGCGGGTCATATTCATAAACCACCAAATGAAGTTGGAGATCATACAGTAGAACGCATTCGATACGAGCACTGGTCGACAATCATATTTGCGGACGAGTATGAGCGAAACGCACATGATGCTCATAACGTCGACAGCATGTCGCCCAAGTTGTCATATTCTCCATCTTGCCTCAAGAAGTGATGCCTACGCTTCCTCGGATAGTTGAATACGTGCTTGTCCTGCAGTTTACATTGATATATTGCCTAATAAACTCTGGGATATTCCAATTGCATATCTGTAGTGTCTGAACGTCAACCATCAAAGTCGTGGATGGCGAGGGCCGAAAGCAAATGGTGCTCATCATATTGATACTGTGCCGCTCACATTGCCATAATTTCTGCCTCCTCTCAGCAATTCACACCTACGCTGCTTCGATGGCTGAATATGGGCTTGTGGCTCAGTTCATATTCAATAGCTAGTCAATGAGCTCAGACGTATTGTAGCAGGCCGTGTCGGTGGCGACGAGTTGTTAATTTGATTTCGCCGTTACGCGTGAGCGAAAGCACGTGCTGCTCGTGATATCAACACCATCCAACGCACGTGCCATAATTTGCATTCCGTGTCAACAACGGACACCTGCGCTCTTCTGCCGATGAAATGCGTTCTCAGCCGGCGATGAGTCACGCAATGCCCCTTGAATATGTCAATGTTGTTTCATAAACAATGAAAACCGCCCCCATTTTTTGACAACACCACAATTTAACATCGCGAGATCGGAGAGCACCCACAATTAAAGCTTAATTGATGTCGCACGTGAAGGCGACAGTGCGCTAGGGCGGCCGCTAACTCAGCGTGTATGTCGATCCGGTGTTCTGAACGTTCGTGGCTTCAAGGCGTCAATTAAACGCGAATCTATTGACCGGGCTGAGGCCGTGCGCTCTCAGCGTGGTGAAGTCTGTGGCGCCGGATACGGTGTCCGTAGGTGGTAGCTAACGGAAGCATTTTCTATAAAAGCTCCCCAACCTTCCTTCCTTTCCAACCCAATTCCTCGCTCCCCGTTTACTGCGCAGTCAGAACTGATTGTCCCAGGCTTGAGCCGACCATTTCAACCACCGCCCCGACCACTGCCAGGGGGAGACTGTCCGGGGACGCCCGGGCAGGACTTTCCTCTGCAGTGCTCGGTGGGGAGTGCTCTTGATGTGTCAGGCTACTTGCCATGGGCTTCAATCAGCACCTGAGTCTGTGAGGGGATTCGGGTCCTGCAGCGAGGGGGTGTCCAGCAATGTGCTCGCTTGAAGCTCGGCCTCGCATCGGCTCACCCGCCCACACTCCGCTCCGCACGTTGCAGCCAGCATGAGTTCTCTCTCCCGGGGCACAGCCCTGGGGGAAGCAGGCTCATGCAGTCTGCAGCGTGCGGAGCGGGTTGTGACGGTGAGTTCTTTCTTGGTCGTCTTCAAGCGGCACATGTTGGGCGCCCGCCCGGCTTTGGACAGCACCTTCACGCGGTGCCGGGTGTCAGTAGCCTCTCTGAGGTGAAGCCAAGACTGTCCACTCTCCTTTTCTCTTCTCTCTTCTTTCTTCTTTCTTTTTGACTCCTGTGTAGCAATGGCCTCACCGATGCCTCCAAGATGCTCTGATGGTCGCCTTCGCAGCCTTCGACTCTTGTGGTGTTGCCATGTACACAAATGAGCAGCTTCGACTTGAGCATTCCCTGTTGTTGATACGATGAAGGCACATCGTTCGTCAACGCCATCGTCTTCGCCGCGCTGTTTGTGCTTATCTTCAGGGATGACGTTGTCGTTGTCGACGACATTACTCAATGCTCTCCTCTTGTAGATAGTTGAATAGAAGAAGACAAGAAACATTAGCAATTTGATCATATGTATACTTGCAGCTACGCGCTCGGTTCTGTGATGCCCACCCAGGTGATAAATGGAAATGAACAATGACCAAAGTTCAAGATGTGATACTGCCGCGTAAACCCTTCGAGGACCTATCTTGCATCCATGTGATGATGTATTGGGTATCTTACCATGCCAGTACCCATAGTTATAAGAAAATATGAGAATACCATGTTCGAAGTATCGTGCAGTTGAAGTCATATCGACACCCTCTTCCTTTCGACCTTGATGAGAGCACTTCCGCTCCCTGTAATCGAACGGGTGGCTATGACATGGCTTGAACGTAAAGAAGTATTTTCTAGACTAAGTAATGTGCGAAACAAACATGATAGAGCATGGCATATTAAAACGGAGAGTAGATCTGCGTTAAGGATGCAGCATCGTCACAACGTCGAGGCATCGGGTAGCGAACATTCTCCATCTTGTATCAGGCCGTGGTGCTGGCACTTCGGTTCCACATGTGCATAAAGTTGCGAGACAATTTGAGCAGAAAGAGGCCATTTTCCTGTCCAGCAAGGCAGTGGCAAAACCGTCTGATGTTTAGTCGCGATACGCCCGAACGAGGTGCGGTTGCGCATGAAAAGTCTGGGGTAGGGAAAACGCCGACAGCCGAGGGACGTTTTGTCAGACTTCCCGCCATCCTTCGACGGAGAGGGCAACGCCTGGCGAATGAAGACTCTTTCACCCATCCATTCGCACCCACTCGGCACACCTCTTAGTACTCTCTCAAACAATCGCTTCTCTCTAATCACTTTCAAAGCATCAACTCCTCCAACGCCCTCCCCGCAACTCTCATATCGCCACTGCGTCCTTCACGCTACCTATTCCGTCATAGTTCGACCGGCAGATAAGCCGAGCACCACACCGCCAGGCTACAAGAGAGCGAGGATACACATGAGGCATTGAGGGATCTCCAAAAGTGGGCTGGATGGCTTCACCATCGCCTCCCAAGCCGTGGGAGCGTGCGGGTGCCGGTGGCACATCTGCAGGTGAGTGGCACGCGCTTTGTCGACCGCTGAGCGCAAAGAATAATGGCGCTTCACGAACTTTCCAAGAATCGTCTTCGGAAGAAAGTCATAACTGACATCTGGCTACAGCGGGCGCTCCACCTGCGCCATCGACAACAACAAGTACCGGTACCTCGTCATCTATTTCTTCTACCAACCCGCCATCACTACCCGCCAGACCCAGCGCCTTAGACTCCGTTGTTAACCGCACCGCCTCAAACTACTCCACACTCAACGCAAACCGCTACGGCTCGTCACCCTACGGATACGGTGGCATGAATGGCATGAGTGGCGTGGGTGGCATGGGTGGCTACAATTCCTATTCCTCGCCGTACAATAGATTTGGGAGCTATGGCTCCATGTACGGTGGCATGGGCGGCTACGGTGGGATGTACGGAGGAATGGGAGGAATGGGCGGCATGTACGGTGGCATGGGCGGCGGCATGGGACAGAACCCAAACGATCCGAACAGCTTGACGCAGTCGTTCAGCAACAGCACGCAGGCGACGTTCCAGCTCATTGAGAGTATCGTGGGTGCGTTCGGCGGATTTGCACAGATGCTGGAGAGCACGTATATGGCAACGCATTCATCTTTCTTCGGTATGTGCCACCGATCCCAGCAATGCTATATCGTTTGAGCACGATGTTAACGGAGTTAATACAGCAATGGTGTCTGTAGCAGAGCAATTCGGCAACCTTCGGCAAACCCTCGGCTCAGTCTTGGGCATCTTCACCATCATGCGATGGATCCGCACAGCCATCGCCAAACTCACCGGCCGTCCCATCCCAGCCAGCGGCAAAGAGCTAACACCTTCCAACTTTGCCGCCTTCAATGGCGGTTCGCTACCCGACGGCTCCCCCGTCAACCCCCGCCCGAGCAAGAAGCCCTTCATCATGTTCCTCATCGCAGTCTTTGGCCTCCCCTATCTCATGGGCAAGCTCATTCGCGCCCTCGCAAAGGGCCAAGAGGAAGAAGAGCGCAAACGACTGGAAGCAAACCCACAAGCGTACGGCGCCGACCCCAACGCCCCCTTAGACCCGACGAAGCTCGACTTCTGCCGCGTCGTCTACGACTTCTCGCCCGAGACAAACGCGAATGTAGTGCAGGGCGTCGACCTGAGCGTCAAGAAGGGCGACCTCGTCGCCGTGCTGAGCAAGACGGATCCGATGGGCAATCCGAGCGAGTGGTGGCGGTGCAGGGCAAGAGACGGGCGTATGGGCTATCTGCCGAGCCCGTATCTCGAGCCGATTCAGAGGAAGAACCAGCAGGCGATTATGAGCGCGAGTCAGTCTGGTAGTCCAGCGGGAAGCAGGGCGCAAACTATGACAGGAAGCGGGCCTACGAGTGGGAATGGGAGTCGGACGGCGACGATGACGGAGGGAAAGGAGGTGAAGCCGGTGATTGAGGGCAAGCCGGGGGATATGCCCTTGGAGAGCTTCCAGAAGGGGCAATTCTATTCGTAATGTGAAGGATTTGGGAATAATGAAGTACGGCGTTCATGGAGCGAGAACTCAAACCAGTCTCGCGACCATTTTCATATACTTTTTTTCTCGGTTTGTACTTGCTGTCTTGTACATTTTTATGTTCAAGCACGTTGGGCTTGAGCTGTGACGATTATGATCTAAAAGTGCGATTTTTTCAGCAATATACCGATTCAGATCGTTCAATCATTCAATATTCCTTCCGACTTCCTTCGCACTGCTGTATCCGCCTTGCCAAACAGTTTGCGATGGCATTCCCAACAGGCCTGAAGCTTAGTATCGATAAACTGAGCCTTTTTTCGAACAAGTCCTTCAGGCTTCATCTACCTGTCGATGTGCCGACCAGACCACCTAAATTCGGGAAACTTACCGATCTCAACCATCCTTGATTAATTTTTACTTCTAATCTTAATATGTATCTTCCAAGTAATGTATAAGTACCATGACTTTCGAGCCGAACTCTTCAGGGCCTGTGCCGTTCGATACGACCATTTTGGAATGGCGCAGGAACTGCATTATGAGCGAGCGTTTCGGCGCACTGTTCGAGAAATATC
This sequence comes from Rhizodiscina lignyota, assembly GCA_010015805.1. Classification (NCBI taxonomy): domain Eukaryota; kingdom Fungi; phylum Ascomycota; class Dothideomycetes; order Aulographales; family Rhizodiscinaceae; genus Rhizodiscina; species Rhizodiscina lignyota. The sequence continues at coordinate 1,746,800 of ML978125.1, forward strand.
AAGCGGTGGGCTTGGAGCAATGCAGCTACGCCTTGTGTAGTCGCAAGTAAATGGAGCATTTACGAGGTCGAGAAAGGCAGCTAATCGCATAGTCTCAGCGCCATCTTGGAGACTCCAGCAACCCTCAAGTCAAGCCTCAATACGCAACATCGCTATGAGCAAAGGCAGCTTTCATGAGGTAAAGACATGTACTGATCGCAAAGCCTCAGCGACGTCTTTGATACTCCGATGACGTTTAATTTACACCTCCATATACAGATTGGCCCGGCTAAATAGAGCCATTAGGACGTAGACGTAGTTCAGGGCTTGTGACCAGCCGTTCAAATTTATTCGTGCAACTTCGACCAATGCCAAATTTCGCAATTCCGATACATCCGTTTGTACATCCCGTTATCCCTGCCAACGCCGTTCCGATATCCTTCTCTCAGCTCGGCCCCGGGGCCACCGAGATGTCCAATCAATCAATAAAACCCTCTTCTTACTCTACTCATCATCCTCTCCTCTCCGACAACGTCGACTCCTCTCCTTCTCTTCGAAGTTGTACCAGTCCTCGTCGCACTACCGCTGTACACACTCGTAATCCTGATACTCGCCGGCTTCTTCGTACTCCGCGAACTGTAGCTGAACACACCACCTCCTTGACTCGTCATAGTCAGAGGAGTGGTACTGGTGCCCAGGAACAACTTCAGGGCCGCACTTGCATCAACCACGACGTTCGAATGTGCCGTCACGCTGATGGTGCCACTCTGTGTAGTGGTCCACGAGTAGGCATCGATAGTTACGACGTCGGTCTTCGATCTGTCGCCAGTGGCTGCAACGGAGGCGCTATTGTTGAAGCTGGAGTCGCTCTTCTGCGAAATGGTGAGCTTGAACTCGCGCTTCACGGTTGGTGTCGCGGTTGCTTGCGCAGGGGCAGTGAATGAGCATTTTGCCCTGTCAGCACCGACGAGGGTGACCGTAGGGCCAGAGACTTGAGTCCAGCTGTAAGTGAGGTTACCTTCCGGGATTTCGGATGCATTGTTCGAGCCGCTAAGCGTGACGACACTGCCTGGAATATGGGAGAAGTTGGCGGGGACAACTGCGAGAGGTGTTGTGAGCGGTGAGGACGTAGTGCCATCACCAGGATCCGTTGGAGGTGATGTACATGTCGATGGCGCAGATGGAGCAGTTGCACCGGGCCACGGCTTGAGTTGGCCAAACTGATGTTCGTCCTGCACGATTCCGTTGACGACATTGGTCATGCCGGTGAAGTCCAATGCTGGCGGATTCAGCCCAGGAGTGGTAAGTTCGGGGAAGATCCACTCTGTGACAGGCTGGACATATTGGCCAGCTAAGATCCCGTTCTTAGTCGCCTTCGTGCCAGTTGAGGCTTTGATACGGTATTCACGCGTGTACTTGGAGAGCGTCGTAGAGTCCGCGCGCCAAGTGAATTTGTTACGCGCGTCGCCGGCTTTGATTGTAGCGCTACCGACAATACGGTCGGTCTCCTCACCAGTGCAATGATCGACGTCGATTGCTGAGGCAGTAACTGACGCCGAGGAGTCGGAGAGATATCCGATGAACTGTACATGTGTGTCAGTGTATCGATTATATATGAGATTAAATAGCTGCATACCCTAGTATCGCCGAATTCAGAATTTGGGTCACCATCATACACACCGATGAGGGCATCTTCAATGCGAATGTAAACGGGAGAAGAAGACCGTATTTGCACGTTCGCCGCGACAATTGCGTAACAGACGACTTCTCCGCCGATCATGATACCCGAAAATTCGAGATAATCGCCAACAATGAATGGCGCCATAACCAATGGATCGGGGGCATTACTACGTTAGAATTAGTCATTGTCTGCAAATAACAGCAAAAGGCTCTGCCGGAGACATACAAGGTCCTCTGTCCGCTTGGACGATTGGATAATGGGCACAGCTCGTCGGAAGCAGAACGGGGTATACACATGGGAAACCCAGAAAATGCCGTAATGCTTGGATTCTCGTCATCTGCAGTGAAGGCAGGCTTCTCTGTATAGGCCTTGCCGTAGACGCCGTTGGGGTCATTGATCCTGAGTGTCGGACCACCCTTGATATGGATTTTGCCATTGGCGCCATCGATACTGTCGATGTAGCCAGTTCCGCCTTGCAAGAGGAGTTGGGACATGCTGACTATGCCCGCAATAGCCTTGCCGCTGACCTGCTTGAAGCGTTAATAAGATTCTAAAAGTAGGCTATGGTGTGCTGCTCACAATATTGCCAAAGACATCCACTTCATTTCCAGTGAATCCGCCAGAGCAGATTTCCTTGAAGGGAATCCATGCTGCCGGTAGCTGGAAGATCAAGTTTTCTGGAATTGTAATGGAGTAGCCGTTGACTGTGATAGCACCGCCGGTGTTGAATTCAGAGCTGGAGCATGTCGCACTATCTTCAGGTCAGTCCATACATGAGATTGCCTCGCATTGGTCAGCCTGCCTCTCGAGTGTTCCTGTGGTAAGAAGTGGTGCCGGCTCTTGTGCCACGACAGAAACACCAAGGAGAGCGGAATAGGCTAAAGAATGTAAAAACTTCATGCTTAAATAAATAGTATCCAGGAGCTACGCATGGTCTCACAGCACAAACCTTGCGGATTCAATGCGAACTTTATACACCTTGTGTGGTGCACAGGCGTCATCTAGACTCCGTGCAACATGTTAGACAAGACGTCGAAACTTTGGGTACGAGAGATTAAGCGCTTGAATATGCACAGAGCAGAATCTAAGATCTTCCACCAAGCCTTACAGGAGCTTCGGAAAGAACTAGAACGGTATCAAGCGAAGGATGATTCCCAATAAAGACAGCCAATACCATAAATGGGGTAACTGCACGCTAATCACGCGATTTTGACCCGAGCATGGACCATATTTCGCGGGACGAAGCGCGATAGCTTCCGCTTTCAGTCAGATGATGGCGGCAGGAAGCGTTGCGTTCTCACAGGCCAGTACAGAGTAGTTTTGAGCAATCGGTAGAACTAGAGGAAATCCTCTCCCGCCCAAATGCGAAACAGGTATCTCATCCGCACATCTGATAGAAAAAAAGATGCAGAATACGATAACAGAAGATTCAGGGAAAGCACTCAGTATGTTGACTTCCACGATAAACTGAAGCTCTTGTTCTCTTGTGAGTTTCGGATACACGTTAGGGGAGATCCAGACGCTGGCCAATGACTAGAGAGGGTTCCCGTCGGAGTATGGAAAGATATCCATACATAAGAGCTGAATACGTCGTTTGCTGGCGAGAAGTGCTTGCGTTGGCTTGAAGCTGATGCTACTCAATGGAAGAAGAATGTCACTGGACGTTTCCCAAAGGCCGGATTGGCTCCGCTCGGCGGAGAGCCAAGCGAAGGGCCAAGCGGGAAGCCAAGCGGTCCGCCCCATGTCAGATCTCAATACCCCATTTTTAGCATCAGAGGAGGCGCTAGAACAGGGGCCAGAACCTCCACAAGACTCTGCAAGTCTCCGCCCACATACACCATGGCTACCCAGCCATTCGTTGTTCTCTGTCAATTTTGTGTCCCTCATATTCCTATGTGTCAGATTCAATATTGCGAACCGGCCCTCAGAGATCCGTTTATTTTACAGCGGACTACAGCCGAAACCCCTCTTCGAGCTTTTGAAAGCGAATGCTTCGGAGATTTCCACTAATCATAGAGTACAAATCGTAGCAGCTCGCCTTTTTAGTGAGCGATTTGGACTAAGCGAGACAACTTCATAGACTCTACATTAAGTCTTGGGAGCTGCGCCAGAGCTCCTTCCAAGTTCCGCTATTTCTTCGCGCTTCATTCCTCTTCTCTCTCCTACCCTCCAATTTGAGTGGCCGGATACCCGGTTCAGCTCCTCTCTTTGTTGTTTCTCATGTAATCGATTTTGTCACTACGGCTCGGGCCCAATCCAGATAGGTCCAGTTCGTGGCGGTAGATGAGGCTTGGCTGGCGTTTGGCTTCCATCCAAATCGAACGGCGAGAGCAATGAAACGCGCTCTTTTGACTTTGAGCTCACAGGGACACCTCTCTGTCTGTCAGGATTCGCTGTCCGACCACATCTCCAGCATTTCTCTAATATGGGTGTATCAAATGGCATTTCGCTCTGTGGCAGTTCGCTTTCCGAGTCCGCATCGTAAGCATTGTCATCCGCACGATCGACTTCAGACATCTGAAGCTTCTGAGACGCCCTTGAAAACAGGCCCTGGTTCAGCGCATCGCGGACTAGAGTCTTCCTGCTACCGGATGCTACCCGTGGTCTTTTCCGAACAACCAGAGGCCCTAACTCTCCAGGTGATGTACTTGACCCAGACGATCTGGTCTTTTGTCCTTCTTCGGATGGCTGCGTAGCTCCAACTATGGGCGCACCTGCAAGTTGCAAGCTGGCCTGCTCAATACCACCAAATTCTGGGTATCTAGATGGTTTGCCATCATTTCGTGATCGAACACTTGCTGCTGCCGCGGATGACGAGCCCTTGTATCTCCCAAAGGATGGGCTGTCGATGTCTGCCCAAGACCTGCTTCTTCCAGGTCGACCATGTTTGGCAATTTTGGAATGAAAGTTTGTATCCATTTTAGCGAGCGTCTTGTCACCTCTTCCGCAGCTCGACCCTCGGAAGTTCCACTTGTGTATAGCTCTTTGGCGACTCTATGCCCGAATCGTATTTTCACCTTTTTCATCATCGAGAAGAGTACAAGGCGTTCGAGCTCCAGTTTTGTTTGTTCCCACGGCACAGAGTGGATCTCATCGCAGGTCTGGGCCCACCATTTTCGATGCGGCGTATTGCTTTCCGTCGCTCTTGGTTCAGGCTGGCGCTCAGAGCTCGAACTACTCTGGCGGGTCGGAACATCGCCTTCAAGGTCTATCTGGAACAGCTCGGCCCCTTCATTTCCTACCCAGTCATCTTGATCGCTGTCATCGGCGCTGGAATCGGATTCAGCCTGTTCATCCCAGATATGCCGAGCTCCCACACCCATCTTAGTGTATAGAGTATTCTCTGCCCTCCCCCAAATTCCTTTTCCGATTGGAGTCGGCATCCGCAGCCTGATGTTATCTCCGGCTTGCGTATGTTTGACCCGTCTGGCTTGATATCCAGTGTTCGGGAGCTTTATGGGCCTCGATTTGGGATAGGAATCTCGTCGTCGTACATTCAGTTGTTCTTGCCAACTGCGATACACAGTAGTGGCAGGTGAAGCATCCTCCGACAATGGAGAAGGCGAATTGTGCAGCTGCAGTGTACACGTTGTCGTAGCTCTTGCGATCTCTTCTCCTAGCAGATGATGTATTCTCCTCTGCTGTGGGCCGACAGCATTTGGATATGCGAGGTCACGAACTGGCACCCTTTCACGTTCCAGCATGCGCGGTCTTTCTCTGGGTGTGAGAGACTCCCTGTTTAGAAGGTTAGCTTGTTTCTATTACTCCACCACCGGACACAACCTGCCTTTCAGATTCGCAAAGACCCTTGTCAATTGCCTTGGGTGGCTCCTTAAACCGGTGTATGGTATCTCTCCTCCCTATTTGGGGAGGGGGAAGCTCGATTACGTCCCTATCGGATGCCCGTGATATAACAATTATCCTCCTCACGGCTTTCACGAAGGCGGCTTTGGCCTTTGACAGGACGTGGTTCACAACTTTGGTCAACTGCCTGTAAATCCACAGTCGGAGGCTTCGATGGCTCTCGTCCAAATCGCTTGCGATGTCATTTCTCCTGTCTTTGAGCCCTTGCTGGTTCCAATAATCCGCCCATCCGGTTCTTGCCTTTCTGGTAGTCCTTTCCAGAGGGGGATTGTCTTCTTCCAAGATGTCTCCATCCTTGGTAGCAGTGGAGCTACAAGTTCAGGCCATCAGTAAGAGCAGACTTATTTATCCAACATAGCAAGCTCAAACCGCTGTGAGAATTCATGTAGCTCGGCGGCGGTCGTCGGTTTTGAGATCATCTCGAAGATTTTGGCCGAAATTCTTTCCGGAGAACGGTTTCGGAGGGGTTGAAAATAGGGAGGATTCGCGCAACGAGCCTGCTGTAACGAGCCTGCCATAACATTGTGAGCGGAGCTTCGGTGTGGTGCAAGTGTAGTGCTTACGTCGTTGTCTATCGAGAAGAAAGTTGCTGAAGGACAGGATCGGGGCACACTGGGAACTCCAATGAAGGGGAAGTGCCCGATGCAATTGTAGTACTTAGCGATAGGATATGATAAGATATGTAGCGAAGGACACTGAAGTGTAACAATGAGAGAACTGCAGCGGTCATGAATAATAATCACCGTCAGTTGGGGAAAACATAATACCATGCATCGCCGACAGTGAAAGGAAAGTACGACAGACAGCAAACGGAAGCGAGTTGGACAGAAAGAGAAAGCGCATATCATTGAGCCGGAATCCACTAGGAAACTGGTTAGATTGGGACTGCAGAATGTGACGAAAGATGGTGCTTGTGCTCCAATATCAATTGATAATAATGGTAGTCCGCGTCGGTTCAGCTAGAGTGCTTCTCTTTCGCCTTGCGTAGAAAGCAGACCTCGAATCAGGGTATCAAAACCCACTGAATAACAAAGCTTGGTATCCCAGTAGAGACGTTGTGCGATTTCCTGTTGATTCATTGCTGGGTTCTCACTTTGGCATGGTCATACTGGGAGATTCAAGTGTCAATGTCAACATGTTGCTCTTCTTCTCTTGAGGAGACTGGTTCCACCAGTCATCGCAGGAGGCCGCAAGGCGCTTCAGATCTGAGCAAACTGCTACCAGAAAAACAATATGCTTAGAAATGTTGCTTTCCGATGCTTGCGATCGGCTCGCATTGAAAGGAATTAGGAATGGAGATGCACGCTTTGCAACTGACTCGCTCCGCCTGCCAACCTGGCTGGTGCTGTCAATATAGCCGCTTATCGTGTCTTCAAGCCCATGCTAAATTAATGATCGGGCTGATTGTACGGGCTGCATAGAGAGTGTATTTGACAGAACTCCGAAGGTAGCAGATGGGAGCTCGAGGGTTGGGATACTCGCCGGCGCGCCCCGCTCGATGTTCGCAGAGTTGGTCAAAATTTGGTCATAAGTTTTTCAGTGGTAGAAGCAGCAGACAGGAGATCTCAAATTGAACGGCAGATTTCCGATATATGGAGTTTAAAATTGCAGCGTTTGAGAGTCTGGAGACGGCAGCAAAATCAAGCATTATCCGTGCAACTATAGCGCCGACACTATAATAAAGTCCCCTTGCCAAGTCGAAACATCATCTGTATTTCGAGAACCTTAACCTTCGTTTACTCACCGGAGTACATGCCGCACATTACTGGTCTGTCCCTTTCTTTGAGAGCGTCACAAATCGATGAAGTATTGCAATTCGTTTGCTTGGTGATCTCTATCCGCTCTTCAAAGCGTCATACTTCAAACCACACTTCAAAGACCTTGAGGATATGTACCTTCATGTCTTCGAGTTTGTGGAAAAAGGTTCTCCCAGAGGGTCTGCTCCATCCCAATCAAGTGCAAGATCACCGCAACATGTATCTGGGGGAGTGCGGAGAGATGCAAGACTGTCCATCTATACCCCAGAAGTTCCTGCATCTGGCACACCTGCCATGTAGTTCCCAGGCCTGCCCCATGTCTCGAGCTGGGCATGTTGCCGATGGGCGCGGAATTCAATCCCGCGTGTTGAACAACGGCTTCTTGGGATCTCAGGTCCAGATAAGCCATAAGCTCTTTCATGTTTTATGAATTTGATATCAGACGACATCGAGGGCACAGGAAGAAAACAGGCGGAATACGTGCAGCTCGCGAGAGTGATATTAGGCCTAGCTGGGTGCTTCATGGCTTGAATATCTAGTCATGTATCCTTGCGCTCCACGCGTATACCATGCGGGATTGAGTCCCGCTGAAATATCATGTAGGCTACTTGGCTGTTTATCATTGATACTAACTCCCCGTGGGGCGACATAGGCTTCCAAGTCCCAAGTCCTCGGAACTACTTAACGATGTAACCATCCCCATGGGGAAAATATCTCTTAGCATGCATCAACTTACACCAAAGACAACATCTTGTATAACGTCCATCTGAGATGTTTCTCGAAAAGCTTGAGGGGGTTAAGCTCACTGTTGCCATTACATTTGCGTGTGGCACAGGCTTCCTCCTCTTTGGGTACGATCAGGTACGGAATATCTCTGCGATAATCCTGAAACACACTCAAGCTGACTGCGATCAATCAGGGTGTCTTTGGTGGTATTCTTACAAATGCTGCGTTCCTCGGGACCTTCAAGAATCCAAATGCAACTATCCAAGGCCAAATTGTCTCGACTTACGACATTGGATGCATTCTCGGTGCAATATTGAGCATCTTCGTCGGCGACAAGTATGGACGTCGACGATGTATCATGCTCGGATGCAGCATTTTGATCGTGGGCGGCGCTCTCCAATCTGCAAGTTCCTGGCTTGGGATGATTATACCTGCCCGCATAATCGCTGGTCTCGGCAACGGGCTCAATACTGCTCAAATACCAATCTGGCAGGCCGAAACATCAAAGGCCCATCAACGAGGAATGCTCATCTGTATCCAACTTGCGCTTGTCATCAGCGGTATCGTCATCACAGAGTGGATGAACTTTGGCTTCACCTACACAACGGGTCCAGTTACTTGGCGATTCCCTTTGGCCTTCCAGTGCTTCTTCGCGCTCCTCACCATATTCCTTGTAAAGTTCCTTCCGGAATCGCCACGTTGGATGGCACTAAAGGATCGAGTTCCTGAGGCTCAAGCAATCATCGCACGACTCGAAGGCAAACCCGCAGATCATCCTGATGTCCTGGCCGAAATCGATTCCATCGTAACGACGGTGCAGCGTGAGGCTGGCATGCGGCGTGCCGGTTTCCGGGAGTTCTTTGCAGGAGGCAAGCAGCAAACCTTCCGTCGTCTATGTCTCGGCGCTGGAGCTTCCATATTCCAACAAATGGGAGGTATCAATGTCGTTGTAGGTTCTCCTGTGGTGCAAACATGAGATCTAAGGCCGTGCTAATTTGCTCTATATGATTAGGTGTATTACCTTCCAATTGTGCTTACGCAGTCTTTCGGATTCAGTAACCGGCTCTCCTTGATTTTGTCTGCTGTCGATTCGATGTCCTTAGTCTTTTGGGGTGTTGTGGCAGGGTTCTTGGTGGAACGCGTCGGACGAAAGAAGCTGATGCTCCAGGCGGCGATCATGGACTCGATTTGCTTTGCCTGCGCTGCTGCTGGTCTAGGTGTGGGGAACAAGGCTGGCAATACTGCTGCCGTGGTTTTCATCTTCCTCTACTATGTCTTCTATGGCATGGGCCTCATGGTACGTCCCAACCGAATACCGAGCATACTGTGTTTGCCAAACTGATAATGCGTCATAGGCCATTCCATTCATGTATCCCTCAGAGATCAACTCGCAGCATATGAGGAACGTTGGCTCAGCAGTTGCAATGGTCACCAACTGGCTCTTCGTCTACGTCGTGGTCCTGGTGACGCCTACCGGCATCAAGAATCTTGGATGGCGCTTCTATATCATCTTTGCCGTTATGAACGCTGCCTGGATACCGTTCATCATCTACTTTTACGTTGAGACGAAGGGCCTCTCCCTCGAAGAAGTGGATCGGGTATTTGAGCTGAAATACGGTAGGGAAGACGGAAGGAAGATCTCTTACGACGAGGCGATTGAACAAGTCAAGTTCGAGAGGACACTTCATCGGACAGAGAAGGACGCGGAACGGGGTCTCGGAAGCTCTGAGAAGCTCGAGGAGGTGCCGGTCACGGTTGAGGAAGCCGAGAATTAGACTCTGGCCCCCGGGCCCTTGTACATAACAAATAGAGACAAATCATTTGCGAACGCCGTGCTAGCAGCGAGCAAAGATAGAGGCTGATGACGGCATGCATGTAGATCATGGGGATTCCACCTGTCGTCCGATGATCCGGATAGTGGCACTGCCCTGGAGGATTTTGCGTACCAGCTTGTCTGCAGCTGAAGCTGGAACGATCCTGGACAAGCGGTAACGGGATTGGTTGCCAAGCGATCTCGGGATGGCGTAAAACCGCTATATGCCGACCCTGAGGACGCAGAGGGTGAGGGCTGTGGACATCCATATTCGAAGATTCCCTAAAATTAGGAGACTGAAGAGCGTCTCCAAGACATACGCCTATCATGCGACGACGTCCGCTGCTGAAGCAGGAATAAAGTTTACATACAGATCGCAGAGATCTAATTTAGGACAGGGGTAAGCACGTGTAGCATCTCATCTGCCCTGCTGATTCGATGAGACAAATTCGATGACGCCCCGGAATTTTTGACCTCAACAACACCAACCTCCGTAAGCAGCATTCTCTTCATTTCCACGCCAATTCCGAAGCTACACGGGACTTGCCCGCTAGGCGGAATGATTATACGCAGCGCTCCCACGGGCTCGGCGATGTCTGGTGGAGGATCATTCGTATTGCGTCTTTGCGGCCGAGAGAGGGCCTGGATGCCGAGTCCTTGCTGTTGGCTATCCAGCCAATAGACGCAGCTGCAGGTATTTGATTCTTGACCGCTCTCAGGCTCTGCACACAACACTTTGGCCTTGTGCCGATCAGCCGGCGAATCGAGGGGCGTTGCTCTCGAACATCACACTCGCATTTCGCAAGCCCTCTTGTCCGCTAGGCCCACGCGGCCCGCCCTTTCTCTCGCGCTTCGTCGACGGTCCCGTCTACCCGTGAGGATGGCCGTGCTGAGAGCACGTTGCTGCATTTGACCCTAATCATCCGACAGAGTGGACACCTGTGATGCACTGCTCTTGGAAATAGCTAGGTGTGGAGTGCATACCATATTGGATATGGTTCCGTCTGAAAGTCATATATAAGTGCTGAGACACTTCCGCCTAGTCATTGAGGTAGGTTCACATAATATATTTCACTATGGATGTTGCAATAAAAACAATCGAGGCGGAAGCCGAAGGGCTTAGAGATATAAACAAAAAAGTAAGCTTTTCATGAAGTCCAAGTTATCTTGTCATCATTGACCGCTCCAAACCTCGAGTTCTCGTACTTTATACCTATTTCTCGATTCCTAATATTGACGTTACACTCTATACAGATTCACGAAAATCCAGAGCTTGGCTTTGAGGAGGTTCAAGCACACGACAATATCGTCGCTTACCTACGCAAACTCGGCTTCAAGGTAAAGCCACATGCTTATGGCGTGGCCACATCGATGGAAGCCGAGTATGGCTCGGGAGGTCGAGTCGTCACCTTCAATGCCGAATACGATAGCTTACCGGACATTGGCCATGCCTGCGGGCACAATCTCATTGCAACCGCTTCTGTAGCTGGCTTCATCGGCGCAGCTGCGGCGCTGAAAGCTTCTGGCAAGTCTGGACGAGTCCGTCTGCTTGGCACCCCAGCTGAAGAAGGCGGTGGCGGGAAGCTCAAGCTCATCGATGCTGGAGCGTTCAAAGACGTCGATGCATGCATGATGGTCCATCCTGCCCCTTTCACTGAGACATGCAAAGGTCTCACTGGTGCCGCGTACGCGACTTCTGCTGCAAACTGCAAGCTCTACGTTACCTTCCACGGACGGCCTGCGCATGCTGCATTCGCGCCATGGCAAGGATCGAACGCGCTCGACGCTGCAACGCTGGCCTACTCCGCGGTGTCCATGATGCGCCAACAGATCCGGCCGGAGGACCGCATTCACAGCATCATCAACCACGGTGGTGACCGGCCGAACGTCGTCCCGCACATGAGCAAGATGAACTACTACTGCAGAGCGCCAACGCTTGCGAGGGCGAAGATGCTGCGGCATAGAGTTGAGGCGTGCTTCCGCGCCGCGGGACTGGCGACAAACTGCCATGTCGAGATCCAAGAACAAAATACGTACTTCGACCTGCGGCCAAACAGGCCACTTGCAGCTGCATATGCGGAGGAGATGGAGAAGATTGGCAGCCCGGTGGCGCTCAGCTACGAACCGGATGCGACGATGGCAGGCAGCACGGATCAGGGAAACGTCAGCTACGAATGCCCGTCTATTCATCCAATGTTCGGAATCGATGCTAGAGAGGGCTGCTATAACCATACCCCAGGTTTCACGGCGGCCGCAGGCACAGAAAAGGCGTTTTGGCAAACGATTGAAACGGCCAAGGGCATGGCCGCTGCTGCGTGGAGGATGTTGACAGATGACAAATTCGCAGAGGAGGTGAAGAAGGATTTTGAGGAGGACCAGAAGACGCTCCGCAAGGAGAATTCCAAAACGTGAGTATATTCGCCTCTATCTTCCGTACAGCTATACTGACTGGTCTTGGCACAGCGATCATGCAATCCACAAGGAGGAGGACGATGCCGAAGAGGAGACCAACGGCACAAAGAAGCGGTCGGCGGAGGATGAGGTGCATGAGCCTCCCAGCAAGGTATGCATATTCGCACGAGTAGTAGATTTCTTGCGGCGCATGAAAAAATGCGCCGTCGGTCGATCCGGAAGGGCACTGCCGCTGACTGCATGCATTAGCGAACCCGCGGCGACGCGGACGAGATTTCGGCATTGAAGAAGGAGAATGCGGAGCTGAAGGCGGAACTGGCTGAATTGAAAGGCAAGGCTGCAAAGTCGACGCGCAGTAGCACGAGGGGCCAGAAATAGTGTTTGGACCAATTAGCAAGTGCGTGCTGGATAGCGCGGCGTCTGGTGTACGCGGGAAAAAGCTATACAGCATATGCAAGGTGGTGCAGCATTTGAGTATTTAGCTTATCATGGACAGTAGGAGTTCGGAGGGCGTTGGTGGGGGAATATCATCATGGATTCCATTCCTTCGGACATGATAGCAGTGATTACTTTTCTGTGATCTGGAAGATGCATGTAGCCAGTGAAAAGTTAGGGCAGCGATTTGCTTATGGAAGCAATGGACACCATCTAAGCAACTATGTATATGAATATGGCGCAAATTTATACTTCTCGGCAGTCTGTAGCGCACGAAGCATTAGTAATCGGTCCCAGCTTTGAGCTTCTTGCTGACTTGACGATATGTAGCACGAACCTTTTTGCAGTGGCCAAACAACATATTCGCATTCGTCCTCCGCTGCAGCATGCGAATCATCTGATGACTCCTGATCCAGTCATCGTGGTCTCGCGCCAACCATCCCTGCGGCACGTTGTCCTCCCAATTCTCCAGCACATGGTACATATCTGTGGTGCAGATCCACGTCCCAGAATCGAGGAGGTTCACCTGCATGATAATAAGGCCGGGCGTGTGGCCCTTGGCAAGTCGCAACGTGATGCCTTGCGTGATCTCGAGGTAGTCGCCGGTCATGCACTGCCAGTTCAGGTCGAATTTCATATAGTGCGGGAGGTACACGGCGTCAGTCCCGGTTGCGACGGTGTAAAAGGCATGCTTGAGTTCGTCCTCGTGTACCCAGATGGGTACGTTTGTACCGACCCAGTGCTCCAGCCCGCCCGCGTGGTCGAGGTGCAGGTGGCCCATAATCACCATCTTCACGTCCGAAATGAGGTGGCCTGTCAACTCGATCTGTTTGTCAAGCTCTTGCTCCGGGTCATAATCAACGCGGGCGAAGATGTCATTGATTGGAGCACCCCACACTTCGGGGTAGTTTTCGCCAGCACCCGTCTCGAAGAGGATAAGCCCTTCTTTGGGATGGTCAATGAGCATGGTCATGATGATCATCTTACGGCGCCCACGCGGAGGATTAGGATTCGAGAGAGTGGACGTGCCGCCCTGGATATCTGGTTAGCTGGAACATGTTGTTTGGTGCGTCAAGAGATAGGTACACCGCGTGTGAACCATCCTTCATCTGCCTCGAGAGTACCAACGTTGAGGATCTGGAATGTATCAATGGAGTTCCCGTCTGATTGAACCTAAGGGAGAGCGTCTACCCAGAATCTGGTCCCCTGAGGAAAGAATCAGCAACAAATCGTCAATCTCAGCGTCCTCTTTGCGGTTCGCTTTACCTTGGGGCACTTCGAAAGAGCATCCAAAGACGTAACTTCAGCCATTGTCACGGAATTGCTTGTCTCGAGAACTGGATACTCGAGAGCTTAATATATGCCCCTCCATTACGGATGTACCGCCAATGGAACCGACTCCTTCTCCGCAATTAGGCCTCCGCTCGAGCGAGCTGCCAAATCGTCACACTCTACTCCGCGTCTATTAGTCCGACCCTGTTAAACAAACTTGTGAGCCGGAAATGATACGGGAATGTCATGATTAAAAATTACCCACAGACGTCACCACGCCATCGGTCCGAAGCGGAGCCTTCAGCCTTGGTAGTGGGGGACGTTCTGGGGAAATGGCACTGTACTCTCATTGGACCGACGAGCAGGATTTTTGACTCGGCCATGGCCAGTCCACGTGAACCTGCTTAAGCTGCTAAGCATGAAACAAGCGCTCGGTTTCGACATGCTGATACCGTTGTACGGCCACAATGGATATTCTGGACTCTAGGATGTCATCTGCCAAGACCCACGACGATGTAAGAAATCAGACAGCATTGTTTCAAAGAGTGAAAAGGCCTCAGCCTCCTCTGACTGGCGTTCCCCCTCGCCTCGAGTTTAGGAGGGTAATGCACGAGCCCATGTGGGGCCAAGGGTGAGAGTAGTTAAAATGTCAGGACGGCTTAGCAAGCCGGCCAATAGCGCCGTGACTAGCGAGTTTCCAATGAAAATGGCGAGTTGGTGAAGCATTCAATGCTTCGAAGTAAGACCAAAGTCTGCATCTCTTTGAGGTGTAGCAGAGTCGTCATTGAACTCACTCTGGATGTCCCCTTAAACACCAGGGCAGAGGCACCGCATGAACTATTTGTATCCACCAACATGCAAGGGCTCTGATACAGGAACTATCTCTCGACAGTATAGCGAGGGCGGGATTACTCCCACGCGTGCCACGGAACCCCAGAATGTCAACCCCTCCCCTTTCCCGCTGCTGGAAACTCTCTCCCTTGTGGCGGCCATTGGAGTCCAGTAGCACGCTAAGCTCACCAGCAAATCAGATGTCCAGCGCAATCTACGGAGTAGCTATCGAGGCTGGCTAAATGCGGCTCAGCATCACCTGCCAACTCTGCGCTAGAAAGCAAGGCTAGCCATCTATCTCATTTCGCTTTTCGTTTGTACATTGCCATCTGCATCCTCATCCTCTACCTCGCGCATGTTGTTCCTAACGTTATGGAAGAGAGAAGATGGTCGCCGTCTCTCTCAATGCGAATTTCAAGACCCTCATAGCCTCCGCCGCGGCGTTCGTCTTCCTTGCAGTATGCCTGCTCCTCCTTTACACCCCGCACACTCAACCTCCGCTCCATTTTGTTGACCCAGCGTACGGCATCCTTCGGCATATTTCCTCAGTCGCAAAGCCTCGATACGCAATCGCGACGTTCCTCAGCCATGATTCCTCACAGGATTGGGACCAGTCCGATGTGCAGAACGACTTTGCCTTCATCGGCACTCGCATGCTGACCTACCAACTCCTATATGCGAACGAGACGAGACTGCGCGACCCGTCCGTCCAATTCATTGTCCTTTGCACGCCAACTGTCTCGGCAGCAAAGCGACAGCAGCTCATCCTCGATGGCGCGACCATCATAAACGTCGATGTACCACCTCTACCAGAGTACCTCCTCAATGACCGCGCCGCAGCACCTTCGCTGGACCACTTCTCCAAGCTGCGACTGTTCGCGCTCACGCAGTATGATCGCATCCTATTCCTTGCGCCTCAAACGTTTCTTACTAGCCCTATCGAGCCCATATTCACAGATACGGCCCTGCACGCTCCTCTTGTCACACTGGCATCAGAGAGACCGAAGGAGGTGAAAGAAGACGAGGCTCCACTACCAGCAAATTATCTCTTTGCTGCGCGCTCCGACTCTAGTTCCGCAAACAACAAGGACCCCTACTTCCACGAGTACCCTCCCGCGGTCACCTCCACATTCTCGCCCATGGCGCTCCTCCTCGCGCCGAGCCTCGAGCTGTACGCCTTCCTCCTTTCTGCCCTGCACTCTCCACGCCTCCAGTCAGTCTTTTCCTCATTCTACGACGAGAAATGGACTTGGCCGCTCTCCCGCTGGCGCCATCATACCGGTCCTGAGACTGCGCTGTTAAACTACGTTTTCAGGAGAGAAGGCACAATGCCCTGGACCGAACTGGATCCGCGGTGGAACGCGAATTGGGGGAATCAGAAGGATTTGGATAAGCAGGTCATCGGCTTGGCGGGAGAATACTGGTGGAGCGGCGATCTTGGCGTACGGGACGTCTGGGTGCAGTGGAGGGGAAGGATGGAGGCGGAGTTTGCGTAGAATTCTTCCAGAGCGTGTTTTCAGCGTGTTTTCAGCGTGTTTTCAGCGTGTTTTCAGCGTGTTTTCAGCGTGTTTTCAGCGTTCTATTCGGCGGCAGCGAAGCTTCCTGGACCAACTCTATACCCCGACTGAATCGAGAACCCTGGAATTTTTCTTGGATATGGAATGGGACCATCCCACTCGCTTGCATATTCCGTATACGGTTTACTAGAGAGGAGTCAATCGTTAAAGGAGTTGGAGAGGCGTGGCGTCCGCAATATGTGTCGCGTGCGTCTTGGGAGGATATGATACCACGGCTCAATCGTTAAGAGGGATACCGGTCAGCAAAGGGCACGCCTTGCTGAGGCGTAACACAGTCGACAGAATATGATACCACGAGAAGACCTTCCCGTTGCAGACCGAATGCAGCTATGCAGAGGCATATACAGTTTTTTATTTCTATCAATGTCTCGTGATTGCGTGTATTTGGATGAGAGCTGTAGTGTAATTGATTGATCTTGACTCAACTAGCGTAACATATCCGAGAGAAGATCGAAACCGCTTCCTTGCCCGAGTAAAGGAAATCATACATGTTCACTCTTCTTTGAGTTCCACATTAACATTTTGCATACTCTTTCAATCAGCCGCATTCCAGACTCGAAGCAGAGCGTCCGGTGCACCCACGGCTAGGAGATGCTCAACTTGTCTACGGTCTTCGTCTTTCAGGTTGAGAAGATTTTCCATTCCCCCGACGAGAAATGGAACCATATCTAGATGCTTGTGAACGATAGCGAACCGTAGGAATGCCTTTCCCATTCCTTTGCATCTTCCACGTCCCAGGAGCAATCGGGCGATATTTGTATGACCTCGCAATGCAGCGACAAGTATCGGCGTGTAGCCATTGGAATCTTGAATACTAAAATCAGTGTTGGCTTGGCCTAGGAGAAGTTCAATGATGTCGGAGAAGCTGTGTCCGGCAGCAATATGAGCGGCAGTACGGCCGGAACATGTTTTTGCATTAACATCGATAGCGTTGTGCGCCAGGAGGAGTCGGAATATATCTGCATAACCATGCTCTGCAGCAATATGTAATAGAGTCCTACCATGGCGGTCTCTTACTTTAACACCGATAGTATTGTGCGCCAGGAGGACTCGGAATATGTCTATATGACCATGCTCTACAGTAATATGTAATACAGTTCTACTATCTCTGTCCCTTGCGTTGATATCGATAGTGTTGTGCGCTAGCAGGAGTTGGACTATGTCTGTATAACGATGCTCGGCAGCAATATGAGCGGCAGTACGGCCGTCTTCTGTTACTGCGCTAACATCGATAGTATTGTGCGCCAGGAGGAGTCGGACTATATCTGTATAACCACGCTCGGTAGCAACATGCAGTACAGTTCTGTCCCGGTAGTCTCTTGTATTAATGTCCACCAGGGGGTGTTTCAATAAAAGATCAAACGCGTTGGCATAGCCCCTCTCAGCAGCGGTATGTATAGCAGTGACACCTTCGAAGCATGTCAAATCGACATCAATGCTATCTCGCTCCAAGAGGAACCGGACGATGTCTGTGTGACCCAGACCGAGAGCTATTTGGATTGGAGTGGATCGAGATCTGTCCTCCGCATTAACGTCAACGTCTTTGCATGTCAGGAGATACCTGAGCACGTCAAGACAACCGCCTTTAACAGCACAATGGACAGCGGCACAGCCGTTGGAAGCTTTAGCATTGACATCGAAATCTTTGTGCCTTGAGAGAAGTGTAACTACGTCGATGACGCCTTTCTCAGAGGCAATAAGGAGTGCAGTCTGACCCTTCATATCCTCTGCGTTGATGTCAACTCGGCCATCTTCCATGAGAATCCGGACACACTCAATAGCATCCTGCCACATTCCTTTAGGATAACTCATATTGGAAGGAGGCTTCGTAAGGCTTGCGGCGATGTGCAGGACTTCAGGAGTTAAAGAATGAAGAAATCAGATCAGGAGCGATGCTTTTGGCCGAAGGACTTTCAGCCTCGCACGGCGGACTTGTATCATACGCCACGCCGTCGCATGCAGCAGCGTCGGCTGTGCAGACCGCCTGACGTCCATACGCAAATCGATACGATGACATCATTGTGGGAGCATCCTCATGTGTTTCGTAGAGGCAACTCCGAGGCAGGAATTGAGTTACTGGGGGTAGACGAGAGGTACCAGTGAAGGAGAGTCTGTTGAAATAAACGTTGACACTAGCCTTGTTTAGGGTGGATACGTTACGATATGCTATCCGGGGTTAGTGCGATCACAAATCTTTATGGAGCTAAGGTGGCACCTCCTGACATCCATGGCATTTCAAGTACCAACATTCTGAATCCACTCACATTATACGGCTTTCTAAATTTTGTTCTATCATATCTCTACATCATTCAAGAATTTTGCAATGGTAACGAGACAAGACGTCCGCCGACCGATGTTATTCATTTGTTTTACTTCCTCTCACCAAAGAAGTGCATATGATTGTAACAGACGGTATTCATTGACTATGAACGATCTCCAAAGCGTGCAACTACATCCAATAGCCAGAGATATAGCCTCGACAACCTGACCCTCAAAGAGGATGGTCTGCTGGAATAGGAGGATATGGGAATCGCGTATAAGCGATCTGGATCGGGAAATTCCTTATTTGACGAAGTCCTCCAGGTGGATTGTCACCTGCGCTTTGCAACTCATTTCTCGTCGGCTGGGGGCCCCCTATCACACACTAGTCAGCAAGTTTCTCATTGTCCCGAAATTCCTTACTCACAGTATGGCCAGCTTGTGCAACAAAACCTCCTACCCTCCCTCTTCGCCGTACGGTAACACTGCGCATATGCATTCGGCATGCCGGCTTGAGCGCCCGTACTTATTGTAACGTATTGTGGAATGCCCGAGGTGGCAGGGAACAATGGCCATCTACGTGTTGGATTCAAACGGTTCGTCTCGTTGCAGAGTCTATTCCATTTGGCTTTTACTTTCTGATTCGTTAATATCCAACGGCACCTCCGGCAGTACTTCATCTTTAGCATCTCCATGTTCGGGCACCTCGCGAGGAGGTCAATTGCTGGCACCGCAAGCTCGTCGGTACCGTCCTCGAGGCTTACCCAGGATACATATCTGAGCAATTGCCTCTGTGCTAGAGTGGCGCCGAAGATCTGAATAGTGGTGGGAGCCTTGCTTAGATGAGTCAGGAACATATACAGATCTCTCATCTTGTTGAATCTGAAGCAATCAGTCTCGAGAATAACTCTCACGCATTCCCAATACATCCATTCATTGTGCGCCATGAAATGTCTGAGGTTAACTCCTCCAGGGCCCATTGGTGCATCTGGTATGCCATGCCAGACGACACATCGGCGCGGAACATGCCCGTCAACAGCGGCGCTCTGGCGAGACTCGCGTGGAAGAGCTTTGATGAGAAATTCGCCCGGGGTGCTGATATCTTGGAATATGTACGTTAAAATCTGTCTTCGTGCAGCATGTAAATTGGGCGTATTGAGGTTCGTTTGAATCAGATTAGCCCAGACGGAGTGAGGACCCGCGGGAATGGGCTGCGGATGCCACCAATACACATTATGAACTGCTGGGCCGCCAGCGGCCATTGCGCGCGTAATTCGTCGATTTGGCGGAACCGCCATATTGTCTGTCCTTCGCGTACTCCTTGTGTGATGCAGTCGGTTTCGCTGGTTGCTTCCATCTCACGCAACAAGATGGCGATGGTCAGACTCACTACTTATACAAGGTATCCATTGTTTGTCTCATGCTCAAGACAACAATGAGCTTATTCCGATGGTGAGAGGCGATTGTTAGATATGGCTTTGTTCAAATAAACGCCGAGATCAATGGCTTTCAAGACACTGAAAGAGAGCCCTTTGTTCGGTATAAAGAAATAATTGATCAGGAGCAGCGAACATCGCAGAATTAAACGAACAGAATAACAGAGAAGCCGGCGTATATGGTGCATGAGAAGTAATTGTCATAGTGAAATATAGAAATAATAGAGATAGAGAAAACAGAATGTATCTAATGTCATGCCTGATTCATACATATATCTCCTCGTTCGCGAGTTGCTCCAAGGCGCATGATTCAAAGCCAAATTTTCAGATAATCGCAGAACATGTTGTAGAAGCACTCGGGCGCAAGGGCTTCTTTAGAATGAAGTACGATTCGTACCAAGTGCATTCGAAATAGCTTCAACTCACATGTCTTCCGTCACACATCTTCCTTCACATATCTTCCGTCACATGTCCTACTACGTAACCACTCCAGCTACTCTATAAAGGCAGGGTCAGCTCCGACTATCTTCATGCTACATTGTTCGAGGTATATATGAAAAGTTCCAAGTTCTTTCAAGTTTCGAACAGTATACTGATCTTCAACTACTCCAGAGAAACAACCATTTACCAAATATTACCGACATCGAAGCAGCTTCCGTAACTGCTCTCTTCCTTCTCAGGAATTCGTCAGAGAAACTTCAGGCTTCAGCGTGGAAGAGCCGGACTACATCAGTCAAATCTCGGCAATGGCGAAAGGCAGATTCGAGATCCCTCAGCTTGCGGAACAAGACATCACACCGACTCCTTCTGCGACTCTTGAAGCCATGAGGTGCAGCAATGATCCTGATGTCGGCCTCGTCGCCTGTTGGTCGGGTGAAGCGTTCGGAACTCCGCATCCTCAGATAAAGTCACTAGCGTTAGCGATACGCGACGATGGCAAAAGTGGAGGATGCCATACAGGTTGCATTGTGGGGGTTACGATAGGAGCCGTAGTCGGAGTCAGTATTGTCCTGCTCATGTTGTATTGGTTCTTGGCCTCCGTGGGCATGCATAAGAGTGACGCATGGAAGACCCATAGAAGGCATGCGCAGGGTTGAAACCCAGGAATTGGGGGCTCGGAGTCTTCGGCATTGAACTGCGTTGTTCTGTGCTAGAGGTGAATGGGTTGCTTTCAGTGTACCTGCGTGGACCTGTCGATTGCGTAGCCGCTCGTGAGTGGAACGCTCTGTAACAGTCCTGGATCATTCTGTGAAGAACGTCCAGAAAAGTGCCTAAAGATACAGTCAATTTGAATAGAGCACACTCTACCCAGATTTCCCTGCGTACAAAGTTCCTGCATAGCCTCATCGGCGACGCGACACAGATATCGATAGCAAGACTTGCCTCACAACCCGACCGGTTTGTTCCGGCAATCTACAAGCACAGCTCTACTTTATACCTGCGCTCGACGACCCTGTGCACCTCTGTGAACTTCGACTTGTCTCGGATTTAAAGCTGACGAGCTCCCTCATCTGGACACTGAAATTCATAGAAGAATTAGTTGGCCGAGACGCTGACAATGGCGATCACTGCTTACGGCTATTCTACACTTCAGGCACTAGTGAACCGCAGCAGTGGAGGCGATGGGACCGGATGCGGTGCGGGTTGTATAGTGGGTGTGACACTGGGTGTTATCATTGTCTTCGTTATCCTCATTTCGATAATCTGGTGGAGCTTCCTCATACCCTGCTGTCGTACCCGGTAGGCGGTGGGAATTCAATCGATACGAACAAAGGAAACAGCATATGACTTGAAATGGTACATCGGAAGCGGGAAGGAAGGCTGCGCATGAACAACAGAGAGATTGATTCGAGGAATGTATTCTACCGTAATGCCATTCATTGAGATGCGGCCTGTGAGCTCTTTCTCACGGCCCACATTCCAGATTCGTCTTGTTCCCATAGATCCTCGTCGTCGCCAAATTCTGCAGCAGACGCTGTGTCATTGATCTGGCCAGCATCCAAGTTGTCTACTGGATCTACTGCTGAATCGTCAAGCGTCAGATCCTGATCGGCAGAGACGATCTCCTCGGCTGATGCCTTATTGATGGTTTGCGATGTCGGGTTATTTGCGATATTTTCTTCGTTGTCCGCCAAGTCAGGGTCGACATTCGTACCCAAAGCCCTGTCTTCCAAAAATACAGCGTTCCTCAGTGCTTCGGGGAAATACTCTTGCTTAACTTTCCCATCCACATAGTCCGGGTTGTATTTGTAATCTGCTCCATATCCAATCTCTTTCATTAGCCTCGTTGG
The DNA here is from genome assembly GCA_010015805.1 of Rhizodiscina lignyota. Lineage (NCBI taxonomy): Eukaryota > Fungi > Ascomycota > Dothideomycetes > Aulographales > Rhizodiscinaceae > Rhizodiscina > Rhizodiscina lignyota. The sequence continues at coordinate 1,769,133 of ML978125.1, forward strand.
GGCGTTTCGTAGATGCAGCGGTATCGGTAGTCCGGCTGTTTTGGGATCTTGGACCGCAGCCATGGCATTGTTGAGTCCTCGATATGCCCTTGTGCTCTTTGGCGATAATGCCAAAGCCGTCACACAGTGGGCAAGGTTAATCTTAGCTTCTGGTAGGCCGATTTTCTGAACGGCATCGTGCGTGGCGACAGCGAGTGGCAGCATGGTGTTATCGGCTAGTCCGACGTCTTCGCTAGCTACGACGATCAGCCGACGGGCAATGTAAAGAGGGTCCTCGCCTGACTCTATCATACGAGCTAGGTAGTAAAGCGACGCGTGTGGATCAGAGCCACGAATGGATTTGTGGAGGGCAGATATGGTATCGTAATGAGCATCGCCTTGACGGTCATAGATGAGCGTATGCGTCAATGATGTTTTCAGTTGCTCCAATGTGATATCTGGTTTCTCAGATAAGGAGAGCGCCAATTCAAGAAGGTTCAAAGCGGTTCGACCGTCTCCCGACGCCGATGTTGCCAGGTACAGGAGGACATCCTCGCCGTCATCACCACTGAGTAAAGGAGGCAGAGGCAGGTCTTTTGAAACAACTTCGACGTCTAGTGCTCGCTTCAGGATCTTTACAATATCCTGATCGGAAAGTGGGGCCAAAGTAAAGACTCGACATCTTGAAAGAAGCGCAGAGATGACTTTGAATGAGGGATTCTCAGTGGTGGCACCAATTAATGTGACTAGTCCGGCCTCAACAGGACCGAGAAAGACATCCTGCTGTGACTTGCTGAAGCGATGAATCTCGTCGCAGAAGATAATAGTCTTGCGTCCCGTGAGTTGCAACTCGCTAAGTGCCTGTGCGAAAAGTTTCTTGCATTCGCCCACGCCGCTGCTGGTGCTGTTGATCTCGACAAAGCGGCTGTTCGACGAATGTGCAATAAGTCGTGCAATAGTTGTCTTGCCTGTTTCATATGTCAGCGATTTCGATGTGATAGGCGTAGATCTATAAACTTACCCGTGCCTGGCCCACCCCAGAGGACCATAGAAGGGACGCGGTCTTGCTCGACGAGGCCTCTGATGATGCCGTTTGGTCCAACCAGTTCTTGCCCATATACCTCATTTAACGATCGAGGTCGCATACGATCTGCAAGAGGCGCGACTTTTTGTAAGTTGCTGGTTTTACTTTTCTTCGCTGCAGGCTCGGTCTGGTCTCGCCTCCATGCTGGATCAAGCGCGTCAGGGGAGCGCTGAAGTTCTTCAAATGGCCTCTTTGCTCCATTCGGAGCGGTCGATGACGGAGCATTCCTGGAAACCTCACTCTTCACAGCCGGTGTTGCTATTGCCAACGTGGGCCTGTTTGTCGTCGATAGGCTATTGCTCGCCGTCTTCTTCGCCGTGGGCGTTTGGAAGAAGCTCGCCACCGGCGTCTTTCCCTCAGCTCCATTTGCTTCGGCGACGAAGTCCTGGCAGCCCGAATCCAGGTGGGCGTTGATATCGCGCTCCTTCACCTGCTTCCCACATACCGGGCAATCCACCATCGTCGCCTGCTCAACTTTCTCGTAGAGGAAGTCGTATGCCCCGGCCGTCGCGTACCAGGCTGGTGGTGCGCGACGCGCCAGCTCGAACAGGCATAGCGTCGCTGGTAAGAAAGATCCGGGGAAGAACAGCCCCAAAGCAGGAAAACGCCCCGTGTGTTGCGACCTCGGACGGATCCACATCTGCGCGGCGAGCCACGCAAAAAGCAACTTTTCACGTCCACTCTGTGCTTATTGCGCCATAGTGGATGATGCGTGTCACTCATGTGCTCTTATGACCATGCCACTGAAGTTCCTAAATACACTCGGTGGAACAGCATTTCGTTATCGGGGCCTTGGGGGTCCTTCTCACATTTCTTTTCGCTGTCTGCCGCTCGCGACACCCTCAATCGCGCAGGGACGCTGGAAACAGTCATTTTCATCGTCCGCAATGAGTGCCGATCCGTTCAAGCCTGCTCAAAGAGTAGCTGGCGCAAGAGCAGATGTTTGGTAGGCAACTATCATACCTGACAGCCTAATGACCTCTGATTGACCGTATTCTAATAATTTTCAAGGACAATCGTCAATGAAGCGGCGGCAGCTTCACCAGTCCAGCCAATCATAAATATGGGTCAAGGATTCTTTGGCTACAATCCACCACCTTTTGTCATCGAGGCTGCCAAAGGTTGCCTTGACCGTGTAGAGTGCAATCAGTATTCTCCAACTAAAGGACGGCCGCGATTAAAGAAGGCGATCGCGGACTCCTACGCTCCGTTTTATAACCATGAACTTGACGGAGAGAAGAACGTCACGATCACGACTGGCGCAAACGAAGGCATGCTCAGCGCATTCATGGGATTTCTTGAGCCAGGTGATGAAGCAATCATCTTTGAGCCGTTCTTCGATCAGTACACGAGCAACATCGAGATGCCTGGCGGTAAAGTCGTCTATGTTCCCATGATTCCTCCATCACGTGGCGCCACGGAAAAGACTTCTGCATCGGAATGGAAAATCGACATGGAGAAATTCAAAGCCGCAATCACGCCGAAGACGCGCATGATTGTTCTCAATTCGCCGCACAACCCCATCGGAAAGATCTTCTCACGGGACGAGCTGGAGGAGATTGGCGAGGTGTGCGTAAAACACAATCTCATTATTCTCAGCGACGAAGTCTACGACAAACTCTATTATACCCCGGAGAAATTCGTGCGGATCGCGAATCTTAGCGAGGAAATGTGGAAGCGGACGTTGGTCGTTGGCAGCGGTGGCAAGATCTTCTACGCGACAGGGTGGCGCGTCGGCTGGCTCATCGGACCTGAGCACTTGATCAAATACGTTGCAGGAGCGCACACTCGAATATGCTACAGTAGTGTCTCCCCCTTGCAAGAGGCTACCGCAATTGGCTTAGAAGAGGCCGAAAAGTACAACTTCTACGAGGAGTCGCGAAAGGAGATGAAGGCGAAGATGGATCGGTTCAACGAGGTCTGGGACGAACTTGGTCTCCCATACTCTGACCCGGACGGCGGTTACTTCGTGCTTGTGAACTTGGCGAAGGTCAAACTCCCAGAGGACTACGACTACCCAAGCTACGTTTCCAGCAGGCCGAGAGATTTCCAGCTTATGTGGTTCCTCATTATGGAGATTGGCGTTGCGGCAATCCCTCCGACGGAGTTTTTCACCCTCGAGAATGAGCATCTGGTCAAGGACTGGCTACGGTTTGCGGTTTGCAAGAACGATGATGTTTTAGAGACGGCAAAAGAGAGACTCCGGAAGTTAAAACAATACATAGTATAGATAGCCCTGCGAATTGCTTTCCTTGCAGTCGCAGTAGGTTGATCTTGTAAACAGAGACAATAACGGTTCGCTCAACTACTGCTTCATAAACCTCGTTCGCGAGTCATGTCACTCGATTGTTGAAGCCCCATGAACTCATTGATATGACAATGGAGCATAAAGATACGGCAAGATCATCTCGACATCTATTATTTTACCAGCTTTAAAATAACGGTAAATCATATTCCTATTAATAGAGCAACTGCTGAATGATCTCAGGCGAATTGATGAATGCACACCTCTCTCGCAATCTCTGTTCACTTACAGCTGGGATCGATCGCTGTCCATCCTCCGCATAGAGACCTTCATACGGTCCACCAATGACAAAGATATCCGTCTCGTTAGGATGCGTGTATGCCGGGGCCCATCCTTTCAGCGTGTCATGTCCGGCAAGCGAAGGATGTCCTAATGCTGCAAAAGTTGACCAAGATCTGGACTCCCGGTTCCGTAGGGCAACATCGGAAGCGTTGACATTGTACGGGAAGTTATCGATATTATAATGCGAGAGATTGCCGAAGGCGTAGGCCATCTCCGACGTATGTATTACTCCCAATCCAGGCTGGTCAACGGAGGCGAAGACTTCTCGCAGGACTGTCTGGTTCTGATCGTAATAGAAGACATTGGCGCCTTTCTCGGCAAGCGCCTGGCCGTAGTGGATGGGCTGGCAGGTGAAGATTATGTCTCTTAAGATTCTGCCAGAGCGATAAAACTGCGCGGACAGATTCGCAGACGGGTTGTCGAAGAACTCCGACACAGGATACAGAGAGATAAGTTTGTCAACGTTGGCGGCAGTGAATCCTGGTAGATATGCGGAGAAGAAGTTGAAGTTGTCGGCGGTGCTGTTGATCGAGAAGTTCGTGAACGGATTTGCATCATCCTGCGTCCAGCCTATTATTGTCGAAATGTTGCCGAAACGACCCTCTGAAATCAACTGTGAGGGTGCGACAGGTATGAAGTCTCCATCGACCACAGGCATCCACTGGTCACCCAGGTTCTGCGCTGGCCCGTCTCCGGAAGTGTTGAATTGTGCCGTGATCAACGTTTGCATGCTTTGACTTCGAAGACAGTCCACGGTCTCACTAGAATCTAGACTGGTAGCATTGCAGCCTATGAAATCGAGAACATTCGCCATAGCATCTCGAGTGAAGTTTGCGGTGATACCAGGCTCGAGCGCTTGACTCTCGCAAATGCCCTGCTGGAACGGCTGATCGGTCGAGCCGTAGGCCATGATTTGCAGACCAACGGCTAAGCCTGTCGCAGAATGAGTAAGTATTCTCCGGAGTGATACAGTGACCTTGAGCCTCACCTCCAGAACTTTGGCCATATATCGTGATCTTCTCGGGATCACCACCGAAGGATGCTATATGATCCCGAGTCCATTCAATGGAGAGACGTTGATCTTTTAACCCTGCATTTTCAGACCCTTCGGTTTCTAGAGCTTTGGATTGAGCAAAGCCGAAGACTTTCTTCATTAGCCAGCAATTCTTACATTTCTGATCGTTATTGTTCCACTCACCTCCCAAGCGATAGTTCACATTAACGGCGATCACAGGGTAGCCATTGGCAACAGATTGTAGAATCAGCCCTGGAGGTTGTGAAACAAGCTCATCCTTCGACCCTCCGACAAAACTGTCCCCGTGAATGAACAGCATGACTGGCAGTTTGTCTCCGGCCTGTGTACCATTTGGACGGTAGACATTTAATAACAGACAGTCTTCGGAGACTTCAGTTATGTTAGATAGGTAGAAGGGATATGAAAACACCTGACCCAATTGCTGCGGACACGATGGGCCTTGTTCATGGGCGTTAATGGTCGACCCAGGCGTTGGGGTATATGGTTTCGGGTTTTTGAAGCGGTTTGAACCGGAAGTGTCCTGGCCGTAGTGTATACCAAGGAAGGTCTCAACATGACTACGATATACACCTCTGTAGGTGACATTGCAGCTGGTGTCTACGGCTGTTGGAACGCCCGCAGCGGCAAGGGACCAAGCCGAAGCCCAAAGCAGAATTGCAGCCTTCATCATCGGTCGTAGGCCATCCAATGGTGAATTTGACATTGCATCTAGACAAACAGAGTGGCGGCATTCGATAGCACCTAATAATTTATTAAAAATCGAAGAGACGACGGCGCTCGGCGTCATGGGTGTTGTGGCACCTTCCTAATCGGGATGAAGATCGAGAGATTGAGGTTTTGTTCATTGTTTCCCTCATTTCGGTAGTGCCATTGATTTTAAAGTTACCAGGTCCAATGGCATGGAAAGTTCCGAACCATAGCCGATTCAGCCTGTGTTCCTGAAAGTGATCTAATTCGATGTTCGGAGGTCCAGCCTACCATTCGCCGTCTTTGTCCGTTGGCCGGGTTGACGCAGATCGATTTTAAGCTAGACCTGAGATTTTAGTCTTGCACGTATTTCATACTTCTTTTTAAAGTAGATGAAATAGAAAGAAAGTTTGAAATCGAAATCAAGATCGAATTTAGGATAACGAACGAACCCTGAATAATGAGAACGACAGATTGTACATCACCGGCAGACTCAGTTGGGGTGGAAGACTCCGGGGCGTCGTGGTCTTACCCAGTATCCTTCATCAACATTTGATCTTGGAGTGATCACAATGTTCACATCTGTCTCGTGTGAATGATCTTAGACTTTCGCAAGTTGTGATGAGGTTTCCTTTGCAGAGTAAGATTGTGGCGTTCCGGTTCTCGGATTTAGCCGAGTTTCATTAAGAACTCAGTGTGCAATGTGCTTCTACCAACCGGCGCTATGCAGTAATAACTTCACAGTGAAAGATCTTATCCATCCTGCGAAGATAGTGGGTGCACCAATCGACTATGGCAACCACCTTGATCGCAGTGAACCAAGCTCCTACAATGGGCGTGTTGCTTTCCAGGTTGCATGCACAAGTTGAAAGAATGGTATCCGGCAAGAGAGATTATTGCTGATCATACAAGTACGGCTCCAGCAACTGCGGCCATAGCCAACAGCCCTAAGCCTCCGGTTTCCCTCGGCGCAGCTCCCGTCGACGACGCACTGCTGCCGCTCGCACCACTACCACTGCCGCTGCCGCTCGCACCCGTCGCAGAAGCCAACTTCTCAGCTCCTCCAGTAATCGTGACTGACCCGTACGACAGCGCCATTTCCGTTGTCAATGCCGTTGTCATTGTGCCCGAGCCCTGCACAGACTCGGACAGCCTCTCAACACAGCTAGCAGAGCTCGTGCTCGACACGGTGCAGCTGAGTGTAACCTCTTGGCCCGCCTGCGAGAAGTTGGCGCCGAAGAAGCTCTGTCCTCCCATTGTGATCCATGGCTTCAACGGTCCTATGCCGCTGTCTGCACCAAACGGGCAGCTCTCATTTTTGTTCTCGCCAGTTGCGCAGTCGATCTGGTAGATTGTGGTCGAGGGGCCGGCGCTGACGACGGACGCGGCGAGCTGCTTAGGATCGACTTCGGGGAAAAGGATTGCCGCGCTCGTCACAGTGGCTGACGCGCCGGTGCTGGAAGCGCTGTTGCTCGCTGGCGCTGCAGTCGCGGTTGCTGCACCGTTCAGCTTCTGGGCGCCGGCAGTGATAACAACAGGGTAATAGGTAATCTCGCTCGCGGAGAGCTCGGTGGTAGTGGTGCCAGGGTCGTTCGCCTCAGCGCCGCCAAACGATTGGGAGCAGCTAGCAGATGTGGTGCCGGCGACGTCGCAGCTCCATGTTGCGCTGAAGTCACCTTCGGTCATGTTCATGGCATAGAAATTTTCGCCAGCAGTTACCCATTCGTTGAACGTTCCGCAGTCGTTTGAATCAGTTCCTTGCAGGTGTCAGTAACGATGGAAGGTGCTTTGACAAGTTGCAATAAGTTCTTGCGTACCATCTGGGCAATTCAAAACGTAGACTGTCGAAGTTGGGTTGGCTTCTACTACAGAGGCCACCAGTTTCTGTGGATCTGTGTCAAGCAGGAGAAGAGAGACGGTTGAGCTCTGTGCACAAGCGACAGTCGCAAGACTGAGCAAAGATATTGCTAGCATCTTTGAAAGGAAGTCCGAGTTGTTGCAATACTAATACAGCCGTGAAGTGTAATGTCGTAACGAGTGACTTTGAAACGAGAGGCAGTGGTGAAGAACGAAAGTTGGAAGATGTCGCGCGAAAGAATGATGAGACTGGGGGAAACTTGAAAGTGGAAAAGACGATTATACATACGCCAAGCGCCACCTTCGCAACGGCTTGGTTGCTTAGATCTAGTGTCTCACACGAGACGCGCCCTTAATAGCGGCGTTAACCACATAGGGCACAGACGGAGTTTGCTGGAATGAAAATTCACGATGGTCAGGGTTCAGGGGCTGGCCACCGTCGTGTTCTGGAGCGGGAGTGGCTTGGCGGCCGCTCTAGCCCGATCGAGTCATGCAAAAGGGGTACCTGCATAGATGAAAAAGGCTTCCTCGGCTGCGGCGAAACCGGTGATACACTCGCGCGAAGTTACGAAGCGCAACCTCGTCAAAACGAAGCGTGGTATTCCGCTCTTGGCAGCAGTAGAGGGTTTCGCCACGGATGGACCCATGGATGTAACTCTCGGCGCCAAGTTCATCCTCATTCGCTAGTCCGTTCCTCGGAGGAGAGGCGCTAAACACCATGCTATCGTAACATCGTCCCCTTCTTCAACGTGCAGGGCGGAGAGCCCTATATGTCCTGTCTAGATCTTAAAGGACCTTCGATTTTCAGCGCAGCAAGAATATTGCCTAAAATATTGGTGACAAACGGGGCCCCAGATTCTTAGGGAACTGCATTGCAAGCGGCCACATGACGAACTCAAATCCATTTCATAATCGAGCTGAACGACGCTGTTGGCAGCAGAATTCAAGTTTAGCATCGATATTGAAAAATGAAATGGAGCCTTAATAAGCAATAATCACTGCGTCGAAAACTTCCCCGGTTGATCAAGCGCCTTGATCCTCCCCAACATCAGCTCAATAACCCTATACGAACTGCCTGGAGCATACTGCGGCTGCTGATGGCCTGCGTAGTACGTCTGATAGAAGGTAAGTCCCCTTTCGGAACCCCATTTCCCTACATATCCACTCGCTGCCAGACTTCCCTGATTATACTCCTTGTGATACGGCACGAAGAGTTGTCTGTCACCTGGATATGATTGGAATCCTTGCTCTCCGTGCCATGTCATGTTCTGTATAACAAGCAGGGTACCATTCAGCGGTAGGATGTAGTCCAGAAGCCCAACCCCGATAATTGCGTTTTTCGTGTACTCAATCACACGTTGCAATACGCCATCTTGCGCCGGACCGAGCGATTGATCTCCATTGGGTGGAAATACGTTGACGTTTGTGCACTGTTGCCAGACGGTGCCGACAGGAGCATTGATGGCGGCTTGGACGTCGCGGCGATTGAAGTACGGGACTTCTGGATTGTACAGCAAAGGGCAGTAGTCTGTAATATGATAGACGTTGAAACAAGGATTGAGCAGGTTAATCGCAGAGTGTACGATATTGTAAGTCGCGCAGCTACTGTTCCGTGCTGGTGCAGGAAGCACAGGGAATGAACCTTTCGGCGGTGGAAAGTTTAAGTACTTCGACATGTACGATTCGTAGCCGCATGATGAGTGAATGGAGTGTAAGTGTTCCGTGAACGTCTCATTGAAGTTGAAGATCTTTGACCAGTAATCAACGTACGGGCTCATTATCACTGGCGCGCTCGTTAGCAAAAGCCTCTCAAAGAAACATCGCCCACGCTCTTTTAGTATATTGACGTTGAACTCACCATCCTGCTGCACAGTATTATCGCCAATGATTGGGTCGTTGATCGCAACACCCTTGAGATTGTAGTACGTTTCATCTTTGGCACCAATGAACGCGTCTGCCACATACGGAATGTAGAATCCTGCGTAACTCTCTCCAGTGATATACATCTTTCGATTTTCGAGCTTGAACGCTTTGACGAAATTCTTCCAGAAGCCAATGAATTGCTGGCCTAGCTCGACTTCGTTGGAGATATCTGGGGTGCCTTGCGTGAAGCCGACACCGACTGGCTGTTCCACATACACCATGTTGGTGAGATTGACCCAAGTATAGGCGTTCTTCGTAAAACCTTGGGTGCCCGTCTGCCAAATAATTGGGCCATTTTCATGAATCAAGCCGGTCATTGAGCTACAGCCCGGTCCGCCGTTAAACCTAGCAGAATATCAGAATTGAGCTGGGATAGAGAATGCATTGCCGCTCACCAGATTGTGATTTCATCCGTAGCATTTGGATTCTCAGACGGGAAGAACCTTCAAAACAGAAGTTAGTTCGTCAACCAAGTACGGTCAGAAGAACGGCACGCACCAAAAGTACAACTCCCGTGTCTCATTTTGCTTGTCGCTAATCGGCAAGAGCCCAGCATAGGATTCTCCAATGTCGAATGGGATGTCTGGAATGGCTGAGCCATTTACAACAAATCCTACACCTGATAAGCAACCAAGATATTAGACCCAGTGGCAGAGCTCACGGACGTTCTGTATTGCTGTTGAGATATGGCGAGCTGCTGTGAACTGCGCGCGGAGAAGAGGCACGTTCATCCAGGCGGTAAGGGGCAGCTCGAGCACCGAGCGCGGGCTCTTGTGGCACCCAATCGGCACCTAAGCCGGGTGCAGGGTCTCGAGGCTCCAGTCGCATAAACGCATCTCGAGGGTGGCCACCAATGGCGTTGCCAACGAAAAGCAAACTGGATAGCAAATATGATTTTGCCATTTTATGTATCAGATATTGCCCACCCCTTCAAACCAAGGCAGTTCGGCAATCAACTGACACGAATTTATACGTGAACTGAATATATTGACGCCCATCATTTTCCCGATGTCCTGGGATATATCTCCCCGACCGAAGCTTAGGAAACCAAACTCACTCTCTCGAAGAGGAAGGCGATGAAGACTTATCGCAGCATATCGTCAACTATCAGTAGAATGGTGCGAGAAGACGTGATATACCTCCGCTTATTGGGCATCGCTTAACTGCTTGTAGATCAGTCTCTTCCTTCTTGGGTTTTGCCTAATGACCAGCAGGAGAATTGCATTATGTTTAACAAAATACAGTGTCGATCAATGTAACGGTTGCGACTAGTATTGGAACTTGTTTCTGTCTGTAAGGGATTGCGGAAGTAGGTATACCGAAAAGTACCTGGATTGGCTATCGGAATCTAGTAGAGATGCAACGGGAGTTAGCCATTTCAATTCGACCTCCACCAACAGCGTAACATTCCATGCATCTATAGCCTCGCTTTCGGGTTAAGTTCCAATTCGGAATCAGGTACGAGCGGCACCTTTTCCAGTGCCCTTGACCCTTGGCTACCCTCCATAAGCACGTTCAATGGCTTTTGATCTTTCTGAAGCTGTCTCCACTTCCAGGCTTTGAGAGCAGGTCTGTCCGGTCCAACACCCTCGATCCTGTCGACCACATAATTGCCAATGACTGGCAGAAATTTGAAGGCATGGCCGCTTCCTCCAGTGGCGACCATCAAACCTTCCCTTTCGGGGACCCGGTCGATGACAAAATGATTGTCAAAAGAGTCCGTGTACCAGCAGACTCGTGTCAGAAAAATGTCGATTCCCTCTGCCTTTAGCTCTGGAATAAACTCATTCAGAAACTTTGTGATGACTTTTAACGCCTGTTGCGGAATAGCTTTGAGGTTCTCTTGGCTCTGCCCTGGAGACGTAGACCATCGCGTAACAGGAACACTGCGCTCAGCTCCGTCATGCTGAACTCTTGGGTTCGTGTACTTAGTACCTCGATAGCCAATCTTTAAAACTCCGTTTTCATCGCGTGGAAAGCCGTAAAGACCGCCTTCGGCACCCTCGCGCATATTGTACGCCCAAGTAGGGAAGTTTTGTGGTGCAAATCGTTCGAACAAAGGTGATTCGCGAGGAATTCTGAAATGAACAACCGACCCTGCAGTAGTCTCGCACAAGCCATCCAATTCTGGGAGAATAGACGGGGTCCAGCCGCCACAAGCTAGAACAGTAAGTGCCGCTTGATGCACTATACCATCTCTTGTCTTGATGCCTGTGACTGTCTTGCCGGATTCGTCGTAGCACAATGACTCAAGAGCGCCCCTCACAGGATCAAGCACTGTATGGACACCGAGGGTTCGTGCCTTATGCAATGCGAATCGACACGCTTTGTCTGCGACGGCCATGCCACCAGTGCTGTCCAGCACTCCGACATTCTTTTTGCCTCGATCTACTCGCTTGAAAGGGTCCATAGCAAATCCGAAGCCTTTCTTCTCCGCCATAGCAAGGTGGCTGGGATCAGTTGTACTAAATTGCGTGTCCTTGTGGCCAGCAGCGTCCATGCCCGAGATAGTAGCAAGCTCAAACGCAGGGAGTTCATCGGCATCGAGCAGCGACAGCTCCCCGCAGTTTACGAAGACGCGGTCCGTCGAATTCATTCCCGGTGGTACTGACTTGCTGCTGGCAAGTTCCGAGTTCCATGCGTTCCATTCTGATATTGCCTCGAGTGTGAGCTGTTGGTACTCAGTCTGCGGGCCATAAGCAGCTCGAATGATTTTGTTAAAATCTGCAAGGCAAAGTCAGATGATGAAACAGAATTGACAAATGCAGAAGTAGAGAGTTGAGGTTAGAGACACCTGCAGAGGCAGCATCACAGCCATTGAGATAGGAGTACAATGTCTTCTCATACGGTTGTTTATCGAAGATTGTCACGTTCCGATAGCCACGTCGAGCAAGATGCAGAGCGGTACTAAGGCCGAAGACACCTGCTCCAACGATATTGATTGGCGTATCCTTGTCTATAATTTTTGAAGGCATTGTAGGATGGTCAGTAAGTTCTATCGATGCAGAAGCTCGTTGCAGCCACTGCACTGGTCACTAGTGGCGTTCAGATAGGGACGGAGCCAAACCTTCCGTTGCACCCAGCCACTTTCCGCTCCCAATCCCCTGGTAGGGCGGAAATTTGGTGCATGCATGAAAAGCAAGCTTCAAGCTCCCAGCAGAGCTCCGCGGCGCCGAACTGGTAAATTTTTTACGCTCGACGCGAAGCTCTCCTACAACGAGTCTCCTTACTTCTTTCTCTCTACTACCTTCTACAATGTCGTCAACAATCATGATTACGTCTCGCGCAATTGCACGGCAGGCCGCTGCAAAGCCGTTGCGCGCCGTTGTCGCCACGCGCGCAGCTTCAACGTGGTCTAACGTTCCTCAAGGACCTCCAGTAAGTGTTGACAAACCGCCGAGTAAATACAGGAGTACTAATATAATTAGGATGTATGTAATCTCGAAGTTGCTGTCTCGTCTCATCTAACTAAGTACCTACTCTTCTACAGGCAATTCTTGGTAAGCCTCATTGAGCTTGAAAATATTGACTCCCGATGCTAACTAGTGCTACAGGTATCACAGAAGCTTTCAAAGCCGACAGCCATTCCGAGAAGATCAACCTGGGTACGACACGCTCAAATATCTGCATCTTCGAGGCAATTGACTCATTTTTGAAGGTGTTGGCGCCTACCGCGATGACAAGGGCAAACCTTACGTCCTCCCCTCCGTCAAGACCGCAGAGCAGAAAGTCGTAACCTCAAACCTCGATAAGGAATATGCTGGTATTACTGGCGTGCCGTCCTTCACCAAGGCAGCCGTTCTCCTCGCCTATGGACCCGACTCCGCACCCTTGAAAGAAGACTGCATTGCGGTCACTCAGAGCATCTCCGGTACTGGTGCGCTCCGCATTGGCGGTGCGTTCCTCGAGCGCTTCTACCCCGAGGCCAAGGCAATCTACATCCCTACACCTAGCTGGGCGAATCACCAGGCCGTCTTCAAAGATAGCGGCTTGAAGGTGGAAAAGTATCGATACTACAACAAGGAGACGATTGGTCTCGACTTTGATGGCATGGTTGCGGACATCAAGGCAATGCCCAAGAAGAGCATTATTCTACTGCATGCCTGCGCCCATAACCCAACTGGCGTCGACCCCACGGAGGAGCAGTGGCGAGCAATCAGCGACGCCGTAAAAGAGGGAGAGCACTTCCCCTTCTTCGACATGGCGTACCAAGGCTTTGCCAGCGGTGACACCAACAAGGATGCGTATGCGCTGCGCTATTTCATCTCTCAAGGCCATACTCCGTGTCTGTCTCAGAGTTTTGCCAAGAACATGGGTCTGTATGGCGAGCGTGTCGGAGCCTTCTCTATGGTCTGCGCTTCGGCTGAGGAGAAGAAGCGTGTCGACAGCCAGATCAAGATTCTTGTCCGACCTCTCTACTCGAATCCCCCAGTCCACGGTGCTCGCATTGCGTCTGAGATCCTAAACGACGCGACTCTTAACAAGCAATGGCTTGGTGAAGTGAAGGACATGGCCGAACGCATCATCAAGATGCGCGCATTGCTGAAGGATAACCTCGAGAAGCTGGGTAGCAAGCACGACTGGAGCCATATCACGTCTCAAATCGGCATGTTCGCCTACACCGGTCTCACGCCAGAGCAGATGGACACTCTGGCCAAAGAGGTAAGCTGAGTCTGCTTTCTTTATGAGTGAGAACGCTGACGTCTCGTACAGCACTCCGTGTATGCCACGAAAGACGGCAGGATATCTGTGGCGGGCATTACGACAGACAATGTCAAGCGCCTAGCAGAGTCTATCTACAAGGTCACCGGTTAAATTTGACATGGCAAATACCCTCTAGCGTTGCAGCCTGAAGTCACAAGCCCGATCGTCATCCTATTCAGCTCTGTAGCACCTGTTGTTGATACCTTGCATCATCTATAGACCTTCCCGTTAAGTTAGACCAAAATGCCTGATTGTGCCCAATTGTTGAGTAAGATGGCAAGCTAATACAGTCGATCACTGGCTCTTTTGACCCGCGCCGTTGTCATGGAGACATCTTCGTGAATCCTTCGACGTCACTCGCTGTTGAGATGCTGGTGTCCGATCCGCTCCGACACTGACTGATCGTCGGTATACCGCTGGAAGCTTGATTCCTCACGACCTCTGAGGCCGGAATAATTTGTAGACGTAAAGGAGGGGCATAGGATGATCGTTACTGTTCGAAGCCTGGTGGCCGCGCTTTCTGGACCCTGAATTTGCCCACGCCCTGCCGTGTTCTTCCAGAATGGTTCGAAAACCTGTGAAGAAGCAACTGGAGTCCGCCGACTGAAGATCAGGTGGCCGTAGTTGAGGTCATGATCGAGCGGCTTGATCGCGTGCTCGCAAAGGGCAAGCAGTGACAGCGCGAAAACTTAGTTGAGGTCCATAATGAGGAGCTGTGGAACCATCGTGGGCCTTTTCCTCCATGGTGGGCTCAATATATCATAGTTTCCGTCGCCTGACGTCGGGTGAACCGGGACAACCATTCTTCCTCTACACCACCACGGCAAAATATAGCAGGAGGAAGACAGATGAGGCTCTTCGCAGGCTTCCTTCGGGGTCAAGATGCAGGAAGCTTTGACGCTTCCCACCGCCGATCACTGCACGGCGCATCACCGCTTCCCCTGTCCTGCGTAAAGTTGCATAGCGCGCCATCAGGACAACCCTCCCAACCACGGCGTCTGCATAAGCGAGGCCATGCCTCTTCCGAACCTGTCAGCTCTTCTCGATCGCGGCCTCCTCGCCGGGAGACATTCGGAATGCTCTCGAGATCGAATGCGAAGCAGCGGAATCGGGCAGTGTCGCCGTGCAGCGTGGGTTTTCTGGCAAGCGGCTTCTGTACCAAGCAATTGCCCTGCATTTCAGCGGTAGTGTAGCACTTGACCTTCAGCTTAGTAGCAGCTTGATCTCTCCTGCTGGAGCGCGGCAACTCTGTTCCGAGAAATTGGCTTGGGCAGGTACTTGCAGCGCGCTTGCGGTGCCGATGGTTGTGCTTGTGGAAAGGGTCCGTTGCCGTCATTGCTCAATAGTACATATACATACAGCCAGGCCTGGTAGTGCATCGCACCGGAACTGACTCCGGGAGGGGCAAGGGGCACGCTACTCTGAAAGAGTTGTGCGCCTACACAGAGGCCTCTGAGAAGGGAAATGGGGAGCGTACTAGCCTGCCGAAGACGGAGAGGCACACTACACACGGTTTGTCCAGCGTCGACCTCTTCGTCTTTGCGCGGGCGATGATGCAGTAGTCTTTAGCTAGAGCCTGCACCACGTTTTCCTCGAGCGCCGATCTTGCGCAAGAAAGGGATGACGTCGGCTGACGTATCGTTCCCGGGGCTCCGTGCTGTGGTGCTCGTTGGACCCAAGGCCTCACGTCGCGACGCCTCCTTCGCTTGTATATCCATAGAGAATGGCGCGGGACGGGCTTCTGGCTGGGCATAGGCGTATATGGGAGCAGTCTCACGAGAGCAGATGCCTGTTGGCTGCAGAAATGCCCGGAGGCCGCTGTATCTGTGCCCTGAATTAGCCCAATGTCCCCCGTTCTCCCTAGCTATACAGCCCACAGTGGGACCGTAGTACACACCCCCATTGATTGTCGTTTCCCGTTCCCTCCTCTCGGGAGAGCTCTGGGAGAGTCAGTTCCCGCCAGGAAGGATTGACATGAGCCTCTGGTTGACCGCAGATGCTGTATTGCCATGGCGCGTAGATCAATGTGAGGCACACCGGCGTCTAGAAGACTCTTTTCGCCTCCAAGAGAGGGCGAGCAGCAATTTGGATTTTAGGCAGCGTAGAGCGGAGCCAGGGGTGCAGGTTGTAGAGGTTTAATAATTCAGAAAAATAACAAGGACGTTGCCCCCGCTCTTGCACATTTTCTGCGTCTGAATGCAAGAAAACCTGCCCACCACCGATACTTGCCGCGTTCAACCACCTCACGCATCTTACCACCTGCTTCGAAGGCATCGAACTCCGGCCTCCTTCAAACCACTGTTCTCCTACAACCACACGCCATACTAGTGGTGCTTAATCTCCCCTCTGAACGACCCCCGCCGCCTCATACCCACGCCATCCTTGCCACCCCGAGTGCCGTCATCGAGTCAATCGTCTCGAGTCTCTGAGCTTTCGGATCGGCCCTTCTCAAGCTCCCCTGACTTCCAATATACCTTGCTCAATTTTCTTTGTGTGATACCGCGCCTCATTTCCCTTGCTGTCGTTTCGAGCTCGTCTTGCCTCCTCAGCAGCTCCATTTCAACTCTCCTGTGCGTCCTCGATCACATCAGAACCCAGTCGGCCGGCCGGCTACTTGGCTCCGAGGAAGAGTGTTTGGTACAGAAGTTTGTGACGAGCCCTACGTCACACAGCCGAAATTTAAACACGGTGTCACGGCCTTTTCCGAACATTGAACGTCGGAAGCCACAGAGGGTTTTCGAATAGTAAATTTGGGCGTAATAGATATGGCGGACGCAAAGGTACTTGGGCAAAACCCCGCGGACCACTAGTCCACTCTCAACCCCCACCAACGGTATCTCAATTGCGATACCATCTTCGCGATGCTAATACGATCGGCTCTCTAGAGCGAAGGCAGCACCGGCCTCCCTGATCCTTCGGGTGAGATTGTTGACCAGGCGACTTTCTCTCAGATCCTAGAGATGGACGAGGATGAAGATGAGCGCGAGTTCAGCAAGAGCATTGTTTACGACTTCTTCGAGCAAGCCAGAAGTACTTTCGATAAGATGGACAAAGCTTTGTACGCCCTTACTGTCCCCCCTCTACCCCGTCGCGTCGTTACGAACATCTTCTACTACGTCGCAGTTTCTGGTTGCCTCCCAAACTTAGATCCTTTGAGCCTACACCATTGACATTGATGGTTTACTGACCCATTATCTGTTCTCGTCTACAGGAAGGAGAAGGACTTGGCCCAGCTGTCGCAACTAGGCCACTTCCTCAAAGGCTCTTCTGCCACGCTCGGCCTGACTAAAGTCAAAGACTCGTGCGAGAAGATCCAGCACTTTGGCGCACGAAAGGACGAGACAGGAACGCAAGACGAACCAGATGACTCGAAGTCGCTTAACAAGAGTGGCCACTCTGTCGGCCAGGCAAGACACGAATTCGAAGAAGCGGAGAACCTGCTGAAGAAGTTTTATCACGACAATGAGTAATCATACGACTATGGAAGAGAACTTGAGAGCCATGGCGTATCAAGTGGGGTTACAGGAGACTACATTCATCATGGAGAACCTGATGGCTTCGGGCGTCTGGCTTTTTCGTTTGGGTCCCTGCATCTGGCGCGCTGCACCTTCCTTTGCGCATTTGTTGGGTTTTTGCCATGAGGATGAAGAGTGCATTTCGAGTAGATTTTGCTTTTCGACTATCCACTACCCCGAAGCGGAGCCGTTACCCTTTTACCATTACCGATGTTGTCGCGCTCTGTCTACAGTCTCATAATCGCGTTTCACGATGAGCTGATAGACCGCCAACGCCGAACTCCGGGCCACCATGGCCACTAGCTATGCGCATGTGTCGCTCTTGACACCAACAACTGTCCTGTCCTTCCTGTTACTCGAGTCTAATTTTATCTACTTCCACCGATTTCATGAAATATGCTATTGGTTTCTCTTGTCTCGCTCTTCCTTCCTCCATCTTGGTGCGCAGATGCTATTTGCCTCTCGTCCTTGGAACCTCCATTCGAGGTTTTGCCGGGTTCAGGATTTGTGCCATTTGCCTGACCTGGGTTGTCTAGCTTCTTTCGCTTGATGCCTTCCGACTCCATTTTCTCCTCTTCTCGAGCATGCTCAGATTCTGGCTCTATGTTGCTCTTCAGTAGCATGCGCTGCAGATTTTCAATGTCTTTCGGGTTGTACGAAAGCTTGGCTAACTCTTTTATCAACTCCTCAGTATCCAGCACATCATTTCCATGAGCTGAATCGCCAGAGTCACTCTCTAAGCCGTCGTCGATGCTGTCTAGCTTGATCTTCCCAGGTAGAGAGTTACTGAGCTTACCCTTAGTCTTAGGCGTGCTCTTCTTCTCCCTCTTTGCTCCGGCTTCCGCTTTTGCACGCTCCTTCGCTTCCTGTTTCACTCGCGCCCTCTCTTTTTCCTTCTGCTGATTTGCCAATTCCGCTATTACCCAGTCAGAAATGTTGATGACGGCATTCGTTGCTGACATTCGGTTCGCGAGAAGAAACCCTTGAAGCTCAGCTGGAGTGAACTTGCCCTCGGGAATTGACTCTGCAAATTGTTTCGCCAGATCCATGAGGGTCTCCATGTCATCCTTGCCCAGCTTTTTTTCGGTCGAGGTGATTCGGCCGTTTGCGGACACGGTGATGGTACGGCCGTCCTCGCCATGCAGTTGGTCTGTGAACATGCGGATGAAGATCTGCTCTGCGCTCGCTCTGTTGATTGGACCAAAATAAACCTTCTTGTCGATTCGGCCTGGTCGAACAAGCGCCTTGTCGAGCGCGTCGGGGTTGTTACTCGTCATGATCAGCAGTCTGCCTTCCTGCGAAGAGGTCCCGTCTATCGCGTTGAGGAGCCCGCTGAGTGAAACCTGTCTATGTATCGGACGAATACTTCCTTCTACAGGCTCTGCCTCGCGGTTGATGCCTGCTGTATCGATGTCTTCCAGCAGAACGACGCACCGTGGGGGAAGCGAGGCAAACATGCGAGTCAAGTCGTCTTCTTCGATGGATCCATTTGCGAGACTTAGCATGTAGAGGTCGAGCTTGCAGTGGCCGGCTAGTGCGAGGCTGAAGCTGGTTTTGCCTGTTCCTGGAGGGCCATGGAAAAGGTAGCCGCGTCGGAAAGGGATGCCACGACTAGCGTAAAACTCGCGCGCTGATGGGTCCATGTAGGCGTCAACATCTCTGATGATGTCTCGCTTTATGTCTTCGTCCATATTGATGGTGTCGAGCGCTCGTGCCGGTCGCGCGATTGCCTGTCCCCATGTGTCGGGATAGCGATACTTGTCGCCCTTGATGTGAATCGTCGTCATCTCGCGCTTAGCCTCCGCCGCATACTCCTTGCAGTACTGCACAAAGGCCTTGAGTGGCTCCAGATGCCGTCCAAAGCACATGATCACAAGCGGTTCGCCGCCCCTCGCGTACTCGGTGTACAAGCTGCGCGTATTACGACTGAACACCGTGAAGTGACCGCGCTGGAACATGAACGGACGTCCACGGAACCAGAACCAATGCGTGCCCAAGGCCGGGAAGTACTTTACAGGCGGTGTGCGCTCGTCATAATCTTCCTTCGTCAGGCGCTTCCCGCGATCATGGCGGTAGTAAGCGTAAGGGTCCGCAATGCGGTCGTCACCAGTGCGGGCAGACTGAGCGGCGACAAAGCGGCTGCCGCGCGACACGACATGCGCGGACATGTACGAGAGGATCTCATCGTTCAATCGCTCGTTGGCTGCAATAGAGACGGTCGACACGCAATATTGCAGGATTAGGGACTCGTAGATGATTTCCCTGCAATCCGTAAGTTCAATTCACTGTGGGTCTCACTATGTATGTGGCATTGGTCAGATGGGAGTCGTCGCTTACCAAACATAACGTCCCCCACGCTCTATGAAGACGAGCAGCAGACACCATGTTACAATGTAGGTGATGTCAATGCCGGTCCATGACCATATGAGTGAGCGAGCGGTGCCAAAGCCTGGGACTAAGCTCTCGAGAATGTACGTCGGAGCTGCGCTGCTGCTGTTCCCGGTATCGAGGAGAGACGACGCTAGCCCCCCAAGATGCCGTAGCATTATGATGGCGATTGAATGGAATTCCGTCCGAACCAGAGTATTTTTTTGAATAAGAAAGTGAGATTATTGGAGAATGGAAGAAAAATGACAGGTTCATGGAGCGCGGTTGTTGGTTATACCTCTCGGAAGCGACTGTATTAAATGCAGATATTTCAAGTGACTCTGAAACGAGTGAAGAGACGTCAAACACTAAGATGAGGCTCTCTCCTTCAGCTACTTTCCCAGGGTTGGGGCACGTCCGTATTATATATGGCAGGAGAGATGCTCTGGCCGTGAGGCCTACCGCCTCACCGACAGCCAGGCGGATGCACATGCATGCGCTAAGCCTGCAGCCCAGCGGAGCATTCACAGATCTACTCGCCGATCTTCGAGAGCGACTACAAGAGAACAAAGAAATCGTGGTCAAAGTATGACATCCTCTTGGATGACTGAGCAGGGTGCCATTCACCGGAGCGCAGACTTTACGTCCAATGAGCGAGGGCGCGGGGATCAGCCGTAGCACAGGACTGTGGGCTGAGCGTGCCTAGACGCACATAGGAGGAAAAGAAAATCTGGAACAGCCTGTTCATGTAGACTTGGCTGGTTGCACGACATTCAAGAGACAGCAGTGCAGAACTTTTGCGATATGAAGATTTCCAATTTCGCTATGAAGAGTGTTGCTCAATAGTACAGTAATTGTTATCATTATAATCAAGTAAACCCCTATCTTACAAGAGCTAGAAAACTCACCGCCAGCTGGTGTGTAGCTCAATCTTACTTTGTTCTCGCCGTCAGTCTTGCAACGATTTCATCAGTCTTGTTCTTGCTTGCATCCTGAACAATATGTTCCGTCGCCACCTCGAGCTTGCTCCCAAGCTGCTTATCAACCCTGCCAAACATCTCATAGGCTCTCTGTCTCACGCGCGGGTCTGCACCGAAGAGATGCGACGACACATTCGTGATGAAGTTGGCTTGTTGACCTTCCTGGCGGCCAAGAACATGCCACAGGCCTGTTGCTTGGACGAAGTCTTCGTCTGTCACTTCGTTAAAGTTCTGCGGGTTGAGTGCCCGTCCCACCCATTCCTCGTGTTGCTGATTGACATCCACTGGCTTGTACGTGATCGGCTTGAGAGGCGATGGATAGTTCGGGTCCGCACCGTAGTTACCGTTGATAGCATATTGACCGTCACGCTGCCACGGTGCGTAAGCATGAAGTGGTTGATTGACGGGAATCTGTTGGTAGTTGACGCCTAGTCTGTGGCGTTGGCTGTCGGTATAGGAGAAGAGTCGCGCCTGCAACATTGGATCTGCGGTGGGTTCAATACCAGGTACAAGATGCGCCGGAGCGACTGCCATCTGTTCGATCTCTGCGAAATAGTTCTGGCACTATGCAACTGTTAGTTAGATAAATTATAGGCTAACAAGGAAGGCCTACGTTGCGGTTGAGCGTCATCTTTCCGACCGGTCTCAACGGAACCTCACTGTGTGGCCACACCTTTGTGACATCAAAGATGTTCCAGCGGAATTTCTCGGCATCTTTAGGATCAAGGACCTGCACATAGAAGGTCCATGAAGGGTACTCGCCACGGGCTATTGCCTCAAACAGGTCTTGAGTGTTCCAGTCAGGATTCGCCGAGGCTAAGTGAGTTGCCTCTTCCAAGTTGAGAGTTCTGTTCCCTTGGTCCTAGATATTGTCAGTGCCATGTGTCCAATGATCCCAACCTCGTTGCATCAAATGTACTCACGCTGATGAAGTGCATCTTGACATATTTGAAGCTGCCATCAGCAGCAATGAACTTGAAGGTATGGCCGGAGTATGTGTTCATATGTCTGTACGACAATGGGGTGCCTCGGTCGCTGAAGAGTTGCATGACTTGATGGATGGACTCTTGGTTGCTTGTCAAGAAGTCCCAAAACATGGTGGCGTCTTTGGTATTCTGGAGAATGCCATGATTAGCACGCTGGGAAAGATGAGCCCATAGAATGTATGACGTACTGTTTGCGGATTTCGTTTTTGGGTATGGATAAAGGTTGGAAACTTGACACCATCTCGGATGAAGAAGACTGGTGTATCATTTCCAACCATATCCCAGTTTCCCTCTTCTGTGTAGAATTTGATGGCAAATCCTCTCGGGTCACGAGCAGAATCTGCAGAGCCTTTCTCTCCACCGACAGTGGAGAGGCGCACAGCGACCTTGGTCTTCTTGCCAACCTCTGAGAACAGGTCTGCAGAGCATATATCCGTAATGTCATGGGTTACCTCGAACTCGCCGTATGCCCCGGCACCTTTCGCATGCACGACTCGCTCGGGAATCCTCTCGCGGTCAAAGTGGGCGAGCAGATCGATGAGATGAAAGTCTTGCAGGAGAATTGGACCATTGTTACCAAGGCGCTGAGAGGCAGTTGCGTAGCTTATCGGTCTTCCTGACGAAGTGGTGTATACTCGCTGTTGAATCGGGTTCGCAGCTTGAGCAGCCATTTTGGTAGAGTATGAGACAATACAAGACTAAAGAATTAAACTTTGCGGTACTTTGGAACAACTTTATTGTCTTTGATCAGCTTAAGAAACAAGCAAATCAGCCCAGGCAATCGTGTAAACTTATATAGTCATCCCATCCCACAAAGATCACAGATGAAAACGCCATATTCGAGAACAGATAACTCAGTCCGCTTGATAATGCTCAATAAGGCTCGACTTCGTAATCACGCATGCAATAAAGTGCCTTACTACTCTGTGCAGCGCTCCATGGCATGCTAAGCGGGCGGACTTGAGCGGTCAAATGAACGCCGAGGCAAGTTTCCCGAGGCGCTTCATCTATTACTCAAACAAGACCTGCAGACAAGAAGATATTGATCTGGCGAATATGTTCACTGATTAAGCGGAAGGTCTGGATGCATTTCGATGGACAACAGGGCGCGAAGGCGACATGAATGATGAGAGATGACAGGAAAAGGGGAAGCTTGGAAGCCGCTGTCGGCGCGGCAATCAAAACTGCGGCAAGTCACGTGCAAATCTTTGTCAGCCTCAGAATAGCTGCACCTGAGCTCGACGAAGATGGAGAGGTATGCAGCGAGACCGCGTTTGCTCTTCAACACAAGTGAGAACGTCCCTGAAAGCTTGGTACGGTATACTTCAGAGAGTATTTCTTGCAGGCACCCGATTTTAATGAACATAATCTCTATCGCTAGAGGGTAATACGCATCACAGACAATCCAGTGAGTCGCAGTTCTAGCGCGACTATTTCGTCACCCTCGATTCTGGCTTCCTGTGTCCGCGGAGAAGGCATGCGACGACGCTGTCAATGCTAACAGGAGGCTGAAGGACCTCAGGTTAGCTCTAGAATCAAACAAGCAATAGATATTCCTCGAGTCTAGACATCAAGTGCTTTCTCATACATGGCTCCACCACCGAAACCGACTTTCCGAAACATCGCAGAGCTTTCATGTTCCTTTCCTATCTCCTTTCCACGCTACCTACACAAATTAGGCACAGTGCTCGCTAATCTCGCTTGTGGTGTTGACTATGCCTCAGGAACCATCCGTGTCGGACTAATTGTCCCATTTAGACATGCTTATCAAAATAGTCCACGCCGGACATTTTCTTCCTGAAATGTGGGATCGGGTCTAGAAAGATATGGTTTGGCATATGTTTTCTTTAATTTAATCAGCCTCAGCAGCGACATGTTGAAATTCCAGGAAGCATTTAGCAATTCAATCTGCCGTAAATATGCTTGATTCTGAACAGCAGCAAGAGCAATCTCATTTTAACAACATCGATAGATCTACCGAAGCAGAACAACGAAACGTGGAAGAATCAACAGACGGCATCGAAGAACAAGATGGAGGCTATGGCTGGGTCTGCGTATTTGCCATGCTTCTTATCACAGCACATACTTGGGGAGTCAATGGGTCATTCGGCGTTTACCTCGCCCACTACCTCGCAGACAATACCTTTCCAGGGACGGCAGAAACGACATACTCCTTCATTGGAGGCCTCTCGTTGGCACAAATCACGTTCATCGCACCGCTTGTCACAAAATTCTCCGCCAAGTTCGGACTCCACCCTACTCTCTTCGTCGGCATCGTCCTCGAGACCGGAGCATTGATCGCTGCAAGTTTTGCCCGCCGCGTTTGGCACCTTTTCCTTACCCAAGGACTGCTCTTTGGTTGGGGCTCCAGCTTTCTCTACGTGGGTGCCATTGGGATTGTGCCTCAATGGTTCACAAAGCGGAGAGGGGTTGCAAATGGTATTGCAGCTGCCGGCAGCGGTCTTGGTGGTCTCATCTACAGTCTGGCTGCCCAAGCGATGATACAGAACCTTGGCCTGTCCTGGGCATTCCGGATTACTGCTATATGCGCCTTTGCAGTGAATAGCGTCTGCGCACTGTTGATGAGGGATCGGAACAAGCATATCATGCCTAATCAACACTCTTTCGACCTCAGTCTACTTAAACGATATGAATTCCTTGTTATAATAGCATGGGCCTACTTTAGCATCCTTGGATACACGGTATGATGGCCACCTGAAAGACTTAGTGAAAGTCACTAACACGAATAGATTATCATGTTCTCACTACCCGACAATGCTCTGAAAATCGGCCTCAATGCACGTCAAGGCGCCATCGCTGGCGCTCTCGTCAACTTGGGAATGGCCTTAGGTAGGCCGGTTGTTGGTTACTTCAGCGACCGCGTCGGGCGCATCAATATGATTACTGGAGGAACATTCCTCTGTGGGCTATTTTGCCTATGCATATGGACCTCGGCGAATTCATATGCTGTTCTATTGGTGTTCGCAGTTCTAGGCGGGACTGTGGTGGGCACATACTGGGTGTCGATCGGTCCTCTCCTTGCCGACCTGTTAGGCATCAAGCACCTTCCCGCCGCACTTTCGATCATCTGGACGGCAATCGTGTTGCCCGGTACATTCGCCGAGCCAATAGCTCTGAAGATGCGCGAGTCTGGGTCTTCCGCATATTTTCCAGTTCAACTTTTCACGGGCTTCATGTTCATAGCTGGCACTATATGCATGCTAGTTCTTCGCAGCTGGAAGATTGCTCAAGACCACCCTCAGGGCGAGAAAGGAGCATTGCGCGGTCGAAGTATAGTCCTGCTTGTGGACGAGATCAAAAGAGCTGTGGCCCGATCTCTCGCGCCAGCGAAGGTCTGATCGATTTACCATTAATCCCCTCAATGTGTAAAGTGCTTTTCACGATGCGACGAACAGAGAGAGGGCAGCCTTGTGGATGCAATGCATCTCCTTTAGAGTTGGACAAAAAATAGATGGCCCCCGTATGCTCAAACGGATGTGGAGAAATGGATCTTGCATCTCTATGCTTTTGGCGAATGGAGTTTTAAATCATCCAGAGCTCGGCTTTCATGATCGAAGATATCCATAGACGTTTCTTTCACATAGACCATAGAACTTTAGACTTCCATGAAGATATTTAAATATCACGCTAAAATGTTTCTCATGATACAGAGCGCCTCCAATGCCCACAGAGCCTGCTAGTGCAATAATTCAGAAATCCAATCGCGGTCTTCGCAATGCCGTCTATTCCTCTTGGTCGTCCTCGCTCCTCCGGCTATGACAAAAAGTGCATCCGATGTTGCCGATAGCGGTGCCTATAATTCTGGCGTGAGCTGTTTTCGCTCCGACGCTGCGAGTGAAGCCCCCGTCATCACTGTCCATGTCTTTTGCAAGTTGATCCTGCAATCTCTCAGCCACTGCCACTGCTGCGTTGGGATCTTCTTCGTTTTCTCGGGCCTTGGATAGAAGACACGACAGATGAAAGACATGGCCACAGGCGAAGCCAATGAGCGTTTCTTTTTCTGCATTTATAGTCAGCAATCAAGAAGGGCAGCAGGATTAGAAGGTGACTGACCATCTTCGATGAAGAGCTTACGACAGCCTACACAGTGCCCTGGCACAGGGTCTTCATCCACAGCAGCTGGCTGAGCAGCAGGATCTTCAACCTCTTCCTCTGTCTTGCCATTCTGATCAACCATGCTCACAACAGGATCGACAGAGACCTCGACTTTCGCGTCCGGCTCATGAACGACTTCAAACTTGACACCCCGCCTCCGGCCCTCTCTAAGCTTAATCTGGCCTCCATTAACTTCGCCTCTCAGCACTCTGGCCACTCCTTCGCTGATACTGCCCTGAATCTCGAACTCTTTGACCATCCGGCCGATGCCATCTCTCAGCCCTTCGATCTCCAAGCCCTCTGGGATTCTCTTGACGAGGGTGATAGGGTCTATCGATGTCCCGACTTCGTTTAACAAGCCCCGGATGAAGCGAGGTTTGTCCATGCTGTAATCCAGCAGGTCATTCCATAAATCGGGATCATCCTGTTCTTTAGCGAAAGAAATGGCGAGTGAGACGTCGCCGAGGGACTGGGTGATCAATGAGAGAGCACGCTTTGTTTGTCCAGTCTTGGAGAGCAGGTAGCTGCAGTACATTAGCCACACGATTCGGACTATTACGATTAAAACAGGAGACTTACACAAGCTCAGGAATATACCCTCTCTTCTCACACACGGCAGAGGCATGCTCAAAAGCATAGCTTTGCGACAGTCGGAGGAACTGCATTAGGATATCACGGTCATATTCGGCAAACAGGTCGACGGCCAGATCACCGAAATCTTCAACCATTGACCTGCCCTCAACGAGTAATCGTTCTTTGCCTCTCAGGGTGTCTTTCTTTCCAATTTGTGCCGTCCATAAGGAGCGCATGTAGAAAAACAGGAAGGGCTGGTACTCTGGCGGACCCCCACTGAGTTGATCGACGACAACTTTTGGACTCACGACGCCGGAATAAGCCTCGTCAACCAGAATCTGCATGGGTTCCGAGCTTGCTTCATCAAGTTCGCTCAGTGGCGCCTTTTCCATCTGGACCTTCGAGACTCGAAGCAGGAGAAAGCCCGGAATATCGTCGGCAATATCACCAAGCAGATGATAATCACGTATGAGCCTGATCGCCTCATCCGCATTTTGCACGCGAATATAGCATCTCAGTGCTTCTTTCAACCGCCCGTCGATTACATAAAGCTTCGCTAAGGCCTCGAGGAGGATTCGCCAATCGCTATCATCGACGTCCTCGGCTCGCAACTTGCCTTCGATGGCAGAAGTGACACTGCCTATGTCGTACGTCGGTGGATCCCATTTCTCTAAGTATTCTTTGAAGCGCTGACGATCGTGCGCAATATAGTGTCCAAGAACAACTTCGTACACCAGGCTTGGCAGCGGTGGATGTACATCCGATCCAGGTATGTACGGGGCAATGTCGTCGAGCCTGCCGGCTTCAGCAAAGGCGAGGACCCAGTGCTCCCATCTTGTTGAAGTTCCAAGAACTCGGCCAGCTATCTGCCCTGCGGCCGTGTAATCTTTAGCTGAGACAAGTTGGTTGAGCCACAGGTCTCCAATCTGACGCTTCTCCTTTTCAGCCGCAGAGAAGTGGGCTCTTGCTGCGCCTGAGACAGTTGTGTGAGAAGCGCTGTCGTCAGCGAAAAAGTCAGCGAGACTTTGTTGGCCCCTTGGTGTCCCAGTTGGTGATTGCACGAGAGAGGTTTGCCGATCGATCAGTGACGTGCCGATAGTCTCGGGATGAGCGTCTACCAATTCGTATGCAGCTTTATAGTCTTCATGCTCTACAAGCCAGTCTAAGTGGTCGGATGGCTCGCGCTTAATAGCCAGGACACAATCATACGGACTTTGAATGAAGATTTTGAGGCCTATGGATGCTGCGGCCGGTAGAGGCTCCATTCTAGGCTTCTTCAGCGGACTGGACCCTGTGTCGAGAGAATCGTGGGATGCAGTGGCCTTTGACTTTTCATTACTCGCTGGTACGCTGATGATGCTTGCACCAGAGCTGAAAATGCGCCCTGCACTGAGCCCAGCGTCCCAAATTCCGGTGCTAATTGATTCTAACGCACCCCTCTGCACGGGGCCGGCAACTTGAATTGGAGGGACATAGAGAGTATTGAGGTGATAGTCCGCCGCTGTGAGAGTCTCGAATCGACTGATCGTGAGGGTGTCAACGTCGACCTCACTTCCAGTGGCCGCCTCAACCAGTCGCAGCTCAGGTTGTAATCCGTTCTGGCGGTGGTGAACTCCACGTCGTGGTGTTGTTTGGATAGTGCTCGCAATAGGATTATCGTCGTCATCGCGCGTCCGGTAGGCAAGAACAAGCATAAGCGAAGGGGTATAAAGCGAAATCCCAGAAATAATACAATCATCGAAAAGAAGTCTGTGAGAGTTAGCGATTGAGAGAAGTTTGCGACCCATATTACATACTTGTGTACAATGTCCGCACTTCCAGCCTGACGTTCTCCTGCGTCTTTACCACTGCCAGCACTCTCTGGCTTCACATGAATTACCCAAGCGGTATCACCCCAGCCAATCACAGCTTTCTCAAGCCGTTTCTTCTTGCCCCTGACATTGCTGTGAGCAAGCTTTGCAAGGCTCTCGCTGGCATTTGTGGACGCAGAAGGACTGCCATGGGCACCGTTCGATAAAGAACTTTGGTCTTCGTCGACTTCTAGACACCCATCATCAATCCATTCTACACGAGCTTTCCACACGCTTGCCATCTCCTCCCACGTCCGACGATTCGGTCGATCTACATGCCCTATACGTTTCCAGGCATTTTCCGCATCGGCGCTTTGGAGCTTCAGGTTCGAACGCATAATTTTGATTCCTTGCTCATTGACCCAGAGGACGAATCGACCGGACAGTGACCACTTGATAATACTGATGGTCCCTTCTCCAGAATGCAACACCGTATCTTTGCCAGTATTTGAACCCAGGCCAATTGAACCGAGCCACCCCGAGGCAGCCGCTGCAGCGCTGTTTGTATTTGCATTGGCACTAACTCCAACTTTGCCACCAGTCGTAAGAATCAACTGTCCTGCAAGTCCGCCAGACAAATAGGTTCGATCGTTCTTGTATTCAGGTGACAGGGCAACGGCCTGTACGGGTCGAGCAAAGTTTCGCAACAGCACATCTTTTGGGTCGACGAGAGATGAGACACAGACATTGCCATCGATGGATGCAGTCGCTATGTATATTGAATTAGATGGTGTTGCTGGGAGCGTAGGCTGCTGTCGCGGCGTCCTTGGTGACGCATTTACATTCGATTTGTGAGGCTGAGTGGGAGTCTGGGGTCGTGCTGGGGAGCTCGTTGGTTCAGGACTGGGCCGGAGTGTGGATTCGCTCTTAGCATTCGGCCATGGCGGTGGGAAGGGCGATACTGAGACAGCAGTGATAGAAGCTGAATGCGCCTTGTAGGTTCGTAGTTGCTGGAAGGTAGGGATCGTGATGACATGCTACTCGAGTCAACTCTATGCTTCGCATATACCTTGAAATGTAGCTTACGATATTTCCATTGTGCGTCCCTATAATCTATAAAAGGTTTAGTAGACGTTCCAGGCACTGTGCGCTCTCTACGTTCGAATTGAAAGGTTCAAAGTACCATCTTGTCTCCCGCAACTAGGGAGCTACTTGTTGCGTCGCCATTGCGATATATCGGCCCAAGAGTCCCAGTCAACCTGTTGTACTTGAGCTTCGGCTCAGTCTCTTCCTCCTCTTCTTCCTCCTCATCCCGCTCGGTCCCATTCTGGATATCTGGGTCGTCTCGGTCGTCGGAAGCCTTGGATGGAGTGGCTGGAGGTTGTAATGCTGGTGCAGGCAAGGCAGCGTTTTCATTCTTTCCTTCCGCGTCGTTTTCGGTAGTCATGCTAAGCGCATGTTGGATCCGCCGAGCGCGCTCGAGTTTGGAGCTCTCTCAGTCGAGATATTTAGAATGCGCCGTAAGTCGAGCTTGAAGCGGCTCGCCAATGAGGTCAGTGACGGAGCGAGACCCCCGACGCGTTCCTCCGCAGCCGACAGAAATTTGGACCGCGAAGGTCTACTGTGGAAGTGACAACGCCCTGCAAACGGACTATATTTCCAAGATGGTCAGTTTATTCAATCGGACACGACGGTTACGAACGGTAGGCAGTCATTGAAACATCTAGAGTGTTGTCCTGCGAATGCTAACACTTATACAGAAGGTACATGCTCCCAAACGCGAAGGTTTGAATTGGCGAGAGACTAATCAATTGGACAGCTCCTGGGCGTCCGACTTGGACCGGGAGCAGCAGTATTGCCCAAGGAGATATATAGGATCAATCTGCAGTTTGCAAAGAGTGTTGATGGTGGGCATATGGGTCCAAGGTGCGAATGATGCAGAGTTGTAGCAGTACATTGCTAACTACAACGTATGGCTCACAGAAAATTCTGGCGGAACATGCTTCCCAGATTAAAATACCACAACCCTACCGTCGACATGAATGTCGATCGAACAGTAGCAAATGACGGCCCAGCGACTTTGACCCTGTTCTTCCACTCGCAATCCTCATCAACGCCAACAACGCCAGCCGAACAGACCGATCCTAATGCCATAACAAAAACAATAAACATGAAGAACAAGACCGACACCGGCATCTGGGAAGAGTTCGTAACTCTTACGGACGCGAAGGCGGTGCGGCCAACAGAAGAGGATACACGATTGCTGCAGGAGCTCGCTGAGCAGAACACAGACAGCGCTGAGAATAGTGCAAGGCAGAAGGAGGAGAACAAGCGGATAAAGAGAGAGAGGCAGCTATTGCAAATGGTCAAACAAGATTAGCCGAAGTGTTTCTTGGGATACAAGCATTCGACGGAGTTCACATCGCCGTATATTGGGAGATACCAGGGTCATTGTGCATTAAAGGTAACATTCAGTGTATGGTATTGTACTGTATAGCTCACAACACACTACAAGAAAGATCGTCGTCGTTGAAGTCTCTCACCAAATGGTCAGGCACCCAACCTTTGTGGATCTTCAGACTGGAACTACTTAGTCAAGGAGAGGCCTAAACGGCTTACCGGTTTCGATGTTCGATCTCCCATCCTTCCATCAATCGCTCGCTGCGTTCTTTCCATCTCTTCTC